>OY757190.1:6475000-7675000 GCA_963583895.1 Melanophora roralis | reverse complement strand
ACCCCCAGACTGGTAGACTCGTACACTTATCACTGATCTACCGGGGCACCCTTTGGGATTGTTTGTAATTAACAAAAATAATTCTCCCACTCCCAACGGTGACTGTCCGTCTGTCTGGTTAAATTAAAGTCCACGTATTTATTTCCTGTAAAAATTCTAAAAAAGAAATTAATAAAATATTTTACAGATAAATTTGTTGATTTTTAATGGTCGGTTAATTAATTGAAATTCCTCCCACACAAAATCCATTCCTGTATAAATTTTATGGGCACTACTCATAAACGAACTATAACTTTATGAAAGGTTTATGAAATGAATTTTTCATACAAAATTGCCTTGAATACTACTTAATTCCCTAAAAGTTTTACTAAAAACTTTTGCGATCGGTCAATAACTTATTATAGCTCCTTTATAAGTTTTATTCCCGGAAATCCAAACAGTTAATAGTATCTAGATCAAATATTCAAGTATTTTTTAAACAAAAATAGGCCTACCAAGTTTTGTAAGGATCAGTCTATTATTGACCGAATTTTTCCAGGATACTATATTTGTTTCCAAATTTTTTACAAAATAAAAAGTTTCTGCGCAACATTTTGGGGCAACCGCCCATACTTTACCATGGGTCTGTATACGCCCTATATTTGGAAGTCATCTTTTTACAGATATTTTACCTGATAAAAAAATAAAATAAAGTAAAATAAAATAAATTAAAATAAAATAAAATAAAATAAAACAAAATAAAATAAAATAAAATAAAATAAAATTAAATTAAATAAAATAAAATAAAATAAAATAAACTAAAATAAAATAAAATAAAATAAAATAAAATAAAATAAAATAAAATAAAATAAAATAAAATAAAATAAAATAAAATAAAATAAAAATAAGATAAAATAAAATTGAATAAAATAAAATAAAATAAAATAAAATAAAATAACATAAAGTAAAATAAAATAAATAAAATGAAAAATAAAATAAAATAAAATAAAATAAAATAAAATAAAATAAAATAAAATAAAACAAAATTGAATTGAATAAAATAAAATAACATAAAGTAAAATAAAATAAAATTGAATAAAATAAAATAAAATAAAATAAAATAAAATAAAATAAAATAAAATAAAATAAAATAAAATAAAATAAAATAAAATAACATAAAGTAAAATAAAATTAAATAAAATAAAAAATAAAATAAAATTTTTTTTAAAAAGTTCCTTTTTACCAAGTTTGAAGTCGACGTAAAACCTATCAAAAATGTCATAAAAGTGGTCTTCTGGTATTCTTAAATTACTTTTAAGTAGATTTGAAGTATATAGTGGGGTGCACATGAATACTGTAAAAATCACAAATGGAAAACAAACCTAAATAGGTATATACAAAATACTATGTGAGGAGAAAAATTAATGTTGCAGGGTATAATACGGTCGAGCTTGACTGACAACAAAAAACTTTAAACGCTCTAAAAGCATTATGACAGTTTACAGCTCACTCAAAACAAAAATTTTTGTTCTGGTTTTTTCAAGATTTGGCGAAAATATAGAAAATAATTAGTTTTTATTTTATTGGTAAAAATTATTATGGTTTTTAAGTTTATATAAAAATCCATAGTTTAAGAAAGTTTAATCAAGATACATATACATAATTTTAAAACTAATTTCTATTAAAAAAATGTTCGAATATTTATTCTTACAATTTTATTCAATAACTTTAGATACATGCAGCTTGTGTATGTAACGAAAAAGGTAAGGATACTTGTGCAGGATGCTCTGACATATTGGTTGTGAGGCCAAAACCTAAACCTAAAAAACCAGAAATTAAACTACCACCTATTGGAGACAATTGTTGGTGCAGCAAAATGCTAATTGAACCAGCTTCACTACCAAAACCTTGTCCCAAGGTAAGTAATATTTAATAATATTAAGTATAGACTAAACAAGAATGTTATTTTTAAACATTCTCCCTTATTTTTTTAATTTATTTTTTAACTTAAAAGAGCAAAAAACCACCGCCGCCACCTTGTGGTTGCAAACCTTACAGTGCCCCGCCTTCGTATGCAATGCCACCGTAAGTTTTTCTCTTTTTTTATAAAAAAATATTTATCAATTTTAATATATTGTTTTGTATTTTAGACCCCATTACTTACCCGCTCCAGCCAAAGATTATTCACTGCCCGCTGATCCCATTAGTGTTAATCTAGCCATACAGGCTGGCAAAGCCTTTGAAGTTCCTGAAGCCAAATTGGCCTATGGTTTTATGCAGAAACCTGTTAATGCATTGCCAAAAGTTTTTGTATCATCAATACAAGAAGAGAATCTTTACGCTTTGAAAAAAGATGTTATAACTTTGAAAAAACCTTTACCACCTAAAGTTATACCACTTGAAGAAGATTATCCAGAACCAGAAGATGAGGAACCCGCTCCAGAAATAGAGGAACCACCAGCACTTACATATAAACAATTAGGTTATGTGACAGAAAAATTCAAAAACCCTCAATTTAAACAGCTCCCACCTGCGCTACCATACCATCCTCCCTATGCACCTGCCGCACTTCCAGGTAAAGTGTATGTGGATTGTGGTTTTAAGCCGGGTCGTATTGCTAAGCATTGTTACGAGTAGTCGGAAACATATTGCCAACATTGTTCACGCTAGTTTTATAAATTTTCTAATTCTTACTGCGATTTATTGTTACGAAAAACGTTTCTTTATTTAAGATTTTTATGAAGTGATTTTAGATTTTGTACATATGTATTTTAGTTAATTATTTTGTTAAATATATATTTAATAGAACACAATTTAATAAAACTTTTACAGTGTTTGTTACTAAATATGTTTGTTATTTGAATGGATAAAAATATTCAAAATTGTAGGTTTTTGATTAATGGTATGAATTATTAAGGGACTGTAAATAATAATTATTTTCGAATTTTCAAAAGCAAGCATGTACAAGGAAACATCGAAAAGTCAAGTTAAGTACACAATTTTAATAGTATTAAACTAGATTTTTTAAATCAATTTCTTTTTTAATTTTTGATTTGTAATTTTTTCCCAAAAAATAATAATTATTCGTTGATTTTTATTTTTTTGTCAAGAAACAATTATTACTTTTTGATTTTTATTTTTTGGTAAAAATAATTGTTATATATATGTTATATATATGTTTACTGTTATTATAATAATTATATACAATTATATACAATATAATTATATATAAAATTGATTTTATAAAAATTTAAAAATAATTCTACAAAAAATAAATAAAAAAATAATTATTATTTTTTAACAAAAACAAATTATTATTATTTTTGAAAAATTATTCCCGTCCCTGAAATTATTACATTACGTCATTAAGTTCTTGTTTGCTACACGGCACAATAAATTGTATAAAGGAATATTTATTTTTTTTACATACATATGTATGTACACGCAAGATTTTTATACCCTTCACATAGTGATAGGGTATATATCACTTTGTCATTCCGTTTGTAATTTCTTTATTATTCATTTGCGACCCCATAAAGTATATATATTCTGGATCCTTATAGATAGGGAAGTTGAAATAGCCATGTCCGTCTGTCCGTCTGTCCGTCTGTCTGTCTGTCTGTCTGTCTGTCTGTCTGTCTGTCTGTCTGTCTGTCCGTCTGTCCGTCTGTTGAAATCAAGTTTCCGGAGTAAGATAAAAAGATACAGATCAGTAAATGGTGTCAAACGATTACAAATATCCCGCTAACAATCGCTATTTAAAATCAGCAAAATCGGTTCACTATTGACCGAGATATAAGCGAAAACCCAGAGTAACCCATTTTTTTTAGGACAAAATCCGTGTATATATTCCTATATATCTCAGTAAGTATAATCACTCTTGCCACAAAACTTGGCACGGATACTCCTAAAAAAGGGACCTAAATAATGGAAAAAGTTTTTTCCGATAGGACCAGGGGAAGGGGTATTTTTCCTACAATTGTACAAATTTGGTGAAATATTTTATGCGCTATATCTCGTAAACTATAACAGCTATCGACTTAAAATGTTTTACAAAAATTAATTGTACCCTAAGGGCTACACTTTAAAAAAAATTTTTTTGAGTGGGGGGAAAAAAAGGGGTAGCTCCCATACAAATTAATGATTTGTATGAAATTTCCAAAACGCTATATCTCGGAAACTATAACAGATATCGAAATGAAATGTTCTACATAAAGTAATTGGGCAATAAGGGCTACGCCTTAAAGAAAAAATTTTTTGGGTGGGGGCGAAAAAAGGGGTAGCTCCCATACAAATTAACGATTTTTATGAAATATTCGATACGCTATATCTCGGAAACTATAAAAGATATCGAAATGAAATGTTCTGCAAAAAGTAATTGGCAATAAGGCCTACGCTTCAAAGAAAAATTTTTTTGAAAGGGGGCAAAAAAAGGGGTAGCTCCCATACAAATCGACAATTATTATAAAATATTCGATACGCAATATCTCGGAAACTATAAAAGATATCGAAATGAAATGTTTTACAAAAAGTAATTGGGCAATAAGGCCTACGCTTTGAAGAAAAATTTTTTTGAGTCGGGCAAAAAAAGGGGTAGCTTCCATACAAATCGACAATTATTATAAAATATTCGATACGCAATATCTCGGAAACTATAAAAGATATCGAAATGAAATGTTTTACAAAAAGTAATTGGGCAATAAGGCCTACGCTTTGAAGAAATTTTTTTGAGTGGGGGCAAAAAAAGGGGTAGCTCCCATACAAATCGACAATTATTATAAAATATTCGATACGCAATATCTCGGAAACTATAACAGATATCGAAATCAAATGTTCTACAAAAAGTAATTGAACAATAAGACCTACGCTTTAAAGAAAAAAAATTTTGAGTGGGGGCAAAAAAAGGGGTAGCTCCCATACAAATTAATGATTTGTATGAAATTTCCGATACGCTATATCTCGGAAACTATAACAGATATCGAAATCAAATGTTCTACAAAAAGTGATTGGACATCAAGGGCTACGCTCTGAAGAAAAACATTTTCGGATGGGGGGTGAAGAAGGGGTAGCTCCCACACAAATTAACAATTTTTATAAAATTTTCGATACGCTACTTCTGGAAAACTATTACAGCTATCGACTTCGAATATTCTACAAAAAGTAATAATCAAATAATTCATACATTTTGGAGAAAAAGTTGGAGAAGAGCAGGGGGGCTAGAACATTTAATAAGTTTTATTAACCTTTAAATATGAATAATGTCGAAAACTTTTAAAACTCTTAACCTCAAACTTTCCTCATCTATTTATATTATTCATACGAACGTTAAAATTTTGTATATTTTTCTATGGACTTTAAAAAAACTTGCACTAGGTTTTTTATTATATTATTTGCAGTACAAAATTACTCGGCTGGGTATATTTAAAGACCAATGTGAAGGGTATATAAGATTCGGCACAGCCGAATATAGCGCTCTTACTTGTTTTTATATAAAAACAAAACATCTTTGTTTTAAATAAAACTAAGTTTAATAAGTTGTTAAGCAATATATTATAGTGAATAATATTTATCTAAAAAAGGACTAAAAGTGTTTGTGCCTATTTTGATTATTTTAAAAATTAATATATTTTTCTCTCTTAGCAATATGGCAAACAAATGTTTTGGTTTTATGATTAATGTTATGTTAATTTAATTATGTTAATTTACGTTCTTTAAATGTTAATATTGCAAAAAGGTCAATTCCAAGTAAAACGTTCTAAAATGGGAAGACATTGTTTTTTTATTTATTAAAAAAATCAATAAATTTACATCAAAGAAAGAATGAAAATGATCAATATATATGTAAATTAATACATATTAAATTTTTATTTATTTTACAAGAGCTTAAGGTGATCACTTACTGAATAATTGACTCTTATTTTTTACACTTTGATCAACATGTTCAATGAACATTGTTCATCCATCACATTTTATAAACGACTTTTCTTCCTTAAGCAGAAATACATAAAAACATTTAAAATGACCATGAAAACTTAAAAAATTGAGAAAATTTTCAAAAATATTTTACACAAATCGATCTTAAAGTCACAATTTCCTAATATGAAAATTTGTAAGGTCACACCCGTCACAGTCTTTAAGTGTTCATTATGAGTAGATAATATGTTCTTTCAGTGTGTACTTACTATTAGTGGCTTGAAATCATACCACTCTTAAAAATCATAGTCTTTTTTCAAGTTAGAATTTTGATTTGTTTGAGTTATTTATAAGCAAAAATATGAGTAAAATTGTCACACCCGTCCGAATGGAGTTGTCCAAAAGTAAATTATTAAGCAACACATTCTTTAGTAAACCGTAAAATTGTGGACAAAAAAGTTTGAATAATCAAGGTACTTACTGTTCACCCCTCTGGACACAAACACTGTGGCAATTATATGTCTGTTTGTATGTATGTATGTATGTATGTATGTATGTATGTTTGTACATATGTATGTATGTACTTATGTATGTATGTATGTTTGTACATATGTATGTATGAATGTTCTTATGTATTTTTTTAAATATATGGAACCTATATTCTCCCCATGAATTCTTAGAAATCAGTGAAAAAAAGGTGCTTATGAAAGCAGAAATTTATTAATTTAGCAAAACAAATTATTTGTTGAGAAACATCCATGCAATTGAATTTAAATATGTATTTAAAAAACAGAAATTTTAGTTAAATACCCTAAAGAATCAATTTCTTTGTGAAATACTATCAGAGATATATATGAAAAATTTATCAAAGCAAAATATACTACAAAGCTAAAACAGGGTCCAAAACGTCGCATTCAGTTCGATTCGAAATTTAGAAATTCTTATTAGATTTCCTATACTTAAAGCTTTGACTACTCGATAGATCGAGTGAAATTTCGATTCGAATCGAATGCGACAATTTGGCCCCAGCTGTTTTCTTAACGCAAAATCGAATTGCTTGTATTTTCATTTCGCAGGACCTGCTAAGATAATCCCGGGAAAGAAAAGAAAGGAATATTAAATGAAATTTTTGAGAATTCCACGGGGGTTCTCCTCCTCAATTCCAAGATTATATAGTTTAATTCCTGCCCTTAATTGTACAAAAGCTTGATCAAAAACTAATGTTGCAGGTATGCGTTATTGTTATGCGATATTGCAATTATTATTGACATGAGAACAGATTTTAAAAAGTTAGTTTTAAGTTTTATTTAAAAAACAACGTAAAACGTGTGCATGCAGATTAAACTTTATGACAAAGTGAAACTATTATCTTTAAGATAATTCATGTTACATTCAGTTAAACTGTTTCTACGTTTAATTGAAATTGTAAACTGAATTATAGTTTGTTGAATGAAATTGGATCATGTTTTTTAATTTACCTTCCGGTTCGAAAACAGAAAGACACAATTAATTATTCGTACATTGCCCTATAAAATTAATTTTTTTATGCCGCTCTGATTGTGCCCATTTTGTACTGATACTTATGTGCGTTATTATTTGCAACGTTTTATTTTATCAGCTAAACTTTAATGTAAATAAACTTTTCGTATTTTAGAATAAAATAAAAATTACTAAAAGCAGCTAAAAATTATTTGTAAAGCCCAGTAACTTTTAATAAAAGTTTAAATAATTATTTTTTAATAGAAAACATTTTTAAGTTAAACATTATTTAAAGTTGAACTTTAATTTTTGTTAATTTTTACATTTTCAGTTAAAAAATAAAACATTAGTTTTTTGTTAAATATAGACGTTTCTTATATTATTTTCTTGGAGTATTTTTTTCTCTATTCTTAAGTCCAACTTTTAACAGTGTTTTTTTTTTGTATTTTTTAAATACCTTATTTTAACAAAAGTTGTCTGGTACTTTAAGGCTTAAAACAAATTTATTTAAAGTTTTTACATACATGCACATTAATAGCTGCATCGGTACAACACAAATTATGTGCCAAAGATAGTTTCAAACAAATAGACGAATCTAAAAACTTGTCCAAGTGTTTACTCCCAGTTTTGAAAAATTTATACTAAAAATATGAATACCTTTTCGGTACTTTTTTGGTATTTTTAACCCCAAGGGCTAAAAATGGGTTAAAACTATTTTGTGGTGGTTTAAAGTTACTTTTTGTAACTTGGAAAGCAAAAAAGATAGAAACATAGTTGTTTATTAAAGAAATAAGAAAAACAAATTGTTTTTTGACACCAATAAAAATTTGAACTTATTTTTTTGACACCCAACTCAGATATTTGTAAATATAGTTTTAAGCATTGTACAATTACCTAACAAGGTATTATCGCTACGGCAACAACTACAACAAACTTGATGCCAAATTTATGAAGTTGTTGTAAAAGCATCCTCGTTTATGTCAAAAAAACGTACTGTTTGACAGATTTAACGAGTGGAAAAACTCGAGGAAAAAATAGTCAGCTGTTGAATCGATACTACCTTGTAAGGTAATTGTAGCATGGTTTTAAGATTTATTTTCACTACCTAAGTTCCCATTTGAATTGAGTGTCAAAAAAATTAGTTTAAATTTGTATGAGTGTCAAAAAACAATTTGATTTTTTAATTATTACATTACGTCTAAGGAATTAGCCCTACAAGAAATGTGTGACCGAAACTAACACTAAAACTTTTTTTTCAGTCTTTTGTGGCCAATATTTCTATTATTTCTGAAGGTGCGAGGAAGATGCAAAATCACACGTACGCAAAGTTTTAGTTATTTTTTTCACATCGCCCTTAAGAAAATTATAGAAAATAATGACCGAAATACTGGTCATCTTTGACGGTCATATGACCGTTTAAATGACTGTCACTGTAGTAGTTTTAGTTATAAAACTTTTTAAACTTGTACAAAATGTATGGCAATACAACAACAAGCATTTAATACAGTTACTTTTAAAAACTTACATTTAAAACTCAAACGTTAAATAATTTGAAAGTAGAACACGTTCTATTTTAACCTGAGATTAGACAAAAATATTAACAAATTAAAATAGACATGTTATTACACTGTACAAATGAGTCTTAGTGATGAATCTCAGATGATAACTCATGTAGTGTAAATATAGCTTTACGTCGTAATGGTTTTATTGCAAATAATTATATAAGTAGATTGAATAGTAACAATTGTTTGAAAAAGTGTTTTTAATTTGCTAATTTATTTGCTAAAAAATTAACTATATTACATAAACTAGTGATTTAAACCATGACATTTTAAAATTTTCATACAACTTAAATTGAACCGCATCTCATAAACTTATTTGTTTATAATTTTCCTATTGAAGACATTCCAAAAACAATTAACCCAACTTCTTTATTAATATAATTTTTGAGTTTATTTAGCTCTTTAAAGAATTGTTTTATGGAGAGTCGCTTTTAATGTTCTTTTATGAAAAGTAAAAAAAATTTAATCCAAACAATAAAGTTTCAAAAAGCAACGTGTTCTAAGATTCTATGATAAAAATATTTGTTGAGAAAGGCTTGAAGAGGTTGTCCTGAAATTATCGAGTAATACCTAGTGTATCTATACAAGGTGGTAGCGTAGCGTCAGATGCTTATTGCTTACTTTGCTTTGTTAACGCAACTAGATGTCAAAAGCCGTTTGTTTGTTTGTGTGTCTGTACATAATTTTTTTAACATTGTTTTTCACACAGCTTTACAGTGAAAAACTTCATATGGTTGTTAGTGTTGTATTTAGAGTAGTTACGCCCCCACATTGTATTGATACACCTACCTTGGCATAATACTAAAAATTTTAATTTGACACAACCAGAAATAATAAATAACCGAAAAAAGTTTATGTGACAAGCGTAAGGAAGTAAGCAGGATACAATCATACAGGTAATATCAACAGCCCAGCTGACTATAATGAATTTGACATTAACTTTTACAAAAAATTTAATTTTGTATAAAATTTTGAATGTTTTTGACATTCCCACGTTCAAAAACAAAACGGAAATGCAGTGGGCGAATATTTTGAATCCGCCTTGAAATTACCTGGTTTAGTGCAGGCAGAGTTGGGCAAAATACATGCTTTGCTGTATTTGAAATACAAAATACAAAATACTTCTTCCGCTTGTATTTCAAATACAAAATACCAAATACTTTCAAGTCGAGTATTTCAAATACAAAATACAGTATTTTAGTATCTTTTAGTTGAAATACAAAATACAAAATACATTTATAACCATTAATCATGAACACTAGATTTTTAAAAGTTTAATCAGATAAGCAGCCTCTTGTTGAAGAATATATAAATCCTGCTACAAAAAACAATCTTTCTACAGGTCCTGATGAAAACAAACCGGTGTTAATTTTATGAAAACAGTTCTCTGCGAGGCACATTCAACAAGGTAAACCCTTTTTGTGTTTGAACGGTAGAATGTCAGAAAAATTAAAAATTCCATATAAAATTTATTTTTATTTCGTATAAATGTCAAATTGATTTTAATCAGCTGGGCCCTTAATATTACCTGGTTAAATGTGTCTTGGTTCTCTGTATGTGCCTTGTATGTGAAAAACAAATTAAATTAAAAGTAAAGTAATATCAAGGCGAATTCAAAAATTCGCCCTCTGCATTTCTTTTGTATACCCTTCACATAGTGATAAGCAAGGCACATTCAACCAGGTAATATAAAGAACCCAGCTGATTAAAATCAATTTGACATTTATACGAAATAAAAATAAATTTTATATGGAATTTTTAATTTTTCTGACATTCTACCGTTTAAGCACCAAAAGGAAATGCAGAGGGCGAATTTTTTTAATTCGCCTTGAGTTTACCTTGTTGAATGTGACTTGGTGATAAGGGTATATATCAGTTTGTCATTCCGTTTGAAATTTCTTTATTTTCCAATTGTGACCCCATGAAGTATTAATATTCTGGGTCCTTATAGATAGGGAAGTTGATATAGCCATGTCCGTCTGTCAGTCTGTTAAAATCAAGTTTCCGGAGTCAAATAAAGTGAAACGGACCAGTTATTAGTGTCAAACTTTTGTAAATATCCTGGGGACAATCGCTATTTAAAATTAATTAGCAAAATCGGTTGACTATTGACCGAGATATAAACGAAAATAACCCATTTATTAGGACAAAATCCGTACAAACATCCCTATATATCTCAGTGAATATAGTCATTCTTGCCACAAAACTTGGCACGGATACTCTGAAAATACGGACCTCCAAAGGAAAAAGATTTTTTCAGATATGATCAAGGGAAGTGGTTTTTTCTCTGCAATTGCACAAATTTTGCGAAATTTTTCATGCGTTAAATTTTAGAAATTATATCAGCTATCGACCTACACTTTGGAGAAAAAATTTTTTGAGTGGGGGCAGAAGAAAGTGTAGCTCCCATACAAATTAACAATTCTTATGAAATTTTCAATTCGCTTCATCTGGAAAACTATAACAGCTATCCACTTCGAATGTTATACAAAAAGTAATTGTATGATAAGGCCTACACTTTGAAAAAAAATTTTTTTGGGGTAGAGGCAGGGTTAGCTGCCATACAAATTAACACTTTTTATGAAATTTTCGAAACGCTATGTCTCGGAAACTATAATAGCTGCCGACATCAAATGATCTACAAGGAGCAATTCGACAACAAGACCTACGCTTTAAAGAAAAATTTGGGGGGGGGGGGGGGGGGGGGTAAAGAAGAGGTAGCTTCCATACAAATGAACAATTTTTATGAAATTTTCGATACGCTATATCTCGGAAACTATAACAGCTATCGACTTCTAGTGTCCTTGAAAAAGTAATTCGATGATAAGACCTACATTTTAGAAAAAAGGTTGAAGAGGAGCAGGGGGACTGGAACATCCCATAAAATTAACAACTTATATTAACCTTTTAATATAAATAATGTCAAAAACTTGCATTACTGTCGACCTCAAACCTTCTTAATCTATTTCTATTATCCATAGGAACGTTCAAATTTTGTAAAGTTTTCTATGGACTTTAGAACTGGCACAAGGTATTTTTATTATATTATTTGCAGTACAAAATATAAGATTCGGCAGAGGCAAATATAGCAATCTTACTTGATGTGTTCAAAAGTGTGAATGTCAAAAAAAATTTAATGTTTATACAAAATTTAATTTTTTTGACATTCACATTTCCAAATATCCGTTTAGCTCTTGATATTACCTGAATGAGTGAGCCCTGGAAAAGAACGTACCTTGCTAAGGCGAAGACGTGAATGAATACAAAGACAAAGTTTCCATTCTTTTTTTTTAAAATTGTAACATTTTTCAATTTTTCTAATGACATCTTTTTGCATAACAAAAAAATGTATTTTGCAAAAATGTATTTTGCCATCATAAGTATTTCAAATACAAAATACTTCGGTATTGGGTATTTCAAATACAAAATACAAAATACATTAGAAGGTGGTGTTTCAAATACAAATACAAAATACGTATTTGTATTTCAAATACGTATTTCAAATACAAGTATTTGAAATACTGCCCAACCCTGAGTGCAGGGTACACAAATATAGGTAATATCAAGGCGAATTCAAAAAATTTGCCCTTTGAATTTCCTTTTTGTATTTGAACGTGAAAATGTCAAAAAAAAAAATTAAAAATTTCATACAAAATTAGATGTTTGTACAAGTGAATGTCAAATTTATTATAGTAGCTGGGCTCTTGATATTACCTGTATGAGTGTACCCTGGTTTAGTGTACCCTGGATGGAAGTTTTTTTTTCAAATTTTCAGACATTTAAAACTTTCCAAAACGAAAAAATAATAGGTGTGTTCATTTACAGAAAATTATCACTTATTTTCGATAATTATTACTAGTAAGTGTTCACGTACACAAAAAATTAGCAGCTAGAGAGCCAAAAAAGAGCGTAAAATGTTTAGAAACAAAGATGTTTCTGATAATTTCTGCTAGTAAAAATTTTACTATCAGAAATTATTCAAACTGTCTTCCTGTCATTATGCTTTGAAAAAAAATTTAGGTTTTAAATTTTTATAAGTTTACAATAACAAAATACATTTGCTTGCAAGTTTTGACTGTAAAAGTGTTCATTTACTTTTAAATATTTTTGAGAGCAATTTTGAAAATATTTCTTTTTGCTCTCTCGTTGCTAGTAATTACTGGAAAGTTATTGAACACAACTAATAACTTTGTATTGTAATGAAACTTCATCGTCTGAGGTGAAATCAATTTAAAAACTTTATTTAAGCTTTATATGAATATAAACTTAAAAAACTTTTTGTAAATATAAGTTTAAAATCTCAAAAAACTCTCTCATTAAAAAGACGGAAATAATTTTTCTACAAGTTTATCAAAAACTTACATGAAAAAAAAAATCAAGTTCAAGAGACTTCTACATGAAAATATTCAAGTTCAAAGCCACGTTCAAAAATTGTACAGAAAAAAGAAACCAAAAGAAAAGAAAGACAAAACCAAAAAAAAGTCATAACTTATATAAAATGCACAATTAAGATAAAATCTGATTAGTTTAATCGTTAAATTTGAAAACTTTGTAACGGATTTATAATGAAACTTAAGATTTTATTAAAAAAATTTTTAATTGGGTTGATCGTAGCGGTAAGAATATTAAGTTAAAAATGTAATCGAACATAAAACGAATGAATATGGATTAAAATTATTTTGTTGCAACATTTAGATATCGTGTGTACAAGCTGTGCCAATTGAAGTAATTTATACTGGTGACAGTTGTGATTGTCCCAAAAAATTGGATTATTTGGTGAATGTGCCACCACCTCCTCCACACAAAGAGTACAAACCAAGTGAATATGGCTATAAATTGGATGTGCCTCTACAGGCTAAGGCCAAAGTAACCTATAGTTTTGATTTTATGGTTGAGGAGCCTAAAATACCACCTCCACCAGAGCAAGTAAAATGGGATCTCTATGCTAAAATTGATCGTATGACGGCCCATAAGAAGGGTAAGTTTGAAAATTTAATAAACGTTTTAATAATATTTCTCTATTGCATACCTGCAACTATTTTTTATTAATTGTACGTCTTGACGAGATAAAATTATCCCAAGCCAAATGCCAAAATCCAAATAAAAATTCTGTACTTTTATACTGGGTTTTTATTTACTGAGTTTGACATTTGTCTAGGCATGATTTTGTCTTTTCAAGACGATCAATAAGAATTTGTTAACCAATTTTTTTAAATCATTTTTATAAATACATATGTATATGTATATGTTTATGTACATGATACAACTAATTAGGTAATCTCGTCCCTGCAACAACTACAAATTAGTACCAACGTGTCAAACAAAAGCTCATAGAAAAAAAACGATGAGTAATAATTTTTGTTGTTTTATTTTCACAGGGAGAGCATAATTTTGACATTTTGGCACTAATCAGCTGGGTTGACGAGACTACCTGGTTCTTTGTATCATGTATATGTAGTAGTAGTATGGTGTAGGCGTTGCCGTGTCTTTTTAAAATTTTTGGTATTGTTTAAAAAACACGTTAATATGAAATGAATGTTATCGTTATCGTAATCGTTAATGATCGACACAACAACGCAAAACACTGTAAGGTTGACTACTTTGTATAAAGAGCTGTTGCCTTCAATTAATTTCGAATTATATCATATTTTGACATAACTTTAATTTTTCTTTTTTTGCACAGATTGTTATGCCGACAAAGAGATGCCCAAACCTTGCAGTTGTAATCAATGCACCTCTGCACGCGACTACGGCACTAGGTATGTATCTCCCGAAAAAAGTGCAGCGCGTTATACGCGAAGCTTTAGACACCCGAATAGTATAGACAATCTAACACCAGCAACCTCGCAAATTATGGCCATATTTTTGGAACCCATAAGTCAATCAAAATTGGATGCTCCTAAGTCACGAAATAAGCGTGATATATCTAATATTTTTATGAGGCCGCGTAAAACCGAGAAACGTTCAGATCGTGTAGTCAAACAATACAACAAACGCTTAAGGGATCGCCCAAGCAACAAGGCATTTGTACCTGAAAATCCAAAGCCCATTAGGTCGAGATCAGTAGTAGCGGCGCCAGCTGCCCCTGTGCGCCCCCTGCAGCAGTTGACGAATTTCCTGACTCTTCCAAAGTTTAGAAATAAACGAAATATAAAAGGTGAATATGATTTGATTGAAAAAGAACGTGATCAAATGGATTTAACTTTACCTGAAATCATACAGTATTTGCCCGAAACTTTATCTCCTAATTTCAATAGAAACAAATGTTATTCAGGACAGGGTTGTCAGTTATGCGACTCCACATTATCGACTACTACCACCAAAACCACAAGCATACCTACTACTTTAGCTAGTAGTGAGACGACGACCACTTCAACTAAAACTTTAGAAACTACGGAAGAGACTTTGACCGTAACTACTACTCAAAAAGAAGAGAAAGAAGCATTTAAACGGGAGGATGGAAAAAACGAAACGGAAATGGACAATTTTATAAGTTCCACGCATAAAAAGCGAAATGCGGCGAATTATGGAGATGGCACTTGCCCTTTAGTTTTAAATAGCTACCACCCTCATTCAAAGTCTGATAACACTTTTGAGCCTTTAACTGGTATCGAAGCCATACCCAGACCATTTGGCACAGCCAACAGTCCCTATGGGTTCGATCCCTTACCCCAACAATATGAGGGAGCTCCACATAATCCCTATACACCAGGTGTTATCAATAATCCTCCATTAGTTGGAGCTTCTTATCACAGGCCGAACGCACAGCAATTTTCTAATGCTCAACTAGATCAAATTATTACCGAAATTGTTAACAGGCATACAGATTTCATTGAAGCCAGTTCACATCCTGGCGGGGAGCTTGTTGATCCCGTTGGAGAGCAAGTAGAACAGACTAAAACTTTATTAAAAAGTCTTTTGGGTGGTCATTTGAACGGTTTCGTTGCTGAAGATCAGCAGCCACAATATCACCAAATACATTCACATGTACCACTTCCGCCTCCTCCTCCTCCTCCATTTTACTCTCATTATAATGCTCCAGCAACAGCACATGTCCGTCCTAGTCCCACTTATCAATAGATTAATAAATTAATTGATTTATTTATTTTGTTAGAGTAAATTAGTCTTAAGTACATTTATTTATTGTTTTAATGTAATTTAGTTTTAATAAAAAATTGTAAAGTTGAATCTGTAAATAATTTTATGTTTTTTTTCTCTTTCTTTTCATATGTTTTGCAGCTACGTTGGTTACTGAACAATAAATTGCGTTTATTTAATTAATATTATTCGTTTTGGTTGGCCTTTTGACATGCAAATGGATCGTAAATTCTATATAACTTTATATAGTAAAGTTTTTTATACTTTTGCTTAATGTTTTAACAAATTGTTCATTTAAAAATAAAGATTTTTTGTCAAAATTATTTTAAACGCATTTTATTATTTTTATGGGTTGTAATTATTGGTTATAAAATACTGGGTATACATATGAAATACATACATATAAAGGTTAGAATTTACTACCCTAAGCAATTATTAAATAGAAAAAAAAAGTTTTGCTACAAAGAGTAGGATGTAAAAACATTACGACGGGCCCATTGCAACCATTTTACTGACAATTTTTACTGTAATGTGAAAAAAAACGAGCAGATAATTCAGTATTTGATGATTTTGAAAAAGCAGTTACTAAATTATTTATTTTATTATTTGTACGCCATTTTCATTCCCTTTTAGTCTGTAATTGATCGATTTTCATTAATATAAGATAATGAAAATTTCCCGCTTAAGGCTGTATTACGTGGAATTGTCCATACCTTAGAAAATACATCATTGTTGTTTTTCTTACAATCTGTTTTTACTCTGATCGCGTGGGCAAACTGCATTAAAAATATGTCCGAAACTGATCAAATGCCTTTTATAAAAGGTTTTAAACAATTTGTGGCCTCAGTTTTCAAAGTCAATTTGTGTGCATATGGTGCAAGGCTCCAAATGCATAAAAATATTTTTTTTAATTAAATACATGCATTTGTTTTTAACTATTTTCAACCATATATGCAGTTGAACTAAGTATAAGACCTAAGACCACACAAAAAAAAATATAATTTCGTTGGCCAGTGTAATTTAAATTGAGTTCTATTGCCACTTGCTATATTTAACTTAAATAATACTTTATTCTCACACCACAAACGTGGAAGGAGTATTTTGCGTTTGTGCAGATGTTTGTAACGCACAAATATAATTGTCTTAGACCTGCCCTTAATAATATCGATCTAATGAGAACCCCTTTCTGAGTCTGGTGGTTCTTTTATAAAAATTTAACAATTTGCTTAATATATGTATATACAGCGGGTGGTCTTAAAATGCATGTTGAAAACTCATAAATTAATTTAAATAGAAAAGTTAAGGTAGGACAAACAAAGTTGAAAAACAACGACCAACATAAGGCATTTCGATAAGATTATAAGTAATTTTGTAGTGGCTTTAAAAATGGTTAGAGTGAGAGAAAGAAATTAAGAAAGTGAGAAGAAGAGAAAGAGTCAGAGCCAGACAGACAAAAGGAAGGAAAAAAAATGAATTATATGAGATTGGGAAATTCCAAAATTTAAGGACAGAGATTAAATTAAGTGGTTGGCAAAAGTAAAAGCTTCTATGGAAGTCGTTAAAAAGCAGTTCAAAACTTCCCAGATCAGAAAGATATTTGGAACATCTCGAATCTATCCTCGGTCAGGTTATCCTAGTAGCTCCTAATCTAGGTTATCGGGCCAGCGCATGTATCCAAGCGGAAAAGAGAGGAAACCACAGAAGTGCTCAATCGCCTTATCATTCATTTCTGCATCATCCTTTGCCAGTGTATCAGCAGCATAGTTGCCCCCATTGGTTCTGTGTCCCCGCACTCATACAAGAGTGATTCGCGGATCAATTTCGATGTAGAATATATATTTTTGGCTGCCGGTGAAGACTTCGATATTTCTGCCGAATATCCTGTAGAACCATTAGCCGCTTTGCCAATCGCTGACAGTTCAGTCTGTAGTATACTACTTTCATCAGGTCTAAATGAGATCTAGACTCCTGTTTGTGTATTGAATTTTTTTTTCAAACACAAGGTTTCCCCATAGACACGTCTGAATATATTTTCGACAGGTTCCGAAAAGGTGATTTCATTCGCCCCTACTTTAAAATTACGAAGGAGAAATTCCTACGGAGAAAAGATTTCGATGTGCCGTAATCAATCAGATTGGAAACAAACTCAACAGCCCAAGTATTTCTTGCGTAAACGCATGTTCTGTGTCTCTATCCGCTTACAGCACGTATTCTTATTGCGGTCAACGCCATTTTCTTTGCCAGGGTATCCACCGGAAGCTAGGTAAGTGGGGTCAAAAGTTTAAGTCGATTCCATTGAGCCTGTTATCAGAGTGCGCTCAATATGTAGAGGATTCGCGGTAGAGTCCACAGCCTTCCACCAGACTGTAGCTACATAGAAGAAAGACGATTTCATCACCGTTTTATTATTTGGGGTCTCAATCCCCGGTGAGCACGTACGCACACATATGCACATTGAAGTCTGCCACTCTCGCCTCCACGTTTGGATTTTAAAACACCTTATAGTTTTTAATGATCCCAGATGTTCGGCGCTATCATAAAGTCAGTTCTTCTCCATTCTATTCGTGAACAGCAGTTTTAGAAAGGTTGTTTCCTGCACGTTACTGAGTGTTCTCAAAGCCAACTCCATCCTATTAGAGATGGTATCCAGAGGGAAGGCACATATCTCCACTGTCATGTCATCTGCATAGATGGCAGTTCTTAGTTGTATTGAGTCATATTTCTTAGCAACATGTTGAAAGTCTTTTTCCACATCACTGGGGATTAAACTTTTCCCTGAGAAGTTCCTATATTCAGTGCTCTCGTGACACCAGCTCGTCCCAAAATATATAAAACAAGTCCTTTAAAAGTGTTTTTTTTTTATTTTTAATTTAATATTTTTTCATCAAAAATTTATTTCCATAATTACTAACACTAAGTATAATCATTTATTTTCAAACCATAAAAAAATTTTACAATAAAAATTCATCGGAAGTAAGAGGGGCCTAAGGCCACATTCAATATACATAAAAGAAAGCGTGCAAGAGATCTGAGGAAATAAGTTTAATGTCATATTTCTTATTTACTTATTATTGGAATGTTAATTTTTTTTTAGTTTGTAATGTAAATAAAAGAATGTTTAGTTTAAAATACATACAAGTATGTAAAACAAATGTAATTTAAATTACATTTTTAAAACGTTCAAAGACATGTATTCAACTTTTAAGGCCTATATCACGTATTAAACCAAAAAATCTTAATAACAGCACATAATTCTATAGACAAACCTTTACTAAGATATTTAAGAGATTTAAGATAAAGCAAAACGCTCAGTTAGAATGAAGAGACAAAAATTGTGACACCAAAGATGCAGAAATATGAAGGAAATTTTAAATTAATTATTGTTCTCCTAATTGGATTAACAACGATACTTAGCAGTAAGGTAAATTATCAATATTAAATAACTTGAATTACTGATTATAAAATTGATAATAAAATTTCCTTAAAAAACTTAGATTGTTACAGCAAAATTTGAAAACTTCCATAAGAAACCATATGATTATATAGACGTGGCTAAGGAAACAGTCAAGGGCCGAAGTAAAGGTCAGACAACGCGAATTTTTACAACTGCGGATGAATTAGATGAAAAATTTTGGTTAAAATATTTAGGAGAAGAATTTCGTCATGCCGTTCATTTATTAGTGGATCATGAGAACAATGTTGTGCCAATTGAACAGAACCTAACACCGAGACAAGAGTTTAGATTGAATAATATAGAAACTAAAGGGGATAAACGCACAAGATTTGTGCGTCAACCGGCAGAAGATAATAAAGATAATAAACAAATACCAGTGGAGTCTTTGTTGAAACGTACTAATAATCAATATCCTACAGAAAAACCGGAAATATTTAAAGCTAATCCCATTATAATAACTCCATTACACAACACTAAACAAAAATACTTATACAACAACACTAAGATTAGCAAACCCAAAAACAACAAAAAAACATCAAAAAATAAACAGAAATTACTTATACACAACAAATACAAACAGAAAATAGTAAAAGTGAAACCCTCTAGTCCCGTCAAAGCCATACATGAACCAATTGTAGTTAATTTGCCTGAAACTGAAGAAGCCGAACATCAAATTAATGAAGAACTACTGCCGGTGATAGTGCAAATGCCTCCGGTTATTTACCATCAAAAGGGAAATTTATATCCCGGTCAAAGGCCATATTTTCCATTTTATTATCAAAAGCTAAGTTTTTACAATGAACAAATTCCAAATTTACCTGCAAACAGCCAAAAATCCAATTTATCCAAAGCTTCAAAGAAAGATTTAAATCACCATCACCAGCTTCAAGGCACACAAAGTTACACATCCGATATAAATTATAGATTATATAATCATCCAAATTCAAATTTAGATGATATAGTTTCTCAACCACAACAAGAAAAACACTCATCTCAAACAGACCACACCATACAAAGGCAACAAAACTATCCTTATCAAACATTTCCACTTTTCCCAAATTCTCAAATGCAGCTTCCGGTTTCATCATTTGCTTCACCTTCCTCCTCAAGGTGATGTGGTTATAAGAATTTTTCGAAATAAATAAATCAAACAATCATTGGTGTATTTATCAATTAGACTTTTTTATTAACTGATTTACTTTTAAGATTATTTATTTTTAAAATAAGAATTTTATTAAATTAAATATTGTGATAAAAAATGTGTTTTGTTTAGCTATTTTATATATTTACAGCAAAAAGTTTGTTGCAAGAACTTTGAAAAATTAAACAATCTATTTTTAACTGTTTATGCAATTCCGGTAGCCCGGTTAGCTTCGCTACTTCGATCCTACTCATCGAAAAACCCCTTCAAAAACGAACAAAGTGAAACTAATCTTTTGACGAAAAAGAAATATTTTTTCTCTATCATATTTTTGTCCAATTTGAACAAACTATTTAGCTTTTATCTTACGAATTAAGTTTAATCTGACGCATTTTTAGATATTTTTTATATATGTATTTTTTTTAAAACAATCAGTATTAGTAAAATTTGAAAACTATTGAGTTTACAATTGGTTTATTTGTTTTTTTTTTTTAATTTTTTAAAAGTTTTTAATTTTTTTTGATTGAATAGCGTTCGTTAACAAAAAATATTTACTGGACAAACAAATTGAGAGCGTATAGTTGCAGTTATTTTACTGGACATTTTTCTAAGAAAGTTTAGTAAAGAAACATATGATTTCAAATTTGAACAAATAAATGAACATACATACATATTTGTAAAACAACTGCTATATTTTTTTTTTAAACATAAGATGTTCTGTTTTTATAAAGTTTCAATTTTTAAAAATTTTCCGTTCGCGTTCTTTTAAAACTTTACTGAAAAAGTAAACAAGGGAACCTAATGTTAAAAAAAACCTTTTTGTTCTTTAAACATTTTTTTTCTAAAATTGATTAATTTATACACAAACATACCACCTATTTCTCATTGTTCAATAAACATAGTTTCAAGTAAAATTATTAATTACTCTTAAGTTAAAGTGTCTTTACACGGGGTGTATTTAACTTTTGACTTGCTAAATTTTCCACTGCCAAAATAAAACAAATTGGGTAAATGAGTTTAGACATTGATTGTATTAAATACATATAAAAAATTATATGACATTTTTAAATGGCAAATCATTTGACTTTAGCTGTTTTTAAAAAAAGAACAAGGAAGAGTAAGTTTTTTTTTTATATTTTAAGGTTATGTCAGACGTAATTGCATATTTACGTGTGAAAGCAAAAAAAAAACTATTTGTGAAATTGCAATTTGACACATGGATTGCAAAAATGACAAGTCATATATAAAAAACCGTGTAAAAGCAACTTCAGCTATTCGTTACTTGTTAAGTTATAATCAGTACAAGTCAAAAATTTCCTTTAACACTTAATGCAATGTAAATTGTAAAAAAGCCTACCGTGACATAAAATGCATTTTTTGACAGCCTGGCAGTAAATTAATTAAGGTGATGAGTTTTGCTTACTAAAAATATTAAAATTTATTATTACGATCTGAGGTACCATCTATTGATGTCGAACGAATATACATATGTATATTCTATGTATGCCATTGTTTTATGTAACAATAAAAGATTATTTAATATAATAAAGCTAATAAACTTAAACTTAACCTAAAATTTCCCAAAATATTGTAGATAAAAGTATCTTTAAATAAAAGCTTACACAACAAGTAAGAAAGTTAAGTCGGTCAAGCTCGACTGTACTATACACTACACTATACTTTTTTTTTATTCTAAGTATTTACATTTGTAAAAATTTCATTTGGGTAGCTGATTTCCAGATGTGGGGCTTATATATGCATGTGTAATTATATTTTAATATTGCTACCTTTTCGCAGTTAATGCAGTTAAATGAAGTCTGATCACAATAACATTTGGTGCCATAAAGTACTTAGCATATGCAAAAAATTTTTTGGACATAGAGTAATATTTAAAGTAGTTTTAGTTGATCTATTGAATACATTAAACGTTAACTTCGAAAAGTGGGGCTTATATATCCCCATTGTTAAATAAGGAACATTTAAAAAAATTTGGTGGAACCAATTCCATTAGAAAAATACTTATGTTTTTGTAATTATAAATTAGCAGTTCGTGCAGTAAAATGTAATTTCAAGGAGTAGGATTAATTGACCAAAGTCGGTAAATTTTTTAAAGTTACAAAACTTTTCTTTATATAATAGTTATTCGAGCAAAATTTTATTTCAAAGCCAGTATGCATTACAACACGTCTCCAATAGATCTGAACTTGGTTTAAAAATAAACGTGCAGATAATTTCGGCTGATGTTGACCGCAAATATTTATGCTTTGGTCATGTGCTACCATCAATGGCAAAACATATGGCTAAGAAAAAATGTTCGCCCTGGTGTTTAACATGTAATTTTTTGTATGCAATAAAAACCAACAATATTTTATATTGGAAATCACGCTGTCAACATCAGCACGTAATTGCCACCTGCAAAAAAAAACATTTGTCAAAACATGGATTTGACTCATCTCAACGTACAGTAATGAAGACGAGGATTTAGGACAGTTTTTCTTTTTGTTTTTTGTATCTTTTTGTGTTTTTGTATATTTAGATATTTCCAGAGGTGTCTAACAAGAAAAGATGATTTATCAGAATGCATTGATGCATTTTCAGTGTGTATTATATGAAAAACAATGCAATATGGACCTGTGTTGTTATTGTTAATTTATGTTTTAGTTTTTTGTTAAAACTTGTATCGTTTCGATTAGTGTTCGGTCCCCAGAGACACTATGGGATATTTATTTTCATTATATCATTATATCATAAAAAACGTTTTTAAGTTGAAAAGTGCAAGGCTGTATTTATAAAAATATATCATGTGCTCTTTCTTTATATTGTACACTTTACTTTTTTATATATTTCTATGTAACTAGTGGGGTAAAAGTTTGTTCTCTTTATATTAGAATCGCTTTGCACTCCAAATAAAGGGGACCTGCAATTTAAAATATAAGTTTTTCTTTTAAAATATGTATTTTATCCCACTGTGGGTACACAAAATTTCAATTTAATGCAATTGTATTTTTCGGTATTAGTCATATGGCATACATATGTACATACATATATCTGATGACAGCTTCTTAAAAATATTCTAGTCGTTATAGAGGTTGAGGTTAGTTTCTGGTGTAGGAAACTTTTTTTTATTTATTAAGAAAAAAATTCAAAGAAAAATATGTTATGCATTGATATAAAAAGTCATTTCATTTTTTACTTGTTACCTGTGTATAAGTGTTTATTTTAAAAATAATTCATAAAATATTGGTAAACATAAGTTTTAGCATAAATAAAAATATCCAATTTTTTTTTAATTCGTTTTATATAAATTGAAAATAATAAAAATTTGTTGAAAACAATATTTTAACGGAAGAATTGGTAAAGTATCTTTTAAATTTCTCACAGTTATCTGACCTCAAGTTATAACAAAAAAAAAATAGTAAAAATAATCAACATCATGTTAAAAAACAAAAGAAGATAAAATTTAAATATAAGAAATAATAACAAAAACTCACGTACCATCAGAATACTAATAATATTTAAATATACAAAATATATAAAAGCAAGAAATTCATCAAAAGTCACAAGCAGTAAAAGTTGTGGGTTTTTAAGAGAGAGCCTAACCCTCATAACAGTCACAAAACAACAGAAATTATGAATCCTCATTTTATTTTTGTATTTTTAGCCATTGCTATACCGGTAGGTTTTAAAAAAAAACTCAAAAATCAAACATTTTCTAACAAAATTATTTTTAGTTTGCAGCCGCCAGCTATGGTCAACCACAGTATGGCCAAAACTCCTACATGCAAGGTTCTGCCAATGGCGTCGAAGAGCTTTTAAATGCTGCTACGGCCAACCAACAAGCATCTGCTGCTTCACTTACTTCCACCGCCGATGTTGCTGCCTCACCTGCCGCTCAAGCTGGTTTGGCTCAAGCCAATGCTCAACTCCAGGCTTTAAATGCTAATCCCTCCTACCAAAATCTTAAGAATACCGACACAATTGCCGAAACTTTGTCTGAAAACACTTTGGCATCCAACATCCGTCAGGGTAATATCAATCTTGTTGCTCCAAATGTTGTTGGCCAAACTGCTTTCCGTTCCCTGTTGGTACCTCAAGGTCTAAACAATCATCAAGTTATTGCTACTCAACCTTTGCAACCCATTGTTGTTAATCAGCCTGGTTCACCTCCTGCTCAAATTAGCAGCGGTCCTCCAGCTGTTGTCAGAGCTGCTCCCGTTATATATAAACTTAAACCTTCCATTATTTTCCAACAAGAAGTGATTAACAAAGTACCCACTCCCCTTAGCCTTAACCCCGTATACGTTAAAGTATACAAACCAGGCAAACAAGTTGATGCTCCAGTTGCAGCACCTGTTTATGGTCAAGCTACAAGCTCTTATGGTGGTAGTTCATCGGCTGCTGGTTCTGCTAGTGAAGCTGCTTATGGTTCTCCTCAATACGCCAGTGCTCCTCAATATGCAGCTCAACCTGCCTACGGTGCTCAACAAACCTATGGAGCTCAACCAGCCTATGGAGCTCAACCAGCTTATGGAGCTCAACCAGCCTATGGCGCTCAACCAGCTTATGGTTCTCAGTCAGGCTATGGTGTTTAGCCAGCTTTTTAATTTGGTCAAAAAAAGAATGCTGACCTCAATTTGTTTTATATAATTAGGATACATGAACATTTTGTACTCAATAAAAATGTGTTTTTATACAAAATTTAGTTAAATGTGTGTTTTATTTTAAATTTGCTTTCGTTACCATAAAAAGGCCAAAGACGTTACAAAAATTTCTTAAAAAACTGTTTGTTCTTAACTATATTAAAGAAATTTAAATAAAAAATTAAGATACCTTAATAAACGATTTATGTTTTCAAAGTTTGGAAATAATAATATCGATGGCCTCATACAGAAAGGACCTAACTTGATTTTTTGTTACTAACAAGGGAAAAAATCACTTAATAAAATTTGTAAAATTGTGCATGTAAAAAGTCAAAAAACAGTTCGATTTTCTTATTTTTAATATATATTACGTCTAAGGAATAAGTTTTAGTACGCTAATTATAAAATTTTTTAAACTGGTATAAAGTGTTTGGCAAATACAACAAGCATTTATTCCGGTAACTTTTAAAAACTTTCATTAGAATTTAAGACGTTAAATAGCTTGAAAATAGAAAACGTTCTATTTTCAACTGAGATTAGACAAAAAAATTAACATGTTATTACACTACACAAATGAGTCCTAGTTGTGAAACTTAAATGATAACTCAGGTAGTGTAAATATAGCTTAAAAAAAATTAAGGGAATTAACGTTTATTTGCCAGAATAAGTAAAAAAAGCTAGTAAAAAAAACCAGTTACACCTTAAAAGACACCAGCCGCCCATCACAAAAAAAAGTGATGGTTATGACACAAACCGTTATTATAATTTGTGCTACCCCACATATTTGATATTATAACACTAAACCATAAGAGAGCATGAAATCAATTCATATATCCCTATATAATTCAGTAACTGTGACCACTTCTGCCATTAAACTTGACGTGGAAAACTTGAAGAATTGGGGAAAAAGTTTATTAAGTAGGAGCACGAGAAGTGCAGCTCCCATACAAACGGGTCAATTTTATAAATTTTGAATACGGTATATTTCGGAAACTATATAGATGCTATTGACCTTAAACATATCGGCCTCAAACCTGCTATAAAATAATTTTACTATATCTATATTTTGAAAAAAATTGAAAAGGAGCACGAACAGTAGTAGCCAGCCATTTTACAAACAAATCAGTTTTATAAAATCTTTAAAATCCTTTATCTTCGATAGTATGGGGAATGATAATCCCGATATCGTGTATTTGGTTTACACAAAAATATACTAAATAATCTGCTTATCACAGCTCATAGCTAATCAGCTGAAGCGAAACTACTCTCTGAATGATTATAATTGGGTTAAATATGGGGAAAAGTATGGGCTCCTTCAAAAATTGCCCTAAAGTGAGAAATGGCCCCAAAATGTTATATTGAAAGCAACAACACGAACATTTTTTCTAGTTTTTTGAAGGCCATTTTTCTTTTTTAAAATTAAGGAAATTTTACGTTTTAAAACCTTTTAAATTTTTTGGTCTTTTTCAAAAATTGCCCTAAAGTGAGAAATGGCCCCAAAATGTTATATTGAAAGCAACAACACGAACATTTTTTCTAGTTTTTTGGAGGCCATTTTTCTTTTTTAAAATTAAGGTAATTTTACGTTTTAAAACCTTTTAAATTTTTTGGTCTTTTTTAATTTTTAAACTTTTTGTTACTATGATAAACGATAAAATTAAAAATGGTCCAAATAAAAAATTACCTAAAAAACTATATGAAAAATGGCCTTCAGCCGGGCAAAGGTACAGAAGTAGTTTTATTTAGCGAAGCCAGTGTGTGAAACCACTGAAGTTTTAAGACTCTACGCCCTTCCGAAGGCTACAGCGAACGCCGGATGTCTACAGACCCCTTTTAGGAGGAAATCTTAACACAACGTTCATTGCCAAGACATATCCAAAACTGGCTCGCGTATCAAAACTGTCCTGTTGGTAATTTCAATTTTGAAATGTATTTTCAATTTACATACGTAAAAGCACCTTTTTTATTGGGGTCATTTTTCATTAAACAATTTTTAATAATATTAAAAAATTTAAAACTGAGAAAAGGCCCCAAACATTTAAAAATTTCGGGTGATTTCAGAAATGAGAAATGACCCCAAAAAAGGAAAAATTACCCCAAATTTTTATATTGCTGTTTTTCATGTAAGACAAATTTATGAATAGGCAAATGTCAAAATCCAAATAAAAAAATTCAGAATTTTTATACGGGTTTTTTATATATTGAGTTTGACGTTTGTGTTGGCATGAATTTGTCTCGTCAAGACGTACAATTAATAATAATTTAAATTTTCATTTAAAAGCTATTTTTAATTTTTGCATTTGGGGTTAAAATTCCTTAATTTTTTTGAGGTCATTTTTCTTTTCTAAAATTGGAGTGATTTTTCATTTTTAAAATTGGGACCATTTTTCATTTAGTGTTTTAGAGCCGTGTTTTAGGAGCAAAAACAAATAAAATGAAGGTTAATATTTCCTTTCTTAAAAAGACTTTCCTGAGTGAAGTTAACTTGGTTTTCGAGCAAACGCTTACTACGAAAGATACGGTCAATATCAACGCAATATTCAAAACAAATTGTTTTGCTAATTGCTTTTTGAAAAAGACTTGCGCATTTGTTTCTACTTAATATTTCGATGGCATTATTTTTTTGCAATTTATGTAGTTTCGGGAGATTCGAAGCAGTTGTACCCAAAAATGCGAATTCCGAGAGGACATTTATACTGGGCCTATGTCTAAAAATAACTGATAATAATTATATTAAAAATAGATATTGCATGCATAAGGCTAAGCACATATGCCTAACTTTGTGAACATAGGGTAATAATCGAGCAACAGCTCAAAATGCTTATTCCGGGACTATATGACAAAAATAGACCAATTACAGCCATATTCAGTATAGTAGTTGTAGGCATAAGGATAAGCACATGTGCAAAGTTTCGAAAAAAATAGGGAAATAATTAGAGTTCATCATCTGTATTTTTAATTTTATATGCATATAAAACTAATTTAAATATAATTTTGTTAATTAAATAAATGAAAAAAATTATATGATCCAACAAATTAATAGCATGTTCACACGGGCAGCAAAATTTGAGGTTTGCTCTTTTGTTCAAGGTTCGCATCAACCATGAATGAACCTACATACATACTACATGCTTCACCACACAAAATTTTTGGGGCGAATCTTTTTGGTTTGAATCTTGCTACGAGCCGTTAAGAACTTTAAATCTTAGCTTTTAAAAATAAATAATTGCTGAAATATCTGGCCTAGATGTCAAAAAAAAACTAACAAAACTAAAAAACATCCAACAAATAAAAAGTGTAAATTTACAAATGTACATATGTTTGATAGTAATATGTGTATGTATGTAGGTAGTATAAGTGTAACAAGAACAATCGTGTGAACATAGTTTGCAATTGTGGTATAGAGAGCCAACCTAGTGGTTCATATTATCGTGTGAACATGCTACACTCCTCCCCACATGAATAGGACCCCCTTTGTATTTTGTACAACTGCAATTCTTTCCGACTTTTTTGGAATCTGAAGGCAATGTTGATTTAACATTTTTGTAGAATAAACATATAGTCCTGCTGGTCTTAGGTTTTTTTTACAGTGGATCAAAGTTTAAATATTTTGGGCAACGGAAGCATTATTCTAAATACAAAAATGTAAGTTAATATCCAAATGGATTTTTACTGCCGGGTTATATTGTGGAATTTTATGGGGATTGTTTTTATAGAAGGATGTGTTGTGTATGAAAAAATGTGGTTTTTAAATTAGTGAAGCGCTAGGTTCAGCAAAGCAACTGTTATACTTTGTAAATAAATTGTTCTATGAAGAAGGTAAAAAAAAATTAGTAATAAAAAGAGATTATAAAAGAAATAGAAAATCAGAATGGCTACAAAAGTTTTTAGCAAGCAAACGGAAAAACATACATGGCAAAATCTATTTTTCTTTCTATAAGGGTGCAAAATACATTTACTTTATGGCGCCCCATATGTTTAATGTAAAGAAGAACAAACGAAATGACAAACTGATGTACACCCTTATAACTATTGTGAAGGGTATAATTACAATGATTCCATATACATATGTATGTATTTCGAGGCCTAATTACAATATTTGATTCGAAAAAAAATTTTTACTTTAAACTTTTTTAACATAAATCAATTTACATAAATCGCTGTTAATAACCTAAAACAATTTTGCGACTCTAAAAGAGACATGTAATACCACTCGCAAAGCGGAAACTTTTTGTATGTTCTACAAACTGATCATGTAATTGGCGTTAAAAATTGTGATATTTTTTTAAGCTTATATTTTTGTATTTTCTTGTAAAATACAAAGACAAGATTGAAAATTGCATGTTTGTTTAATGTGATTTAAGTGTCGTTTCAAAATAAAAATCAAAAGAAATCAACAACTTTATTATACAATGTATTTAAGAGATTAAACTTTTAACGTTCCCGTTTTAGATACAGAGTAAACTACGAGATATACAAACATTTAATAAACAAAATAATTAAAGCTTTTACCTAAGTTTTAAAGAAGAGTATTGAATTTCATTGAAATTTAGTCGTAATTTTAATCAACAAAGCAAAAAAAAAACTAACTAAACGATATCTAATGAAAACAGCAAAAAAAGATTGATGAGAACCTTTACAAATGCTTCTAGCATAAACAACGGCCTAAATGTCACGTATTTGGAAGTGAAGTTAATGTAGACGATATTGAAAAAATTTTTTTAACATGTCTCTGAAATCATATTTAAATACATGTTGCTGGTAAGCCGAAGCATCAGTCAACAATAGTTGTTGCCTTGAGACTCAAGTACAACAAGAAGAGCTGCTACACAATACGATTGTGATTTAGGAATAAAAAAAAAAAACACAAATAACAGAAAATGAATCTATTTTTCATTGCACTTAGCGTTGCAGTAATTGTACGTATTTTGTTAAGAAGAGTGTAAAATAATTTTTTTTATAACTTCCGGATTGTTTTTATTAATTTCACTTTCCGTTTTTTAAGGCATCTGCTCAAGTCTACGGTTATTCAACTGGAGGGGCTTACCAACAAGATGCCGGCGCCAGCGAATATCAAATGCAAGGTGATGGAGCTAGTTCTGCGAGTGCAGCTGCTTCCGCTAATGCTGCTGATGTGGCTGCTGGATATGCCAATGCTGCACCATCTAGTTATGGCAGTAGTCAAAATATTCCCTACCAACCAGCTAATACTAGAGGCAACAGTGTGTCCTCATCCATTACATATCCCAACAACAAAGGTGAAATTCTCATCCACCGTCCTGCAGCAATAATTGTTAAACGTCCACCCACCAAAGTGGTTGTCAATCACCCTCCTCTAGTCGTCAAACCTGCCCCAGTTGTTTTGCACAAACCCCCAGCAGTCGTTGTACGCAAGGTATTTGTCAAACATCACCCACGTCCTGTCAAGGTTGAGCCAGTGTACGTTAATGTTGTTAAGCCCCCAGCAGAGAAATACTTTGTCAATGAGAAGCAACAAGCTGCGCTCGCTTCTCAAGCTGGCTTTGCTCCAATTAATGTAAATGCCGGTTTTGCACCAATCGATGGACTTAGCGGTGCTTCAGCCATGTCCAGTGCTGGTGTAGACAGTGCTGCAACCAATAATGGCTACCAGTTGTTGCAAAACAATCAAGGTTTAGCCGCTTTGGCTAATCTTTCTGGTTCTGGTAACTATGCCGCTGGTCCATCGTACTAAACACATTCTTTCAGAATGTAAGGAGTTGTTTCCTATTAATGCGTTGTACTCAATTAGAAAGAATTTTTTATCTGTACCATGTTTGTAGTAGTTTTTAATAAAACGTTTTTATACAATTTTTAAATCATGTGTTTAGTATGAGAGAAGTCATGATACAAAAATATTTTTGTATCATGCTACCAGGGACCGAAAAGAAAATATCATTTTCACAATTTCAAACAAAAAAAAACAGGCCCAAGGAGAGTCAAGTGAAGCACATCATCTTAATGGTATTAACCTAGATCTTCTGAAAATAAACTTTTTTTTTTAAAGTTTTGATTTATAATAATTTTTTTTTTGAAAAAAAAATTTTTTTTGCAGAATTAATTGTTGCTTTTTTAGTTGACATGAAAAATTAAAAAAACTGAAAATTTTATTATTATTGATTTTTACAACAATTTTAAAATAATAATTATTTCTATTAGATTTCCAAAAGAGGTTTGTTTTTTTTAAGCAAACTGGATAGGGCCATTAAAACTTTTTTTGTCGATTATCTCCTAAATGTTTGCTATGCTTTTAAGTTCTCTGTTAAAAAAAAAATTTGCCTGCAGTAAATTTTTTTAATTTAATCAATAATAAAAATATTTAAAGTTTTCATTTACCCGAGGTGTCCGACTTTGACACCTTGCAGGAGCGCCCACTGTGACTTTTTGCACTTTTTAGCCGCCAAAATTAAAAAAAACGTCATCTCGTTGATATTTTATTTTGAGATTGAAAAGAGGGCAATACAAAAATATGATAAAAAAATTTAATAATAATGAAAATAACAGTTATCAAATATGTATTAAATAGAAGAGAACTAAAAGGACTAGCCGAGTTAAGTTCTCTTAACAGCGCCAAAATAACAAGTAAAGTCTCGAGTTTAAAAACAAAAAAACTAGGTGATCGACCTGCTCCAAGGTTATTGGGTATATGTGTATAATATACAAAAAAAAACAAGTTAGAAAGTTATAGTCGGTCAAGCCCGACTACACCACGTTTGTATGAGGCTGCTAAAAAAAGACCGATCATATTTGTATTCAGTATAATAGCGGCATAAAGATAAACAAAAAGCAAAATTTATAAGCAAAATGTTGTCAAAATAAAGAAATTATTCAAGTCAGTTATGGCATGGGAGCCACATCAAAAAATGGACGATCATCACCACAAACAATAGGCTTACAGCCAGTGCCAAATTTCATTAAAATATCTTTAAAATTGCGACCCGTATTTTGAAGACAAGAATACATAAAAACCCAGCCGGACGGACGGACATGCTTAGATCAACTCTGGAAGTGATTCTAAGTCGATCGGTGTACTTGAAAGTGGGTCTCAGACCATTATTCTTGGGTGTTATAAACATCTGCACAAACGCATGATACCCCTACTACGTATGTGGTGTGGGCGTACAACAAACCCCTACAATCGGTTGTTTTAACTCTTCTGCACTCCTTCAAGGCTGTCAACATCTTTGGTCCTTTTGATTCAATTTGACCCAGCTTTTGAAAACCAAAAAAAAACTTTCTAAAAATCGCATTGTTTGCAAAAAAATGTACATATTTAATTAACATTCAGAAAAAAATATAAAAAAACTAAGTGAAATGAATGTAAAAGTCCAAAAAATAGATGAACAGAAAAGGGGTTTTTATTGTTTTTAAATACTTAACACTAAAAACTATAAAAGTTAATTAAAAAGAAAACTGAAATCATTTTTTGTTAGCAACATTCATATTGATATAATTTTGACCACCTTAAAATAAGAAAAAGCAAATCGGAGCACGCCCTTTTTTTTATCAGGTACCACTTATGTGTAGTCATTATATGCAGCATATTTCATTTCGATATCTTCATCGGTACGACAGTTATTAATTATGTCCACGATAAAGTGTAAAAAGTCATATAGTGGCATATGGGCACGCCAACAAAAGTGGGCCGGTCTCGCCAATTGTTTTTAAAATAAACTGCAGAGTTATTTCCAAATTCTCCCGCTATGTAACGTAATGTTATTTTTATGTTTTTTTTTATTTTTTTTAATAAAAGAAATATTGGCATGTTTGCTTTTTTTAATTCAAAAAAGGACTACAAGGACTGGTTTATGGTAATTGAAAATGTTTATCAAAGCTTAGTAAAACTCTTAACACAACTGGGACGAACGACGAATTTTTCGTTGTGAATATTCGCCTTAGCAAATAACCCCCATTTGTTTATATGAAAGTGCACACAAACAGTGCGTCGACTAAAATTCGTCATGAGTAACGAACTCTGCGATAGGTTTATTTGTGTTTTTTACGCGGACGAACGACGAATAATTTGCTACATACTGGCCATTTTTCTTTTAAATTTTTTTTTTACTTTATTAATTAATAATGGTTCTTTGTAATTTAAGAGTTATTTTCACTTTTTTTGTTGCATATAAATACTTAATGAATTATTAATGTTTGATTTATATTTTTAAATAGTTTTTTTAATATTTTTCGCCTATTTTCTTCGAGCTTCTGTTTTAATGCTTTGTCCTTTTTAATTTAAGCTGAATTGGGAAGCTTCCCATTGTGGTTGCGAAATATGGAAAAAATTAAAAACAAATATAAAAGATCTTAAGCTTAAATTTAATAGGACAAAGCTTTAAATAGTTTTTTTAATTAATATTTTTTTCAATAAGTACTTTTTTTTAAGAAATATGGTCACTCTATCACAGCCGTTTAATTCGTTTGTCGTTCGTCCCAGTTGTGTTTAGAACATAAAACTGAAGCAATTTTCACCATAAACATATATTTAATAAAGCCGTAAATCACGTGTAATATCTCTAATAATTTAAGTATGACTTCTTTTCTTCTTTGTCAAAAAATTTAAAATTTTACTTATTGTTAAGAGATTTACTTGTAACGAAACTTTTAAGGTTAAGAGAAAAGCGACATTAGATAAAATTAAAATTGTTTTAAATTATCCTTTTTATTATTTATCAGGCTAATTAGTTCAAATTTATTGTGATAAGATTTTCATTGAAGAAATATTTGGAAAAAGTTTAGTTTCCCGACACTAGCCGAGTGGAATGCATTTTCAAATTTGAACTAATTAGCCTGATAAATTATAAAAAGGAAATTTTAGAAATAAAAATTGTTCAAAAAATACGCTAAAAATAAATATGTTTCAAATTAGTTTTAGCGTGTTTAAACCGTTTCCTTTCCTGTCAGTTTCTAGAGTATATTTTTGTATGCTGCAGTCAGTAACAAAATGTTAATTAACATACATATGTATGTATATGCTCAATTGCATTAAAGTTTCACTGTAAGGCCGCTGTTCAATAATGTTCCATCAAACGTAAAGGTTAATGTCATATGAAACATTGGCGTGCGTAAGCAGTTTCCGTTTTTTACTTCTAAAGCAATAAAACTTACAAGCATTTACAAAAAGTTGAACAGTTTAACGTACATTTTAATCGGAGCTTATGATTCAAAAGGAAAAATAGTTTTGTTTAATAAATCAAATATTTTATTAACTTAATCTTAAAAAAAACAATGAATATTGGGAAAGAAGTTATTAAAAGCTTATGTTGGAGTTTTTTGTTACTATTATGGGCAAATGAAAAAGTAACTTACATTAACACGTTAATAAATTTACTTTTGCTTATTTTATTGTTATTTATTAAAGATTTTATATTTCAATGCTGCTGGTGTAGTGGGAAATCGTTATCAAGTAGACAATATTGAGGGTTTAATTAAAAAATTTAACATAAATGTGGAACATCAACAACAGTCTGCTGCCAAAACACAAACATTTCTAGAGCTTATCCTGGGAATTATAGATAACTTACAGTTCGGTAAACGCAAAATTGGAACACCAAGTTAAACAAGTTAAATAATGTTGATTAGAGGTTCGATTACTTACATAGATCAATCTGGTTCAATTGTTTTTTGCATTTTTTTGAAGTCGAAGGTCATGCAAACAAATCCAAACCATTTACGTTATTATGATACATTTAGATCAAAACAGTAAATTTTATTATACATATCTATCGGTCATTTGCCATAACAACGTCTTAACTAAAAAAATGCATTTTTGGAGTTAACGATGAAAAATTATTGGTTATGTTATGCTTTATACTGTGTATAAATTTCATCTTATAATTGCTTCTACTTTTTGCGTTAAAAATTATGACGTTGTTCTGGCATACGAGCGATATATGCCATCAGAGCCTTGATGTGTTTTCTAGTGTACCTAATTTTTACATTAAAAACAAATAAAAAAGTATGTTGTATTTGCTTTATATTTAATTTTAATTTGTATTTAATTTCTGGATACCTTTTCTTTAAAAACTAAAAAAAACTGCAAAAAAGCAATAGTCGGTCAAGACCGACCACTACGTTTTACGCCGAAAAAATAAATAGAATTATTCATGAGCTATTAAAGAGGCTAAACATAACTTCCAGACAAAGGCCAGGGGGTTATTATGTAATTCCTTTTGAATCGAAAAGTAATTCCTTTTTAGGAATTTTCGTTTCGAAAAGCAAGTCGTATCATTTAATACGTTTAAAAGATTCATATTTTTATGGAATAATTGATACTAAAATTAAACATGTTAAAAAACATAGTTTTAAGAAAGAATTCTAAAAATGTAAATTTTTATTAAAAAACAAGTAAATTTCCGAACGTTCTTAAATAAATGTTCGAAAATCGTACCATGTAATAAGTTTGTACGAATTCGAAAGACTGCATTCGACCACATTTGTAAGCTGGATTTAAAATTTAGTAAAGTTTTGTGGATTCGATTTAGAGAACACGAAAATTTGTGAATTTAGTTTGGTTGGTATACTTGAATTAAAGAGTAAATTTGGATTGTTTCCGCAAAAAATTGTATTTAGGTTTAAAAGAGTTGCCAATTTTACTAACAAATGTTTATTATTTTAGCAATCGAGTAGTTGTGGTTGCCGTTTGGCAACGTTACTAAAGTTGTACACAAAATCAACCCAGCTTACAGAACAGGGAGAATCATACACAAATTTAAAAGAGGAAAAAATACCAAGAGATATTAAACGAGGTTTAAACTGAACAAACTTGCCAAAAATTTAAACTTTTTGACAGGTAAATAATTGCCCCTAAGTAGAACATATTTTACTTTTAGGTTATAAAAGAAACAAAAGCATTATTTTTTGTGTTTGATCTTACTTGCTAGTTTTTTTTATTATTTTTTTTTTTTAGTTTTACAATTTTTTTTTAATTTTTTTATGTTTTTTTCTAGATAGTTATAAAAAATAACTTACTTAACAAAATCTTACATAATATGTCTAAAACGATGAATTGATAATGTGTGAATATACTTTTAGGCGATCATAGTATAATATACTGTTTCGAAGGATTTGAGTCTTAAAATCTAAATGCGAAAGAATGTTAAGGCTGATAACTTGTAGTTTTTTTTTCTAATGAATGTGTATAAATTATAGAAATAAAATCTAAAGAAAAATGAATCGAGAATTTTAAATAAATTAAATATGGCCATAGTTACATTTTTACAGATATTTAAAAACAAATAACGAATATAAAAACTTTAAAGGAGAATAAATATATATTTTTTATTTATTGAGAAAACGTAATATTTAATTTATTAAAGTACTTTTCTTTAAATTAAAAAAAAGTAGTGAATCTAGCGACACTTTTGACACTTGTTACTTGATGTGTAGTTGTAGCCCAAACTATAAACCAAAGATTTAGCGAGTAAGGGTAACAACAAGCAAAGCAAAAAAAAGGTTTGATTATTTGTAAAATTTTTTCGTATTTTTCAGGAAACCCGGTAAATTACGATTTTAACTTTATTAATTTATATAATTTATATGTAGACAGAAATTTAATCAACAACCATTGCATTCATAAATAACTTAAGTTTGTAAAGGTTGTTGAAACAAACCTTTTCATATATTTAAAAAATAGTTATGAGTAAAGCGTTGGCAGGATACCTGGATAACGATATTTTTTAACATCGCATATTAGAGTACTACTTAAAAAACGTTTGATGTTTCCATATACTGCTTCACAATTGAGATTTTTTTTTGTGAAAATGTGTTTTAAGAAACATAACTATGGCGAAAAATTAAGATAGACAAAATTTTAATCATAGAAAAAGCATTAAAATATACGAAAAATAAAAAAAGAAGCTATTTTAAAAAATTTACTAATCATCATTTTAAAAATTGTTTGTATATAAGTAGGCAGGTGAAAATTTATATTTTTAATATTGTATGAACACTTTAAAAACTAAATAAATATTTTTGATCAACAATTTCTTTGTCTACAAAGAAACATTTAATTTTTTATATGTATAATGTTATTATAAACATTTTTATAACATTAGTTTTGTTAAAAGAGAACAAACAGTTAATCAAACAAACTGTTTTAAAGAATTATAAAAAAATATTTTTTTTAATATTTTTGCAAATAACGTAATAATTTAAATCTAGTATAAATGTACTGTAAATAGGATTTTTCGTAATCGAAACCAATGAAAATGTTTTAAGTTTAAAGAAGATATATAAAAATGAACTTATTGGCTTAAAGCAAATGGAACCAACCAGTTAAAAAAGTTTAAGCAATGTACGATATAAATACATTATGTGTAAAGTTATTTACATTTATAGTGCGTTTATCATATCAAAATGAATAAAGTTTTTTTGTTTTTAATCATTATTTTGTTGTGCTAAGTCATTGCGGGAGCCATGATTATTATTATCTTTTGTTAAAGTGTTAGAAGAAATTGGCGGTCTATTGGCGGCCATTGGAGATGGCTGTGTTGGCATCATTTGCGGTGTTACCTGTTGTTGTTGGGGTAGAAGATTAGGTGGTGGTTGCAAACAGTAAAACCCCTTTACAAGAAAACATGAAAACAACATTTTACAACGCAAATATTTTAAACAAACGAGCATTTTTTTTTACCTGAGGAACAGCCATGGAAGGATGAGGAGTGGCAAATGTTGTTTGGTTGGATGGCGTAGAAGGTGTCACTTGATGAGGAAAGGGAGCAACTAAATGTACCCCATTTGCCGAAGGTGGTAATGGCCCACCAACTCCAATAGCACCAGTACCTCCCAAGGAATTGGCACCATTTGCTGGATAATAAAACGGCATTGGTGGTGGATAATTGGGGCATTGAATTTGCATTCCCTGTGGAGGTGGGGGCATGCCAATAAGGCCACCATTGCTAGCTGTCATCTCTGTGCTACAAACATTTTCTATATTATCCGATCCATTGGAAGAGTTAATCGCTTGTTGCGATGGCGGTAGTGGTGGTAAACCACAATGGGTTATTAACTGTGGTGGTGGACCTGTTATATAATTTGTATGTATTCCCACGCCAGGTGCTTGATGAGCAACTCCATTTGCTGCTGGATGTGGAGCAAATATACCGTACGGCCCAGGAGGTGGTGGTCCTGAAGTCATTGGTATGGGAATATAAACTCCACCGTTTGTGGATGGTAAGGAAACACCGTTTTGAGTTCCATCTACACCGGTCCCGATCCCCTCGTTCATTTGTTCTGAAGTGTTAACATGTCCAACCATTGAATTTTGATTTAAACCGTTTGTGTTAGGAGTCTGCGATGTATGTAAGATTGTAAAAAAAGATATTTTAGGTTTTTAGCAATTACGATCGATAATAATCAAAATTTTCCCCAAAGTCCTAGTTTTCAAAAAATTTGTTAGGCTGATGACAAAGTGCTCACTACAGGCGAAGCGAGGAAGCAGGACATAAGCATTAATAGTAAAGTTTTTAACCTTTTTACAGCGATTCTACACGCCGATGATTGATTCAGAAATATATAATTTTTAGTAATAAGAAAATACACCAAACAAATAGAGTGGATTAGAAAAGGCTTTAAACCCTGTTACAAGCTATTACCCAGTCTGCTTTGTATCTCTTACTCGTTACAAGTTTCGATCTCACTTAATATACATGTGTATTTTTAACAAACTTATAGGTAAACAAAGGCACCAAACGCATACATATGTATGTAGGTAAGCACAGGTTTAAAGTGTCTTAGAAGCGTAATGACATATTATCGTTTGTATTGACAGCTCTGCCATTGGCCTAAGGGGAACTCCAGTAGCAATTTTTGTTTAGCATATTGATGCCAGATGCCCCTTAACCTCCCCTCTAAAGGAGTTACAGGATATGTTTTTAATAACATTAATGCTACATACTGGTGTAATTGAAAACTGTAAAAATTTGTTTGAAAAACCAGTTTAAAAACTGATGTAAACAGGTCCATCATATTAATAAAAAAAATCAGTGAGTTACATTTAAAAGTCCGTATTGCCTTTTCTCCAAATGAAGATCAACGTCTTCATAATTAAAATAAAAATTTCTTACCTGGCAAGTTCTAGATTCGACAGAATTTATTCGAACAGCTGTTTCCTCCATGCCACCAGTAGATGAATTTTGCCGGGATTGTTCTACAACAGATTCATGCTGGGAGTTTAAGTGCTGTTGTTGTTGCTGTTGTAATGGTTGCAATTGGTTTTGCTGTTGCAGTTGCTGATTGGTATGATGTTGTGAATTGCGATTATTATTTGGCGCATTAGAAGCACTAAAATTGTTGTTGGAATATTTTGAGTTGTTATTATTAAAATTGCCTTGATTACGTTGTGAATGATTTTGGTGATGGTGTTGTTGCTGCTGATGATAGTTTGAGTTACTACGTTGTGGCATTTGACGGTCTTTACCACTAAAATAACGAGAACTATAACGCCGTTGATTGTTGTTGTTCTTATTGTTATTACATCCAGAAGAAGGATTCACCATATTAGATGAATGTTTATTTGTTTGATTTGTTATTGGATTCGTTTCATTTCCATGTGAAGCAGTATCATTTTGCGAAACAGCAAGAGAATTATTATTGGCATCTGCTTTAGTACCGGATACATGATTTCCATTCTCTTCAATTTTAACACTTACTGCATCATTTGCACATGTTTCTTGTTCTCCATTTGCTTCGCTTAAAGTTTCTACAAAATAGTACGAAATCTAGTTTTAATAATTTTTCCAGCAAACAGATATCGCTCATTTGCTCATACAACGTCATAACTAAAAAAAAAACCATTTCACGAAAAAAGCGGTTGCACTATTTGCTTATCATTACTAGAAACGAGCGGAATTTCTCTTCAGACATAAAAAGTAGAAACAATTTAAAGGTTAAATTTATTTAGTTTTAAAGCATATCATCACCAACAATTCTGCATCGTTAACTCCAAAAATATTTTTTTTGTTGGCATTGTTTTAGCAATATGTATGTATTTAAACGCTTAAATATTATAAATTAAAACAATTGCTAATAAACCTTCCTAAACCTTGTTCAAAAGATTAAGATCTGACTTTTAAAAAATTACACCATTTCCACCTACTGTTTTTTTTAAACTTTCTAATTGTATTTCAGAATTTTCTTAATAAATTGCAGAAATTTCTAACTCAAACAAAAATAGAAAGTTCTGAATCTTAATAGAAAATTTTGAAGTATGTACAGATAAAAGTTTTGAATACAAAAAGAAAATCCGGAAACACAATTAAAAAATTTATATATAAATAGAAAATTTTTAAATACAACTAGAAAACATTATAATAAAAATACAGTTCCAAAGTTTGATTAAATGTTTTTAAAACGCAATTAAAAATGTCTGAAGCTGATTAATAAATTTCTGAAATACATTTAGAAAGTTCTAATATACAATTGGAAATGGTGTAAATATGCGATTTTAATACATTAACATTCATTAAATTATTCTTTTTCTTTATGCATAAAAAATTTTTTAAACTTCTTTGTATAAGCTTAAGCTAAATTTATGTGTATGTTTTTTTTTAAGCGCTTCACATTTAATTTAGTACAGGAACGAACCCCCTTGTACCCATATTTTATGAGTTTGTAACAGTAAGACAGCAGTAAACACATTTTAAAGGTTGAATCAGACGTGACTTAACCGTAACGCCATAGCCATTACAATTAAAAATGCAATTGGTTCCCGATTGGGTTCTAATTGGATTCAATATGATTTCAGTTGGATTTTCAATAGGAAAGGTTATGGCGTTACGGTTAAGTCACGTATAAAGCAATCTTAAGGCTACTCAAAGCGCGTTTAAAATGAAAATATAATTTAAAAAAACCAGCTTTTGTATTTATTAAAAAAAACGAATTTATGTGCATGTACAGTGCCACCTCGCTTATCGCAACCCTCGATGAATTAACGCCTCAATTAGTACAATTAGTAAATTATTTGCATATTTTTTATACAATTTTTGTTTTTGCATGTATTAAATGCGCTTTAAATTAATTTTTTAGGTAAAAAAAACAGTCAGAATTTTCTAAATTTTGAACGATTAGGTTTACAAATTCTAATTCGTATATCTGTTGTATAATGGAATGTAATTTTTTTTAATTGTTAGTAGTGTTTTTATGCTTTTTTTTAATTATTAAATTAATTCAAAAGAATAGATTTATATGTATGGTAAAATCTGTATTTCTTTATTAACACCATTTAAAAATTGCGGTTCGGTCATTGCAACAACTTGAGTTTTTGGAACAGCCAAAATTTTCAATTAACTGTAGCGAGGTTGCACTGTAATTAGATCGTGATTAAATATTTGTTCCCTTACAAAATGTGTTTATTTTGAAATCATTTACAATTTGACGGCAAATCTTTGTACTTGCTGGATTGCTTTTAATATATATTACTTACGTTTATTTTCATTCGATTTTTGCTTGTGATAATAATCCAAACCCATATTGTAGAAGAACCTTAATGTTGCCACATCGTTAGGCAAATCATTACCGTTGGCTTTTAAGGATTTTTTGGCATCATAGTTAATGCGGCCACTTAATGGTGTGGCGTTAGTGGGCGTATTTGGTGTGCTGCGATTAGGAAAACGTGAATGAATATTGTTTGTTGCAGAATATTGTGCATTAGAAAGTTGTTGAGTATAGCACGAAGGATTAGAGGTATTGACTGGAGCTATTATAGTAGGCTGACCCACGGCTATTGGATGAGGAGTTGGTGGCGGTGGAAAATATGGATTGGTTGAATTAATATAGCTAGCGGGTGGTGCCAAGGTATTGTTGCACAAGTAATAAAATCCATTATTTATTGCAGGCATTAAGGCCGGAGCAGTTGGAGGCATGCTCCCATCAAAGCCACAATATCCATAATAATCATCTGGTATTCCAGGAGCAGTGGAGTAGGGATACACAGGGTAGAAACTTTCCGGAACGTAAAAAGCACCATTAGGAGTATATTGGTCTACTTCATAACCTTCGATCATGTGGGGTATAGCGTAATTTTGCGGAGCTCCAACTAAGTGGTCCTCGACATTGTTGACGCCGCTATTTACAAGAGCTTTATTCTGCGACGTTTCCATACCATTACGTTGGGTACCTAAAGTTGCGGATGATCTTGATGGAGCTCTTGAATTATCATTTGTATCGACAGGTCTTGTTTGATTGGAAGCAGACTTCGCTCCATCATCGCGGTTCGTATGTGCCACCGTCAATGGCATGGTGCAATACTCGACATGAGCACGGAAGTCTTCCAAATGCGTGTACTGCTTTAATTTAAAATATGACGAATTACAATGTTGATTGTGGTGTTGGCGGATTGCTGCCATCTTAAGATCATCATCAATATCATCATTTGAGCAGCTATCGTTTTCCATAGCCGATCCACATGCAAACTCATGATGGTGGTGATGATGCTCAGTTGTTGCATTGAATTTAAAACGATAATTATACTGTCGTGTAAAACGTACTGAACTGTATTTTTGCATCTGACGTTGTAAACGATATGGTACTGTCCATGGCTTAAATTGTTCTGGTGGTAACGGTGTTAGATTTTCATAGGGTACTAAACGCTTTTCCCCCAATTGCTCCACAAACACTATACATTGACCCTTATCAACAGAAATCTCCTGAATGTGACAAGTGTAGAGATCCTGCTCTGACTTGCGCAATTTTACGTGACATTTGGCTCCAACCTGAAATATTTTGCGAACTCGTCTTGTGCTATAACGTATTAACTGAATATGAGACATAAAACGAACACACATATAAAAGACAAAAGGACACAAAAATACATTAAACCAAAAAAGGCCAATACCGGTTATTAAATACAAACATACACACATAAGTTATGCACAATTATACATTCATACAAAAAAAAACTTTGAAAACCAAAGTATGTAATACAATAGCATTTCAAAAACTAGAATGTCATTAGAGGCAAGCTGTCAGAATCTTATAATAGGTACTTCAGCCTATAATCAATAACATATTCTGAAAAAAACCAAAGGATCTTTCTTCTTAACTTTAATAATTTTTTTTATTTTACTTTAATTTTTTCTGTATATTTTTTTTTTTTTTTTAGTTTTAATTTATTTTTATTTTAATTTTTTTTATTTAAATTTTTTTTTATTTTATTTTTTTTTTTTTTTTTAATTTATTTTTGTATTCTTATTTTTAAACAGTGTAAAAAATTAACATTATACAAACCAGAACTGGTAGTAAAACATTTAAATATTTATCAAGAGTCTTAAAACGTGCAGTCAAGTTGTGTAGTACTAATTGTCTGTACGGCATTGTCATGAAAATTAAAAAAAGGGTGCATTATTAAAAACAGGAAACTGCAGTTCGAAATTTCAACTCATTCTTTTACATTCACATACACACACGTTAAAAAAATACACAAGACGAAGAAAATGTTTAACACCCACCTTAAAGTTTGCATCTCCGTGATACCAATTTTGTAATTTCAACTCTTTACGCATCTCATTCCATGAATCAAACTCAATATTACGATACATATTGGGGTCAAGCGCTTTAGCAACTTTATAGGGAAATGGTGTAATACCTTCCTGCAACAATTGCCTTACACACGAAACATATTTATGCGGCAAGAAGGGTTCAGAAGTGCGTTGTATTATTAAAGAGTTTTTCTCAAACTCTTCGCAATTGTTGTAGTTTTTAAGCTCCCGTTGTAAATCGTCAGAATAACGTGGAAAATTTATGTAATGAAAGTGACATAATTTATAATTTTCTAAGATACAGTTAGTATTATGCGGCAAGTCCAACTCAAAGGAACGACCATCGCTTAAATGCAGCCGAGTAGGGTATCCCTCTGCATTGGTTTCAGTATGATATTCCATATTTTCAAAGGTAGGGCCGTGCAGCATTTGTTCAACGGCAAACGAAACATCGGGTAATTTAAAAAGATCCTTATAAAGAATCTCATAGCAAATAGCTACAAATAAGATATGCTTTTACATTGGATATCCTTTTTTAATAATTGTATGAATTTTTTGTATATTAGGGTCGTCCTTATTTTTTCGAGCTTTGAAATTTTGGTCGCTGTACCTTTTTATTTGGTTATTTGATATAAGATTTAGGAGTCGCTACCAGTGATGAGGTTTTTCAAAAAATATTTAATGGTTATTAATTAAGGAGAATATGCATAAACAATTTTTCAATTTTAAATAGGGGTTTTAAGTTTTACTTTTAATTTAAAATTTTTTGTGCGTAATTCCCTAAGTCCTTGGCAGCGACCCTTATATGTTATCCAAATGTCCTAAAAAATTAACTCTAAATATATTTTTTCATATAACGAGTATCCCGTAGAAGAAAAAAATAAAATAAATAATAAGGATTACCCTATTATACACATACATACCGATCATTTGCTTAAAAAACATCATAATTAAAAAAAGGCATTTCGAGAAAAACGCGGTTGAAGTTTTCGATTTGCTTTTATTTACCAGAAAAGAGCGGCATTTTCTCTTCAAACGTACGTAATAAGTTGAAATAATTTAAATAATAAATGCTGATATTCATAATAATTTTAGTCGGCTTATTAGGGGTTTATTTGACAGTTGTTTATTGAATAATTGGCAAATAAACCCCTAATAAACGTATTATAATTAACTTAACCAACAGTTCTGCATCGTTAACTCCAAAAATGAATTTTTTGAGCTACGAAGTTTTTTAAGAAAACGTATAAAATATAAAAAAATCATAAATATATTTACTTACATTGACAAATCGCAGCCTCTTGTATATACTCGGATGTAAAAACGGAATCAAAATGTCTTTCAGGTGTATAAAAAATACGAAACACATTTACGAAATTCGAACGATATTCATTAAAATAATTACCCAAGTTAAAAGGTTGAAATAAAAACACGTTTCGCCTAAGAAGCAAAGTAGACAATACGAGTTTTAAACTTAAAATCATTTATGTCAAGAAAGAAGGAAGACAGATATTTATTAAAAGGTAAAATTTAAAAATATTTAAATTATAAAAAAAACGTCAAATTTGGCCACAACAGTTCTAAAAAAGCGACCTTGTTCAATGAAAAAATTAATGGATTGAAGCAGAACATTCGGAATTGGATTTAAGTGCCAACAATAAATCCTTTTGTGTAAAAATATCTATCATTTTTAAAATTCAATTCCGACAGTTATTAGATATCATGACTTAAGCCCGATCTTTGCAACAGACATTTTTTAATTCACAGTTTACGATTGCAGCTAAAAATTTTAGATATTCACAGTTTACGACTGCAGCTAAAAATTTTAGATATTTGTAATTAGTTTCTCTAATAATAATGTAAACTAAATTACATAAAATTAGGTAAGTCGGCGCTTCATTTTTAAAAACATTAATGTGATATTTTTCGAATATGAGTAGTGATAGTCTTAGGACGATTTATGTATACATATTTTGTATTTTTTTACAATATCAAAATATGTATATATAAATCGTCCCAAGACGATTACTACACGGCTTCGAAAAACAACACATAAAGCAAACTTAAACGTATATAAATAAGGCTTTTTTTTTCCGAACAGTATGCTCATACTATACATACATACTTATATAAAACTATGTAATGTATTCAAAAATTAAAAAATAATTTAAAAGGGAATAAGGTAAGAAAAAACTTTTAAATTCACAAAACATTTAACAATTAATAAAAACTCGGATATTATCTGTAAAAACTTGCTCTTTCAATAAAAACTTCTAAAACTAACAAGAAAAAAGGTAAAAAAATATTAAATAATTGGCAAAAAACAGAATTTAGTAGGGATTGAACTTGGACTATTCGTTCGAAAATTATAAAAAAAAATCGGCGGGATATTAAAATCAATTGTCAATTAAACTGACATTAATCCATCGAATTCCACGTAAGAAGTCTTTTAAGATTTCAAATATGTGTTAAGATAAAAAAATACTTACTGAAACATGTAGCTTGCTGCCTGCAGCTCTAATAATGTGCCATAGGTTTTTGGCTTTGACATGTCATCCAAGTACTCATCAAAATCTCGATCGACATGATAATCGAAATGTTGACGGTGTTTGCGCATGTACGTCACACATTTTTCCCGTATAACCAAATGATGCAGTTGAGTGTCATACATTTGCTCCGAAATAACGCGAAACAAACAAGACGCATCCCTTGCAGTATGTTTGCGATAATACTGGTGTTCTTCAAGAAATTGATCAAATGGATCAGGTGCCTGGCGGCTGCCCGAGGTAAATTGACGTTGCATATTTAATTGAGTTAACGAGATAAATTTTTGTCCCAACAGTTAATAAATAAGTTTAAGCTGCAAAATTAAAATCTAAGAAATATTAATATAGATGTCATACATACATACACAAGAAGGTACAATTAAAAATAAGATGCCAGTTCAGGAATAATTCAGTAACAATTAAAAAAACACAACTGTACATTTTTATAGATGGGTGTAACTTCAAAATATTTACATACTTTTTATCTGGCAGACTACAAGGAAGCAAGTGCAAAAAAATTAACTTCAAGGTCTAAATTTCTGGTATTTTTTCCCGCTTCCTCATTACTTTTTTTATTGGGTAGACAGAGATACAATAATTATCCGTTATTTCATAAATATTTCTTTCTTTACAATTTAACACAATTTGTAACAATGTTCATTATTTTTTGCAATATTTTATTCAAATTTCTTATATATTTTAAAGAATTTTGATTTTACTTACATTAAATTTAAGAACTAAAATATACACTTTTATTTTTGAATTCGCGTCTTCAAATTATGTATAAATTTTTAGCACTGAATGCCAGAATACCATTCCTTGGTAAATGATTTGTGTATGTGTTTTTGCAGAAGAAAAAAATATGTAGAAAAACGACAAACCAAAAAATACCGTTACAACAAGTGATGCCAATTTTATAGTTTAAAGCGCTTAATATTAATATATAGTCGTGAAATCTTTTATTTGCTTCATGGCACATTTTCAAAAAAATTTAGTGAAAAAGTATACATCAAGAATGAATCCTTTTTCAAAATACGCAATTAATTTTTTGGTATCTTGATTATATCAGAAGATATCAAGCTCCAACGTTTTTCATATCCACAACTTCACAGTTAACTAAAGATTGTTCTGCTTTATTATTTTTTGCGATTTTTACAAACAACGTTATATAACATGTTCAAATACACAATAAAACTAAGTTATACGTACAGCGTAAATAAAAAAAATGTTAAATTTCATTTGCATAAAATAGACAAACAGTGAAAAAATATATTAAAGTTCAAATGGCGCTTTATTAACTTGCTAATAAATACTCATTGAAATTTATAATCTGTTATTAAATTAAAGTTATTCTTAATAAAAAAAACTAGTTGATACATCTTAGTTTTTAAAATCTTTACAAAATTCTTCCAATTGTTTTTCCTGGAACTGAACCTGTTGAATTAGTTGCTGCAGTGCATCGCTCTGTATACATTCTTCTAGTGCTTCATCATAGGCCTCAATAAAAGCCTTTCTTTGTTTTAAATAAAAATTATGTTTCTGCTCAGCATCTTGCATAATCTCTTCATTTCTATGAGCCAATTCATCCACTTGTAATTGCTTTTGTTTTAAAAAAGTTTGAAATTCTTCAATCGTTTTATCGGCCCCCACCAAATCTTCCTCCAAGATTTTTAGTTTAACAACTAAATCACTTTCGCTTTGTTTGTGGCCGTTTAAAAGTTTTTGTATGTTTTCAATATAACATGTATTTGAAGCGCGTAAGGAATTAAGCTCGGGATGTAATCTTAAATCGATATCGGTTGTTAATTGTGTGCACTGCTCTTGTAATTCAAATATTTTATTTTTATTGGTTTTAAGAAAATTCAAAGCTTTTTCATGGATTGCTTTAAGTAAAGGTATTAGTTTGTCCAATTCTTTTTGTTCAGGTCTTAAAGATATTTCAAGATTGATTTCGTTGGACTTCAACAGATCAGAGTATTTGATTTCTCTCATGTGAGCATTAAAGCTTTCAATTTGATCGTTTAGTTGTTTTATGGCCTTCGATTGTAAAATCTGTTGATTGTGATAACGATCTTGGAAGTCTTGCGTGGCTCGCTTCTTGGTTGCCACCATTTGTTTGTGATGCGTAACATCTGCTATCATTTGGTCTATTTGTTCAACAGTGCAAGACTGCCCATTTAGAACATCTTGTAATTGTCTGATATCCTTTTCAACAGTATGTATGTCTTTGTTCATGACCAGTTTGCGTGAATTGAGATCTTCGAGAACCCTTTTATTTGTTTCGGTTTCATCTTGAAGAGTTTTAGTTTTGCGCCTAAGACTTTTTAACTCATGTGAGAGATTACATTTTATTTTCTGTATTTCTTTGTTTTCGGGAGGCTTTTCATTTTCTATAGATTTTAGAATTTCCTTCTGTTTTTTTATTTCCAACTCCAAAGCGGCAATATCTGCTAAGCCACTTACTTTTTGTATGAAAAGATTACACGTGCTCAATTGTAGGCTTTCCCAATCTTCAGCCTTTTGCTTGTCCCACAGCGTAAAACCTTCTTCAGAATTTTTCAGTAATACCTGTTGAAATTCTAAATCAGGTATCTGAAACTCATCTTCATTTAATCTGGAAGTCATCAATTCCTCAGGTTCTTGTAAATTAAAATATTGACCATTTCCACCCTCTTCCGTTACCGGTGGCAAAAAATCCATAAGAAAGTCAAACAAAGCAATTACATTACCAAAAGAGTGCTGGGTATTAGGGGTCTTTAGCCAAGATTTATTAACAGAATGCGGATAGTGCAGTTTTTGCAAAATATTTACGATATCTTCTACGTGATTATTACCCACTGTGTAACGATTGCCCCATATATAGCTAAGAAAATAATTAATAATTGCCACGAACTGTTTAATGGACATTTGACGTAGGCCACGATTTAGAAACTCCGTACTTATACCCCCGCCTAATGTACTTTTAGTTAGTAAGTGGTCTGTAATGCGTTGGGTTTGTTCGTGCACCCATTTCTTGTCGTTATGCAGAGGTACTAAATTACCAGCCTGTGCGGGGCGTTGTTTCTCGGCAGTAAATAAAACCCTGTTAGCTGCACTCTTGACGGAAAGGGGTGTCTTCTGTGGCGTGACTCCACGTTTTACTGCTGAAGGGGGAAGGGACAGATAAGGATTTATGGAAGCTGCTCGATCATTTGATGATGGACGTGATGGTATGGCAATGCGACTGGGTCTAAAATACTTTTTATTTATTTTTGTTTAAATTTTTTATATTATATATTATACCTTGTGCTGTATTTCTTAGCTGTGCCACTAGCGCAAGCTACAGCTGCACCAGCATTCACAGACGGCGAAGGAGCGATTGTGCTCCTTTGCTGAGCTCTGAAATTAAAGCCATTAATGATTTTAATTCTTTAAGGCACTTATTCGACAGCTAACCTTGACTGACGCCCTATAACACCTGGATCATCATGAAATTCGGATGTCCTTCTAGGATTCTGCATTGTTTTGCATTAACTTTAAAAACTAGTTAAATATGTTCAGCCACTGGCGCTTTTTTATTTTAAGCTTCGAAATAGCGGCGCTTATATTTACATTTTTTTATTGTCAAAAAGTACTGTATAATGTTAAACCATATGTGCATATACACAAAAGCTGCGTGGTGTGATTTTTTCTTTTTAGAATCCCTAAATTATGCAATAGTTTTGTGTTGAATAGTTTTAAAAGTGCTGCCAATGTTAAACGAATTCTTTAAATCTTGGGCTAAATCGTGGCATTCGACTCGAATCGAAATTTACTTGATCAATCGAGTTGTCAATGCTTTTAATATAGGAGTTCTAATACGAATTTTTTAATTTCTATTAGAATCTAATCCGGCGTTTTTATACTGTATTATTTTAATAAACCAAAATATAAACTTATTGTACCTGAACGTTAATAAAAAACTTTTTTTAGCTCTAACAAACTATTCAAAGGTTGATCAGAACAATCTTTTCAGTTATGGTTTTTTTTCTAACATGTTTATGATTTGTTTTAATAAGCATGTATATAGTGCTGACTACATAATTAGAAACGACTTACTTAGCAGACGCTGCACTCGTCCGGAGCTCTGTATGACATCCCTACTCCCGTGTCCATTATGTAGACACCTGCCCCGATGCCCGCCTCCATCTTCGATCCATCAGTGAAGACTGCACACCCCTCTTACAGCCTCTCGGATCCCTTCCATGTCACCCTATCAGGAGGAACTACCTGGGGCAAGATCCCAAAGCTAAGTTTCGCTACCATATAGTCCGTCAAACCTGAATGACGGCGTGCCTATCTGAACCTGCCCTAACATACCTGACTCACTGACCCTAAACAAGCTCCTTGCCGCAATTCCAGCAAAAAAATCCTCGATGGGAAGATTCCTTGTCCTTGTAATGCCTGGTGCAATACATCTCTGGAGCTTCGACAAAAGCTTCCTTGAATACGATGGTGAAAAATGGTGAGAAGCAGACTTATCAGTCTTTGGCGGAAACCGAACTTGCGAACCCCACACTGGTAGACCTGCACACTTACTTACTAGTCTATCGGGGCATCCAAAGAAGTAGACAATTTATCTATTTGATTTAAAATAGCATTATCTTAAGGATATACCTAAGCGTTCCGTCGGGTTTGACTTGACTCTTAAAAACTTGATTTTAACCAATGGCCCTTCTTATCTATTTAAATCCAGAATTTATGAAACTTAATGAGATCGTTAAAGAAATTTGCAAAATTACAGACTGTTTTATACTCTTTCAATTTTTTATTTAAAAATGAACATATTCTTAAATTTTTAGTCTGGAACATTTTGACAATATTCGTTAGTCTTTTCTGTAATCAGGGTGACTCCTGGTCGACTAATGTGGCAATTTGCAACCTTTTCTTCCCCTCTTGGTTTTATTGTGCGATTTCCTTAAACGGATACTAAATATTTTGCCACATACCCACACCCACATACATGGCAGCAGATTTATAAGTCGACATGGAATCAATCTCTGACCATGCCTGCCAATCCGTCTGTTCCGTTCTTGTGAATAAAGTCAGGTCGAATGCCTGACATTTTGTTGTTTTGGGAGTGCAACGTTTATCGTGTGCATGATACAACTTAGTTCTTTGTATCATGATCGTGTGTTATCGTGTAATTTTAGCACTTTTCAAAAAAACACATACTTTTTTAAATTCTGTAAATCAAACAAATTTTATTTTTATGTATTTTTCCTTAATAACTTTTGAATTTATTTACACATAAATTATTATAATATTCTATTTGTTTTTTTTTTTGTTCCTAAATTTAAAATAGTTTTATAATTGTCACTTAACCTTTTCAAATGAAAATATTTGTTTAATTAAAAACATTAAAATTTATTAAGTGGTTGTTGTTTTTTAAAACATCAAGAGGAAAATGGGAAGAAGATAGGAAAGCATAAAAAATTTATTTTTTTTTCTTAACACATGATAAAAATTTTACATAATTTAATTTAAAACAATAAATAAGTTACAAAAGATATATTGATTTTATAGTATTTAAAACCATTAAGGTACTTTGGAAACTAATGAAACTAAACTATTTAAACACTGGTCTCGTCTCGGCCATTTATTTATACTCTTTTATATCTGTGACAGGTAGTGATAATAGCTTATGTCGACATTAAGGCAAATACTTTTTCTAAATTTTTAAAAGCGACAACGTGCTATCATATTTTGCTGGCTGAAAATTTGGCGAAAATTTTGATGTGTCTGCACGATTTCTTATTAATTTCATAGACATGTCTTTGGAATTTTTGTTACCTTGTACTTTGGTTTGTGCCTTCGCTATAAAAAATTTGCAACGGTATTTTTTTCACCTGTTTTGTTTGTTTTTTTTTCGCTGCAAACAAAAAGCATAAAAGGGCATTTACAAAATAAAGTAAAGCAGTTGTGTGGTAGCAGCGAGCTGACTAGCAAATAGAGGTGTCATTACAACTTCAGCTTAAGGCAATGTACTAAACATTTTACGCGTTTACCTCATTTAATTCTTTTTAGAAAATTACTTTTACCTAAATTTGAAAAGTAAAGAAGTTAGTTTTGAAGTAATACTTAAGTACAAAACTGTTGTAAATATACGCTTATTACAAAGTTGTTCATAAATCATTATTTTCATGTAAAACTAATGAATTTATTTAGACGCGACACCATCAAGTGTTGTCAGGCAAACGTTATATTTGAAATTGAAAGCTTTTAAGTATCAAGTGTGGCTAATAGTGTTGCTTCTGAATTTACAAATTTTTTCACTTTTTTCGACTTTTTTTGTTTGTTTTGTTTTGTCTTAAAAGGCTAAAATAAAGTTATATTTAAACCAGAATTTTGCGACTAAACCAATTATCACTTATTGCCACAGATATTATTGTTTTTAATACACTAAACCTAACCTAAACTTAGAAGTCATGCCTGTCTATATTGCAGTATGTATTTTTAACTTAAAGGGGGGTTTGTTGATTGAATAACATACTGTTGAATCTTTAAAGCTTTAAGCCCTGTTTATTGTTCTCTCTTGCATTTTAAATTCTTTTGTTAGTTTTGATGTACTTATGGCAATTTATTGTGTGAAAGCGTATTTTCACAAGCGTATAAGTATTTATGTACATATATAGACGGCAAACTCAATTTTGGACATTGAGGGTAAAAACATCGTAAAAGTTTTGTTTATCTTTAAATTATCAATCACAGATCTTGTAGTTTCCTTAGTTTGAAGAATTTAGTGTATCCAAGCCGGCACCATATTCCCTATGAATCGACAACAGGAATATAAAGGCCAAGGCCAAAAGACTAGAGCCCAATAAATCACCCAAAGCTGTAAGGTAGGGTATCGAGGAATTGTCTGGATCGATTTTCCACTTCCACATGGCATGTACAATTATGTGGGCAATATACAAAAGAAGCATTAACTAAAGTAAAGTAGAAGAAAAAAAATGCATTTTTATTATTTATAATTTAAGTTACAAATGTATTTTTGTATGTATGTATACACACATCGTCACCTCAAATGCAAAAGGGCATAACAACCATTTCATTTCCGTTTGGTTTTTAAACATATATAAAACTAAATAAAAATCGCTACTTTAACAGAACCTTCAAAAATTTAAACCTTTAATTTTAAATTTCAATTACTTACTTACTTAGTTGCCATTTAAAGCAAACCATGTGGGTCATTGGCCGAACTAAGAATGGATTTCCCAGCAGTTTGTAAAATTTTTCCTGGACTTGGTCTTTCCAACGGAGTTTCGACGGTCCTCTTTCGCGTCTTTCTTTGGATTCATTTTCAAAAACTTTTTTCGCTGGATCACCTTCATTTAATAGAACAACATGACCAAGCCAGCTGATTCTTTGTATTTTTACGCGCTTGACTACATCGATGTCGGCATACTGCTCATACAGCTATTATAATTCGTACGATGCCAATGCTATCCGCCTACACAGATTGGTTTATATATCTTGCAACGTGTTTTTCCCTCAAACACCCCAAAACAGCTTTATTTGCTTGAGCAAGTGTCCATGCCTTTGCGCCGTAGAGTGGTACGGTTAGAATAAGTGTCTGGTAAAGGACCCTGTTCTTAAATGGTTTGCTTTGACCAAAAAAATAGCATCTTTTGGCAAGTATAATTCTTCGCTTTATTTCCAACTTATGTCGTTCGTTTTAGTTATGGCGGTTCCAAGGTACGCTACCAACGTTCAGACTGTTGCAACTTCGTGGATTCCTTGCCAAACCCATTTTTGTCCAAGCTCTTTCTATATTAGTAAACGGAGTAGTGCCATCTCGCAATGTTCGTCCCATGATGTCGATATCATCGGCATATACGAGCAGCATTTGGTTCTTTTTATAATAATATGACAGGCGGCCACATTTTTTAAAGCCTCCGATCAGAGAGGTGTTTCTGGTCCTCACGGATGATTTTGTATCTGTTAAGGTCATCCGGCACAATCTGATGAGCTTTGCAGTATGCCCGAGCTCAGACATGGCCTCCAACACTTTTTTACGAATCAGACTATCGAAGGCGGCCTTGTAATCGACGAAAAGATGGTAACTGTCGATCTGTTTCTCATGGGTTTGCACCATTATTTGACGTAGTGTAAATTAACCAGGCCTTAAGACGAATTGTTTTAAATTTTTGCACACAGTAAAAAAGACAGACTCTTGTACGTGATGGATAGGAGACTAATGCCTCTACTATTGACGCAAATAGTTTTATCTCCTTTTTATTAACGGGACATATCATACTGAGGTTTTATTTCCCAGGTAAACGTTCCTCCAGCCAAATGTTGCAGATAAGTTGATGCATAATCCTTACTGACTCATCGACTCCTGTCGCTCTGTTATTCTTCTCTGGGATGTTGATGCTTTCGCTTTTTCATGGCTGAAAGTGAAGCACTCTACACCATCATCGCTGATTGTAAGGGGGGCATATCTATCGCCGCTGTCAAATTATTTAGAGAAGTGTTTTCTTCCAGATTTCCAGAACGCCATCCCTGTCTGTCACCAGATTGTCTCGTTAGTCTTTACAAGAAGAGATACCTATACCATAGCCTTCAGCCTGTTTCACGCGTTGGAAGAATTTTGACTACTGTACATTTTAATCTCCTAACATTCACGTCATTCGATTTCTTTTTTCTTTCGCCAGAAAAAAAGTTTCTCCTCCTTATTCCTTTTCTCATTTTACCTCTCGTACATAACGCGTTGCGATTGTCTGTAGAGTTGCCTGGTATGCTTTACGACACTCCCAATCACGCCATCGGTTTCCTTTGGGATTTTTTTTGGTAGCCAAACACGATTTTTGCAACATTATCCATGGAGTTGGCAATATACAGCTAACGGGCGCAGATATCGGACGAGAAATGCCAACTTTAATAACCATTACAATAAGTTTAAGAGATGTAAGGGGGCTACCTCCGCCGTGTCTCTTTTCAAACAAATTTTATTCTAAAATGTACTATCATTCGATAGTTTTCATAGCTTTCGAGACATTGCGTACCGGAAACTTTATTATAACAGACGGACTTTTCCCTATCTTTAAGAGTTCACAATATATCCAAGCAAAAAAAGAGCATACGAATCATAAGTAAATTCATTGATTAAAGTCAACCCGAAGTAGTTATACTTTTGGGAAAACATCAATGAATTTTACACGTGCTTGTTATAGGAGGTAAGTGGTCCAAAAAACTGAAAAGTATGCACTTTAGATGAGCCCCTTAGTATTTGATAATATATATTATTGAAGGTGCCGCAAATAAAAATATTGTAGAAATCACTACTTAATAGGTCAAAAACATATCAGACCACACCAAACTAATTAAATTTGACTAAATTTTCAAGTCCGTCTTTATACCATCAATACTTTTCATTTAACTAGGAACTTTTTTTCCACGTTAAATTATTAACCCTTTTGCATTTCTGATTACAGTCAAAAATGAAAAAAAAAAAATCTTACCTGTATTAAGCTTGCTATCAGATATGAGAATGCAAACGCCCAGGTTAATGTCGATTGGGACATGTGTATATAATCGGCAACAAATATAAACAAAATATTACCAGGAATTGACAGTGCAATCAATAGACGTGCCGTTTTTGCATAAGGTACTGTTCCGAAATTATAAATAAAAAATCCAATTAGATCGGTTATAAAATTGTTAATAAATTTTGTTTGATAACATACCTCCTTTAAACAATGCTTTCCAAGGCCATTCAAAGATTTTCGTATGCGGAGGTATAATGCCAATAATCGAACTTTGATGCAGCATTGTTGATATTTTGCTAGCTTGTACCGATACCAAATTACCACCAATGCCATTGATAATCGGTTGGAATACGACAAAACCATGGAATACTTCGACAGCAGCATCTAACACCAAACCACCCAAACTAAAAAAGGATTTAAAGTTATTAACTTAGAAACGTAAAGACGAAAAGGTAGTAGAATATCAGTACGATATGTTCGTCTGTTCGTTTGTTTCTTATGGTAATTTTTATGAATTTTATTAAAAAAAGTTAACATTGAAGAAATGAAACTATGGCGGAATAGAAAGCAAAATAATTTTAAAATATTTTAACCAAGAGATACTTATGAAAACATTTCAAACTTTAATTTAAATAATTTTTTTATTCAAAATTTCTTCTGTCCAGAGTAGCGGTGACCACGTTGGTCCCTGGAGCCCGAACTCTAATCGGGTTTTACATGTACACCACACGAGTAATAAAGCGCGTTTTCCACGATTATACTTTTTCTTTAGACATGTACAATATTCAAGTAAAAACGTAAAACTCGTATCGTGGATACTGCTCGTGTTATAAAATTAAAAGTCTGTTAAACTTAATTTTCGAAGTATGATCGTTCAGAAAATTTTCTAAACACTTCCCAACACACCACAGAACAAGAGAAATAAAAACAAAAATAACTGTTGTTTTTTTTATTCTTCATACGACTTCATGTGTAATGGTCGAAATGTCGTATATATGCAGAAAAGTTTACGTAAGATTTTCAAGATTGTTATTAAACTCTACAGGAGTTGGCAAATTCATCAACAGCTAACACTACAATTTCAAAATATTTTTCATATGAATTGAGGCCAAATGACCTTGAATGCTGTTTAAACGTTGGTCAAGAAAATCGTTTTTAGATCGAATTATTACTTGCGATAATAAATTGATTACTCGTAGGTGAAACCTGGACAACAGCTGAAACCATACCAAAACTAAATTAAATGGGATAAAAAGGGACCAATTCACTTTTAGAGTCTGTTTTGTTTAATGCAGAACGCTCTCTCGGAGTTTCGCTTCACTTCAGAACAGAGTATACGAAATTGGCTTAATTTGTTCTTGAATTCTTGTTTTTTTTTTAATTCAACTTGTTCTGTACTGTTTAGATTTTACATTCGTTTTTTCTTAATGTGACTTGGATTTGCTTAAAGGGTATCTGATTATATGTACGTATGTACTTACCCACTAATACATAAAGCGGACAGTACAGGAACCCAACCACTCTTGAGCACAGGACGTGTATATTTATTTTTTAATACTACTGTTACCCACATGGGTAATAATACCAGATAACAGGCGACTACAACATAAGTTATCCATAAATGAGTTTCTGAAAAAAAAGAAAAAATTTACCAAAATGATTGAAGAAGTTTTAAGCAAAAAAAAAAAATACTCACTTATGTTATCAAATAAAATCGAAGCTATAAACGAAAGCAAACTAATTGAAACCACATCACCTATGGAGGCAGCTAAGGGTGTAGCCAAATTATCAGGATTCAAACGATACTTTTGAGATAATAATATCACAGCCACTAATACAAAGTCTTAAAGAAATAATTTTGTTTTAATTACACAGAAAACCATTTGTATGTAAGCAAAACTTTTTTACTTACCTAATACAAAACATGACGATGTCGCCGTAAACATGGCCGACGCCGTCAGCAGCATAACATGTTCAAAATAGAAATTACCATCCATGGCAGCACCAACAGCTACCGCAAACATAGCAACCAAAAACGATGCAACCGTGGCCTGCACCTGCACCAATGCTATGTTGCCAACAATCATACGTATTACCTCTTTTTGTCCCGTCATATTGCCCAAATTGACCTGAGTAGAAAGACGTGAGGCTAGACACATGTCTAAATTGCCCTTAAGGCCAAGCAAGGCGGGTACCAAGATAAACAATTCAGTAATCGCCTTAAAAACTTTCCATTTCTGCAAAACATTTAATGAATATTTAAAAAAAATTTTTAATTAAATTTTCTGATAAAATATTGTATAAAATTAAAATATCGCTTATCGTTCATAAGTTTGAAATTGGGAAATAAGGATAATTAAATGCGAGAAAGGGTGTTTGCCTCTTTTTGATATTCGTTACATTAAGTTTAACATTTTCTTATGCAAACATATGTATGTTTGCAAAATTGTTTATTTAAATATGGAAATCCTTATACAAGTAAGATATAGGAAAACAGCAAGGATGGCAACACTACCATCTACTTTAATAAACATTCTACTGCTCTCTCTTTTAACATAACCTAGCAATAAAATATATTAAATAAATAAGGAAAATATTAAATCTTCTGTGTCTTTGACATTGGTAGGACTTTCAAATGTTAAAGAGTTAATAAAATTATAAAATAAAAGTTTGTTAGTTTTTACCGATTTATCTGCTTTTTAAAGTCGTCACTGCTTTGTGCGAAGCTTTTTATGAGTAAGTTACCGAAATTAATAATTTATCTTAATAACGTTTTTAAATCTTAAACAAATATTTCCAAATGTGTCTTAGAGGGGAATGGAAAAACAGCTGGCACCTCATAATAATTGCATGCATGTCATGTATTCCAAAAATACGATGACATTTTTATTTTTTGTTTGTATTCTTTTAAATACAATTTTTAATCTTTTAAAAGGCAAAAACAATTATTTAATTATTAAAAAAGAAAATTAAATATAATTGATTGATTATGGGAACGAATTTTAAATAACTTGTAATAAATCTCAATTAATTACTTAATACAAAAAACAATTAAAAATTATTAAGTTTTAAAAAAAATTTGTAAATAAATATGAAATTTTAAAACTAACCTCTACTCTACCCAAAATAATACCAGCTCCTATAGTTCCTATGCCAGCCAAAAAGAAGGGTATAGATACTTGTATTAAGATCGAAGTCCATTTCTCTTGTTTTATACCCGGTCTATTTAGGGCCATCTTTTCATCCACACTATTTGCAGGATCGTGTCCGCCGCCATTACCACCACCGCTGCCTGCTCCTGGATCAGGTTCTGAGGATGCTATGGACGTCGTGATGATAGAGCTTAATGAACCGGTTGTCGAATGTGGTAAACCAGACAATTTGTCATTGTCGGTGTCTAAAGAAACAAATAAAACAAAATTTTTAAGTTAAAAAAGAAGTAGTAAAATAAAATTTAAGTTAAATTAACGAATTACTTATATTATTATTTTAAAACCAACAATTGTTGTAGTAAAAAATATTGCAAAAATTTTTTTTTATAAAACAATGTGCTTGAAGTGTATAAACATGCTTATTAATTATAATAAACGAAAATATTGTTTTAAGCTTGAAAACAAAAAATATTAATATAATTAAAGGTGTGTAATTACTTTTGTTTCTATTAAAAAAATTTTAAAAATATTATTCACACATACACGCACGATACGCTCGAATGGCATACAATTTTATAAATATTTTTTCCCCCTTTAAAATAATGACAACGTCAAACAAGTAAATTTAAACTTTTAACTAAAAAAAAGTAAATTTTTCCGAATTCTAATTAAAGTCATAAAATGATCTTAAGTTTAATTAAAAATATTAAACTTTTTTTGATTTAAATTAACTTGTTCACAGTCTTGTAATATAAAGCCATAAATGGCCTTAAATATCATATTTAAGGTGGCAACTTTAAGTGTTCTTATAACTGGCAACTCTTGCTATAAGTGAAAAAAACGTCCATCACTTCAGTTAACTTGTAACGGTATAAATATGGGAAATTTAACTTTAGATTAGTGTTCATTTTTAAAGTGAGTGTGTTTTTTGCAGGGATTAATGAAAATGTAGTAAAATAAATAATATTTAAAAGCTTAAAATAATGTTTATGTAAAATTTTAATTAATTTTTTTTTAAAAGGTAAATTGCTTAAAATGTCTACATTTTGTTGTGTTTTAAAAAAACTGCGTTTTTAAATACTGTTGCATTTAATTTTAAAATTGTTGAAATACATATTTTTAATTTTAGGAAAATATCCTTTTCAAAGGTCGTTCAAAAGTTTTAATAAAGGAATTGACACGAACATTGACGACTAGCTGCCAATTGCTGGAAACCACTTAACGATGTATAAAAACTAGGAGGTTTGCTTACTATAGAACTGCCCAGTAAAATCTTTCTGAATTTGAGTAAAAGGCTCTCATTATTTTATAGGCTAGTAGGTAATGAGGTCTTTATAACAGAGCAATGACCTATTGGCAAAGGCCAAAGGCAAAAATAGAATTATGAAATAGTTTTACAACATTTTTGTTTTATAAACTTTTCAGTTAATGCTTGCGTAACTAGTTATTTGATTGTTTTTTGTAAGCATATTTGAAAGTGGAAGACGTTAGTTTTGGAAAACCCTAAAAAAACAAAAAAACTAGTATTTGGCCAACAAGTTACTAGTGTTTTTGCATATTGAATATTACTTCCTATCTTAAAGGGGTTTCAGACGATATGTATTTTACACATGACTTGTCACTTTTGCAATCCACATGTATTTGCGTATGTCTGTCAAAATTGCTTTGTCAGATGAAAATAGAGCACGCTCTAATTACAAATTTGTCATATGACATTTACATATGTGTTTTACACATGCAATGTTTAAACGCGTTCAGACGGCAGATATCAATTTCGCACTGCAAAATTTGACAAGTCATGTGAAAAATACATATCGTCTGAAACCCCTTTTACTCGGTAAGCAAACGTTTTGCTAGGTTGTTTTACAATTGATTGCTTGAATCAAAAACTAACAGCTCAAATTTAACTCTCAAGGTAGGGTTTTATCCCCTCCGGTAGTTCCATTAAATAAAGAGTTAAAAGTTACTACATTACAAAGAGGCAATTAAATATGTGAGCTTTAAAGGAAAAAAGAATCACCCTCATTGTGGTAGGCGTTGGAGTAGTCGTTTTTAGCTCTTTGGTACCGTCTAACAAATACGGCAATGTTAAATGGATATCACCCCTGTCGTTTTTGTGTCGAATTCGAAAACATTCGACACGACAACGCCAAACACAATAAGGCTGAATATAAACAAATATTTGTAACTTTCTTAATGGTAACAAAACGCAAAAATTACTTTAAACCATCTTTGTTAAAGCATTTATGCTGCGTTTATTTGTATGTCTGAAAAACGTGTATTTTGAATTTAAAAGGTATGGCTTCAAAGAGGAACTTGCCATACAAAATTCGTGCCAAAGAAAATCATGAAATCTTTAAATTTACGACAAATATTTCAAATAAATTTAGTTTCTTTATAATTTGAGAAATAAGTCTCTTCATAATTAAACAAAAAAAATTAATTGACCTAATTAAGTTTTTAATTGTTTTCAGATATATATATTTGCTTGCATTTGGAACACTAAATAATAAAGTTATTTTTTTGCTGTCACCTGTATGTGTAACTCTTCACCATTATTATTAATTTTTTGTGTAAAATTACGACAAGTATTAGTATTAAATAAAAAATATGTAATTATTTTAATGTTTCAACAAATACTAACAATATTACTTAATAAAATAAATTATTATAAAACTTAAAACTAAAACAAAATGAAGCAGAGCAAGTAACTTAACTAAGTCTTTAAAAACATATCCAGAAAACGATTAAAAGAACAAAATGTTTCAAAAAAACATAACAAGAAATATTTATATATTAAGGCCCATATTCATAATAGTTAAAGCAGGTTTATTAAAGGCTAGTTTTACAGATGTCTATAAAATAATTGTCAAATAAGCTCTTAATAAACCTACTATAATTATTATGAATATGAGCATAAAATTTTACAAATTCATATTTAAAAAAAATTTATTAAATAAAAACTTATGCTAAGCAGGATGAACAAAGAAAAATATGTGACAGAGAGGCGGGGGAACTCACCATTTCCGTAAATTGTAAATAATTTAAAATTATCATCTTGTGGTGGTAATGTATGACGATAATGTCCATGAGGCACACCATTGTTACTGGTGTATTCATGTGTTGTAGAGTTTAATTTTAAATTTGTTGAAAATGTTGGTGTTGATGGTTGTTGTTTAATAATATTGTTATTGTATTGTTGCTGTAGTTGTGGCTGTTGTGTTTGTTGTGGTTCATGTAGCTTATCTAAATTATTAACAACTAAGGATCTACTTAAGCTGTTACTATTGCTTATACTTTCACTATTTGTTGTTGTCATTGTTGCTGGCAATGTTTTTCTTTTATGTGTTGAAGAAGGAGGAGGTGGAATGTGTATAAAACTAGAACTAAGTGTGTTTTGAAGTGTGTTTTTGTTGTTTGCAACAACAGGACTTCTTGAGGTGTCTGTCTGCTGTGATGACGATGACGTAACCATTCCTGGCTTTGTCCTTGTTGGTGTAAAAGAAGTATCTTTAAGACCATTTTTGTTAAAATTGTTATTGTTCTCTATTTGCTGCTGGGCTGCATTATCTGCATTCTTATCGTTAAGCGACATTTTGGTTTTTTTTTTTTATTTTGTTGTTAATTAATAGTTATTTTATTTTTAGAAATATTTTTACAATAGTGTGTTAAAAATTAACAAAATTTTGTTTGATTTTACATATTTATATAATTAAAATAATTTACGAAAATTAACATTGTTGTTGCTTAATGTGTAACAAATTTATAAAAAATTAAAAAAATAAAAAAAAACATGTATAAATAGGAATGCGTTTTTTAGAAATAATACTATAAGTTTCAAAATAGAAATACAAAAACAAAATTATAATAAAAAATTTTACTTTTTTGTAAAATGCTATAATTTACATGACAGCTGTCAAACAAAATCTATACTTTCGCCTTAGCTATAAACCTTTGGTAAAAAAAAAACTTATTACAAAATAATTAACTTGGCAAATAAGTAAAACAATAAAAGTTTTAAGCAACTAGAAAAATAATTATTTTAAAAGTAATAAAATTGCTTTAATTTGTTTAAGTAATTGGATAGGATTATCAACATATAAAAACTTTTTTTATTTTTAAGGAATTTTAGCATAAATTAGTAATTAAAGGTATATTGAAATAAAAAAAAAATATCACACAGTTAATATATGTATGTTTTTGCTAAAAATTATTCAAATTTAAAACTATTTTTCTAATAAACCTAATTCTATTTATTTATTGTTTAATTTTTTTATATAATTTTTTTTTCTTAAAACTTAGCGTTTTGTTTACATGTTAATAAATTCTTAGCACTATGTGTAGTGTGTGTGTGTTTATTTTGTGGTGAATTGTATTTTCATTTGTATAATTGTGTTAGTGGTTTGTTTTGTTTTATTCAACTCTTTTTGTTACTTTTTATTATTGTAACAATTTCGAGAGCTTAGTCACCGGACCGTTGAGATGGCTAGAAAAATGAAAAGAGATGAAGAAAAAATAGAGAAAATAGTCCAGACATTGGAAGTCATCAATATAAAATATGACGCAAACAAAAAAAAAACGTATAAAAAATGCAATTAAATTCTTGTTAAAAAAATCATGGGTTTCAAAAATAAACCATTTTTCTTACAACTTTGTTTTATATTAATGAAGAAAAATGCTAGTTTTCATTTGATATACATATGTATGTATGTAGATATTAAAAAACATTTTATTGCATAACTTTAATTCCGTAAGTCAAATAAGTATTACTTACAAAAGCAGAGACCGTGATATTTATAAAAAAAAATTAATATAAAAAACTAAAGAATTAATTGTTGATTTTTACTATTATTTTTGCAAAAAAAAACAATAGGTAATATAGTTTGCAATTATGAAAATACGACTTCCCTTCAAACTATTTCAGTTTATTTTTGCTGGAATATTGAACTTTACTTTTTAGAGCAACACATGGGAATGACGAACAAAACGCCTATTTGAAATGACGAAACATTCATTTTGTTAATACAGTTGGTAAGATTCCTGGAACATATGGACGCAGTTTATAAAGTGATATTATAATTAAAGTTATTGCATATCAAAAAAGTGTTAAAGTTTTTGAGTTTTATGGCAAAAAAGATTTTACAAAGGAAAGACATTCATTCACAAATATATTAATTGATAAGAACTTCTCACATTTAAGAAAAAAAAACATAATTTTTTATTTTAAATTAATTTTTTTAATTTTTATACTATATTTGTTACAAATTCAGACAAATTTAGGAGACAAAAATAGACATTTTCCCCATATAAGTATCACAATATAATATCAAACCCATTTTTTTATTATTTAAGCAGCCAAAAGCTCAATTTTAAAACTCGGAATAACAATTTTATTAAAATAAATACCTTTTTAAAATTTAATATTTGATTATTAACACTTTTTCTACAATTTTATTATTAAGAAGTAGTTTTTGTTTTTTATTTACTTACTTTGTAATCTACTAAAAAAATACTAAATCAAATAAAAAAAAAATATTTAAAACAAGCCAAATTATAAAACTTAAGCCCGCGGTACACGAAATGCAAAAAGCTACATGCGCATGTGACTGTGGCGTAATTTTGACGTGATCACAAACGTATTACTACTCATTTAAAGCGAAAAGGCTTATGATTGCGCCAAAATTACGTTACAGCTACATGCGCATCTAGCTTTATACAATTCGTGTACTGCGGGCTTTATAGTTCAGAAAAAATATACATGAATATGTACATACATATCGTTACCTTATTATATAAAAGCCCTAATTCGTATTTTTTATTTTTCTAGCCGCAATTTTTTGGCTAATTTTGATATATGAGCAAAAACCATTTATCGAAATAAACGAAAAACTGGGCTTATAAAATAATACGAGTTAAGAACTTTTTATATTAAGGATTTGATATGTACTTACTTAAATAAACAAACATAACAAACAATTAATTTTATTAACCAAGATTAAGATAAAGTCTTTTGGGTTGTAATCTTTAAATCACCCCGAATTAAACAAAGACTTTTATTTCGTTTAAATATTAGTTAAGATGATGGTATGGTTAAACATTTGCTCCAATGGTCCATACATTTTTTTTTGATTTACAAAAGGTTTAGTAAACAGATTTTTTTATGAAAATTTAAATTTATAAACCTTTTCAAAATTTAAAGATCATTTACTAATACGTATTGTCACATTTATAACGTGCTAATTCAATATAAAATATTTAGATTTAGTAAAATTGAAACAAAGGATACCACTTACGCGGTAAGCGTGAAAAAGAATTATAACCCAGTTAGAAGGTTTCTTATTTACTTGACGTGAGACAACCAGGGTTGTCATAGCTGTCGGCAACGCACTCCGAACACATTACTTTTGAAATCTTAAAAAAAAATTTTAGGGTGATTAAATAACAATTTTTAATATTTGTAGTAATTTAAAAAAATTTTTTAATAAAACGTGTTTTGCAACCTTGTCTTTTTTTATCGTTAGCAAACAAAACTATCTTAAATTTGTTTAAGAGCGTGCATAAGCGTGATTTAAAATTGAACTGCGCCCAACACTAGCACACAAGCCGCTAAACGTTTGTTTTTCTAAGCAATTTTATTAGCCAACTAACTGGTACTCAAAAGAGACGTTAAATATTTTATTGTGTTTTTGATAAAAAACCAAAGATTTAGGTTGCGGTTCAAACTTTTTTTATTTAAAAACTAAAAATAATAATAAACATTTTAAAACTTAAATAACAAAAATTTCTAAATATTTCGTTACAATTTCGTCAAAAACGACTTTTTAATCAAATTTGCAAAATGTGTATTACAAATTGATCAGAACAAATGTTAGCAAAACACAAAATATTTTTTAAAACAAAAATACTGAATCAAGTATTAGGAACTTGATATTTGATTTTAAATATTTCATTATAAATAAACAAGATCATAATCTACTTGTACCTACATATTTACTTATAAGTCATGACTCTTGTTTAAACCTTTTTTTAGAAGTCATAATGAAATATTTTTAAAACAAAAAAAAAAAAAAAACACAAACGAAAACACAAACGAAAAAACAGGTCAGTAGTTCCAACTGGATTTTTCAATCAAGTTTTTTAGTTTGTATAAGGTACTTTTTCAGTTTAGACAATTAAGTTGTCTATCACAATAACCATAATTCTTATTTAATTTGAATGAATATTTAACTATAACATGACTTTACCTTGGCTTATTTATGTCCTTCTGCTTTTTAGTCTTTTCAAAATTTGTTTGTTTGCTTTGACAAAAAATCATTAAAACATGTTTATGCTACAGCTCGAATTACTTTATTCTCTCTTTAAATTACCAACAATATTTTGCCTGTTTAAGGTTCAATTATACGTGACTAAGCATAACCATACCATAACCGTTGCCATAAAAAACAAAACTCAATTGGTTTATACGGTTATTATGGCGTAATGGTAAGTTACCTTTTATCCAATACAGTGTTGCCCATAAGTTTGGTTAGATCAGCTGTTTTCTGTGGTATGGTTATGCCACCTACCATTATGTTGCAGATTCTTAATTCGTTCGGCAGTTGTTTGATTTTGTTAATGTTGCGTAGAAAATGTACACACACACGCACAAATGGTGATATTACTAGAGTGACCATTTAACTCTGGTTCGAAATCAGTACGCTTTTTAGTTTTTATAGATTAAGAACTCCCTTTAGCTCAGCGATCGACTAAAAATTACTTCATGAGTCGATTAGAGCATTTCCGTATGTCCGTTTCGGGGTCTACGTATTCTTGTAATTAAAGAAAACTTCGAATTTTTAAGATATTTATATAATTAAAAAGAAAATGTTTAATAATTTTTGTACTCAAGCTAGATTTGAAAAATTTTTATAATTTAATACACTTTTTGCTGCTGGAAAAATACTTAATTACCTAGTTGTGCTATAGCTAAAAAAATTTTTTGAAGAAAAAATTTTACAAATCTAATTTTCTTGAAAGGCCGTACAATTAGTATTTTTTTCAAAAATCAGTACATTTCAATACACAAGTTTTTTTATTCAGTACACCAATTAAAAACCAGTACTTGTATTGATAAAATCAGTACGAATGGTCACCCTAGATATTGCTCTAGCTGTGACCAGCAGTCGTCTTAATATCACAGTTTTCTGCACAACTTTTTTTCACTCCAATTACTTAATATCTTTACAACGCACAGTGCGGCAAAAGACAAGGAAAGGGTCTTTGGGGCAAAAATAAAAACAAAAAAGAAAATTCAGTTGGGTATTGTTTGTCATTGATTTGGCTACAGGAATACCCTGGGCTATGAAATTTGTTCATAGTAAGGTCCGTTTCTTTAAACGCCCTTTCAGTTTACCATAAGATCTTTTTTAGAACAGCACACCGCCATGTAAAGGGTCAATCAACTAGTATACACTTTCATTAAACATGTGTCAAGGTTTTTTAATCACTCAAATCAAACGCAACAAAATTGATTATTTACCTTATAGTCGATACACTAAGTAAAATTAAAAATTGAATTAAAGCTTTTTGAAAAGTAAATTGTTAAAAGAATATAAATCAGTACCTCGTTTCTATAACTTGCAAGAAATTTTCTCAACGAGAAATATTTTAAGATTATAATAGTGTTCCAGTTATTTTTTAATTTTAAAATAATGGAACAAGTATAATATTTCTTCTTTGATTCATTCTGCTTTTGACAGGGCGACAATAAATTACTCGACTAAAGAATTTCTCACATACAGTACAGAAACGAGGAACAGGAGTTTTTTGTCGTTGTTTTTAAAACAAAATTGAAATGATTAAGATTTTTCGTTTTTGGCTTGCAAGCTCCTCTCTAAGCTTTGGATGTAATTAAAAATAGGATTATGTAGCAAATTAAGCCGAATTCTGCTGCCTGTAGCTGCCTATTCGATATTTTTACATAACTTCCTCCTGCTTTAGGGAGATTTTTATATTAAAAAAATAACCTTTTTAACACTTGTGTGCAACCATATAATGATAGTGCCACACAACTTTATGGGTCTTTGAGACCATATTTTAATTCCACGAGTCATTTTATGGTCGTGGGGGATCACAGTATAGTGACTAGACATCATGTTATGATTGTATGGGATTATACAATGAAAATGTATCATTATTTTGTGATCCCGTAAAACTACGTTATGATAATAAAGGATCATTTGGCTACAATCATACAACCCAACCAAAGTAAGATGCTCTTAGATTATGATTACTTCAACCATATATTTTCTTTGCGTGTTTGTAAGCTTAAAGGAAGCACAAAAATAAAATTTTATCTAATAAAGGACTGCAAAAATGCGTATTTCCTTTAAAAAAACTAAAATACCAAGCAAGTTTAAATCATAGAAACAAACTTAAACGCCATAGTAATAAATTTCAAAGCTTTAAGAATAAAAATCCTAATTTTTTTTATTTTTTTTTTCAAAACGATTTTTAATGTATTTTTGCCTGTGTTAAAACTTTTATTATTTTTATTATACTATCAAAAATAACACTTCTTAAAATGGTTACATTTCAAAACTTTACAAATTTCTTGGTAAAACTTTTTTTTGTAATCAAAACGTATGAGTAGTATTCAATAGTACGACATTGCTCATACGTTAACATGCCGCATACCATCATAGCGATCAATATTTAAATGGAACGAGCAAAAATATTTTTGTTTTTTGCATGGAAGCAAAAATTTAAATTTTTTTAAACTTCGATCGGCTTTGAATGTAGCAATTTGATCTTTGATTTTACCTATGACTTGCTATATTTCTACAGCAAATTAAGGCATGTCGTGTAAATGCTTTGTTATTAGAGATGAGAGATCCCATGATTTAAAAAAAAGAGCACTGTGAACAGTGAACGTGTTTCTAAATCACTATTCTTTTAAACAGTGGCTGTAATCGAAGTTTATTATAATATAAAGAAACAATATTACAGGTTAAAGTTACTTTATAGGATCATCTTAAAATGTTACTTGAATAAAAAATTTAGAGTAAAAAACTGTAGTTATGACCGATATTTAAGCCACAGATATAAAATAAGAGGTACAAAAATATTGATCATCCCTAATATATGATTGTGTATAATACATTTACATATGTATGTACATGTGAACGTATAAGACAAAAATTAAACTAGAGCCGGTTTAATTTAAAATATTAGCTGAGATTAGCTCTCTGTGTTATTATTATTATTATTTTTTTGTTAAATCAAAAATTACAGTTTTAAAAATATATATTGAGGTATTGGGTTTGATTTGCAAAAAATAACATGCATATGGACGTATGAGTGTGGGAGTGTATATGTGTATGAGAGTTTCTATATATGTATGTATGTAAAATTTTTGGACCCAATACTTAAATCAAAGAAAGTCTTCTTTACAAAATTCATTTTTTGATTTTAAAATCTGTTACGAATAAGGAAAAAGTACCTTTAAAATATTTATTTTTACAAGATATTTTTATTTTTATTAAACTTTATTTAATTTAAAAAAATATTCTTTTATACGTTTAGAGGAAATGGAAAAATATTATAAGCAAAAGAAAAAAATAACTAAAGTATTTAAATAGTTTTATCCAATTCAAAACGTTTTACTTAATTATCTTTTTTTGTTCTGTACTTTCTTATTCAGAAAACAGTTTATGCCGCCGTGCACGTGTAGTCTTAATTTGCAGTTTGTAAACATAAGAATAAAATGTAATTTGGTACGAGAGACAAAAAAAATATACGAATGCAATTGCAGCAAAATAATCAAATAACGACGATAACTACAATGACAACAACGAATGGGAAAATACCCAGCAAACAAAAACTTTAGGCTTCAAGTAGTTAAAATACACTTTCTAAGCCTTTAACTAAATTTGTTTTAATATCTTTATTGAATTGTTATTATATTGTAAATGTATGGTTGAAAAATGGGTAGTGCAACATTTATCCGAAATAAATATTACTTTGCAATTAAGTTTGTTGCATTAAATTTTTCAACATTTAATTTTGTGTATGCTGGGTTACTATCATTAGAGAAATAGAAAAATTTTTAAAATTATACTCTGGCACGAGCCACAAGTAAGGGGGTGATAGACAGACAGGCAAACAGGCAGACAGATATTTGAAACCTACACCCGCCACTTTTAAACAAATATCGCTCATTTACTAACATTGTGTCATAACTCAAAATATCATATTTTAAAAAACAAAAACAAATATGCGAAATAAACCTTTTTTTATATTTAAAAATGTATTTTTTTTTAAATTTTGAAAGTTTTAGAAAAAAATCATCAGCCAACCTAAGATAGTTTATTTTAGAGTTTGCAGTAAGTTTTAAATCAGGAAATTTTGAATTATGACACTATTTTAGTAAATGAGCCATATGCTTTCAAGCTAATAACTATAAAAATAGATTTAAATGTAAACAAACACTTTGAAATTGATGATGATAGTGATTTAGAGTATTTAAAAGTTTTTACTTTTAAAAAAGACTTCCATAGAAAACTGTGCGCTACTTTATGTAACGAGGAACTTCTTTTAAAAAAAGTGTATGTATTTGATATAAGGCAAAAATAAAAAAAAATCTAAGAACGTTACACGAGAAATAGAAACGTAAAAATGTGTTCAGTATTTTTGTAATAAAAAGATAATAGAAATCAGTTACTCACTCAAACCAACCAATACAAGTCACAGTTATTATATTGACAGATAAACTACTTAAGGAGGTTTTAAATAATTTTCAATTTATTTTTTATTGTATTAAATTTTGTTTACGTTAAATAAATCAACTTTGTACGTTCATATGTATATTGAAACCATACATTTTCATTTCTTATAAATTAGTTAGCAACAACATGGGAAATACAAAGAGTCATTTTTTTATTTTAGTTTTACGTATGTATTCGTAATAATATTGTTGAGTGCAAAAAAAGAAATCTTTATTATAAAGGATTTAAAAGGATGTTATTAAAAACTCTTAAAGTAATAAAATATTTCTCAAACAATTTGAAGTGCTATGGATATTATGTATATGATTGTGTTCAAGCGTTCAATATTAGTTTTAGACCACCCTTAAATTTTAACAATCAAAGTCACAATCACTTCCTTAATCGATTTAAGCATGCCCTGCATCAGTTTAACTAGGTGTCTATGTATTGTTGTGAATTACATAATTACAGGTCAAAATTTCAAAGTTGTGTCTAAATATGGAACAGATACATTTTTTGTGTGCAACTAATGACAAAAGACCCATTAATTTTCAAATAATTTTTGGCTATAATTGCCCCGAATATTTTCCTAACGCCACAAATGCTAGGAACCTTATGTTATCAACAATTTAACAGAATTTAATTTACCGTTGGCGCCATATAAGTTCTCCTCCTGAAAATCGCATTCAACAGCATAAAGTTCAATTTGTTTCTAGTTTTCGAGATATAGCGTTATCTCTGAAATCAAGCAACTGCCACGACATACATATATAAGTATTACAAAATATATATTCTTTAAGTTACTTCAATACTGTTTTTAAATCTGCTTAGTAGTTTAAGAGATATTGGATTGCTTTTCTGGAAAAAAACATTTTTTTGCAAAGTTTTAAAACTTTTGGTCCATGAATCAAAAATAAGTTTAGACAAAACTCCTTTTCCGCAGAAGTATAACTATTTAAGTTTTAAAGAAAATAATTCAAACCCATCAACAACTTTTAATTTTATTCACAAATCAGTGATGCAATATGCAAAATCATATTTTTTGTGCGTCGCATTAACCTATAATGTTGTTCTTCCTTTTAGGAACTTCTGCAAAATTTAGACATTGATTTGTTAGACCCTATATTTTTATCTTTTGCATAGAACAGCATACAAAAATTTTAAGTCCTAACTAACAAAAAATCTTTCCAGTGTTAATTTAATTTTTTTTGAAGTGAACGCCATTATTATTTTCATAATTTGGGCATCAATTTGTTAGGGCATATTTTTGCATGTTACATAATATTTTGACATATTTTTTCTTCAAGAGCATAGTTTTTTTGTGTAACCCGCTTCAAACCATTTTTACATTTTTTATAATAAATCAAACAATAACTTTACAAAAAAACTTTCGAGTGTTTATTATCACCTTTTTAGCTTTTTTTATTTTAAAACCAATCCCATTCACGTTTGTTTTGATTTGATTTTTGGTAACGCAACTTAATTTTAAATGCTTCGTTTTCGGATTCTTTAGTCTAAGTTTCTATTATTATTATTTTTTTACTTTTTACCGCCTATTTTTAAGGGCAAAACCCCCCTTTTTAAGAACATGTTTTTGGTTTTCCTGCTTATTAAATTTAGCAAAAAGTTAAGAAGAAAACTTTTAAGAAAAAATTGTCCTATTTTAAATAATTTTAAAATTTATTTGTCTTTAAAAGCAAAAGTGATCAACCAACAAATATGGCATCCCTACTTTGCAAGTTGTTTATTTGTCAAAACAAAAATAATAAAAATGAAAACAACAAAAAAATGTGCTCACAAACAAAAAATGAAAAAACTTTTCTGTTGAAAGTGTTACCAATGCTGCGTTTATGTGTCACAATCTGAATTAACACCAAGAAAAATGACACTAGTGGGTCAAGTTAAACTCTCAAATGTTAACAAGTTGCCAACAAATGCGATTTATTAATTCAATATTTAAAATTACAACTACAATTAATGATTATTTTTATTTCGCGGTACAAAAAAAAACAAAATCAAACTTGCTTTATATGCAATTTTAATTGCCTTTTTTTAAACAAGAAAAGATTTTCAAATTAAATTGTTTGAAAAACCATAAATATTTAAATAACAAACAAAAACAAAATACATATATAAATTATAATAAAATTGTCAACAATTTGTCTATTTAGTGTGACAATTATTATGTGTACGTGTGTATGATTGATGCTTTAAAATTTGTGTTTAAATAATTTAGTACTGGCTTGACGAATGTATCTGTATGGCAAAACGATAAAAAATCTAAAATTTGTTAATGCAAGACACAAACTATAATCAATACAAAATCGATGTATTTTTGTTTATATATTTTTTTGGTTTGTTTGTTTAAAGTCATTAAGAACTGAATTATATAACGTATTTTTTCTTTTATAGACAATAGTAAAAAGTTTTATAGCCAAAACGTGTTGTTAAATGCAAAAACTTAAAAAAAAGTGTTTTTAGGTAGAAAATTTCATTTTATTTGTAAAGTAATATTCTAGTTGGGTAAACTTTTATAAGCTTTAGACGTATTTTTAAACAATAAATTTCCCTAACTAATAGAATATTCATAGAATATCCAAAAGAGTGACAAAGTTGTAAAAAATCTTAAAATTGATTTATGTTTTTCAAAGGTTTTGCGTTAATCACAAACACGTTCAAACATACTTATCCACGTACGTACATACATACATATGCTTAAACATAAATAAAATTTTCATTGACAAGTTTACACTTGTTTTATCGTGTGAAGTACTTAAGTAATCAAATTTATCACTTACATAAATTACAAAAGTTCAAAAATTTTAACATTTATATGGTTTACATGCTTCTGGCTTAATTAAGGCAATAAAACCTAAATTATATGTTCATATGCATATCGTTATCTTTATATGGAAATACCCTAACCCGTGTGTTTTTTAGTCCAGATTTTCGCTTATTTCGATAAATGGTCTGTTTATATATCACAATACCCCAAAAGATCGCGGCTTAAAAAATACGAGTTAGGGCCTTTCTATATTAAGGTAACGATATGATATTATCTGATAAGTTTAAATTATACAGCCATATCATGATGCTATGACCGTTGCCATAAAAACCAAAATTCAATTGGTTTCTATGATTATGGTTATGGCGTAATGGTAAGTCACCTATAATCAAATACAGTGTTGCCCATAAGTTTGGTTAAGGTTATGCCACATATAATTGAACCTTTAAGCGCTTAAATAACTTTAGTAAAACATTGACATTAAAAATGTTCACTACCAATTCGGCTAAAAAAAAATTTCAAATACATTTTACAAAATTCCCTTAAATATTTATCGTCAATTACTTTTATAAAATTAAATTGTTTAACCACTTTAACAAAATCATTACTAACTATCTAAAATATTTTACCGATTTAGGCCCTTCAAACAAAATTGAAAAATCAAATAGAAAATTTTATCAAAATTTGTAAAAAATAAATTTAAAAAATGCCTTTCATTTTTAGCAAGAAACATTTATGTATATGTATTATTGGACAATTGCTTGTTTTGTTTTTGTGTTTATTTCGTTTGAAATAAAAATTATATACAAATCTTGTTAGAACCTTTTAAAAACATTAATTGATATTACAAGTATTTCTAACAATTTATTAAAAAATTTTTTCTGTGTTCTCCAAGTCTAAATAAAAAATAGGTTCTAACAAACAATAAACCTGACAATTGGTATAGCCAAGTAAAAACGTGGTCATTCTAGACCAAACTTTAGCAAGGAAAGTGGGAGGTAACAGGTTTTTAGCAGGTCTGTTCATTGTAAAAATCAGCCAAAAAATCATAATAATATTTTCTCAGCGAACAGAGGTGCCAAAAAATAACTTTACGTTTTTAATTAAAAAAAAAGGATTTTGATTAAGCTTTTTTAATCTCTTAAATAAATACACTGTAGTACAAAAGTTAAGCAAAAAAAAATTTTTTTTATGTACTAATTCTGTTTTGTAAAGGTCCCAAGAAATAACTATTTTTTTTTTAAAGAATTTAGTATAATCGTAAATGTAGTGAAAATCGAGATTTTTTGATTTCGAATCATAAAATGTAAAATATTTTTGGTCTCAACAGCATTATTTGAAAATTTTGTTACATTTGAAAAGTGACCTAGAAAAACTAAAGACATTTCTGCTTACTATAGGCTTTTATACAGTAGAATGGGTAAATGAGAACCAACAAGCTTGATGTAGTCCAGTGTTATTATTATTCTTAATTTAATTTGCAGCTTTTATTAACCCCTTCAAAGCTCAGAGTTTCTTTCTACATTACTGTAAGCGAACAGGCTAACGAAAAAAACTGTTAAAAACTCTACTTTGACAGTATGTTCTTATGAATATGTCTAAAAAAAACAACAAAAAAACATTAAGCCGTGTTAAAAATTAAAAAGCGTAAACATAGGTGACAGCAACAACGACAAAATCATATACATTTTGTTTGTAGTAAACGTCGTTTATACTCGCTTAACATACACATGTGTATGTATGTATGCATGTGAATTAAAATACTAATATTAGGTCTGTTTGATTACTTTCCAAATTAATTCTTATTGTTGATTGATTATTGACTCATTCTTTTTTTTTTCTTGTTATAACGTTTTTTTATAATTTTAATTTGTAATAACAAATACTTAAGCCGTTTTTTTTTGCCAAAAGTAACGGTCTAATAAATTTTGGTATAAAAAAAAGATCTTTTATAGAGAGCAGAGTTGATCGAAATAGAAAAAAAATATTAAGAAAAAATTTGTAGGCACTTAGTCAAATAACTGTCAAATTACTTTCTTTATTTCGCTTTCATTTGCAAGATTTTGTGTGAACAAATTTAATTCAGTACAAATTGCCAAACTTTTAGGATAGATACATGAACGCAGCTATTTTATTTACATATAAATTTTCACAGCAATCAAAATTGTTTATATTTGTCAAATAAAACTTAATTAAATTGTTGGCACATATTTGTTGTTGTGGTCAATAAAACATTTATAAATATGATTTTTATACTATTATTTACACTAATTTTTTTTGCTGCTATTATTAGCAATATAAATTATCATATTATGTATTTATTCATTCACTACAAAAATACATTCACACATACATACGTATGAGTGTGCAGGTATGGATTTTTCTACAAACCAACGTTTATATTAAAAAAAGTTTCTTTCTTTACAAATTTTAAAAATAAATTGATTTAGACACTAAATGAAGAATAAACTTAAAAAAACGCCAAGATTGTTTTACTTAAAAAATTTTACTTGTACATACAATCAATATTTGTTGTATTAGTTGTATTTGATTTATTTCAGACATTTTATTACTTTTAATCAGTTGTTGTTTTTGTTTTTATTGCCCATTCGATGAGTTAAACTGGTAATTGGCTAATTGGGATGTGTTTGCTTTTAATTGTCAAAAAAAGTGGAAAGTTTCCACTTATTTTGCTTAATTTTTCATAAACTGACACTTTTTTGGTTTAATAAAGCATGGTGTGAATGAATTACTTTTTTTTGTAACATTTTGAAGGTTGTAGCTTTAACAATTTCAGAGTTATTAACATTATAATTATTTTTTTTTTACTTTTAGACCATTTTTTCAAAGTTAACGTAAGTAATTACAATAGAATAATTTTGTAAAATATTTTCATTTATAAAAAAAGTAATTAAAAATGTAAAAAAAATATTTATGTATGCTTCTACGGATCCTACAACAAAAATATTCCATACCTTAGCTTCTAAAAGTTAAATAAATGCTTTTACAAGAAAATTAAATTTGTAAAGTTTTTTCTTAAAAAAATTTGTTAAATTTTATTAAAATTATTTAAATTTTTCAAATCTAGTTTAAATCCATTAACAGCTTTCCAAAAATTATTGGGAATATTTTCTAAACCAAATATAAAAAATTCGAAATTTTTTTCAATTGCAAGAATACATAGACACCGAGACAGACGGACAAACGGACGAACGGACATACTCTAATCGACTCAGGAACTGATTTTTAGTCGATCGCTATAGCTGAAGGTGGTTCTAAGACTATAACAACTAAAAAGCATACTGATTTCGAACCAGAGTTAAGTGGTCACTCTACATATAGACGCTTTATAAAAAATATAGGTTAGGTTTATATACACAGACATATCGTTACCTTAATATAGAAAGCCCCTAACTCCTATTTTTTTAATAAATGGTCTGCTCATAATAAGCCAAAAAAAAATCTCGACTTAAAAAATACGAGTTAGGGCCTTTCTACATAAGTTTAAATTTTGTGATGTAAAGTAAACTGCCTTTATGAATACTGCCTAACAGTGCTAAAATCCTAATACATTCACATTTTTTGTCTAATTTCACTCACATGCTCAAACTTTTAGAATGCATGATAATACGTGTACAAAATTATATGAGTAAATAAATATATAGTAAGAGATTACGTGTGAAGTTAGCTGCAAGAGAAAAAAATTTATAAACAAACAAGAAATAGGAATGTTTGATCAAAAATGATCTTAGAAAATAAACTTAAAAGTGTCTTTAGAAAAAATTAATTTTCCTTAATTTTCAAATAACTAATATTAAAGAATTTTCTCTTATTTAAAAAAAAATTATTTATTTATTTAAAAAGACAATACGACTTGTTAATATATTTTTAGTTGATATATTTTTGTTTGTTTGTAATAATATTTATTATTAAGCTTCAATTATTGTAACCAAGCCCAGAGGGCCATTTATGGCTAAGCAAAAAACTACTTCAAAATAATACAACATAAGGAAAAAATAAATAAATGTAAAGAAACAATGATTAATAACTAAAAAATATAAAAAAACAATAATTAAATAATTATTATAACAAATGATATAATAAATAAATCTATAACTAAGCATAGTTTTTTTTTTGTATCCTGATTTTACTTTGAGCAGTAGGTAATGCAAAAGTTGCAAATGAAAATAAACAAAACATTATTGAGAGAAGAATAAAAAGAAAGGTAATTACAAGTTATACAGGTAAACAAAGTCTACCAGGTTCCGCCGAAAGACTCGTGGTGAGACAGAAAAACATTTCAGTTCTCTAGGCAGGGAGTTCCAAATTTGTAAAACAATTTTTGATTCAAACAGAATTTTTCCTCAAAAAATATATTGAATTGTTATTTTGGGCAAATATTTTACAAATTCTACAGAAGCTTTTGTGTTGCACAACATGATTTCAAAAACGTATGCCCTTATTTATAATACTAATACACAGGTTTATTTAGCGCTTATTTGACAATTATTCGATATATAGCTGCCAAAAAAGCCTCTAATAAATCTACTTAACTTATTATAAATACAGAAGTTAAACTTTTCTATATTAACTTAAGTTAAATGGTTCAAAAGACTTGGGATAACGTGAAGGTTATACCAAAGAGCACATGAATTTTTTTATTGGCACCATTTTTGAGTACAAAATGCAAGAAGATAAGCAAAAGCAAGCGTTTCAAACCAAACCAATTGTTTGAAAAATTATAAACAATAAATGTTTATAAATAAAAACTGAATAATGATTTAACACCTATAATAGCAAAATTAGTCATATGCATGTAGTACAAGTAAGTAAAAGTAACGTTCTGGCTGCAACGAATGTTTTATATCCTTCGCCAACGTCTTACATAAGAGCTTTATATGTTAAACTTAAGGATAAAAAGGCATTTAAGTTCGTGTATAGTCTCAGATCTTCAGGATTCATTAAATCAAATTTTTCTTTCAAGTAATTCAATACATACAATTCAGGAAGAAAAAAGTCTACTCCCCCAGGCCAGTATTAAAATTTTAAAATTATTTTTCTAAAACTTGCGAGAAGTTTCGCATCGATAAATATTTTAAGATTATAATAGCGTTCCAGTTATTTACAGTTTGCTTCGTATAATTTTAAAATAATGTTAGTTAAAGTGAAACAAAAATAATTTTTTTCTTTGATTCATTCTGTCTTTGAGAGAGCAACTTTATAAAAATTTTTCGACTAAAGAACTACTCACATACAATACTGGAGCAAAATCGGCGCATTCGACAAGAATCGAAATTCAAAAATCCTAATTGAAATTCCTATATTAAAAGCATTGACAACTCGATAGGTAAAGTAAAATTTCGATTCGTATTAAATGCGACAATTTGGCCCCAGAAACGAGGCACTGATCATGATACAACTAATCAGGTAATCTCGTCCCTGCAAGAACTACAAATTAGAGCCAAAGTGTCAAACAGCAGCTAATAGAAAAAAAAAACGATGCGTAATAATTTTTGTTGTTTCATTTTCACATGGAGAACATAATTTTGACATTTTGGCTCTAATCAGCTGGGCCGACGAGACTACCTGCTTATTTGTATCTGGGAACTGATGTTATTAACTTCTAAATGGTCCGTTCAAAGCTTTAAACATAACTTTAGTTATTATAACAACATATTTATATTAAACTTTTTTAAAACTTGACTCCTCTGATAATCATTAAAGCTTAATTCACTCTTTTTCAAAAACTGTGAACAAAAATATTTTTTATTTTTAGGATTTTTGTACTTTTTGTTGTTAAAACAGATATCATTTTAATGATCTATTGTATAAATTAAACAAAGCAGCGGTGGATACAATTAAAACAACTGTTTAATTTACAATTTAATTGTATATCGTGTATTGCAATGCACTTGGTTTATTCACTTATGAACAATCTGTTGTTTGTATCTTTGTTTGATTACACAACGTCTTAAAATAGAAGTCATAGTACAAGAGTATTCCATTTCTTAAAATACCATTTCTTAAAATAAATTAAGAAATAAAAATGTGCAATTAATTTACTGTAATTTAAAAATAAAACTACGAAATATTATTTATTAATTTTATTTTATTTAACATTTTTCTTTTGTATAAAGGCAGGCATTTTCCTAACTGAACTAACTAATACAACATTACAAAACTTATCCATTTTTTTAAAATAGGGCTAAGGATTTTTTAAAACTTTATCTCCAACATTATTTCATGTGAAAACAATTGTTTTACAATAACAGTTGCCTTACAAATTCAGCTTAAGTGCTGCCACATTAAAAAGTAATTTTAAATCCGTTTTCCAAAACAAGCTCGTCAAAAAGAATCGAACATAACATGGTCAAATAATTCATTGGGTCTTTGCAGTGAAAGAACATAGTTTTAGCCCCTCTCACTAATTTTTTTATATATACAGTTTGACACTTCCCGGTCATAAAGAAGAAAATTTCAAACGGTGGTGTGTCAAACTCCATATAAAAAAGTAAGATCTAATGAGTTATTTGACCATTGAACAGAATGCTAAAAAATTCATGCCTTGGCAAATGTCAAATTCAGTGTTCAGCAAACCCAATTTTTTTTTATTTCGATTCATGAGTTTGTCTCGTAGTTACAAACAGCTGATAGGTTTTGTCAAACAAAGCTAAGTATGTGGGTATGTACATATGTATGTATGTATGAAGTTAGCTGCAAGAGGGGAAACAAATTAATAAAAAAAAACAAGACGGTGATCAAGGTATATTGAACAAGGTAGGAATAACTGATCAGCTGACTTCTATTTAATCCATATGCTTTCTAACTTAGCTTGGACAATTTTTTATGTTATACAATGGTTGTGTATACTGTGTGTATGTGTGTTCGCAACATTTTCGACAACCAAGCTGGAATTAGCAACAACAAAATACATGCTTAAATTTTACAGGAAGTTGTTGTTTTAGGGATGATCCCACCTTCTTTTTCCACCATGATGGTGATGCTAGTTTGGTTCAATTGGAGAAAAATAACCATTTTTGCGTAAATTTTTGCAAGATGAGTTCCTTGGTTTTCTACCTGAATTTTAAAAGATGTCTAGTATAATATTTTATTCGTTTATTTGGTTTACATGTTAACTTATTTTGTTGTCACAGGGTAATTTTTCTAAATTGGTAATAAACATTAAAACATTGTCACTTTTGTTTCGAAATGCCAGTTCAGCGTTAAAGTTGTACGATAGGAAACAGAACGCTTAGCTATGATGAAACACCATTGTGGCGTAACCCTTTTCTCACCTTTTTGGTCGTAATTTAACAAACTTTAAGTGTGAAAATAGAGAAGGCTTTGATCCAATGGCAAACAAGGTTATTTAAAAACACACGATTTCTGCTTCAAATGACCATTTAAAGACTGGCGGGTTTGAATTTATAAATTTGAACTTTAAAGAATTTTCACTTAAATTTTTTATTTCACAAAATATTCTAGTAGGCGCACACAATTCTTTTGATTTTATAAATTGTTGAAACATTTTTTTTGCATAAAATATTATTATGTAATTAAAATGTAGTGGGTGTGACTTTTCAATAAAAACATACAAGGAAAGCATGTCTTGATCATTATAAACTCTTGCTGAATTGATAAAAAAATTATAATTTGTTTTTATAAGTTCGTAATTTTTCTTTTTACGTAAAATAAAACAAAAGAAAAAATAATTTTTCCTGTTAAGGGCGGTTTTTTGTGGAATCGGTCATACAAATCTCTTAGCCACCAAGAAGGGATCATGATATTAAGGGTGATGGTGATCGACCCATTATTTCACAAAGTTCCTATACAAATGTCCTACCGGAATAAATAGTTTAGGTTTTAAGTGCCACAAAATTTTGCATATTTTTCGAATCACACATTGCAGAACTAGATTTTATTGTCATCAATCCGACTCCCGGAAATGACATTTTTCCGCATAGTTTGCGAATAAAAAACGATAAAGACATAAAAATGCATGACCGACTTCTTTTGAATTAGATTTTCCTACCAAATTTTGTGCAAATCGGTCTATTATTAGGCGTAACTCCTACAGTAAAAGGTTCCCTAAAAATCATGTTAACCCCCATAAATACAAGACATCATGTCCGTCCTTATCAAAACAAATTTTGCATAAACTAGTAAGATATTAACATTGAACCCTTATAAGCACCACTTGCAAAAGTCGCCTCAAACAGAATACATTTTTTGCAAGCACCTGCTTAATATAAAAAAAATGTGGCAATGTCGGGTATAATTACAAACAACAAGGAACTATGTATTTAGTTTATTTAACAGTAATTATATTTTTAAAACATATGGTATGTTTACGTTTTTTGATATCTTATCATTCACGTTACATTAGCATAACAAAAATCCTACGGTGTGATATTTCACCTTAAAAAAATATTTTTATTTAAATTAATTTTAAAATTTTAAAACAACATACATATTTATTAAACAAAATTCAAATTATATTAAAAATTTAACAACTTTATTTAAATATTTCTGGTTGTTTGTTTCAAGCATTAAAAATAGTCAAAAAGTTTTTTTTAAATCTTTGTTTAAAGAACTTGTTTCCATAAGTACAAACATACATCCATTTGAATGTACCTATATATAACAATTTAATTGATTACAAATTGTTCTATTAAAAACCTTGAGTTTTTTCTTACTTTTTATTTGGATACATTCTTGTTTTTAATTTTTTTTTTTTAAATTTACGTCCGTTTCTGGTATTTGATTTCTGTGACGCACTGTTACATTACTACTTTGCTACAAACTTTGAACTTTAGTTTGCATTTAGCACAACAATTTTGGAAGCAAAACAAATTGAAAACATTAAGGTAAATTAAAAAATAAAGGTAAATTGTATGAAAAAAAACATTAAAAGTTGTATTGTTTAACTTAAAGGTATTTTTTAAAAAGTTTTGAAAATAAAATAAAGAATGACTGAATGGTAACTTGGCTGACCAATCGGCTAAATAGCCCTGAATATACACTTTAAAAGAACGAATAAATTAAGTTTTATTTCAATCCAAATATACATTTACAAATAATACATACACAATATACATGAAAACAGCCATACATACATAGTTATTTTACGAAACATTTAAAACTTAAGACTGATTAAGGTTATTGAACGTCAAAAAATATTTAATATATAAATATGTATGTAGATATATGTAAGTGTATGTATGTATGTATATTATATTTATGAACATAAAATTTATAGTTAAAATTTTATTATTGATTTTAAAACTTTTAAATTTTTTAACACCTAATTTAATTGCATTTTTCGTCTGTTATCTGTAAACAGTTCAGATTATAAAATTCTTACACTTTTCTTTTTATTTAAATCTAAAACAATTAATATTATTAATATTATTAATTAATGTTTAAATAAAAATTTTTTGCTCCTTTTTTCTACATATTTCGAACTTTTTTTTTTATTAAAATTTGGTTTATTCACTTTGGTGTTGAGGTTGAGGCATTCAATTTAATAAAATTAAAAACGTTAACTTTTTTCAAAAACTTTCCATTTAACGAAGTTTCTTTTTTTTTTTTTATTTAAAAAAAAAATAAACATTTATTTTATCAAAAAAATTTAAACTTTTTAAATTCTATTTATTTAGTCGCGGTTATTTTATGCCTGTTTTTTAATTACATATTTTTGACTAATTTCATGTACATATTTTTTTGCAACTGTCAACGTTTTTTTTTTATTTATTTAATATTTTGTTTTTGTATTTAACGTTATATTATACTTTTGGCCGAAATAAAAATTATTAAGGAGAATGAAAAAAAAGTCCGTCTTAACTTCATGCCGATTTACCGTGTACTGATTGCTAGAAGACGTTCGACACCTGGTATTATAACCGTATCTCTCCTAAAAACGTTTTAAATCAAATGAACAGAAAATAAATTTTAAAAAACGTAACCAACCATAATCCATATTTTAAACTTAAACTGAAAAAATATCAATTATAAGAGAAACAAAGCAAAGACGGAGACGACAACGACCAAAACAACGAGGCATAATATATTTGCGCCACACGATCATCAATATTTATAAAAATATAAAATTATTTTTTACATACATATAAACAAATGTGCATATGTATAATTTATACCGAGAAATAAATAAAATAAGAAAACAAATCATAACTAACGAAAAAAAAGTCAAATAACAAAAATATGACAGAAAAGCTCTCATCAATTTTGCGATTGCACTTACACTCAAGTGGTCATCACTAGGAAAAAAAACAATGTGACGACAATCACTATCGTGTTAATGATCATCATAAATGTATAGTATTTCGAATCCGATAAAAAAAAGCAAATCGTTTAGAATTACTTTTAATCGTTAGTTGCTCTTTTAATATTGTAAATGTATATGTATCTCAAACATAGACACTTACGTATTTAAGGATGTATTAACTTATTTTAAATAAGTATTGAAGCAAATTTATCAATGATTAGATTAAGCAATAAAAGAAATCGTTTTTTAAAGAAATAAAAAATTTAGATTCAACCAGGGATGGTAACAGTTATGATAAAAAAGTAAATAAAAATCAAAAAATTTTATAGTTCCGTAGAACTTTGGTTTCGGCTTTTAAAAGTTGATTCAGAAGACGGACATCCCGACAATTCAACTTAGATAGAAAAGGCTTCAAATTGCATACATTTTATAGTGTTGCCAACACAGAAAAGCACAAAAAAAATTTATTAAAAAATAATGATATCAAATAAAAATTTAATTGAATTACTATCAATTAACGATTTTGTTAATGCAACTGAAATTTACACAGTACATTTGTTTCAATTAAAAATTAAAGGTTTACAAATCTATATTAATTAAAATTTTTAAAGAACATTAATTTTTCGATTTTGAATAATTTTTAATTATTAAATGAATTTACAAACATAATAAAATTTTAGTATATATCACAAGTCTCAGCCAAGGGCTAGAACCAGGACATTAATAACTGCAAATTTTGTACCAGACTTTTACGATAAAATTTTTTAATAAAACTAATTCATTCAGTTTTTATTGTTTTTAATATTGAACGACCTTTTCTTAATGTTCTTCTTTTACGATTTGTTAGTAACGGGCTTTCATGGTCATCGTTGCCAGATTGATTTAAAATAAATATCCCTGAAGAGGCTGAAAAATACCAGCGAAACGTTGGATAAAATAATGAAATAATAGTTTTATTTACATTAAGATTCAGTTTTTGTTTGTAGACAAAAAAAGTAATGAAGTGCCTACTTTTCTACACCCTTAAGAACTCAGCTTAGGACAAAAGTAAAACCAAAGACATAAAGTAAACAACATAGAAGAGGACAGAATAAAAAAAAACAAGAAAAAGGAATGAAATAAAATCTTTTACTAATGCTTCAGCCCTGGCTTGAACCTGGGATCTTCTTCTTGACAGGCCAAGACTTTACCATTTAGACCAGTTAGTTTTTTAAAGTTTGTATTACAATTTATGCTTGCGTTCAGGTTCGTTGTTTTTTTTTACACAAAACCTAACATCTGTAGCATACTAACAAAAACAAAACTACAAATGTCGTATAAAAAAACTTTTGTGTTTTTTTTTAATTTGTAATTCATTATTTGCTTTTATTGTCGAAATTTAGTCAATCTGAATCAAATATTTAATTGAAACAGTTAAATTTTTATTTAAAAACATTAACTTTTTAATTAATGCATAAATTAAAAATTTGAATGACAAACTATCGTATAATCATATCAATTATGTAAAAGATTTAAAAATTAGGGTTTTTTTAATTTGATTTGTTCGTATGTGTTGAAAATTGAGAAAAAAATTGCCAAAACGAAAAAGTGTTTGGAAGATTGTTTCTTTATTAAAGGTTTCATTGGCATAAAAAATTATTTAAACAAAAATTTAAAATAACAAATAATAATTAAATAACAATTAAGGTACTAACATGAAAGGGTTTTAAAGAAAAAAATGGCTACAGATTTAAAGGTTTATTTATAGGGTTTGTTGTTGGTTAAGTTTGTCTATATGCATTTCATTGGTTCTTACACCAAATCATCAGTAGACTTCAACCCAAATTCTTAAAAAACTCATTAATATTTTTTGTCTTTATATAATAACCTCAATAAACAAAATGAGAATTACTATAAGCAAACCAAAACGTTCAAGTTTTTTTAAGAATCCAACAAACCAATATTCGCTATTCGCTGTTTTGATTTTTTTCCCCCTTTACATTTAAATAACCATTGGTTATTACTAAATATATTATAAGGGCTACTGAAAACAAAACCTTGTTGTTTAATAACACTTTTAAAATATTTTTTAGGATTTAATCCCAATTTTCTTGTTTATTTAAAGGTTTTCTCAATGATTTATTACTAACTTGCATTAATAGAAGTTATTGGAATATGGCATCACTAACTGTGTCACTCTACTTTACCAGGGTACACTTATCAGGTAGGAGCGGTTCTACAAAAACAACTAAAACCGTCATAAGAATGTCAGAGACAAATAACAAAAACTCACAAAATCTTTCTTCTTTCTTTTGAGCTTTTCTTACGATACTACAGTTTTTGTTAGTATAAAAGGAATAAAATATATGAACATAAACAAAATTTGTATCCTGCTACTTTACCTTCCTTCATATCACATTAAATATGTACACACAATCAAGCCGTAGCGGTGTCAAAAGTACGGTGAGTACAGCTTTTTTTAAACCACTTTTAAGTTCAAAGCCGTACTTGACGTAAAAGGATTGATTTAAGCGTAAAAGAGATTAATCCAAATTAAGTATTTTTTTATTTACGGAGCTTTGTTTATAAAAAGAAGTCTTATAATATTATTATATGTTAAAATATAAATAAAAACAAATTTGTTTTCTGCTTGATTTTTAAAAATAATCCCGTTCAAAACAAAACCAAAGTACGGATTGTATTAGAAATTAAAAAAAAATCAAGAATAAATTTTCGATGTATAACGTGTTTTTTCTTTCTGTGTACTTATAAACCTTAAAGATTTTATTGACACTTTTAACACAAGATAACCGTATAATTTTTACAACAAAAAAACTAATTGTAATTGTGAACTAAGCTTTGGTATAATGAACATAAACTACTCACTAAATTAGATATGATAACAATCAATGTTTAAAATAAACCATTATTTCTCTTCATTAACCTGGTAAATTAATTGCTTAAAGTCTCTCTTTTTTCCTCCAAACATAAATTTAATGTTTCTCTTATAAGTATAAAAAGTTAAATACGTTTAAAGGTATTATGCTCTTAACAATTTGATGTTATATTGGTTAGCGCATTTGCAAGTTTTGTACGCTGGCCGAATGTGTGCCAAAGTCACAGTAAATGTTGGTTTGCTCTCAAGTTCATTTTTCTTATAGCAATTTACTAGGACTTTCCATCTCTTAATGTTTAAAATATTATCAGAACTTAAAGTATGACTATAATATGATTTTTTTAACAGAGTTTAACAAACCATTAAATAATAAACACTTCAAAAACTTTAATTTATTTAATCAGAAAGATCTTTAACTTGCTCTAGGTCGCTCTTCAAGTATGAACACATCGTTATCACAGCCCTAACAGTATCGATCAACAAGTGCCATCTTGAACTTGTAATATTTATCAGCCACTTTTATTTTTAAAAATAAAATTTTTTAAGTAAAGGACGTGACCACAATTCTTGGAATATATTATTTCATCAGGTCAAAACGCAACAATTTTTAAATGTTTATAAATATCTGCATAGTCTGTCACTAAGACGAAATTTCGGGAAATTCGGGTAAAAGGGTTAAATAGGGACAATCCGTAATGTTCTATTTTTTTAACTATAAAATTAAACGCTTATGTACACTCAAATTTGCTAGTATGCAGCACATTTAAGGTTAACTATACAAAAATAATTTCCGTTTTCTGTTCTTTTTATCTTTCCTTTTTCCTTTGTTTCTAGCTGAGTTAAGTTTTTGTAACATAAGTTTTTATTCCTTTCTTGTTAATTCATTCAAGCAATTAAATTGTTTGAAGTTAGGGTTTTTTGTCATTTTAACAGTATAAATCTAAAAAGTTATATGTTAAAAAATCGTTTTTTTTTTTAGTTTTTAAAATTTAGGTAGTTGATAAAATAATCATTTTGGTGCAGTTGCAATTTCAAAAATTTTTTTTATTGATTCAATCATTTTGGTAATTGAAACCATTAATAAGTTTTCTGCTGTATATGAAAACGAAAGCAACTTAATAATTAAAAATCCACATGCGAAAGTATTAAGACTTTAAATTTTAATTAACGGTTTTATTAATTACATTTATTTATTTATTCAGTTAAACACTGTTTTACAAGGCGATTAACAAAAATTTGTTTGTTAACTAATTAAAACAAATAGAATCTAAACTTGAATATAGGAAATTATATTTTGCACGTTTCATATAAAATTAATGTATTTTTGAAAAAAAAATATGGTTGAGAGGGGAATTTTCAAAATGAAATAGATAACTAATGCACACACATAAATAACTAGAAAAAATTTTTAAAACCAAGTTCAAGTGACAAACTTAAAACCAATTTATATTTTATGAAAAAAATCAAAAACCTTTAGACTGACTGATAAGCGAAAATTGCGAACTCTTATTAATTACTTCATACTTAATGTTATAAGTGTTACATCAATATTTTCTTTTGCAATGCAATCCATATGGTTCTGCTTCATTCATGTTGTTTTTGTAATTGTAGGAAAAAAATTGCACTGAATCCGATAATTAAATGTTATTGTAACATCCTTAATAAGTAAGTATCGTCTGCATTTTTTATATTTCCACTTCATAATTGGAAGTTTTGTGATAAAAGTATTGACGTAGAAGAAGAAAAAGAAGGGTCCACTTTTTTGCAAGCAAATATGCATATTCATAAACACAAAGATATCGGAGCAAAATACGACGTGGTTAGCAGCCACTTAAGTTCTCAAAAATATTTTCGGGGACTTTTTTGTGTTATGTCACCTAAAACCAAAAACTGGCATTAATAAAATAAAATTAAAAGCTTCGTAAACACCGATAAAAACTAAAAAATGGGTATCAATTACCAAAATGATTGAATCAATCAATTAGTTGTTTAAATTCGCACCTATCACCAAAATGATCCATTCCCCAAATTGTAGAAGCTGAAAAATTGCGTTTTTCCAATAAATTTTTAAAATTTTGGTTACTAAAATTATCAAAATTAAAGCTTACTCCATACACTTAAGCTGCTTGAAAGAATTAACAAGTTAAAAAAAGAAATAATTAAAAATTTTTTTAGCTCCGTTGGGATTCGAACTTGGGCAGATTGTGTGATGTGCGAGCGCTCTACTCACTGCGCCACGCCACCATGATGAAAATAAAATGCATTATTTTTTATACATATTTGGTGTGTAACAATTTGTAAAAACTAGAAAATATTTCCAATCACCCACTTTTAAAATTTTGATTACTGAAATTTAAAAAAATGCTAACTTTAAACAATACAGTTACTTTAGTTAAAAAAAAATTTTATTAAAAAAAAAATGAATTAAAAAAACATAAGTCTAGGGTTAAAAAAAAAAAAATAGAGAGGAAATATAGAAATAAACAAGAGTAAAACAAACAAGAATTTATCAACCCAGTCTAGCATTGAACCTGGCACCATCTGATTGCCAGGCTGAGACTCTACCGCAAAAACAATGGGCCATTTGATTTTCGATGTTTTAGTTTTTATCTATCTTGGCGCTCATGTTCGTTTTTTATTTTTGTATACTTAACTGAAAACGCTTTGCTTGCTAACAAAAACGAGTGTACAGAGTCTCTTAATTATAAAATTCCTAATCAAAGTTATTGTTTTTTTAAGAATTTGTAAATAAGCATCACTGTGGGCATTAAACTATCAAATACAATGAAATGTTTAATTGGAACCATTAACTTTTTAATTAAAACATATGAACTTTTTAATTAATGCGTTAATTAAAAAAATATGCGAGTATTTTTTCTACGAGGAAATGAAACAAATTTTTATCAGGTTATAAAAAATGGCTCACGGCTACTCTGTTCTCGGTTTCTATTACTCAAATGAATTATCCTTTAATTAAGTTTTTTGCTTTACGCTCTAAGCTTTTCAATGTTTTTTTTTAGGATTTAAGGTGACGACATACATAAGTAAAAAGAAATTGCGTTACTAACTGACTGGCTGACCGGCTGATTTAAAACCAATATGGGTATGTTAATGGTACCTTTTTAAAATGTTTACCCTAAGAGGTCCAAAAGATTTAAAGAATAATCCAATTTACATTCAACAGCTTTGGAACACAATTAAGGTTTAAAACTGTATATGCAGGCAAAACGTATTTTTTTAAAGTTTTTTTCTACTTTTTGGGGGAAAAAATACTTTTTTATTTTTGAGATTGACTTTTGCATTTTTGAGATTATGAGTACACATATAAAATAAGAACTTAAGATTCATATTTAGGCCGAAAGTCAACTAATTGCTTAAAAAGTACTTTTTTCACATTTTTTATTGTAAGATTATTAGTATTGAAAGTGGCCAAAAAGTACTCTTTCCACATTTTTGGTACTTTTAAAATTTTTTAAATCATCAGTCTAAAACTAATTTGAAATTAAGGAGTATTAACCCAAATTAAAGCAGGAAATCGGCACTTTTCATATTTTTCCAAAACTGGTAAAAAAATTTAGGAGTAATTGACTAACCTGCGACCGAAAACCATATATTTGTCATGATTATATTAACATATTTATATACATTTATAACATATTTATATACAAACTATAGATTCTGGACTAAGATTATATAGAAAATAATGTAAATTTTACATTTAAATGCTTATGTACTCCTTCGCATTTAATACTTTTGATTTAGGTAATATTTAATTAAAATGGCACTTTCATACTTAAAAGCCTACAATGAAATTAAGGTGCAATTTACATTTTCTGTATCGTGTATTTATTTTAACATGTTTTAAAGATTCAGGAAATACAATATAAAAACTTAGGTGTAAATCCCCTTACACTCACAGACATAAGTTTGTTTGTATTTCATGTCACAGAGCTTACAGTAGTCTATTATTAATAAATTATTCTGAGAAGTGCTTTCTTCATTGAACAATTGTTGTTGTCTCATTTTGATAAATTACCAGCCAATGATTAATCATGATAAAAAAAAATTTATTAATGATATTTACTTTGGTAGCAAAAATTATTTAATTTTGACTTTTACAGCCTTTTTTCATGGCTACTTTGTAATTATTTTAAAATCAAAATTGCGGTTTAAGATTTAAACTTTCAAAAGTTGGTTATAACTTATTTGCCTCAAAACTGATTTCTTTATCTTTTAAAAAACTTACTTTTTAAAAAATCAGTTAATGAATGTCTTAATAATGGTGGCTTAAATGTAAATAAAATCACAAAAACTAATCATAAATGTAAGAAAACTGTTTTACAACAAACTTCCTTAAAAAAAGAAAAAACTTCTTAAAGCAAAACAAAAAAAAAAAAAACGGCCTTGAAAAATACATAGACACATACATATGAGCTTGTATCTGAGTTTACAAAGAAGATCAAACAAAGTTTTTGTTGACCAATATTATTACTGATAAAACAATTCTGTTTTGAACAAAAAAATCCCCAACTCAAACTCTTGATGGAAATGTATTGTCTCTTATATTTGCATGTATGTATGTGTGTATGTCAGGGATGGCTAAGTGAGTATTATTGTTTTATCAACTAACTCCTTAATATTTAAAAATTTGTTTTACAAATAAAATTTTTCACACATGTCGATAGAAACAAAATTTAGAAGGTTCAATTTTAAATTATTTTTTTAAATAATTAAAAAAGGGAGAAAATTATATATTGGTGATTTTTAGGTACTTTTTGTAACTTCCAAACAAATTCAGATAATAACAAAATTAGAATTGTATTCGAACGGCCTTGACCTTTTTAAAATTTCTGAACCTAAAATTATTTATATAGAAATACAAAATTAAGGTCTATTGATGACAATTAAGGTAAAAAAATTAGGTATTCAAAAAGCGCCTTTTTAAATTTTTGGTGCTCTTTTTTGAGATTTTGGGTCATAAAAATATTAATTTGGGACAAAACATTTAGATTGAGGTCGAAAGTCAACTTAGTAGGCAAAAAGTGTATATTTCACATTTTTGCTACTTTTTTAACTTATTAAGACAACGAACAAAAAGGTAGTTGTACTACTTGTTTTTCCAAAAAAAAAAATTTCTGAATTAAATTACTTTGGCAATTGAAAGTATGTTTCAAAGTAGAACTTTGCTCTGAAAACTTCGGAAAAAATTTGGGAAAATTTTTGTTGTGGGCTCTACTCATAAATATTTCCAAAAGTTTTATTTCTAAACTTATAGTTTCAAATATGCATAAATATATTAATAATATTGAGAAGTACTTTTTCCCCTTTTTATTGTCTTTCGCTCAAATTTGGTTCAATACTTCTAAATTTCATATTTCTAGACCAATAATTGCAAGATATAGAAAAAAGTACTAAACATAAGACAAAAGTACTTTTTAACAACTTAGTTGGCCTTATTATATTTCTAAAATATTATATTTAACAACTTAGTTGGCCTTATTATATTTCTAAAATATTATATTCCCAAAATGTACAAAAAATGTAAAAAATTTTTAAGGTCCATTTATACGTGACATAACCATATCACAGTAAACAGCTGTTCGAACCAAACTTATGGGCAACACTGTATTTGATTAGAGGTGACATAACATAGCCCTAACCTTAGAAACCAATTGAGTTTTGGTTTTTAAGGCAACGGTTATGGTTATGGCGTTATGGTAAGTCACATATAATTAAACCTTTAACCTCAATGTAAGTATGTCAATATGTCATCCCTAAATATTTCTAGAATTGTAATCCTAAAACATGCAATAACTATCTCAAATAATGTAAAAAAACTACCAAAAATGTGCAAAAGCCCTTTTTGACCCCATTACAAACTTTCGACCTCGATCTGGGTTTATTATTTATTAATATTATGTTTCTAGAATGAACATTTAAAAAATGCAAAAAATACCAAACATGAGAAAAGTACTTTTTATTTACTTAGTTGACTTTCGACCCCAAACTAGATCAATAGCCTAAGCTTTATATTTCTAGACTGAATATCCTTATATTTTTCAAAATAGTTACAACAAATCGAAAAGGTACTTAAAAAAATGCGATAAAGTACCAAATATATGAAAAAAGAATTTTGTTCAAAAGGTACTTAGAATTTTTTTAAAAGTACTTTTTTGCATATGCATTTTATTACCTCAGTTGTGGTCCTCGGCCTCTTATTCGGAATAAATGACCTTCAAGCCGAAAAAATAAACGTACCTTATATTTTTCCATTTTCCTTAATTTCAACACAATTTCAGCATCAACAATTTTTTCCCAGGTACTTTAATTTTTTATTGTACCGAAAAGAGCAATAGTAAGTAAGTAATAAGTAAAAAACATGATTTTTAACTTGTATGTATTGTTTCTGTTGTTTGAAAGATTTGTTTTAATTAAATTTTGAAGGTTGTTTTAAACATTTTCCGTGTTCAAAAACTATTTTTGTAAAAGTATGAGAAAATCAATTATTTTTTTTTCTTTTGATTAACTAGAGGCATTATTAATATTTAATTTAAAAAAGGCATTCATTAAATCCAACTAATCATACATAAAAATATGCCTAAAGAATAGTTTGCCTATTTGCTAAATTTTATGATATTTTTAGGTTGAGGCTTTATTTTTTTTTTTAATTTATGTTAAATGAGTAGTATGTATAAAAAGAGTAACCAAAAATATTAATAGTGTCTGGTGCTAACGTCAAATAAACGTTTAAACCTTATACGTACACATTAACAATTATTAGAAGCACAATTAAACTGAATTTTAGCAAAAAAATAATATTTTTAAGCAATCGCCAAAATAAAACTGCATTCTAAGCAAGCACACAAAAAAATACCTTTTTTCAAATGACGCATTAATGAAATTTCTATTTTTAATTAAAAATTTAACTGTCTCAAGTAAATACAATTTAAAAACGAAGGGCCAACAGTGATGTATATTCAGAAATTCTTTAAAAACCTCTACAACTGCCCTGGGGTTGCCCCTACACGGGTGCAGACGTTAAGGGTTTTACGTGGTACCAGCCAGTGAGGCATACCCACGGTGCTCTCAACACTGGTGAATACAAAGCGTCCACCAACGCCGCCAGAATGGCTCGGCTAAACCACCCAGGTACCAATTCTCTGTTATGACTCTGTGTAGCCACAAAAGACCCCTTGGTGAGGAGTTGGGCTATCTAAACCCGATTTTGTTGCGTTTCTAGTTTTGATCTCGCTTCTTTATCATCAAAACAGATCCGCGCCGACAAGACACCTCTCCACACACTTGTGAAACAGCACCCAACCTTAAGCAAGAAAGATTATGATTCTCAGCCGCACCCAACACGAATGCGACCCCCAGCTCTGTTAAAAGGATCCGTACAGGACGGACCCCAGTATATCAACTTTCGTTCTATAGTTGCCCCGCTTGGGGATAACCACAGCCACCACGTAAACTCCCGAAGGAGACCTCACCATCAATCAGTTCATGCACTTGGTAAGCACATGGGGCCAACTGATTCCCGTGGTACCAGATAGGACTCTGGTCAGCCTCGGAAATCTACATCCGTTTTATTCCTACCAACTTTTAATTTACACAGTTAAGGTATTGGTACCCTTATAAACCCTGTATTGCTGTGCCACTAGACGGAGATGTACATGTCACAGCGCAATAAGGACAACCTGTCTTAAGCCAGACCAGTGAATCACTAATCATTCCTTTACCCAAGACAGATTGTTTTCTCTTAGCCATGTCTGTTAGCCTTTCGGTAACTATTCCGAAAGTTGCCCGGTTGCTACCACTAGGAGGTAGACTTAGGCACTTGTGTTCAAACACTTAACAACCCCTACACGGGTGCAATGTAAGACCGACTGCCATTTTTTTTCCTCGAAAACATTTTTGTGGAACATACTTACACCCTTTCTCCATCCCCTTAAAGGGTTGCCATACAAAATTTACAAAAATTATGTTAAAAAGCCCATAACTTCCCCAGAGTCGGCCTTAGAGAAGTAAAGTGTACCACGGACCCCCATTAGTTTCCCCTCCCAAACATTTTCTTAAAACATACCTACCCCATATCACCATTCCCTAAGGGGGTCGCCATACAAAATTTAAAGATTTCCCAAAGTTAAAAAAAGGTACATAATCATAATTGTCACAAAAATATTCTGGTTGTAGCGTCAATACAATATGCATGTACAATTTTATTAACAATAATAATAGTTTAAGTTAAGAAAAAAATTTTAATTGTAAAACAAATTTTCAAAACGCAATTCATTATTTTATTCAATATCAATTTGCTGGTTATCACATTTTTACATTTTAATAATATTAAATTTTAGTTGAAAATCTTATTTTGAACAAAAACGTCTTTTAAAATGTATATTTCGTGGTTTTAAAAGCATATAAAAATATGACAATATGCTGCCTGGATGCTAAATGTTATAATTCTAAAAATATTTTCTTTAAGGTCCCAAAAAAATGTAGACGAATTAAAAATTAAATAAAGTTTAATTCGAATGGTGATTCCCAGGTTTAAAACAGTACTTAGGATAAGTAAAATTTATATACATATGCAATAATAAAAACCGAAAATCAAGTACCCGATAGTATTGATTTATATTAAGTGTATAAATATTTTGATAAAAACATGCGTTACAGATAAGACATACCGTTGGCTAAATAAAGAGAGGGTGATACGCGATTTCTTTTGTCACTTAACAGGGGAAGAATAACACTTCATAAAATTTTTAAAATTTTACATGTAAAAAGTTTTAATCCAATTTTTTATAAAAAGAGGTTAAAAATTTTATTTTTAATTAAAAAAATCAAGTTAAGCCCTTTTTTATATTAAGCCATCGATACAAACATAATTATTAAACATTTATAAAATACATTTTATAGATAATTTTTCCAATTTATTGATGGTCAAAGTCAATAATATACCGTTGCTGTAAGATTGTTAAATCTTTAATTTTTAAAAAAACATTGCCCTTAAAAAATCAATGTCTACATTACTGATAATTAACTTTTCAAATAAACACTACGAATAGGTAGTACACACTTGAACAAAAATAGAATCAATTTCATTTAAACTATTTTTTAATTTTAATTATCATTAAAAATGGCACCAACAATTTCTTTAATTTACAACAAAATCTGCAAAAATAAAAATTTATTGTTATTAATCGTAAAAAAACACTTGACCAAAATTAAGCAAAAAATTTGCAAAACTCCTTTAAGATAATAATATTTTAATTAATATTTACTATTAATAAAAGCTAATCAAATTTAAAAATCATTAATAACAACTTTTTAAAAATAGAAAAAAAAAGCACAAAAGTTAATTTTTGGCAAGTATTGGGCCTAAAAAAAATAATCAGATTTAAATTCCAATTCAATAAAAAAAAACAAGTAAGAGAGCTGTATTTGGCGGTGCCGAGTTTTATATACCCTTCACATTGCTATTTTTGTTTACCTAGTCACCTGGGCTTAAAGTACAAACCTTTCATAGTTTTCGATCTCCATATCTTTAAGGATATATATAATTTTTGGGGTCGCAAATGAAATTTATACCCTTACCAGTATGTAAAGGGTATAACAACAATCCAAGGCGCATACAAACAGGTGGGAGCGGTACTGCAAAAACAACTAAAATGGATGTACGAATGTCAGAAACAGATAACAAAAACTCACAAATGCTTTTTTCTTCTCTTTGAGCTTTTCTTAGATTCTACAGTTGTTGTTAGTAAAAAAGGAAAAAAAAACATAAACATAAACAAATTTTGACAACTACACATCCGAAATACCGTTACTCGGCTGATTAACCGAGGCCAACTCTAATTAATGCGCCTTGCAACAATAGCACACTATGGCTGTTAAAAAAAACAGAAAACAAATTAAGCAAAACAATATACACAAATTGCTATGTACAAACCTTGCAACGTGTTTATGCAACATGTTTAATGCCAACCATAAACAACGATTCACACTATGCAACCAACATCAATGGAACCATTAAAATTTTAAAAAATACTGATGTTTTTGAAACCATAATCACATATGTTGCTAAGTACCTATTATCTAATACGATGTACGTCTAATGTCTTTGCAAAAGTGTTAACAGCGATAGAAAGCTATAACTGTCATGTCAGACAGACATGGCTAAATCGATTTCCCTATCTATAAGGATCTAGAATATATGTATATATGTATATACTTTATAGGGTCGCAAATAGATAATAAAGAAATTACAAGCGAAATGACAAACTTATATATGGGTAATTCAATTTTTTTGCAATAACAGTTTAAATGAAGAGACTTTTCTTTAAGTATTTTCCTAACAAACAAAAAAATAGTCCGTTCTGGCGTTACGTTACTTTTTCCTGGAATTACCCATATACCCTTATTACTATGTGAAGGGTATAACAACGAGATTTTGTTATTTTGGTTAATCAAAAAATTTATAAATTTTATCAAAAAAAATTGCAAATTTTACAAACTCTATAAATGTTAAAGGTAGTTTTTTATTATCTAATCTTATACAGCTTAAAGCCTGCAGTACACGTAATGTAAAAATCTACATGCACATGTCACTCTGACGTAATTTGGACGACATTATAAAGTTACTTTGCATTAAATGAGTAGTAGTAGCTTTATGATGAAGTCAAAACTACGTCAGAGCTACATGCGAATGTAGCATTTTACATTTCGTGTACTGCGGGCTTAAGTTTTTGTTAATTAATTTTGCAAATGTGCGTAAAAGTTAGCAATTATCTAAATACATACTTGATTAAGAAAAAAATCAATAAAAAGCATTGAAAACCTTAAAAAACAAAATCATTTAATATGTACATATGTGAGAAATATGCGTGAAACTGAGCCGATAAGCAAAATTATTGATTATTTTTAATTTATGACAATACACTTATTTAATTATATCAAACCTTTTATAAAATAAAAACGTGAATAAAAAAAGGAAACACGCGCGCAAAAACAAAACTTGTAGTTTTTGAGCATTAATTTTAAAATTTGCGTCGTTAATTAATATTGAAAAAGCACAATCCAAATTGAACCCATTTTTCCAATTTAGTTCTAAAAAACAGTAAAAAAAATTTTGTAGATTTTTTTATGCAAGTGGGAAACAGAATAGGCGCTGTAGTACAGCGTAACGAGCAGCGCTGCAAGCGTTGTAGTAGTAGCTGCAGTAGAAGCTGAAGCCTAAAATTCGAAATCTGGAACTTTGTTGCGCGACAACACAATTCACAATTGTCAGCTGTCGTATACATACATATGTATGGTTAGCTTTAATATTCTGTTGGCATTTCTTCTTGCTTCAAGCCTTAAACCTCTACTGGAAAATGTATTAACCCTCAAACAGGTAATTTATAAAAACAGTTATGCACACAACCACATGCATACACATGTACATATGACCAAATTCGGACGGAATATTTATTATTTTGTTTACTTATTATCGGAAATGATTATTATGTATTATTTTTTTATTTGATATTTATTGCTGATTGGATTATAATAAAAAATATTTTTTTCTTAATTTTCTTAATTTTTTTCTTATGACTGACTTTTTTATAGAATAAGAAATTAAAAAAAACTAAATATTTCTTTTTATTTAAGTTGATTGCACAAAGAAAGTTTTTATTATCGGTTTGGCGTTTAAAAAAGACTGCAGTCATATTGCCTAATTAAAAGAAAATGCAAATTAAGACTAATACCTAATACCAAATACTTAGCTCCCGTATAAGCCCATGCATTAGTCTGAAAAAAATATAATATATTGACTCTATCTCCCATGGAGGGGTTACACAGAAATTATAAGCACAACCCGGTTAAAGTTGTTAAAATTGACTGACATAAAATAAATAATATGTGCTTTAGGGTTTAATATGGCCGGGTTTGACCGCACATACTTCTGTAATTGGTTTTTAGGGATGTAATTTGGAAAATCCTGAATCCCAATATTTTGGGATTTTTTAAATTATTCCCGGGATTTAAAAAAAAATTTTTTTCTTGAAATATCTGAGGGTATTTGGCAGAAACAATCCTATTTTAAAAGTTATATTAACTATTTTTTTAATTTTTAAAAAATTTAAAAACTTAGTAATTAAAACATAAGCATTAAAATTGTCAGCTGTTGTATGTCTAAAAACATCGGAATTTTTAATTTCAACACCCTGCGGGTAAGAAAAATGTATACAACAAGTTTAACTTTTTAATTGCAGCATAAAAGTCTACATAACATAGGTTTGATACGATGTTTTTCCTTGGCAAACCTTAAATATAAATTCAAAAAGTATTGTCCTACGTATAATACAAGCTGTATATTTCTATTTCAAAAAATAACACTGTATTTTAAAAATGCGGGATTTCCCGTGATTTTAAGAACCGAGATTTGGGTTTCGCAATTTACTTATCCCCAAAAATTCCGGGATTTTCGGGATTGGGATACAGGGATTTACTTTTCTAAGTACAATGGCACGCTTCAAAGAATAAGAAAAAATGAAAGAACGTGTTTTAAATGAGAAAGAAAACAAATTACAACAAAAAATAAAATAATTGGCAAAACTTTCATAATTACTTTCGAAAGAATAATTTCAATAATTTAAAATTGTTTATCGGTTTCTTTTATATATTTAACGATTCAAACAAAAGTGCATGTGTCATTCATAGTCGGTAAAAACTAAGCAACTCAGTGGAAATGTTTAGCAAATATTATACATGATTTAACACCTTGTTATCATTTTATTTCCTTTTTGCCCCTTTTTAATTCTATTGTTTGAATTTTCAATTTATAAAATGAAAAGGACACAAAAATTTTCAAAAAATTAATATTTTTTAAACTAAAGCCTGCGCATGCACCTCTTTTTATTTCGTGTCCTGCAGTCTTAATAAGATTTTTCTTACATTTGGCCCCTCAGATTATAGCAGAACGTAGGCGTAAGGTATAACCTAAAATCGTTAAATATTTTATGTGTTAACTTACTGGTTAAATGTTGAACTGAAAACAATTGTTAAAAACGAAATATTGATAACAAATTCGTTGCAATAATTAAAATTTATTTTCTTTGATTGCAACCAATAAAATCAAAAATTGATAAGCGTGACTGACACAATTAACAAAAAAATTATTTCATTAACTTTTATGTGTAAAAAGAAATAATTAATTTAATTAAAATAAAAAATTTTATTCATACATACACTTGGGTAAATCCATTTTGACACATTTTTTTAAATAAAAAATAATAGATAAAAGGTTAGGTTACGAAGGGTAATGACAAATGCAATTCGCCACCCAGAGGCCTGAAGGCTCATTGTAAATTCCTATAAGAGAGTTGAAAAACGAAATAAGACAAAGAAAACAGCGAAAAGTCAAAAGAAGTCAGTGTTCGTCAATCGCGCGTAGGCGCTGAAAACACCTATTTATGTAGCCACCTCACCCCGTTTGTTGAATTATATTTCCCTCCCCAGCCCACAGCCAGACCCCTCGTCAAGTCCATCTAAGAAGCGCCTTCAAAGCCACCTCTATCGGCGGGTTTTCAGCCTAGGGCAGTGGCAGATAAAGTGTTTCACAGTCTCTATCTTTTATCATCCCCGCATAACCTGCAGAAATCCTGAGCGTTGCTATCCCATTTACTTTTCATATATCCCATATCGCATTGCCCTGTCAGAGCCCCAATTATGCATCCCAGGGCCCCATGCTCTCTTTGAGCAGCAGGTCAATTGCCCTTCTGTCCAGCGTTGGCCACAGAAGCGGGAAAATCACGCAATCAGCCCTGCCCCTTTAAGTTTGGCCAACTTTGTCCATTGCCCAAACCTCTATCAAATCATAATAAAAATTCAATGGACTTTTAGTTTTGATTTTTTTAAAAATGTGACATTTCTATTAAACTTCCCTGAAAAGAGGAGTTTCCTCTTGAGTATCTGATAATTTTTAATTGACAAAAAAAAAAATTCATTCTGAATGTTTGTTTAATTTTTTATATAATTTTCAATATCTTTTAAGCATCAATTTATTGTTTTTTTTAGGCACTCTAAATAATAATTATTTTTTAATTTTTGATGAAAAAAGCATGAACAAAGAAACATCGAAAAGTCAAGTGAAGTATTCATCTTGATGGTATTAAACAAGATTTTTAGAAAATCAGATGCTGTTTAAATTTTTGATTTTTAGTTTTTTCTCAAAAAATAATAGTTTTTTTATGTTAATTTTTTGGCAGAAATAATTGTTATACTTTTAATTAATATAATAAGGAAAAATAATTTTTCTGCCAAAAATATAAAAAACAAAAAAAAAATAATTACTTTTTAGTAAAAATTAAAAAAAAAAATAATTATTTTTTTTGAGTTTTATTTATTTTTGGCATAATTATTTCGGTTACTGATTTTCTTGTAATTTTGGGCCGTTTAACGTAGAATTGCCCATATTTAATTGTGTTCAGAACTTATTAAAAAATTTTATATTTAAAAATAGTTGCGAGTTTTTGTTTTGATTGGAAGGCCAAAATCCATACATAGTTGTTGAATAAATAAAATGTGTTTTATACGAAAAACAAATATTAACAAAAATCTAACAAATCGAATTTAAAATTTGTATTTAGAACGAACGAAAAAATAATGTAAGTAATAAGCCAAGTGAGTAAAGTCATTGAAATAGTAGTATGTATGAAAACTAGAGAGAAAATTACGGCGTGCGGTTCGAAATTTAAAAATTCTTATTAGAATTCATATTTTAAAAGCATTGACAACTCGATCGATCGAGTAGAATTCCGATTCGAATCGAATGCCGTAGTTTGCCCCCAGTTTTCAGATTTTTTCAAAAACCGGGTTTTTTACCTGTTAGTTTTTTTAAACTAAGAAAACTTTTAACCGATTGTTGTTTCCAATTCTTTTGTTTTATACAAACAGTAAAACGCCAGGGTGCAAATTACGGCATTCGATTCGAATCGAAATTATAAAATTCTTATTAGAATTTCTATATTAAAAGCATTAGCAACTCGAACGATCGAGTAGAATTTCGATTCGAATCGTAATTTGCCGTAATTTGCCCCCAGATCTTTTTTGAAAAATTTGAAACTATAGGAATTACAAATGGCTTAACAAACGTGTGTACATTCATACACACATACATACATACATACTAGAGACCTGCATCAAGTCCTATTTCAAGATAATTCAATTTCCGGATGATTTTCTAATTCTTGTTCTGTTGTGTGATTAAACTGTTAAAGTGCTCTAAGGTAGTGTAGTTGACACAGTTTATGTGTTGCAGTGTAGTGTAGTTAAAAATAAAGAGTGGTGTCATGCACTGTTGTTGATGCAGCTTATATACTGTCATGATGTGTGGTCGATAAAAAAAACAACTGTGATGATGTGTGGTCAACAACAACAAAACTGTGTGTATTACACACAATGTTGAATAGATATATAAACAAACATATGTATATACAAGCAGACAAATCAATATAAAATTCATACGTAATTACATTACATTACATACGTACATTAAAAATGCACCCCCGTTTTTAAAACTATCACACCAGGAACATCCCGTCAACAGTAAAGTTTCGAGATGAATTGAAATTGAAGTGTGTGATCATGATGAATTAATGTGCCGTTGTTGTTAACTTAAGGGTGCTTAAGTGTGAATATTTTTTTCATTTAAGTTAAATTAAGTTAAGTAAACAAGAGAGATGGCGAACAATACAACGCAGCAGCACTTATTGTTGTGTGTGCACACGTAAGGTATATAAAATGAATTGAAAATTTTTATATGATGCTTTATTTAGGTTCGTCTTGAGCTGGCCTCTAATACATACATACATATGTGTATCTACATTGGAGCATAATTTTTCTTTACCTCTACCGGCTTTTTGAAATTATAAACAAAAACTTTTGAAAAAAATCGGCAGCTAAAAAACAGCTAAAACCAGTTGATCTTCCGGTTAAAACTCTTAGATTAAAACCCTAATAAAGATGGCATAAGTTTTGTCATCCTCAGATAACTTAAGAATAACAATGTTTATTTTAAAAACGCATACCTTCATCATCAGACTCCTCATCATCACGCGATGCCAAGGGAGTATACCCGTTATGGCTGAATATGGAAACCATGTTGCCTAATCACGTTTTCACTGCGTTTACTTAGGGTTTGTTCTTTTAATAAAATTTTGTTTTCGTTTTTTGTCTCTAAATAAAAACTGGAATATTCATATTTAAAATTTAAAACAAAAATATTTTTTTAATCAAGTTTTTTTAACACTCGCATGCTCTCAAACATAGTCCAAACTCAACTGCTTTAGCTTTTGTTTCAAAGATAACTAACTCTCTTGGTATGTACTTTGTGCAAATAATTTTAAAAATTATTACTTTATTGGTTCTAAGTTTTTAATTTAAATTTTATTGCTATTTGTGTACGCGTTTATGCACATATTATTAGATTTCTAATATTGCCCAAAGGTTTCAAGAAATACATCGATATATTTTTTACTTCCGCTGCAAGGACTTTCATTTTATTGCTTTTATGTTAGTGTTTCGCAAAGTGTTTTATTCCCCTTTTGACAGATTAAAGATGCATTTTTATATTACACACAATAAACATACATACAGGCGTATTTAAAGAATCAAATTGACCAAGCCGTGAAAACACTTTTTGTAAATTAAAACACTAGTTATAATTTTATTTTTATTTTTTTTTATTTAAAACAGTTGTCAAAAACAAACAACTTAAAATGCCATTTGTTATTACGATAAAAATTAAAAATAAAAAGCTGTTTATTTCAGAGTTTTGTTTATAATAAGTTATCGGGTGAAGTATTTCTGTGAAACTAACACGGCATTTAGACTATGTTACTTGTAACACGTTACTGTAACATGCCAAATTGTTTTGACGGCAAATTGGGTAGAGAAGGCAGAGAAGTTACAAAAGTAACACGGTTTCTGTTTTTAATGTTTCGTTTTCGTTTTTTCTTTATTCTCTTTCGTATATGCCATGGTACAATTACCTTTAAGGTAATTGTACATTACAATTAAGGTAATTGTAAGGTAATTGTACCATGGTCGAAACGTTCAAGAAGAAGAATAAACAACAAAACCAAAACAAAATATAAAAAAGAGAAAAGTTTCTAGTAACATAATGTAAATTCTTAAAGTTTTTGGAAGTTACCTTAAAACGAAATAAGAAAATAGTCATGTTACAAGTAACATAGTCTAAATTCCGTGTAACAATATACATATGTAAATATGTATGTATATAATAAACATTTTAAATTTTAAAAAAAGAACAACAACAAAAAAAATTAATTAAGTAAAAAAATATATATTGCAAATCCAAATACGTATTTAAACTAGTTCTCTTTCCACCAGACACTGTTTTTTTTTAAATTTCCCGAAAGCTTTCCTTTCCCTCTTTTCCGTAAATACCCGAAATTGCAGTTTATCTAACTTTTCTCTGTACATAATTATTTTTTGCATCGAATTTTTGCATTGTTGGCATCACTTTTTTGTCGCTGCTGATTTAATTTAAAAGTTTTAAGCGAACGTTTTTCTAGAAAACTTAATTATTTGTTTATAAATCCGTTTGCGTTAAAATACAAAACTCAAAAGAAAAGTTTTAGAAAAAAACATTTATACAGGGTGTCTGGTGACAGATTTAACCTAAACTAAAAATGTAATAATTGACAAAAAGTTTTATAAGGAGCATTGATCGATAGAATGGGTATGACATTCAGATGTCTTCCGTCAAAACGGAGTCTTGTGTTATGCGCCACACGCTGCAGTAAACTTGGTTCAATTCAGCTTATTGCTCGACGAATATTTTCCTTTAAAGCCACAAGAGATTGGGGATTGTTATTATAAGCCCCCTCTTTGAGGTAGCCCCATAAAAAAATCCATTAGAGTTAGATCGGGTGGCCAGGGTATGTCCCAAAGCGACTGATAAGTTTTTGGGAAAATTTTCCCGAAACAAATTCATCGAAGCTCTGGCTGTGTGTGCAGTTGCTTCATTCTGTTGAAACCAAGTGTGTAAAGACTACGATGGATGAGCTCGCAGGTTTGGCAAAAAGAATTCCGTAATCCAGCGTCGATAACTTTTACCGTTGACATTTGTCGCCTGGCCTTAAAAATTTTCGAAACAAATTGTTCAATTATCTTATGCGTGGATAAGGCACACATAACAGTTACCCTGGGGCATTGGTTACGGCAGTTTTGCTTATTGACGTGACCGTTTAAGTGAAAATTAGCCTCGTAGCTTATAAAAAATAAGATTTACAGTGCAAAAACGCTCCAACATTGTCAAAACAGTTGCGGTCAATTACGTATTCGTCGAATATCGAACTTTAAGCAAAACTGTTGAGCAAGATCATTACTTTTAAAAAAATTCTTCACAGCGAACGCGCGATGCTCACTCGACCACTGCGACATCGTGACTGAAAAATCCGCACAATCGATAATTCCAACTGCCCTCCCTCCGCACCGTTTATTACTTTTTAAAATAATAATATTTAAAAAAATTCATTTGCCACCAGACACTCTTTAGTTTCACAAACTGGATACTAAATGCTTTTAGTTTTTGGTTTTCAAAGGCAGAACACGTCTGTTCCTTGAAAAAAATTAGTCTCCTAACACAAGTTAGCTCCTTTGGAATAAAATAAAATAAAAATATGCATATAGGCAACTCCACGTGAAAACAACTCTGTTTGGGAGAAAATTATTTTCTTATTAAAAACCCGTAAAATTTCGTTTATAAGTAGTTAAAAAATGATTCACATTTTATTAACACTAATTTGCTTATTTTACGTTTAAATATTTATAATTCTGAAAAAATAATTCTTTAAGAAAAACAGTTTTTGTAAAAATTTAATTTTATATGTAATTAAATAGAACAATCAATCAAAATAATTTGATTTGTTCTTTTAAATATTTTACAGAATATACTCTAAAAGTCAAATTCTCTAAACCTTAATTTTGTGTATAATGTCACACCCGTCACAATCTGCTAGTTTATAGTCTAAACAAAAATCATGTTCTCTAAGTGCCTATCACTTTTAAAATATTAAAAATTTACCACAAAAATTTTAATAAAAAGATCACATCCAGGTCAATGGAATTACCCATATTTTTCATTGTTTTTGTTATATTATAAGTAGCAAAGAATGCCTTCTTTTTGGCACTCTTTTTTTAAGGAAAATCCTAAACCAACAAATATATGAATTTTAAAACAAGTTTGATAAAGCTTTTTAGTTAAATTGTCGAGAATAATTTTTAAATTTCGTGACTAGTATTTTAATATTTAAGTTTTAAATTGATCATAATAAACTACTGATTAAATCAGAACTTATCATTCAATTTCTACTACAAGTTTACAAATTTCATTAAAAAAATCGAATACTATACTTTTGCTTAAAAAATCAAAATTTAAAAAAAAATTGAAAACTTTGGTTAATTTTTTGTGTTCTTTAACATTTAAGTCGCTAACGATCAAAGTGGAACAACAACCTGCTACGCCTGTTAAACAGCTGCAAGTTCAAACTAAAACATTGAGTTCATTGAACATGTTAAAACCTTAACCTTCTGCATTTTTTAAAATTTACTTAAATTGCATAAAAGTAACCAGGTAGCACAAATTAAAATTGTATGCTAAAAATTAAAAAAATAAACTTAATATAAAAAAAATTATAAAACTAATTAGTGTATTTGAAATAACTAAACAATTAATAAGCGTTATTAACTAACCATATCAAATGCATAATTACACATGAAACACTTGTTAGTTGCATTTAAGCCAATGGTGTTTTAAACTATAGTTTACATTTTAACAACAAGAGATAATTAATTTAAAAAAAAAAACTTTTTTAAAGACATTAAAAAAATCAACGGTTTTATAAAAAATAACGCTTTTATCTTTTACACTATAAATAAAAAAAGGCAACTGTGTTTTTTAGTGTAAATAGATTTTTATACCCTTCACATAAGTAATAAGGATGTATATAAGTTTGTCATTCTGTTTGTAATTTCTTAAAAATACATCTGCGATCCCATAAAGTATATATTTTTTTGGCTCTTATAAATAGGAAAGTCGCTTTAGCAATGTCCGCCTAACCGTTTTCCCGTGATATGGTTAAAATCAACTTTTTGAAGCCCCTCAACATTGCATAGACCCGTAAGTGATTTTAAATTATAAGAAATATCTGCGAAAAATCGCTTTTGAAATTCAGAAAAATCGCTCAATAACTGACCGAGATATAAGCCAAAAACCAAGACTACCTCTGTTTATTTCTTTTAAATTTGTACATAAAAACCTTCACAACTGCTCCGGAGTTGGCCATAGATAGTGGTAACGAAAGACCGCCTCCCATTAACTTTTTCTCACGAACATTTTTGTGAAACATACCTACTACCTATATCTAGCCCATAACAGGGTTACCATACAAAACTTAATTTGAATTTTTTTTAAATCGCCCATACAGCTTCCACGGTGCACCTTCAAAGGTCATATGTAAGACCGTCAAATGTAAGACCGACCCCAATTAATTTTTCCTCTCAAACATTTTAGTGAAACATACTTACCCCTTTATCTTCAGCCCCTAAGAGGGCTGCCATACAAAATTTTAAAAAATTAGGGTAAAAACCCTTACAACTTCCCCGGAGTCGCCCTTAGAGGATATAAAGTATCACAGATCTCCATTAGTTTTCCTTATCCTCCATCTCCATCACCTAAGGGGGTTGCCATACAAAATTTACAAAAATGATGTAAAAACGCCCATAACTTCCTCAGAGTCGGCCCAAGAGGAATAAAGTGTACATCCGACCCCAATTAGTTTTCCCTCCAAAACATATTCCTAGAAAATACTAACCCCCTATCTCCATCGCCTAAGGCTGATTCCATACAAAGATTGGAAAATTATAATAAATCCCCACCCCCCCCCCCCCCCAACGCTATCCAGGGTGCCTGTCGATAGGTCAAATGTAGGACTGGCCTTATCCAATTTTTCCTTGCAAACATTTTCCTAGAACATACTTACCCCCTATCATGATGTAAAAACGCCCATAACTTCCCCAGAATCGGCCTAAGATGAATAAAGTGTACAGCCGAACCCCATTAGTTTCCCCTCCAAAACATATTTCTATAACATACTAACCCTCTATCTCCATCGCCTAAGGGTGCTTCCATACAAAGATTGGAAAATTATAATTAATCTCCCCCACCCACCACAACAGCTTCCAGGGTGCCCGTGGATAGGTCAAATGTAGGACTGGCCTTAGCTAATTTTTCCTTGCAAACATTTTTCTAGAACATACTTACCCCCATGATGTTGTGAAAGGTATATAAAATTCGGCACAGCCGAATATAGCGCTCTTACTTGTTTTGTCATCAATATGTTTTGTTCGACAACTTAACAGCAATTATTGCGTGTATGTGTGAATAGTAAAACAAAATGTTAAATGGTTGTAAATTAAAAATGTTAACAAAGTTCAAAGTGTTAAAACAATAACAAAATTAGTTAAAAAAATTAATTTAAAATTAACACAAAAATTAAAAGCTTACGGGTGGTAGTTTGTCGTCTTCTCATGTTGGTGTTTTTGCGATACCAAAATCAAATTAAACCAATTTAAACATAAAATGCACAAAATTATTTACGTATAAAAAACACACACAAGTACACAAAAACTAAAAAGCAAAGTTATTTGCTAAGCCTGGTATATGCACTGCTCTTAATATTTAAGGCTGTAATAAAAAGGAAAGCAAACAAAAAATTAAATAAAAAAATAAAACTTTTTGAAAAATTAATAAATTAAATAAAATTTATACATATTTTATCTATTAAATAATTTACTACAGGGTTTTTTTTTGCCAAAACACAAAAATACTTTTTACTTTAAGACGTTTTTAACCAAAATAAAAAAAAACTTTATAAGAAAAAAAAAAACGAAAAAACGGATGAATTTCAAAATAACTTAATTGCTGTAAACATTTTATTGTAACAAATTGTATTTTATCAATTCTACGTAAAGGGCCCAAATTTTTTTTTTTGGCTTAAAGGTTCAATTATAGGATATTCATTTAAACACCCTCCAACTAGAAATTCATTAAAATCAACAAAATATTTCATTCAAATTCAGCCAACAAAAAAAAAATAACTTACATATTCGTCTAAAATTAACTAGATTTTCTGTTATTTACAGCTAAACACAAAGTATCGGAAAAAAATTAACAAAATTAAATATAACTAAAAAATAACTGACAAAATTAACTGCAACGGACAATCAGTATTTTTGTTTATTTGAGGCTTTGAATAACCCTTCAAACCAGTTAAAACAAATATTATATTGAAAATTAACTGTTTTTTAATTTAAAAACAACTTTACAGATTACTTCCTAAATAACTAACAGTCAGTTACTGTAATAATTTTTTAAGTGTATAATAAAATACAGTGTTGCCCATAAGTTTGGTTTACTGTGGTATGGTTAAGTCACGTATAAATGAACCTTAAGGCCTAAGGACGAACAAATTTTTCATAATTTATCAGGAGTTTAAAATGATCATGTTTTTGCTGAATAATTTGTTTTTTTGAGACGGTTTAGATAAAAATGTCACACCCGTCACTTTTTTTCAAAAAAAAATTTAGAATTGTGAATATTTGCATTTTGTTGGCAATAAAAAAAAATTCCAGTGAGCTAGAATATTTAATGATGTTTAGCTAAATTTTACATGATTCTATTTTAAACGCTTTTTATCGCCAGTTACCCACACTAAAACTGGCCGGCCCGCTTTGCTGGACCCATCCCTGCTTCTTAAAAACAAAAGTGTCATATAAGGAAACTTACTCTAATTAAAACCATAGCTATTTTGGTAAAAAAAGAAAAAAACTCTCTAAGATTGTTTTACTTTTTTCTCCCAATTAATACTTAATTAACTTCATCTAAATCGTTTTTAAGGATTATAGTTTCTTAAGCACCCCAGTATTTGGTTATTAAATAATGTTACTTTATAATTAAAAATTATTTTCACTTTTTATTAGTTGCATATATCTATATATTTAAATAGTTTGTTTAATAAATATTTTTTTTTCAACCAGTGCTTTTTTAAGAAATATGGTCACTCTATCAGCTGCTATATGTAAACAATAACTTAATACATTTGTAACATTTATTCGTTCTAAATGTGTTTAAGTTGATTAATTTTCGCAACGAATTCAAACAGACGAATTAGTCGTGTAGTGCGAAATTCGTCGTTCGTCCCAGTTGTGTTTAGAGCATTTAGCTGTAACAGTTGTAAAGATATGTGTGATATATGTGTGTATACAAAAATTAAACTTTGTAAGTAACTGACGTTTAACAATACAAAGACACGAATTGTACAGCGAAATTTTTGTGTAGTTAAATAAAACTGCATTTTAACAAACAATTCATTAAAACATTTTTTTTTTAATTTTTCAAAATTTTATTTATTTGTAGGAAATTGGTTTAGGGCTAGCTAATCTACGCAATAAATACCTATATCAGTTTTAATAGGACTTTGTATTTATTAAAAAATAAATACAAAAAACACAAAAACAACGAAAACAATAAAAATTGTTTACATAGTACCTACTACAAACTAAGAAAATCTGGGCCTCAAACAGTTTTTGCTGCCAACAACAAAAATTTTACAAAATATTATTGCACTGTATAAACAGTTTTTAGCATTTTTATTGATATTTTTTTTTAATGAATTATGTTATAAATTGCATTTATTATTTTAACTTGTCACAGCATAACTTTTTACAAAAAAAGTTAGGTCAAAACTGACGAATTGTAAACAAAACAAAGGGAATATAAAGTGGTCAACAGTTATAAGCGATTTACCGCAAAACAACAACACTATAATTAACTAACTTTAATTAATTCTTTAACTAAAAAAGAACCATAAAATTGCCTCAAGCAAAATATTGTTAAATTTTTTAACTAAATAAGTAAAAAAGATGTTAATGAGAGGCCTAAATAAAATTGTAGGGTTTTTTGTTGATATGTATTTGAAATAATTTTTTTTAATTGGAATATTGTGGTTTGCATAAAGTTTTTTAGACTAATTCAAGCAGCAGTTAAAACTCTGAAACTATTTACTGAAATGTTTAGCACCAACAACTAGAGGCACTGTTTAAAACTAACAAACCCTCTTTCAATAATTTTGACACCAACTAAAATCTATTTAATTATCAAAAAAATATGTATGTATATTTATTTTTAATTAAAATTATGTGTAAGTTCTTAAATTTTTATTTACAATTTCAAAGAAATGTTGCGTTGGCCACGCAATTATTAAAATTTTTTTAAACTAAAGAAAAAATAATAAAAGTATTTTAGCTGGGGCTTTTTCCCATTCTTCTACACTTTTTCTATTTTTCTTAATTTTTATATTACATATTATGAACAAACGTTTGTGGGTATGTACATATATATTTCTACACAGCCCAGAAGCGTATTTGAGCGACATTGTCATTATGACATTTTCCTTGATCAGTCATCAGGGTCAGGGTACACTAAGCAAGGTAACAGCAAGACGCATTCAAAAAATTCGCCCTCTGCATTTTTTTTGTGTTTGAACGGTAGAATGTCAAAAAAATTAAAAATTTCATACAAAATTAAATATTTGTAACGTGAATATGTCAAATTTATTTTTAATCAGCTGGGCTCTTAATATTACCTGGTTGAATATGCCTTGCATACACCTTTTCTTTTGCGCTTTTCTCTCAAAGTAAGAAATGTCACGGAAAGCGACGAATTTTTATCTGACACATAGCTTCTTTGACACATTAACCAACTAAAGCAACAACAAAAAGCAAATTACTTTTTCCGTGTTGTGTTTGTTGTAAAATCACGATCATATTATTATCATGAAGTCAGTCATCTATGAAATTTTTGTGTAACTTAAAAAAACATATGTATATCGTTCATTTTTACTAGTTGTTATGCATGAACCGACCAGTTTATTGAAATAAGCGAAAATCGCGGCTTATAGAAAATACGAGTAAGAGCCTTTCTATGTATGTTAAGGTAACAATATGTTTACGACACCAAAGAAAATTCCATGCCTCTTATCAGAAGTTTATATTTTTTAGCAGTTGTCCCGATTTTTTATTATGACATTCGCTACTGGGTGGATTTGTATGTGTGTATTTCTCGTGATGTGAGTAAATGTCGTAAAACACTATCGAAAGAAGAAATAAAAAAACAATATTTTTTTGTTTACAATTGACAACGAATATTAATACAGGCTTTACTCTGCTAGAAACACAACTTGGACGAACTATGTAATTTTTTGAATATTTGTCATAGAAAATTAAAAACACATTTGTGTGAATATGTATTTGAAAACGACAGCAAATAGTGTGATTTCGGACATTTATTTTGCGTATCGAAAAATATCTTTAATAAAAAAGACGAGTAAGTAAATGATTTTCAAAAAATCCGTCTTTAGCGGATAAGCTTTGGAAAAAAACCTTATACACGATATCATTGAAGATGCGTATGTATACATCTACAGTTTTAAATTTAAAATTTAAAAAAAAATCGTAATTTTAAAAACGGTTTTTATTGTAACTCGTGTGCTACACTATGTCAGCACTAAAGCAGAATACATCACGATTTGTCCTCAACTTTGTTTTCTTGGTTACGGGATTAAACATAGCCTATCACCTATCTTAACAAGAATTTGTTCGTTACCACCACTGTACTATTACATTGGCCATCCGATGATATTTGAAGTAAATGTTTTAAGCTTTTATGTTAAACGAAAAAAAAGGCTTAAAGTGCGCTTTTTAAACTCGAAAAATGCTATAAATATAATTTTAAGATTAAAAATGCAAAAGGTCGGCGTTATAATTAAATCTGATTTAGATTTGGAACAAAACTGATCATAATGTTAATAAGACCACGTTTTTTACATACAATTGGCTTACTAATGGAGTCGTTGTTCTTGCTTATGGACTGGTACATACACATGCTGATGTATAGACTACTCGCTTTATTTTCAGGGTTAAAACACGAAAAGTTGTCGTTTAACTACAAATTCTTGTTTCACAGTGAAACCCAACTAGTCCAGTTCGGCTAAAACGAACCATATGGTTAAATTTTTTTTTTTTTGCAAGGAAGAAATATTTAGGATGGTGCTTCTTTTACCCGCATTTTTTTAGTTTTTATTTTCTTTTACCCTACTTGTTTGTTCTCACAGTGCTTTTGATGATGCAGAAGTTGGCATCACTAATACAAGGTGATTGCAAGAAAAATTAAGAGTCATCCTCCTACTCTTTATTCGACACTAAAATAAAAATTCTTTTTCAATAGATGTGTCAAACTTCATAAAAACAGAAGAAAAAATAAGAGTTAAAAATGTCTGTGCGAATTGCGGTCACCTTGTTATGATACGCCTTGATATAGTTAAACTCCATATATAAAAAAGAAAAGAGAAAGTCAGAAATTCTCTTCGTAATGGGGTTCCCTGGCAGGGCTGTCAGTTATGGCGATTTTACGCCAAATGTGGCGATTTTTTAAGGTACCTTTACACGGTAATACAAAGTAATTAGATTTTGTAGAACCAAAATATTATGAAATTCTCTCCGTGTTTAAAAAAAGAGAATAAAAATCTGTTCTAACTATTTTTCATGTTTACACGGATGAGGTTGGTAAAATCAAAATCGGTTGTTTCTTGACACTTTCCTTTTGGGGTAACGCCATATGGTTAAGGCTCAACAAAAACAACATGAAAAAATCTGCTTTGATTTTGATTGTTTGTGTATTGTTTAAATAAGTGTAACCACCTTCATTAGATGCTGTAAGTGCTGCCAATCTTTCACACCTCTGATGTGATGAGAATACACAAGTTTTTAAAATGGTTTAGAAAATAAACATTTACCGAACACTTGTCAAATTTTGCATCCGTATTCTCTCCTACCCAATACATTATGCTTTTACATGATGAGATTTTGTATTATCCCACAACATTTTTTGACATATCGTAATATATGTATTACCGTGTAAAGGTACCTTTAGTGCTCTTGGCTATTAAAATTTAGGTTTGCCGCCATGGCGATATTGTTGGCGATTATTATTTTAACAAACGGCAAAGTTTTTGAACTTACTTATGATATGATAAACATATTTAAAACAAATACTATGTTTGTTAGCCAAAATGGCACAGATTAAACAGATGAAGCTGAAGTTTATAGCTTACGAAATGCATCTTTTAAATTGCTTAAATTAAGTGCTATTTAAGCAAAAAAACGTTTTTTTAATTTTTTGTATACATACACACATTCAAAAACTATACCCAAGGTAATATTAACATAACTCGTAAATTAATCCTTTTTGAATAAAAATAACCTTGTTTGCCACAGACTTTGCTTTAAACGATGTTACATAAAAAATTACTACAATGCCAATGCTGCATTAAGTTCGTGTGTTAACCTAAGTAAAGTTTTTAATATTTAACAACATGTTACTTATTAAAGTAACTGCCATTTTACGTATGCTTTTGATTATACATATTTTCAATTCTTCTTGAATTTGAATTTCATGGTGTACAAAAAAAAATAATTTTTAATTAAATTAAATAGCTATTTCTTTTTATTTAATTTAAATCATAATAACACATTAATATTTCATTTGTTTATTTAAGTAAAATAATTTTTGAATTTTTTTCGTCAAAAACAATAGATTTTTATTATGGCGAATTTTTTTGTTTTTAAACTCCAAAAAATATATTTTGGCGATTTTTGATAACCGTTTTGGCGATGGATAAAGATACATTTCGTACCCAAGTTTTTTGTTACAACTACTATCATCTGGCATCCCTATAATGTAAAAATAGAAAAACTTTTTGTGCTCTTAGCAAAAGAGAGCTTTTTGCTATACCCTGCAGTTTTAGTTCATTAAATACAAGGCATATTCATATAAGGTGGTCTTATTAAAAAAATTAAGAGAGTCGTTCTCTTACTCTTTATTTTTTTTAAATGAATTTTGACACCAAAATTGAAAAATTTTTCGAGTTTAAGCTGGAGGTCCATACCATACGTTCTATGCGCTGTGCGTTCTCTCCGACTCTCACAAAAGTAAAATCAGTGTAGTTGTATGTGGCAAGAAACATAACAAATTGCATAGAACGCATCGGCGCAAGTAACGGATAAAGTAGGTTTACTTTCTACTTTTTCATACGTCGCATGCGAAATGAGAAAATGAGAGATGGTTTTGTTATCCAGTGATGACAGATTTTAAATGCTATCAAAAAACATGTGTGTGTGGTAGATTATATTTTTGGTATATTTTGTGTTAAAAACAGTATGTTATGAAAGAAAATGCTTTTATTATAAATTTTGCAAATAATTTTAAGAATAAATTTCCTTAAAAATAAGTTTTCAACACAAATATTTTGTAGCCAAAGTTAATATTGTTTTTATCGACTACTTTTATATTTTAAGTGTCATCTCTGTTGTGTTTTTATTTATGTAAGTGTAATGAAGAAAATCTGATTTCTCTTCTCTTCACTTTTCGCACAAAACGTATTGCATGTAACTTGGCAAAAACAAACGTATAAAACGTACAGAAATATGATACGCATAAAACGGAGCCACGCATATAACGTATGGTATGGACCTCCAGCTTTAGTGTCAAACTCAATGTAAAAAAAATTAAGAGTAAGAGAACGACTCTCTTAATTTTTTTATTGCGGCTACCTTGTATCGATATGCCTTGATTAAATACATATATGCAAGTTGTTTTGCAGTTTAACGTAATGTTGATGATAACAAATAAAAAAAAGCTGACATTATTGATTTTACAAACAGCAAAAAAAGTAACGAAAAAGAAAATATTGCGGTATATATTGACAATGACGTTGTTTCCATCGTTGCCGCATCACGTTTTACAAAAACACATCCAGAAGGAAAAGCCGTAAAATAAAATTTCAAGGAAAAACTCCGTGTGCAGAAATGCATAAATATATTCGTATCTTTTTTGGTATAAAAAACGCCCTTGGTCTTCTTTTATCATTTGCTCTTTAAATTGCATATGTACGTACATAACCACATACACGTGTATGTACCTATGCAAATTAATTTCACAATTTTAATAACTTTTACTGGTTTATTTTATTACAATTTTACATACCATAGGGATTACGCCTTCTTTTTTTCTTTAACTTTATACACTTACGCAAAAATAAAACAAAGCAATCATTTGTTTTAGTAAGTTAACGAATTAGAAAATTATGCAACTATTGATTGTAACAGTTGTCCTTTATGCATCAACTTTAATTTTTTTATTACAACACAATAAATAACACTTTGATAAGCTATCAAACAATTTTAAAACACAAGTTAACAAAAAAATCATAGATTTTTGCAAGGCATATTCATATAAGGTGGTCTTATTAAAAAAATTAAGAGAGTCGTTCTCTTACTCTTTATTTTTTTTATATGAATTTTGACACCAAAATTGAAAAATTTTTCGAGTTTAGTGTCAAACTCCATGTAAAAAAAATTAAGAGTAAGAGAACGACTCTCTTAATTTTTTTATTGCGGCTACCTTGTATCGATATGCCTTGGATTTTTGGTGAAAACTATTGCACTTTTCTCAAATTAAGGTAAACTTTTTTTAACAACAAATGCATTTAAGAGAACTTACATCTTTTCCAGACAACTTTAGTCGCGGTAGCAGCGCGAACTTGAAGTTAAGCACAGACTTCATTGACTTGAAATTTCAAACTGAATGAACCACTATTTTCTTATTCAAAAGAGCTTGTTTATCGATATAGAAAAACAACCACACGCAGTGTTCTTATTGGAAGACAATGCCAAAAACATGTACACACCTACATACGTACTAACATAGTTATATACATGTTTACATACTTAGAAGAATAACATAGTTTTTGCCATTTCAAAGATACAAACAACAAAAAGCGCACATGTCAACTTCCTTCTCTCAAGCATAGTAGTTTGTATAGTTTTGATAAGGGGTTTGCGGGGCGACAACATACAATTGCTCTATTAAAACGTGTTTTGTGTGCGCGCGCTCATGGAGAATTTAATTTAATAGATACAGATACATCATAGGTCTAATTGGAATTTATACGAAAAAATAACTTCTGGTGGCAGCACATAACGTGTGTCCTTACTACAGGGCTGCCAAGCAAAGTTAAACACTCAACCCATCCATAAAAATTTGGTAATTTTTAAGGAGTTTCTTGCATATAAAATCATTTAGATAAAAACTTATCTTAGCAATTCAAAATAAAATGTTTTTAAATCTTAAAAAGCTTATTTTAAGGTATTTATTTTATTTAAGTATGTTGTACATTTTCTTACAGGGCAGTAGACCTTAGGAAACAAAGAAAGATACTAGCTTTATTTAAAATAACATAGAGTTGGCATTTGTGCCCCTAATGCCATAAGATGCAATCATAAAATTGATAAATGATTAAAAAAATATGTTAATATGTTCTACACAAGTATATGTTCTGAAAATCACTTTTTGTGAAAACGATTTGAAATCAGAACAAATACACAAAACTTTTTAAATTTTTTGATTTTAACCGAAAGCTAAAAGCCTCCCGCTTTAAATTCCCTTGGTTATAAATATTTAAAAAAAAACAAATTTTGAAATAAATAAATAAAGTAAAACAAATGTGATTTTAAAATCACAAGTGATTTAAAACCATGTGATTTTCAGATAAATCAAAAAAAGGAGTACTTTTGAAAAAAAATGCTTACAATAATCAAAAAAAAAATAACATTTAAAGTGATACCTTTAGTGCTCAACAACTAAAAATTAGTCCTAAATCTAGCACTAAAAGTGTAAAAATAGGTCTGTCTGCGTACTTTTCCAGTAGCAAATACTCAGTAATATTTTTTGGGAGAGTAAGACCAATTTTTCTCTGTCGGCTAAAAATATACCAAAAAGTACACAGACAGTATCCAGTAAAATTTTACAAGAAAACAGCTGAATGGTGTATAAACAATCCAAATAACAAAGCAAAAGAATTTAAGCATATGTGTACGCGGTTAATTATTTGCATATTTGGACGTTTCTAGCAATAAGTTAAATGTTATGTTTATTATAAATTGTTATAAACGTTAAAAATCAACACAATTCTAACTATTGTTAAATTTCAATTTCTTTTTTCGTTTCACAAAAATTATTTCATTCAATTAGTAAATAAAAACAGCTGTTCAAACTAGTTGCAAAATCTTGCAAGAAGAAATTTCTCCAGTAACATTTTGCAAGTTCTCTTACTTCCAACTGTCAAAAAATTTTCTTTTTGGCTCTCTCGCTGCAAGAGATTTGGAGTACGCAGACAACATTTTGTAAGATTTTGTAACATTTTGCACAAAATGATACAAAATATGTGTACGCAGACAGACCTAATGGCAGGCATGGTACGTGCGCTTGTCTTTCTCTTTAACTGTTAACTAGGAGATAACACGTGCAAGTACAAAGCAAAAAACCCCACATTTTCATTTTTCAGTAACACGCTCCAACTTTTTGAATACACGAAAATGCGTATGGAAAAATTTTATGAAAGTACTTGCACAGTAAAACGCAAATTAGTGGTGCCAGACGTTGCCTATTTATCCCTAGAAAATATGAAAAATATAAAGAATAATGTTGAGTAATATCCCATTGCACCTCTAAACCAAAATATTTTGTCTTGACAAACAGCGTTGTGCAACGAGATGGATGAATTATCAGATGATAAAAACATTCAATATCCTCCTGTGTGTTTGTTCCCCGGAGACACACATTAGGCCACATTAGTGGTGGAATCAATATACACATACCTAGTAATTAAAAACCAATTAGCAGTCAATTTTGAAACTTTAACTTTGGTTTTCTTTAGCTTCTTTTAATTATTTTTTAATAATAAATCAATTTTAAATTATTGTACATACAGACTTACTAAAATTTATTCCAATTAATATTTTGCATACTTTTTAAGAGCTTTAAACAATTACCGAGTTGAATTCATTTTTTTTAAACTCACAAAAACAACTGTTTGTATCCTTCATCCTCATATAAAAATAACTTTCAGTTGGCCAAATTCATACGGTAATCTTATAATTGCTATATTCCTATTTGAAATAACTTTCTTAAAAAATATTGAAACACAACGATCCGGCGAACAATGATGGGGTAGCTCACTCACTACATACAGTTATCCGGGTAGCAGTATAAATTTCACTATCAAGCTACAGCCATATATCTGTTACCACTTTAAAGGAAGGAACGGTGTTTTTATTTGTATAAAAGTTAGGTAACAAAAAAACCCTTTACACGTATTTTTACGACTAACATAGAAATATACAGGATAAAAATCCTGGCACAAACACAAAGTTAACGTTGTCATTTTTCGCTAATTATTAAATATTTTTTATCATTCCAAATTTATTTGGTTTATTAAACTATAAAAATTTGCCCAGTTTCGCAGTTGTTAGAAGCAGATTCAGAGCTTGTATCGGCCGCCTTAATTGCTGCACAATTGTTTAAATTATCATTTTGTTTATTGCCCTCCTTATCGAGTATTTCGGCCTCTCTACCGATTTCTACAATGCCTCGCCTTGATTGAGCTTCACTTTTGGAAACAGCTGCTTGATTTTTAGCTGAGCTTAATTCCAACTGATTCTCTTCCATTAACTCTTCAGCACTATCAATTAGTTTTTCCTCTTGACTGTTTGGTGTGGGTTTGTCGATTGGTGTTTCCTGGTTTAAATTGCTCTCTTCAGTGTGTACGCTTATGCCAACTTCAATTTTGTCTTCATTGGAATTGTTCTGGAATGTTACAGAGATTTCCTGGGATCGTGTTAAACTCGAATCTACAGGGTCTGTTGCATTAGATGCTGGGGCTGCAGGTGCAGTAGTAATCGAAGACCACCAATAGGAAAAAGCGCCTTTTGCCTGAGATATGGCACCGCCTACAGCTCGACTAGTGTTGTTAACAGCTTGATTGATCTTACGGCCACTTTCACTGTTTTGCATTGTCCTTGTAAAGTAAAAAGTAAAAATAAATAAATAAAAGTAAATAACGGCAAAACTTTAAAAGATGAATGTATGTTTTTAAATCGGACTTACTGTGCCAACTTTAATTTTACATCAGCCACCGATAGAGTACCCGAAAACGGATGTCCAGCAGGCAGTTTCTCGAAAAACTCTGTATCCGGCTTAACATCAAACCACTCTTGAAAACACTGAGTCTTTTGAAATGCATTCATAAAATTTATATTAAAATGATCCGCATCTTTGGAGGTTGCATCCGTTGCCACTGCGGTGCGTAATAAAGCTAAGATATAACCTTGAAATTGGTTGCGTATCCAGTTTTCACTTCCCTCACCCTCCTCTTTGGGCATATGTACATGCTTCAATAAAAAGTCCATAAATCTTAGATCTTCTGTGGTTAAAACCAATTGTTTTCTTAATTCTGAATCACGTATATCAAGATTGCCATTTTCAATGTCTACTAAAACTTCTGCCAAATTATGTTTTTGCTGAAACAGTACATTAGATGTACCTATAACATAACTAAGAACTGAGGGATCGGTAAGTAAATCCATATATGGCAACGAGAGATAAGGCAAGCAAAGATTACCGCTGGCGTATATCGAAATCGGAGCACGATACTCGTCAGGATTAACAGCGGTTAAAACTGAAAGGGTAGCAATGGCTGAAATAAAAATACAGTTTCGTTAACTTTTTTTAAACTGCATAGTTTAAAAAAAATAAAATTTTCTAAACTTTTAGATTTAAATAAATCTTTCGGCGGCTTAAATTTGCTTTATTTATTTCCCAATTTAAGGTTAATAGTTCAAACACTATAGTTTTTTCGCATGCTTCAAAAATTTTGGTAAATGGATTTAAAATTGTAATTTGATTTCTTCAACCCTTTCATCACACAAAGACATGTTTTTAATGATTTACAATATCGATTTCTCAAAAAAAACCCAAAGAAAAATAAACAAAAATTGTTGTTTTTGTAATGCTGCTAATGGTTTAAAAAAAATAGAAAATTGTAATATTGCGAATTTTATACTAACATGATGTATCTTCGCTAGGCTGCCTGGTGAAGGAACTGCTTTGCTCTAAACGTTTACTGCTATAGCCACTACCACTTTCAAAAGCTTTATTTTCTTCTGATAAGGCATCAGATTCCTCATTTGCTGAAACCAAACTGTTGTCGCCATTATTTGATAAAATGCTTACTGTGCTTTCTGAAATTATGCCGCGTGTATTGTCCAAACCATCTCCACCACAATTATCAATATCTTTTGGTAAAATTTTTCGCCCTGGAAACTGAATGTTTGTATTAACTTTACTCTTTTCTTCAGAACTTGGCTGAACACTCTTGCAATTATCTGCTTTTATCAGAGATGCTGTGTAATCAGGCATAGGCGACAGAGGCCGTGAAGTTCTAACACAAGCCACCTCTTGAAATCCTTTCTCAAACAGTCTAGGTACCAGTGAAGAAATACCCAATATTAAAACACACATATTACGAACAGGAGAACCGAAACAAACCACACGTCTCTGCAACATAAATAATTTAAACAATTGCAAAGTTTTGTGACGCCACTGTAAAACGATTTCACGCAAAGATAATCCCGTATGGTAATGACGAAGTGGTCGACGTAATTCATCGCTCAGCAAACAAGCATTCAATTGCTGATAAGCCTTTACCAAGAGTTCAGTTGATGAAAAGTCGCCAGTTTCAAAAAAAGCATCGGCAATAAGAGCTAGTTTCACCTCAATATAACCGTAAATGGGTAAACGAGCCAAGCAGCAGACAGATTTCTGTACTGTACTGCGAGTAACATCAGCTGTGCGTATTTTTAGCCTTTCCACCGGTATTTGACGATAACACGATACTCCATAAACACTTTCTGTAGGATCTGTTAGACTAGGTAAATTAAAAAACACCGTGTCTTCGGTAAAATTATGTGAACCATCTGGCAAGGCCAAGGTGGAAAGATATTTCCACCCCGACGGGCATTCATTTTTGCCAGTGGTCCCCTCAACCAAAGGGGGATAGGAAAATTCAACCTACAAAATCAACAACATCAAAGATAATAGTAAAAAAAAACTTTTTCTCGATTTCAACTAGTACCTGACAACCCAATTTGTGATGAAAACCCACTACCAATATATGAAGTATTGGTGGCTTACTCCCTTCCAAATCCATATCACCCACGACTCTTTCCTCTTTATTCTTTTTGTTTTAACACAATTCAATTGTACAGAATAGTAAAATCATTTAGTATTTTCTTTGTAATATTTTAATTATATAAAATTGTTTGAAAGGGTTTTACTATTAACTTTAATCTGTATAAACTATTTCCTAAATTGTTTATTTTGTTTTTAGTTTTTTCTTTAAAAATTAAATACACGGTATTTGTTTTTTTTTTTTTGCACTTTTGAACAGTGGTGATAACAGTGCTTTTTTCGCCTAATATAGGGTATTTAATAATGAATCGCGAACACTGCAGAAATAAGTTGTAGCGATTTTTTGTTATATGAAATTTCGAATGTTCCAAAATAAACAGTCGCAAGAAGATATCGGATATATGTACATATGGAGTACTTATCTTGAAGGTAACAAAACTCGATTGCTTTTTATTTAATTTATTTCATTAAATTTCAGTTATTGATGCAACAAAATATACCTGCCTGTTCTTTAAGCCGAGTCGATTTTAAATCGAATGGTGTTCTCTAAATCGCCCGACTAGCTACATTTGAACAAGTATGTTAAGTCGATTTGAAATCGAGTAAGTTTGTGAATTCCGTTTAAAACCGAGAAATTTACTCGGATTCAGTTAAGTGAACAGGGCTGGTAAAAACAGATAATAATTCGTACTTCTAAAAACAAAAAAAAAATAATAAATAAATAAAATCAGAGAAAAGATATTCGTCTTTATTCCACATTTCGACTACGATTCCGCATGAAAATACACATATATAAAACAAGAACTAAAAAATGTATTTTTTCAAATTTAATATCAAAAAGTATAAGATTTTAGTACGAAAATACAAAAAATCCAAAACATAGGTATTTGCGGTCAAGCTTTTCCACAGTGAAAAAGAGAAAGTTTCATTTCGAATCAAAATGCATAATAGGGGTAAATATTTGAAAAAATAATTTTATTGCTTTTTTTCGCTGGCACAACTGCTACTAGGGACTGTAATTAATAATTATTTTTGAATTTTAAATTCATCTTGATGGTATTAAGTGTTGGGAGCTATTTCATTTGAACAACTCTAATATATGATTACGAAACTTATTCGCATTTTACATATTTTAATCGAGAATAATTTCATTTTTGTGCAAAGTTATTGAACTTTTTTTACTATAATAAAAAAAATTTTCAACGATTGGAAATTATTTAATTGGAAGTTATTTCATAGCTCTAAAAATTATTATATTCGGTTTCTATTTGAGATTAAGAAATAAAACTTCTTTTAGTATTAAATATTTGTTTTTTTTTTATTTTTATTAATTTTTTTCTTTGTTATAATTCTGTTTATAAATATTTTTACGTAATTTTTTAACTTTAGTTTTTGATATTAAGCTAAGCATTGTAAAGAATTTTAATTGTTTAATCTGTGTATGTATGTGTGTTTGTTTACCAATAAATTAATTAAACCTTATATAAGCAGTATGAACGAATTCCAGGGTGTCCTTCTATACAACTGTTGAAGCACAATTAAAGGTTAAAATTGTGGGCAAGATTTTTTTTCTTTTCAATGGAAATATATTTTACAAAACAAAAAAACTATTAAAATATCTTAAACTTGGCTCAATATGTAGAAAATACATATCAACTTTTAAAATGTTTAATAAATGATTGTTATAAATATGTTACATTTTTTTAAGTACTTAACGATTTTTAAAACCAAATAAATAATATACGAGATTATATCAAAATTGTTTTGAAAAATACAAGCCAATTTTTGTTTGTTTTGATTTTAGCATACAATAATTTAAAATGTGTTACTTTGCATTCCTTTATATGTATTAAAAATTTTTAATTAAATACAAGAACATTTTTTAGCTTTTTTTTAATTATGGCCATTTCTAAGACAAATTAAAATTACACATAGTTTTTCACTTTTTATATAAAAATTCTAAAAAAACAAATAATATTTTAACTTAAAAAAAATAAAACTTTGTTAGTACATAATTGTTGCTGACTTTTTTAAATAACAGCTTAACTTTCTGATGTTTTGCTATTTAAACAAAACACAAAACGCTAAAATTAAAATATTTTTAACAAAGCAATTAAAAAAATTTATTACAAAAATTATATAATTTTTTTTTTAAATTTATGCAAGTGTTTATACAATTACACTACATTTACTAAATGTAGCCTTAAAACTGTTTATTAAAACGTTGCATTAGTGGGAGTAATAAAGAATTTAAGAAAAAGAAGAGAGAGAGAGAGCAGTGCAGAGCATAATTACCAAAAAAATATATTAAAAATGTTAGTGGTGTTTTGTCGGTTTTTTGTATTTTTTTTTTCTCAAAATATTACATAGCGACTTCGAAAAGCGACTTCGAAAATTTTCGTAGTCATTGTTTTTAACAGAAAATGAGCAAATAAAAAATAAATAATTTTATTATGAAACTTAAGCTAAGAGAGTAAATTATCTGCAGCAACTGATCTTCCAACGTATTTCCAGTTGCAAAAAGGTTTCCTACCGATAACATCCGTCACCTAACCACCGTGAATGCTATAATACTGGCAACTTTGGAATTAAGTTGTTCCGCCTATAAGTTACAGTTGTGCAGATAATTTGTTTTTTTTTAATTCTCGAAAATAAAATTTGACGTGCCCTATGAACTTTTAATTCTAAGCTAAACAAAGAACTTAATGACAAAAACAAAACACATTTAAAACATGTTTAACCAATAATTTTTTTTATACATTTCTATAAATATCAATGTATTTATATGTATGGGAGAGTGTAATGATTTTTGGAAGATATTCTATTTGACTTATGCATGATGTATGTGTGTATGTAGTGTTTATGTTTGTTTTTGTTTGTATGTTTTTATATAACAACATTTATAAACATGTTGTAGAAACACCCTAATTATTATTAATCGTTTTAGTTTTGCTGTCTTACTAATTTCAAACGTTAAACTGTTAAGTCTTTTTTCGTTTTTTTTTTTTTTTTGTAGTGTAATCTACTTGATGCCTAATTTTATAACTGTTTTTCTGTGTCCTACTTAATGTCCATTTCTAGTAGTATTGTTGCTATTTCTATGCGATGTCGTGGTTTTATTTGTGGCGCCAACATCTTTTACGGTGACATTAGCATTAACTTTAGTACTTGTCATTGTCGTTTTGCCATTGAGGTTAAGTGGCATTTGTTGCTGTTGATTGTTGTGATGATAAATTGTTGATACAGTCGGCGAATATTGCTTTTTTGTTGCCATTCCAACCTCAATACCAACATTATTAGTTTCTGGCGCTGTTAATTTTGTGGTGTTATTTTGAGACATACGCTGATGCTGTTCCACCTGTTGCTGATAGCCATATATTGGTCAGAGATCCTTAAGCAAAGCACTTTTGGCATTCTTCAATTTGTCCAAACGTTTAAGCAGATGATTATTTGAGGTTTCTAGTTCTTCTAGTTTTTCCATTGCCTCGCGATTCTAAAATTAATAAATAAATTTAAAATTTTTTTTATTATTTAAATCAAATAATGAGAAACTTAGGTCAGTTATTAATATCAAACAAACAATTTTTTAGGGTTACAATTAGCAACGTATCGCTGTTGCCAAATGATAACTGAAGCATCACATTCCTGAACGAACAATTCTTTCGAAATAATACATCAAATAACGTGACGCTCTTAGAAGTCAAAGAGTTCTTAGCCAGATAGATTATATCGATGTTTGGAAGCACGGTTTTTAATTCTAGGTTAAAAGAGGTAAATTATGGGAAACCACAAGTTGTGGTTCTTTCACCTCCATTGTGGCTCCTAACGGTCACGGTTTACTGAGAAAGTTTAATGCTAAAGGAAGAAAGATTGTTGCATATGCGGACGATATGCTTGGTCGGGGGACTACTGCAATCGGGTTTGAAGTAAATTCTAAACAGAACCAGTTCTCTTTATCAAAAAGATAATGATCGGGACTTTTAGAATCCAAACCCTCAATGAGATAGATTTTAAGCTAAAATGTGAGGATTAATATCTTGGGATATTCCTTGATAGGCCAAATATTTATTTTACAAGCGTATAGAGAGAGCATATGATCGCTGTCCTGACCATGATATAATTATCATAGATGTTAACATTTGCAAAATATTTTGAAAATTAAGCTTCGCCTCGGCAAAAGATATGGTAGTTAGTAGCACTTAATTTCGACACTACGATTTACATAAGGTCACGTGGCTGTCACCAGATCCAACAACAAGAAACTAGGTTGATCGTGTTGGGAAAAAAGAAAGGCATTCATTAAGTGTGTTAGACATATAATCGATCCGATGAGCCAACATCGATTCAGATTATTATCTTGTGGTAGCAAAGGTTCGCACCAGTCTGAAGGTAGCGAGAAAAACGTACGATCTACCACAGCACGAAAGCTCCACTTACTTCGCTCGACTGATACAATTGCTTAAAGAAGGCACTCCTTGTCCCGATAATTTTGGAGCGCAATGGCAAAGCATTGCCAACTTAATGGAAGAAGCCGCCATTTTCGTACTTGGTTACCATGAGCCTTGCCCAAGGAACCCATGGTACGACCAGGAGTGTCGTAATACTACTGAAGCGAACAATGCGGCATACAGGGCAAGACAACAGGAAATAGCTGGGGCTCGCTGCCAAAGGTTGTAAACTGGATTTACACACTGCATTGTGTGGTATTAAGTAAGATCCAAAGTAGTGCTTCACTCGATATCACCGGTGCAATGAGAAGCACACGTCAAGCAACACTAGTCGTCATTCTCTACACATCGTCATTCTCCACACGGTACACATTGGCTACTGGGTAATAGCAAAGGTGGCAAGCAGTTTGGATTGTCTAGGCGAGGCAGGATTAGGAAAGTTTTTTAGTACTTGTCGCACCAAAATATTATAGAAAATTGGTCCTGAGGATCTAAGTATAGGTCGGAGCTCTGGAAGGAAGTCCCTTGTAAAATTATTGAGTTTTCAATGTCCGATTATTTGGGGTTTTGGGAATGTACATGACGACATGAGTAACACGGCTAGGGCTGAGCTTAGCAGACACTAGACTGCTCATGAAACTAGAGAGGTTGTGTCTGAGAACCACGATTAAGTCATAATTGGACACTATCCGATCAGGGATAGGACGAGCAAATGGGATCGCGAAACTCCGGATTATTGTAGATATTGAGGATAAGAAGGAATTGGGGACAATAAAGCATGTTGTCTGCAACTGCCCGAGATTGCAGAGTCATAGGGCCAAGTAGTTGGATAAGAGATCCTGCTCTAAAGAAAAGAAAACCATTTTCTAAAGCATTAACTTTGCAAAAATACTTACCTCTCTTTGCAGTTTCCTTCGTTCGATTTTAAGTTCGGCTTCAGCTTTTTCAGCTGCTTCTGCGGTACTTTTATAGCGTATAACTTGTGTTTCAGAGCGTGCTAAACTTGATTGTAGACTAGCAATTTCCTGTTCAGCTTTTTGTAATTTATATTTATAATCCGAGATGATTTTGTTTGCTTCTCCTAAAGAGAAAAAAAAAATATTATTGAAAGAGTGATTTAATCATCTCAACTAAGAAACATTCAAGTATGTAATTAGTCATAAACCTGTTAAAATTTTATTTTAAAGCTCTTCTTGTAAAACAAAAGTTAAGGTAGAATCTTAAAAACTTAAATCTAAAAAACTTACTTTGAGCTTCATAATCATCATCATCGGAGCCTAAAGGACCATTTGAAGAATTGCCTTTAACTCGCCCCTTGCCCTGACTTTTATACGTTTCTAATTGATCTTGCAAATGCTGGACTTCTGCCTGCAGTTGCTGTTTTTCTTCGCTAAATTTTTTAAGTCGTACATCTTTTGTAAATGAGATATAAATTGATTTATATTAATGTGGTTTCTTTTTTTTTAATTAAACTTTACCTAATGATCCTTGTACAGAACCCAATAATTGTGCATTTTCAACACTGACTAGAGCACGTTTGGCATCAGTGCCATCCTCATTTTCAATTGCCACAATAACCAAACCCTGTTCTGATATCAGTGTGTCACGCTCATGCAGCTGACCCTGTACCAGTTTAAGTTCTTCGCTTAATTTGTCCAACGATCGTTTTAGGGCATTACAATCGCGTGTCTTTTCTTTACATTCTCGCTGTAATTGTGAATATGATTCTTCCATATCTTCCAGTTTGTCTTTTAACAACTGTATTTGATACGTTTGTGAGGCACGATCGTTATCTAATTGGGCATTCGCTATCATAGCCTTGCGAAACCGTTCTTCTACATCCTGCATTAGGTTTAAAATGTTTAAAATTTTTTGTAAATTTTTCAATAATTTAAAAAATTACCTTTAATTCATGACGTATATCTCTTAGGCTTCGACCTTCCTCCTCCAGCGAATCTTCGCTACTTCGACGCGATGACATAGAATTGCCTCGTGCAGAGTTAAGTAAGCCAGTCACAGGTGAACTTCCTATGCCTAAACGCATGTGTGACAGTGGTGTTATACCTGTAACATTTGAATGCATATCGAATACACGATCTGCATTAGATTCTTGTTCCTTTTGCTGCCGTTCTAATTCTCTCATACGTATTTCTCGAGCTTCCGCCCGGGCATGCCTTCTGGCAGCTAGTCTAGCCTCAGCCTGCAAGAAAATAAGAATGATAAGTTTACATATTTACATTATGATTGTATTTCAAGCACAAATGCAAATTTCTATTATGAAAAAATTATTAAATATCTTTTTTACTAGCAGAGCTAACGATTATAAATACTTTCAGGCTAAGAAAATGAAGAGAAAGTTTCATTAACCATACCTTACACGTTGCTTTCTCTTACAGTGGCATTTAAGGAACCCTGATGGTATAAAATGGGCCCTGTTGCCTGTTTTAACCACCTTCCAAATAGTTTTTTAACACATTTAGTCCCTAAACACTTTTGGACTTAAAACTTGCCGCAAAGTGATTTCATTATAATATTAACGGTTGGAAAACAACTTGATTAGATCTGATGGCTGGGTTAAAAAAATCCCAATGTAAAGGGCATATAAGGTTCGACATATTTATACAAGGTGGGCTAAAAGAAATCACCCTATTGAAAGATGCTTTTATTTTTGCAAATGGTGGCCAATGTTAAATCTGTTTTGACATTTGTGACCTAAACACTCCCCAAGAATGCGGAATAATCGTGAGTATTTTTTTTGCGTAACAATTAGTCTGTGGTGTTGGCGCAGTGCGAATTCCGTCGCCGATCCCCCGGTAGTCCGGCACCTACTAAGTAAATACTGCGCCGTTTGGCCACCAACCTTGAAAAGTATGGGATCACACGAGACACTGCCTAAGAGTGGCCGGTCCCGGAGCGCCTGTTCCGCCGGGAATATCGCCGCTGTTGGCGAGGATGTCGAGCTGCCGCCAGAAACATCGACCAGACGCTGTGCCTTGCAATTAGCCATCAGCCGGTCGTCCCTAAGGCGAATTTTAGTCAAAGACCAGCGCATGTTCCCTTACAAAGTACAGTCTATCCAGCTGCTGCCTGTTGACCGCCAAACGCGTATTACCTACGTCCAAATCATCCTCAATCTCGAGGCCGAAGTGGACGATTTTTCGCCCAAAATCATAATGAGCGATGAGGCTTATTTCCACCTCAGCGGGTACGTAAACAAGTAAAACTTTTGCTTCTAGGGCACCGGAAATCCCCGAGTAACGCACAAGGAGCCATTAAGTCCGCTCAAAGTTACTTCATGGTGCACTGCTCACGCTGGAGGAGTCATCGGGCCATTTTTTTCGAGGACGCCGCTGGTCAAAAGACAACAGTGGACGATGCGCGTAATAGGGCCATGTAAGCCGAGCTTTTCTGCCGCAATTGAACGAATTAGGACTGAAGGACATGTGGTTCCAATAAGAATGAGCAACGGCACACACTGTGCGAGTCACAACCGATATACTGAAGGCGGCGTTCCCCGGTTGCCCCATCTCTCGTTTTGGCGATTTACATTGGCCCACAAGACCGCCCGATTTAACCGCCTTAGACTTTTTTTGTGGAGTGTTTTGAAGTCCCGAGACCCTGGAAGCCCTCAAGTAAAACATTCGGCACGAGTGCGAGAATCTGTCGCCCGAAGTTCTCGCAAAAGTAATGAAAAATGCCATAAAGCGAGCCTGTATAGCAATCGATTGTGACGGCGCCCATTTGGCTAATATTATCTTCTCGACTTGATCAAGAAAATTCTAAGAGTTCAAATAAACATAATCAAAAAACAGAATCGAATTTTTTCATTTAGAAAAAAATGAGAGCCAATTAACATCGGATTACTTCTTTTGGCCCACCTTGTATATATTTCAAACCATCTTTAATCTGAGTTTTTTTATCAAACAATTTATATTTTTCACTTGTTACAATAATTAAAACTAGAAAAAGTATTCAAGGTAATGATTGCAAATTGCAAAGCCAAATATAAAGACATCTTTTGTAAAACAAAATTTTGTATCTACTCGTAGATACAAATGCATAAAAACCTGCAATGACGATTTATTTAACGTCTCTTAATAATCGAGTTTATTGAATTAAATTATTAGATTTTTCACAAAATTTAAAATGTGCGTTTCTCATTCTGATTGATTCTATTTAATATAGGTTACATACATGCATGATCTTACTAAATAAGGAAAGCTGTTTATAGACAAATAAGTATTTAATTTAATATTGAAAAACAAATAGACACAATTTTAAATTTATTATTTACTTGTTTAGATTAAAAATAGATAATTTATTTGTAAAGTAAAGATTTGTAAATCGCTTAAAGTACGAAATTATTAATATTTTTAGTTTCTTAGTTTTTACTTAGTGTTTATAGTGAATTATCTACAATACATAAATAATTGGCCGTGAAGGCTTTCTTTTTTTATATTAAATAAGCTGTAGAACAGAAATCTAGAAAAAATCTTCATTTTTATTGTCTGAAATTTAATACTTATGTGCAAAATCTATAAAAAATATTTTTAATGCAAGTATTAGGAAAAGTATTTAATGTACAAACTCATAAAAATCGTGCATGTCGAACAAGGTATTTAAAATTCTAAAGGACACAATCGCAAACAATAAGGGTATGTTTAATAAAAACCGAAAAAAATATATTTTATATAGTTACAACCGTCACCAAAAAAAAAACAAAAGGGCTTTACACAGAACAAAAAACCTCTTTCTTAAAGAATTTTATTCTTGAATTTATCCAAAATTTTTCTTGAAATTTTTAAGTACGATCCTTACATACATTTTCATAAATCAAGCCTATTCGGATTGCTTCAACAAATCAAGCAGAAAAAAGCTTGTTGTTTATAATATATTATTTTACATTTGAAAACAAAGTGTCTCGGTGGCCTAGAGGTAACGCGCTTGTACTGCAGTGCAGAAATCCCTGGCTCGAATCTCAGCTTCGGTAAGTACAAAAAATGAAATTTTTAAATTATGAATTTTAAATATGTATAAAATAAAAATTATATATAAAATTCTTCTTCTTTAATAAAGCTCTAAGTCAAAAAAAAACTTTTCATTTTCGAATTAATCCCGTTTACGGCTTAAATCAATCTTTTTCACGCTTACATCAACAAGTACGGTTCCGAACTTAAATCAATCCTTTTTTGGCTTAATTGTGGCTAAAAGTAAGAAATTCGTTCTTAAAAAATTTTACTTGGAGTAAGAAATTTTGTACTTGATTTTAGTAAAACCGTATTCACCGTAGTTTTGACACCGCTATGGCTTGATTTAAGTAAAGTTTTCTTGGATAATTTTTTTTGTGTACGATCAAAAAGTTCAAAATTGAGTTTTTGATTGAGAATGACACATCATTTGTAAACAAAGAGGTAAGCAGGTATAGGCACCCAATCAATTGACATTTAAGAAGCGTTCTCTTATTGTATATCTCACATTGTTGCTAATGTAATTTAAACAACATGCCATAAAACAACCAGCCTTTTTAAAATCAAGGTGTATCTATACCAGGTGACCGTATTACGGAGAGAATTTCTGACTTTTACTTTTTTCTTTTTTTATATATGGGGTTTAACAATACGGCTGAAATAATTTTAGAACCACATTTTTAAGCCCCATATATAGAAAAGGATTTTCCATTTAAACATTTTCTCTGTAATGCGGCCACCTTATAAATATGTAGATACACCTTGTCTCAAACAAGATTGATTAATGTTTTTTAATTCTCCACAATGTATCTTCACACGTACGTAAGTTAAAAGAAACCATAAAGGCGCGGCGCCTACCTTTTGCCAAAACCGATGTTAAGTTATATTTGTCAATTAAATACGTCCCACACAAATCTTAACAATTATCCACACACTTTTAAATATTTTGAATTTAGAAAATTTCGACTTTTAATGGTGACATGCAATTATGTTATTTCAAAATATGAAAAACTATCAAATTTTATGAATTTAAAATAGGTTCATTCGTTTTCTTTCCCAGTAAAGTCCAGTAACTTAGCAAATACTGAGTAATTTTACCAAATTTCTCTCACTTAAAATTTTTTTAAGTAAAAAGTACGCGAACAGAAAATTTTTACAAAAAGTTTACCTACTCAAAACAGCTGATAGATTAAAATATATTGCAATTACTTGATTACTCGAAAAATACATTACATTTTTTTAAGCAAAAACAAGCTGACTTTTGTGAGTGGGGTTAACTTGGTTTTGGGGTTAAAGTCTATTACGACCGCCACCACAAACAATGGGTTTGCTCCCTATGGCAAAATTTTTTCAGAAATGCTACCTTTACTTTGAGCACACGAATATATGGACACCCAGCCAGACAGATATGCTTAAATTGGCTAAGGAAGTGATTCTGAGTCTGTCGGTATAATTTAAGTTGAGTCTTCGACTATTCTTTTGTACGTTACCTGGAGCAATACATACTGCTAGGGAAAGACTTAGCGTGAATAAAAAAACACGAATATTTAATTTTAAGCAATAATTGACTGCACCGAGTACCCAAGTATTCAGCACTTTTTCAACTTAAAAAAAAGTAAATATTAAGAAGAAAAAGCCGCAACAAAATTGATTTGGATATTTCAAAATGTGTTCGAAACTAAACATCCGTATAGGTCGGGAACGTGTCATGGAAGTAGCTTTTAACATAATTGCGTAATACTCTTTCCTTTCTCAAACACTAGTTAGGGTGAAAAAATCTTGGCTTTTTTACATTTTAAACAAAATTATGTCTTCTTCATCTTCGTTTTCAGATGACAATTCTATTAGATACAATACTGCATTTTGCAAAACATAGCCCTTAACTTAAAGTACTAGATATATCTCTTAGCTGTTCCATTGTTTCGCCTGTGAACATTAAATTACTTTTTATACCACTTTAATTTTTTTCCTTATTAAATTTTTTAGCTGTTTGTTTTTTCACTTTTTTTGTTTACATTAGAAAACATATGTTTTATTTTACTAGTAATTTTTACTAGTAAAATTTTGTCCAGTAAAAATTTTTAAATACTCAGTAAGACAACTGTCACTTTGCGCTCTCAATTTGTGTTCTCATTTACTAAATTTTCTGTAAACGAACGCAATCCAGTAAAAATATTTAAACATTTTTAAAAACTTTGATTATACGAATGAACTTAATAATTTTTTGGTTAAATTGTTTTTTTTTTAGCAAAAACTATTAATCATTTTTGATTATTTTTTTTATTTTTATTTATTTAATACTACAAGGTGGGCCAAAAAAAGTCATCCAATGTTGTTTGGTTCTCATTTTTTTAAATGAAAAACCTTGATTTTTTTTTATTATCTTTGATCCTTTAGAATTTAATTGGTCAAGTTGGGAAGATGATATCGGCAAAATGGGCACCGTCACAATTGACTGCTATACGGGCTCGTTTAATGGCATTTTTCACCACTTTGGCGAGAACTTCGGGCGACAGATTCTCGCACTCATGACGAATGTTGTCCTTGAGGGCTTCCAGGGACTCGGGCTTGTCCTTGTAAACACGGAACTTCAAAAAACCCCTCGCCGCCTTCAAAATATTGGTTGTGGCTTGTGCCGTTGCTCCTTCCTGTTAGAACCATATGATCTCCAGTCCTTATTCGTTCAATTGCGGCAGAAAAAACTCGGCTAACATGGCCTTATATCGCGAACCCCTCCACTGTTGTCGTTTGGCAAGCGGCGTCCTAGAAAAAAATGACCCGATGACTCCTCCAGCATGAACAGCGAACCATGCAATCACTTTGAGCGGGTCTAATGGCATTACTAGTGCATTACTCGTAGGTTTTCGGTGCCCCAGAAGCGATAGTTTTGCTTGTTCACGTATCCACTAAGGTGAAAATGAGCCTCATCGCTCAATATGATTTTGGTCGAAAAATCATTCACTTCGGCCTCAAAATTGGTGATGATTTAGGCGTAGGTTACACGCGTTAAGCGGTCAACAGGCAGCAGCTAATGCACGTACTGGACTTTGTACGGAAACAAGGGCAGGTTTTTGACCAAAATTCGTCTTAGGGACGACCGGCTTATGGCTGATGCGAGGCACGGCATCTGGTCGATGCTTTTGGCGACAGCTCGACATCCTTGCCAGCAGCGGCGATATTCTCGACAAAACGGGATCTACGTGGCCGGCCAGTTTCAGCAGCGTCTCGTGTGGTTGAATACTTTTTAAGGTTGGTGGCCAAACGATGCATTACTTGTACAGTCGGACGACCGGAATTCGCGCTGCACCAATACCACAGACGAATTGTTACTCAAAAAAATAAGACACAATTATTCCGCGTTCTTGGGGAGTGTATAGCTCCATGGCTTGTTCACTTGTATTCTACATCTGTCTTGTTCACAAATGTCAAAACAGATTTGCATGCCATTTGAAAAAATAAGGGTGATTTCTTTTGGCCCACCTTGTATAAATATATGCCCTTTTATTGATTTTAATAGACTACTTTAATCCTTTAATGTTCTTTTTGATAACAATTTTTTCTTTTCTCGGGTCAAATTGACCCATAAAGAGAGGTGCTAGAGGGTTAAGAACTTCTATAAAAGCGATCTCCGTCAATTTCACCTCACAACTCTTACATTAAGAATTCTCTCAGACATTAGATTACCACATTAAGAAAAAAAATATAAAAAACTTTGGCACAGCTGAACTGTAAAAAAAACTCAGACCAGTTGATCTGTAAAAAACGTCAGACCAGTTAAACTAAAAGTTTTTTCAACAAAAATTTACTCAACATGACCTTTCAAAATTAAAACATCACTATTATCCTCCAATAGCGCTGTTGGACAGCAGCCGCTTTTTTCCAAACAATTACTTTTGTTTTTCTGCATTAGTTTTAACGGCTTTTAACCCTAAGTTTAAGTACTAGCACGAAGAATCTATCCAGAAATATTTTAATAAATGACAAAAATAGCTGCATATATAGTTTCTATTTATTTGGCTTTAAGTTCATTCTTAAAATTGTGATAGCTTTAAAAGAAATTGTATTAAAAATTTAGCAATTCCGATATGGCCTAATGCTCCTCCTAGGAACTATGGGAATTATATAATTCCGATATTAGCCGAGTGGAATGCATTTTCGAAACCAACTACGATTTCTCGTCAGCACTCTTTATTTGGTACTTCTGTAGGTTGAATGTTATTTTTATTCCTAAATTTTAAATAAAATTTTTATTCTAAGCTATCACAAATTTTTAAATGAACTTAAAGCCGAATAAGAAAGAAATTATTATAATAAAAATAATAATAATAACACAAATCCGTAAATTAGAAATCTAGCAAAAATTAAACTAATGTTCGCAATAAACTATAAGAGAAGAGTTTAAAAATCTAAAATCCGTCTTTTAATAAACTTGACTTGCGTTACTGACTTTGTATATTATTTTTGCATTATATGTAAATTTCTGAAACTTTGACAATATTTTAGAGAAAGTTAAAAAATTAAAAAAAAATATTCCCACAAAAACACAACGTCTGCAAATAATAAAATTAAATATGAAATAATAATAAATCTTAAGATGGAATTTGCAATTGTAATTTTAATTGAGCTTACAATCTGATTGGCTTCATCAAGGAATTGAACTAATAGTTCATCATATGGTTCGACACACTCATCATCGTCGTTATGATCATCATCATTTTTCTCATAATAACTACTTTCTTTATATTTATTTAAAGATAAATCTGGAGTGGCATTATTATCATTTATTTGCTTAGACTTGATGTCGTCTGAAGATGTTGCTATTTGTTTGTCAGTGTTGTTGTCGCTTGTTATCTGTGTAGAATGTTGGTTAACAATAGAATCATTGGCGATTTGCACAAGAATTTTTTTATCTTTTTGCAGCAACAATTTAGACTCATTATTTGCTTTTATGCAAATTCCCTTTGTTTCTTCTGTAAGTGGTGGCTCTGTTAGTTGTGGATGTTTTTTATCAAATCCATTATTATCTTTAATATTTCCTTCTATTTCGTTTAAAACATTTGCAAACTTAAGATCCGTCAACGTTTCTGTTAGTAATTTATTATCTTTTGGTGGTTCCTCTTTGGTTTTGTTTTGTTTATCAAAATTATCAATTTCCAACGTTGATGTTGACTTACCCCCCAACTGATTTTGTTTCTCTTTTTCATAATCGTCTCTCACTTTTTCATTATCATTATGTTTATTATTGTTATTATCGCTAATTATGAAATTTTGCATATTTTCTACATTTAATTCTTTGTCAACTTTATCGGCTGCCTTAAGAAGTTCTTTATTAGTTGTATCATCGTTCATGTCGAGTTCTTTTAAATCAGTATCGCTAAAATCAAAAATTTCCTGGATGATTTCATCGCTTGCCACTTCAGTATAGTTGTTGTTATTGCTACTACTACAACTACTAGTGCCATTAGTATTGATGATGTTATCGGTTTTTGGTTTATTTGTATCTTTGCTCTTACCGTTCTTGTTGACATTAGTAGAATTATTTTTTGTTGTTTTTTCAGTTTTTGAGGTTTTTAAAGCATTTTTAATTAATTTCTTACTGCTATTGTTGTTCTTCTTATTAGATTTTCTTAAACTTGAATTTCTTGTTGGAGTCGCAACATTTTTATTATCAGTTAATTTTTGTTCCACTGACATTTTAACTTATTTCTTTTTTTTTTTAATTATATAGCTTAAAATTTATTTTTAACATTTATTTTTTACACATACATAAATAAGTATGTACTTGTATTTTTTTAAATTATTTTTCTGTAGTTTTCGCGTTTGACTACGTAATCTTAATCAGTTTTTTTTTCTTAAAGAGTGCGACTTTTATTTACTTTCAAGCATACTATATTACATATTTATTAAAAAGATCAACAAAAACTCGATTTGATTCTTCAAAAATTTATGAGAGCTTTGTTATACAACCAAAGAACCGTGTGCTTTTTAACTTGTAAACGCTTACTCACTTTGTCGACAACTGACGATCTAACTCTCTTATCGTAAAATGTAGTTAAGTTTTTAGTGAACAGGGTTGACATACACGCAGTGATGCCGACTTCTGTGTAATTATCCAAAAATGGGGCAATTTTAAAAATGTTGGATAATACAATATGTCAAATAATTATTGTTTTGGGTTTTAAAATAGGCTTAATGTTTTTAAAAATGCTTTAACAAACTGTAACAGTAGGCTTATTTACTTTTTAAATTTCAATAAACATAAACTGCATAATTGTACGTCTTGACGAGACAAATTCATGCCTAGACAAACGTCAAACTTAATATATAAAAAACCCAGTATAAAAATACCGAATTTTTTTTTATTTGGATTTTGACATTTGTCTGGGCATGAATTTGTCTCGTCAAGACGTACAATAATTACTTGAAGACAAAATTTATTAGTCAGGGGGCAAATTACGGCATTCGATTCGAATCGAAATTAAAAAATTTTTATTAGAATTCCTATATTAAAAGCATTGACAAAAAATGAAAATGAAATGAATGCCGTAATTTGCCCCCAGGAGTCCTTAAAATTTCCACTTGTAGTGGCGAGCTCTTAGTCCTTAGTTATAAAGTTGTTGTAAGTTTTCTTCTTATTTTGCCATCCTTTAATTTGATTTTTTTTACACAGAGTGTATTTTACATATGACGTTAATTTTCCACTGCAAAATCGATACATGCCGTGTGAGACCGTTAAAACATTGTTTGTCTAAAATACCTTAGCATCATATAAAAGTCATACAAAAAATTTTCAATTATAGCATTCTATTTTCATCTAATATATCATATAACATCAGCTGTTTTTAGAAAAACGGACAAGCTAAAGTTGGTTATCGATAATAATTTTCAGACAGACGTACGTAATAGCATATAGATTGCAAAAGTGAAAATTTAAATGAAAATATATCCCATGTATAAGAAACCATTGCGTCAATAGAAAAACATTTGCAGATTTAAAAAATACATCAAAAAATACATGATTAAAAATTAAACAATTTTATTGAAAGGGATGTAATAACTTTTCACACATATGTATCTTGTTTATGCCAAAATTTCCACTAAAGAACTTGACAGGCTAGACTTTATAAATATAAGACCCTGTCAATTACCAGAACGTTTATTCCATACAAAATTTGTTTTATCAATTTTTATCAAAAACTTTTGAATAAGGGTGTTAAGCTCTTAAAAATTTTTGACTTATTTTTTAAATATTCAAGAGAACGTGAAATATTATTTCACTATGAAAACCACTTGAAAAGACTTTTAGGAAAAATATCAGGTGTGACATTTCTTTTAAACATACAAAAGAGGGACCAACTTATTAAATATCTGATGACTTTTATCTGTTGCTAAATATTAAGGTTTTTAATTATTAATTTAATTTTTTTGTGATTAGTCCCACTTTATAGGAAATTTCATAGTCATATTAAAAAATTTCTTTGATTGTATTTTTAGTTTAACTTTTAACTTTTTGGATAAATTTGCAGTTGAGGTTTCCAAAAAAAATTCCCAGCCAGCAAAATCGGCATCTCTAAGATATTAAGCACAAAAAGCCTAAAATTTTGCAGAGTTCTTAACAAATTCTGTTAGACTTCTGTCCGCGAAGCTTATAAAAAGTTGAAACAAAATTTGTCAGACAAGCAATGTTAAATTCTAACAGAACTCTGAGAGAGTACTGATCGAAATGCGGTTTGAAATAAAAAAAAAACAAAAGTTTGATTCGGCAGAAACAATTATTATTTTTATATGTTTATAAAAATTAATTATGATAACAGTAATGGTTTTTTATTTTAATATTAATTAAAAATATAGCAATTATTTTTGCAAAAAAAAATCAAAATATAATTATTATACTCTTCGACGTTTCTTGGAATATGATTATTTTCATTGAAAATTTGAAAATAATTATTATTTACAGTCCCTGTATTTTTTAATCAAATAATTTAAATTTGTTTTATAACTTTTTCAGATACCTTAATAATTATGCCACAAAAAATAACTCTTTTTATTTTTGGAAAAAAAATAATAATTTTTGCTTTTTTTTATTTTTAAAGAAATTAGTTATAACAACAATAAACGTAATTTTTTCAATGAATTAAATAATTTCTGCAGAAAAAAAAATAAAATAATTAGTGTGGTAAAGACATAAACCAAAGCTCATGGAATATCACGAAAATCACATGGCATATCTGTAAAAAATCGATCAGAAATTTTACAGACAAGTCGTACATCGAAATTTTCGGCAATGTCCAACAGGAATCTGTAAAATATTGAAACCAATCAAGTATGTATATTTCTTTTGGATTTGTCTGATGCAGACATTTTGTATTTCGTTTAGGCTCAGACGAATATAATTTTTTTAAGCCGCAGACCTTTAATGATCTTTGGAAAGAGCCCTAGTAATTAAATTAAATGTAAGAAAAGGATTACGAAACAGACTTTAACCCCCTTAAATTTTTATGATTTTTTTAGTAATAATTGGTAGGTGTTTATTCATTTATTTTGTAAGAAAATTTGTAAGCGAAATGCTATTTCGAACGAAAAATGTGTCCTTAAACAGTTTATTTTAAAAAGAAATAATCATATACCCATATCCTGTGATTTGACATAAACTACTTACCTCTTTTGCTATTTGATCCAAAGCTTGATCCTCGGCGTTAACGCGAGAATTTATACGACGCCGTCCTACGGCACTTGATGTATCCATAATATTTTGTTATCCTGTTTTGCTCGTTGTCACTATTGTAGTCGTTTTTTAGGTAAATGATGTGCTAAAAGTTTTTGTTAATCTTATTTTATTAACCATCACAAAAAAACTAGTAACCGACAAAACGGATAAAGTTAATAAAACTTTAATACTCTTGTTACTGTTTTTATTGCTATTAAAACAACATTGAAAACAAACAACACTTTTTTTCTTACTGGTAATTTTAATGTTGCTGTTGTTGGTTTTCTAATTGCTGTCTATGTATGCTTTTATCGGTAAGTGTATACGTTATTTTTTTCAATTATAACTTTATGCGGTAAGTTTTTAGTATACATGTACATAGTACCCATGAGACTCTTTTCACACGATTTCTATTTTGTATATATTTTTTCATATTTTATTAATGTCAACATTAAGGCCTTATTTGGGTGCATTCTAATTTTTACAGGCGGCTTAAAAGAAAAATTATAAAATTAATGGAAGTTAAAATGGTTACAAGTAAAACAAAGGATGCATTAAATATATTTCTGAAATTGATTTAACTCAAAACACTTTTTATATTTATTTAAGTCAGTGGTTAAATTTTTCTTTTTGCTAGTGTTTGTTTTACTGCACTTTTGCAAGGGTGGGTTCAATTGATCGATTATTGCGGTTGCTGCGCTGTGGGCAGCTCGGCTGCCAGGCCAAAGCTGTGTGCCGAAATCAACACCTTCGCTTTTTTTTCTTTCGTTTACTCCTTCCCAAATTATTATTTTTTCTATAATCACATTTGTCGTTGCGTTTTATAAATATATTAATACTATTCTTAAAATCTTTAATTAATTTCCAATATAAGAAAAAAAAAATAGCACCTTTTTGAATTCAGATTGTTAACATAAAAAAATAGCTTGTCACAATTGAGATGGGTATTAACTTTTTGCAGGGCACTTCTTCCATTATTTTCCTATTAAAAAAATCAATTAATATGCATTATGGCCATGTAATTCCAGCACAAAATAATCTTAACTATTTATGAGTATTTATACTTGGACATTAAGGTTAATAAATTATTTTTTTCTATAAATATTGCATTTAATTATTTTTTAATTTTATTTTCACTAATTCTTTGCTCTGGCACACATACTAGCGAGGTACAAAAAAATCCGGAGTTGCCATTTTCGTTCATTTAGCAACAGAGATGCTTTAAAACGGAGTGTAATAGTAGTTAATCAGTGATGGTAAATTTCATGATACAACTAATCAGGTAGTCTCGTCGGCCCAGCTGATTAGTACCAACGTGTCAAAATTAGTTTTTTTTGTTTGTTTACATTAGCGCCATTTAATGATTTTTGTTTTGTGTTGTGAAAAGTTTTCAAAAGCATTTAAAATTAGTAAAAAGAAATTTGATATTTATTTAAAATATTAGTACAAAAAAATTTGTGAAAAAAAACCAAAAGGAAGTGAAAACGGGATAAAAATATTATTAAAAATGCCTTCTTGTCCTATATGCAAAACTCAACTAAAAAAAGAAAATGGAATCTTTTTTCGTGTCCCCAAGGATGAAACTACACGGAGCAGGTGGGCCGAAATATGCGGGGTTAACTTTTTACAAGGCTCCCGCATTTGTGCTAAACATTTTTTGCCCTCCAGCATAGTTAAAGCAGGTGGTAAATCAAACCTCTTGCCCCATGCTGAACCTGTTATAAGCCAGCCGCAACCGTAAGTAGCTTTCACATATGAAAATTTTAAACTTATTAAATAAGTTTGTGTTGTTCTTCTTAAAGAACTCCCTGCTTGAACCAATCAACGGAGCAGCATTTGCTGTCATCAAATATAGCTAAAAGTAGTTGCAAAGCAATCCTTATGCCTCATGTTGAAACGTTAATGGACCAGTTGTCACCGTAAGTAGCTTTCGGTAATATATGTACATATGTAACATATTTTTATACACAAATGTACATTTTTTTAAGAATTTCCCATGTGGACCAGTCTACCGTAAACTCAGCGACCCCGTCAGCCGAATTTGACTCTTGGGTTTTCGACAACTCCATTAATACGGAGTTTTTTCCAGCTTTTGGCATGGACCCAGTAATAAAATGTGAAACTGGACATGAATGCCACACAAAAACCAGCAACCAGTTGCAACCGTAAGTAGCTTTTGATAATATATGTACATATGTATTTATTGCATTGTAATTCACGCGTAGTAAATATACCTACTAACATATGTACATTTTTTAAAGAATTTTCCATGTGGACCAGTCCACCGTAAACTCAGCGACCCCATCAGCCGAATTTAACTCTTCGGTTTTCAACAACTCCAATAATATGGAGTTTTTTCCAGTTTTTGGCATGGACCCAGTGAGTAAATGTGAAACTGGACATGATTGCCACACAAAAACCAGCCAAAGAGACGAAGAAACTCAAACTGAGTAAGTAAACGAAAAATATAAAAGGCAATAATTTTAACAGTCTTTAAATATGCATTTAATTTTAAAACATTCTTTGGGAAAAAATATATGTTGCTAACCCTGGATTAAATATGTCCTTTTCAGCCAAAATAATTTTTTAACTTTCAGTGACAGTGAATATATAAAGAAAATTAAAGCGTTGGAAGCCGAAAACAAAGAGCTAAAGTGCCAACTTTCCCAGGCCAATTTAGCTGTGGACGCAATGCGGAATATATTTACTGAGGGACAAATCAGAAAACTAATGTTCCCAGGGCGAGTCCAATGGAAGTGGAAAGATATTTCCAGTGCAATTTGTTTGTACGCGTCAGGGGCCAGGTCGTACAACCACCTTTTCCAAAAAGGTTATCCGCTACCTCATAAGTCAACATTACATCGATGGTGTGCCAAAGTCAAAATCAGCGAAGGGATACTGTCGTCATCAATAGATTTTATGAGGCAAACAAATGATCTGACGGCAGAAGAAAAAATCTGTGTACTCGCCTTCGATGAAATGAAGGTAGCAGAAACTTACGAGTATGACCCTGTGGACGATGTTGCAAAAAAACCTGCTAATTATGTGCAGGTTGTAATGGCTCGAGGTTTAAAAAAGTCTTGGAAGCAGCCAGTCTTTTATGACTTCGACTGCAGAATGACTCATGACCTCTTGACCGAAATAATACGGCAATTAGGTATTGTCGGTTTTCCAGTAGTGGCTATTGTCTGTGACATGGGGCCATCTAACCGTAAATTGTGGAAAGATTTAGGTGTAACCACAGGTGAGTTAATAAAACATTAAATAAAAAAATTTCTAACCACTTATACTTAACATTTAACACCACACACAACACTACAAACCAACTCCGAGGACGAATCGTATTGACCTAATTTAGAATGTCAGCATTTGTTCTTCTGTTGTTTTATTTTTTTTACAGAACGCTCCAAGCCGAAGCCACTACCACACAGCCTAATTATGCCATTGATTTTGACGATTAATCAAAGCGTTTATAAAAAATCACAGAACCCGAGTATTGAAGCTAAAGATAGCTAAAAACTTTGATTTTTTTATTTAAAATTGAAGCATTTAGTTTTTTTTTTACATTAAAAGAATACATATAAATGTTGTTTTTGCACACCAAACAAATGTAAATAAACGAAACAAAATTAGTTATATAAAACTCTCTCCTGCGTTTTTTCGGCTTTAAATTTTTAGTGTGACTGCACGACATATGGACTTATGGACATTTTTTATTACAAAAACTGTTGAGTTAAATATGGTTTAAAGATCCTTGATACCATGATGCAGTTTACCTTACGATTTACGATAAGCCCTAGAATTTATTTGTAAAACAAGAATATTAAAAAAATTATGCACATTAGAAATAGGAAGGGTTTTTGAAATACCTTTAGAGCTTCATTGGTCAAATTAAACAAATAAGGTAGTAAATGATCAAATAACAACGAGACTTCAAAATGAACTGACCATCATTTAAATTTTAATATTAGTTATTTTGGTATTCTGTTAACAAAAAGCAAATAGGCTTTGTTGCAGCAAAATCTCGTGTTCAATAGAATGCTTTTGTTTTGTTCTTAATTAAGATTATTGCGACCGCCTTCAACTGTGATAGAAATTATGTTAGCTGAAAGCATGATAGGAAAAATTTTATTATTGAATATCTTTTATACCTAAATATTTGTGTATACTCATTTAACTTGTGGCCATTGTCTGCCGTATTACCTTATATTTTGATTGTGTTACACTTTTTCAATGTTATTATTCCTTCTGTCGGTAAATTACGTTGTTTTTTTATATATATATAATATTAATTTAACAAATAACACGTTTGAATAATTTTTATATTTTAATGCAGAAATTTTATTTTATATTCGGCGTGGATGATTTTATTTGCACTATGTAGTATAAGTACATGCGTATATATTCGTCATTTAACTTTTGGCCATTGTCCGTCGAGTTTTCTTATATTTTTATGTTGATAAACTTTTTCAATGTAATTATTTCCTTTGTTGGCATATTATTCTTTTCATTTAAATATAATTTAATAATTTACACGTTGGCAGGCATAATTTTTGTTTATATTCACATTTGACACGTTGAGAAAAATAAAACATAATATAATAAAGGTATGCGTAAGTTCACAGTTAAGCTATAATTTTTTTCATTTGCTACCTGTCAATTTGCTTGGAGTTCGTTTGACAGTTAAAAAACATTATGTTCTCCCTGCGAAAATGAAACAACCAAAATAGTTACAATCGTTATTTTCTTTCAGCTGTCATTTGACACCTTGGTACTAAATGCAAAAACAAATTGCATGTGGTTTTTATATGTTTGTAGTTGTTGCAGGGACGAGATTACCTTATTCTTTGTATCATGGTAAATTTGTTTAACAAACGATATATAATATGTGAAACAAATCACTATGACTGCTTTTACAGTTGGTCAGACAGTGAGCAGTCTTTTTTCAATTCTCTTATGTCCTTGCCTTAAGCTGTTTATTCATACCACTATTGTTGCAAAATGCACAATATAAAATGACGATGACTTTAGAAAAATAATATGAAGCAACAATATTAGAACTGCGAAAAATAAGAAAGGGAACGAAAAATGTCGAGTACTGATAGTCGTGTACGACGCAAGCTACATTTTTAACCTCCCCCACAGTGCTCGTCAGTCTATTCTCTTCCACACAACCGCACCATGATCCACAATATATCTTTGGCAAATTTTTTAATAATCCCCTTTTATACTTGGACAGTAATTTTTCATTTTATTTTTAACTTGCCTTAAATTTTCACATTCGAAAAATTAATAGATGAATACATAATTATTTATTTTTTTAAGATAGTCAAGCCTGAAGAAATTGAAAATTCTATATAACACTTTGTGGCTTATTAAAAGATAGAACATATAGTGGAGCTTAGAAGCTTAAACATGTCGTGAAAATGTTGTAGTCTGACAAGTCTTGTCAAGTTGAGTTTCAAGTGTATTGAAAAAGGGGGGAGCAACTGATCAGCTGACTTATTTTTTTCATATGCTTTTCCATAGTTTGATCGTTGTTACCTTGAGAATTATTTACAAAATTGTGCCAAAGACTGCAGCAAATAAAACATTGAAAAAATAAATACATATGACAGTTCTGAAATCGTTATGAGAGCTAAACTTATTATTGTTACCTTTTCGTTTAGTTATAGATGAGTTCCTTTGTTGTACGTTTTGATGAGACAAAATCATGCCTACACAAATGTCGAAATCCAAATAAGAAAACTGCGGGATTTTTATACTGGGAGTTTTAATATACAGAGTTTGATGTTTGTTTAGGCATGGATTTGTGTCGTCCAGACGTACAATTATTTACGAGAGCGAGCTGACAGAATGCATCAGGGAGATTATTTATAAAAACGACTAGATATAATCCTCGCTCTAGTCCATTTACCTTGCTTTATCCATATCGTAGTAATGGATTAATTGATTGTAAATTGATAACTGCTTGAACACAATTTAAAAAAAAAATATTTAAAAATTCTAAGTGCAAAAATTAAATGAACTTCCAAAACTTTTGAGGGCATCAGATTACCATAACTATATGTGCTATTGCTTGAATGAAAAGATAGATTACGGCACTGCCGTCCTTTATCCCAGAATTAAAAAAGAACTTGGAAACTCTTCAGTTATTTGTCTTTAATTTATGCAGTTATGGCAGCACCGTCTTTTCCTTCACAGTTTTTAGCAAAAAGAAGAAGAAAACCAAAGAAAATATAGGATAATACTAAAAATTGCAGCAGGAAAAGCAAAAATAATTTTTTTAATTGGAATAAAAAAAGTTGTCGATAAAAATAATTAAAAAATAATCATTTAAACTTGTATCAAAAAGTGTTTACGGCAAACGATCAAGCATTTAAAGTATTTTGTAACAATCTAGAGAAAAAAACCAAATTACATACATACTTTTAAGGCATACCAAAATGGCCAAGAAAACTTATGATCTGTTATTCAAACTGTTGCTAATCGGTGATTCAGGTGTTGGAAAAACTTGTATACTTTTCCGTTTTTCGGACGATGCTTTTACATCCACCTTTATATCTACCATAGGTAAGTTTTTCTCCATTAAGCCGAGTGGAAGTTTGGAAGAATTTTTATAAAACGCATGAAAAAGGAGGGGGCTTATGAAAAATGTATCCGTTCTTCCATCACCTTTATTATATGATGCAAGGGCGTGGTATACAATTAACTAACTGCAATGTGTTAATTAAAGTTTGGATTTTAAAATTGGGAGCCCGAAAGTTAATTTAAAAAATATAAATACATTTACATGTTTTCAAAAACACAATATAGGTATGTACGACCTTTTCTCTGCTATCGGTTATTCAGTTTTTCTTTAGTTATGCTGTATGATTAAATCATTTATTTACCTAATAGGATTTTTTAGTTGTTAGGAACATATCTATTTTTGATTATAGAATATTTTTTTAAATATTTATTTTTGGAATAGAAGTACATAGATTGTAATTAGTTACATAAAATAAATTGTGACGCATTGTGTATTAGAATTAAACGTAAAAAAAATCAAGAGTGTGTTTTCATGCTAACTTTTATAGCTGCAACAAATCTATGATTCACGTAATTTTTTCTCGATGGATCTACAGAAACTTACAGTGTTAAAAGGAATTATGAAAAATATAAATATCGCCCTGTAAATTCTTATAACTAAAATGATTACGATGCCCTTTTTTAAGTATGAACCCTTTATTCGGTATCTTGATTATAAGTTTAAGAAAATATCAAGCTCCAAACTTTTTTTTCATATATACAATTTTATGATTTACTTAAGATTGTTTATCTTAATTATTTGCAATATATACATTAAAAGTACGCGATTTTACTGGAAGATACAACAAAACTACATAGTACATTCGGCAAACAATAATAAATAACAAAAAGTTAAGTTTTTTCAAAAGAAGTACACTTTGTTGCCGTATTTAAAAAAAACAGATATATAGGTGTTCAAAATTACCAAATGCGGCAAAAACAGCTGCTGTCTTTCTTTGGTTTAATCTAATTAAGTTAAAAGAATTTAATGTTTAACGCTAAACAACTGTATGTATCAATTTTTTTATTAAAAAGGAATTTAGCGTGTGCATATACATATATGTATGTATGTCTCAAGAATTTAAATATCAAAAATATCTTTCCTTTTATTGCCAGTATTTTAGCAACATGATATATGTTGAACGTTTAGCATGCAATATCTGCGAACCGCGATGCATATAAAAAATAACGCAGTTTGATGTGATCCAAGATATGGATTATGTAATAAATATTCAAAAACTAAAAATAGAACAATACAATTAAAATAACATATAATAAATACGTATTTAAAAAAAATAAGAAAATTTTAAAATAAAACATTTAACATAAATTTTAAAGCTAAAAGTGTAATGTTTTAACGTTATTTATCAAATAAAGGCCCGCACAGTACGAAAAAGGAAATACTAACGTGACGCAATTCATCACTATTTTAAAATTGATTGCGATCCAAATACCAATATAAAACAAATTTCACAATCTATATGGCAGTGCCTTATTGTATTTAATGTCATCGTAAAAACTGGCTCATACTTAAAAACGAACTGGGCTGCCAACTTGTATATTTAACCGTTTAGAAAACACCTTTCAACAATTTGTTTTTATGCGTTGCTTTTTACAAAATAAGGGGCCAAACTAAAACTAATAATTTTTTTATTTTTTAAAAACATATTTTTTCAAACAAATTGGTTTACTTCTATTTTAAAACACTTTTTCTGCTTAAAAAAAAAACAACATCAGACCCAGGTTAATACCAGATACAGGTAATATTTAGAGCCCAGCTGAATATTTGAAAAGTAAATGTCAAATTCTCTATCGATATACAATGTTTATAATTACGATGTATTCATGAAACTTTTTTAATATTTTTATTTAAACAAACTTTTGTTATTTTAGGAATTGATTTCAAAATCAAAACCGTTGAGCTCAGGGGTAAAAAAATTAAACTACAAATCTGGGATACTGCAGGCCAAGAACGTTTTCATACCATAACAACTTCATATTATCGTGGAGCGATGGGAATAATGCTGGTGTACGATATAACGAATGAGAAAAGTTTTGAGAATATTGTGAAGTGGTTAAGAAATATTGATGAGGTAGAAGAGTAAAACAAGTTTAATAATTTGAAAAAAATTTTAAGTTTTTAAAATCTTTGTTATAGCATGCCAATGAGGATGTCGAAAAAATGATATTGGGGAACAAGTGTGACATGTCGGATAAGCGCATTGTCAGCAAAGAACGTGGTGAGGCGGTGAGTTAAAAAAAACTTTTCATCGTTTGCAAAAGCACTTTTTATTAACAAAATAATATTAAAAGATTAAATATAAAATTATCTCAGAGCAAAAACACTTATTAGTAAAGATTTAATTTCTTAGAATTTTAATTTAATTTCTTAATAGATTGCTCGGGAGCACGGTATACGTTTTATGGAGACCTCTGCAAAGTCCAACATTAATATCGAGCGTGCTTTCTGTGAACTTGCCGAGGCTATATTGGACAAAACAGCTGGCCGAGAATCTGCTGAAAATCCAGAACGTGTTGTAATCGATCGTAGAAATAATGAGAAACCTCCCGCCTACAAGAATTGTTGTTCTTAAAATATAAAAAAATAATAAACGAACGGAACCGATAAAACCAACAAACAAACAAAAAAAAATTTTATACCGCAAACCTAAAGTAAATTACTTTTTTATTCAATGACTTAAAAAAACGTTTGCTGAACTTAAAAAAATGTATATCATCGTTTTTATAACAAACTGCATCAACCACATTTTTATATTAATGCAACAACAACTGTTGTTAAAAAACAGACTCCGGTCGACCTAACAAATAACTATCACAAACAAAAAAATTAAAAAAACAAAAAGGGTTTTCATCTAAAAACTAAATGATCAGTGCTACAACCATATTAGAACATACATACATACTTTCTTCATTTACATACAAAAACTATATAAATAACATTTACGCGTCATTTAAATACTACGTAATATGTATGTGTGCAAACACACTTAATGTTATTCCTCCCCTTCTCCTCCTCCCCAACTACAACAACGTACATAACTTAAAAGTTATTTTAAATTAAAATTAAGATACATGCATAATTTATATAACAAGTTTTTATTATTATTTTTTAGTTAAATAATTTTTTTTTTGCTTTTTATATTAGACGATCTAAATAAAATGGGAACGAATGAAATGAAAACTAATTAAAACGCATACATGTATAAAACTTTTGTTAATATTAAAAAAATAATAATAAAAAAATTTTTTAAGTGAATAAAATTGTCATGAGACGTCATATTGTTTGCGCAAATTTAAAATAAAAATTTGTATTCACAACTGGGAAAAAACTAAAAACTCTGACCTTTTATTTGGCTTTAACTAGGTTTTTAATAAAAATGCTAAAAAAAAAAACATCCACAAAAAGTTGTGCTAATTAAGGACTTTGGAATCAGGTATTTGTTAATTGTTTTTGAATTTATGTTAATGAAAAGTTTTATGTAAAGAATCTTTGGACATTATCTTGCACAAGCATGTTGAAGCACTAACTAGCAGATTAGCGAAAACTACTAAAAACTTATTTCTTCTGTAAATTAAATTTTTGTACTAATTCTGCTCTCAAATGATGTGAATTATGACGTTGTTCTGGTAATGGAGCGATATGCTTTTATTGAAAATGATCGAAAATTAAGCATTTGAAAACAAGAAAATATTTTTTTCATTTTCGAAAAACATTGGTATGAAACAGATTGTGAAAAGTTGTATGTTTACTATACTTATTGTGTTCGACGACACTCATTTTATATTGTCGAATTTATTAAATAAACGGTACCGAAAAAATAAAAAAAAACAATGCCAACGACAACCACAATAAGGCTGATTATTTGAAATCCATACTAATAAAGAATAAAATATATAATTGAAAAAAAATTGAAAAAATGAACTCATCTGAAAACCTTTGTTTGGCTAAATGTATTTGGCGTTTTTACATAAAGAACTGCATGCGCCCTCTACACGTCATTTATCCGCCAATGAGGTTGTTGAAATGACTATGAAAAATAATTTAATTCGAAAACAATTTTAAAATATGTAGATTATTTTAGAGAAAAGAAAAAGAGCTTCATAGTTTTATGAAAGGATTTTAGAGGACAATTGTAGCTAAATATTTTAGAATTTATTTTTAAAAACAAAATAAATTTTCACCCTAAATACAAATATTAACACATAAGTTTTATGGTGTTGAAACACTTTATTTAAAACATTTTTATACGATTGTTTTCTTTTATAAAGCATTTTTATATTAAGGGGTGATATTTACTCAACTCATTTAAATATACCTAAAAATTTTATTGTGTCTTTTTGCTCTCGCTCTTCTTAGCGCCCGCAGTGGCAGGAGTTTCTTCCTTGTAGTGTAAAAATACAAAAGAGAAAATGAAAACACCTACCATCATTGAGAAAGCACTGCTGTAGTAGGGGAAAGCACTAGGTATAAAACGCTCGTATTCAGTGTGTTCCAAAGGCCTCACCGAAACCTGAGTTGTGTTGAAGAGCTGGGTGTAACCAATGCGATCATAGTTGACCTTAAACTGATATACACCGTAGACATCTGGTATTTTAAATGTAGTTTCAAAGCGGCCACCAGAGACATGCCGAAGTGTGGTGCGTACGAAGGGATCAATACGCACAAACTCTAACTGAACATCATTAGCATTAAAGGGTTGCCATTTGTCATGTACCAATTCCTCAATGGTAATTGAGTAGACGACGGGGTCAGTGATAGTATATGCTTGCTCTGGTGGTTGGGATTCACCCTTCTTGTGATGCTTAACTTGCGCAACACGTAGACGGCCCGTTTCACCAAAGACCCACTTGCTTATGGCCAAAACAGCATCGGCATTTCCGGTTTGTTCAAAATGTTCACCAGTTTGAGCATAAGTAATGGGGTTGGTAAAAGCTTCATCGGAAAAGAAATACAAGGAACCTGAAAATACAACACGGGCATTGTTGCGAGCCTGTAGCGCAGCTATTAACAAAGTATTTTTGCCTATAGCATGGGGATAATCTTTAATGGGTTGATCGGGATTGTAGCTATAGGCCGTACTTTCTGCAGTTAGTAATTGTATAACTAAAGAATTTTCCTTGTCAGCCAGCAAACCGGTACCGCGATACAACAAAGGTTTTCCACCATTATTACGACTGTTACCCACAATTGTGGGCGCATCAATTAAATTGCTTGCAGCTGTTAGTATGGTAGTATGATCTCCCGTATCTGAAATTTCATAGTGTAAATGATCTATAACCGATGCACCCTCTTCGTCGATCTCAAAACCACACTCTGAAGCAAATTCCCTTAAGGAATCACCAGATTGTTCATTACCGGCCACCAAAACATTGCCGCCATCGTCAACAAACTGAGCAAGCTTCTCTACACTCAAATCCCCACCAAACTCTTCCACGCTAGGGGCGAAAATTATTAAATTTTTATACAAGTATTCACCGTAACGGGACAGCAGAAGATTGGCATCATCCGCTAGTTTAAAGGTCAATTTAAAGCCGCGGTCTGAAAATATATATACACAGTTTTTGTTTACAATAAAAGGGGCCGATATCGTAATATGTGTGGTTGGTATGTAATAATGGTTGCATGGTTTTATTAATTTAATAAAACACTTATTTTAACAATCTAATTTTTCCAACTATTGACCACGTCATAAAAAAAAAACAAAACTTACCCTGCAGAGATTTAAAAAATATGGAATGTGTTTCACGTATAGCCAGGTTGTCTAATAGAATCAAAGTATCGGCATCCGATTCCAAAATAGCATTGCTATAATTTGCAACAGCAAATATCAATAAAATATATTTCCACATTTGTTCAAGAATCACAAGCTGATGACAAAAATTTCTATTGAAAATTTATAGAGCCGGTTAGTGTTGTGGAATAAAAACGGGTACACCAACGTATAGTCTACACAGTTGTAAAAAGTAGTATGATTGTACTCTATGTGACGTGTTGTTAATGGTTCATTTATTTATATTGTAAAGAGCCGCTTTTAAAAAAATTTTTGATGTATTGCATTTTTGTAAGTCAAAAGAGTAGATAAAGGGAACAAACTATAATAAACAAGTATCAAAATGTTAAAAGGAAAAAATAATTTTATTTAAGAAAAGTTTTAATAAATAAAGTACATACATATTTGTAAAAGGGCTTTTCATAAATTTGACGCTTAGTCAGAACATTAGTAAACAAGCATCAAATGTTCAATATTAACATGATTATCAAAATTTACAATTGTTTGTCCATTTACGTTCGTACATGATCTAATTGAAAAAAGGCAACGTTTTTTTTTAATTAGACCATAATATATAAAATATTTTCACAACAAAAACATGCAACTTCCTTCGCTGAAATGCGCGGGGTTTTTTGACAACTCAGGAAATTTTACACAAGCAAAAGGCCTGTTGTTTTTGTATAAAAATTGTTGTTTAAGTAATAAGTATACCTTATTTTTTGTACCATGGACGTGTTGGAGAATGTATATACATATCGCACACTAAATTAAAAAACCCCTGATAAAAAGGTTAATCAACATAATTTTTTATTTAGCCACTAGCTAAATAGCTAGTTCTCAGATAAAACTCCTAACAAACACGATAATTTTGATTTTCCTTTTACTGTTAAACTTAATTTGGTTTATAATTAAAGATACGTTTTCGAAGCAGAAGACTGAGAAAATATGATTTCGAGTTGGGTCCGTTTTTGAGTTAATAATTAAAAATGTAGGTTTTCTGTTTAAATAAGTGTTTTTGTTTTCTTAATAATGCTGCTATTAATCTATCCCTTTAATATTGAAGTGAGGAAATACATCTCGAAACTTTATATGTACCTATCAGAAATTGGTTCAGAAACGAAGAAGATCGAGGGGCTTAAATATCTAATTTAAGTAGGTATAATTTTTAATTGTTCATTTATTAATTCAATTGCAATACATTAGACACTTGGCCAATAACAATATTGCAAGTTCTCTTACTAAGCCATAAGAACATCCATACCCCTTAACGACTCCATAAAAACACGTATGACAAGTGTGCATGTTAAGTCTAAATTATTTATTAAAAAAAATGATGTGACTTGTACTAAACTTAAATCATTATTTTTCTGCATTTGATTAATTTTTTATTTAATATACTTTTCCATAAATTTCTTGTGAAATTCACTACGTAATGAATCATTGATAAAATGTGATTTTTTCTCTGGTTCCGTACGAGCACAATTCTTAAAAACAACGTCATCGTCCCACCGACGCCTAACCTTTAAGTCTGCTGGTTTTGTATTAGCGGCCGTTGCTGAAGAACCAGGAGCATAATTAATCAAGGGATTGCCCGACAAAATATTTTCCATACGTATACGTTCTTCTTCTTGTTTCTTCTCTTGTTCCTTACGTGCTGCCTCCTGCAAGCGCTCCTGTTTTATTTTATTTAGTTCCGCTAAGAGGGTAGCGGTGTCGTCTTCATCATCAGAATCCGAGTCGCTATCGGAAGTATCGTTGTCAACAGGATCGTCTGCGTCTAAATTGGCCGGAGCTGCAGGTTGATCAAGTTTTGCACGCTTGCTGCTTGAACCTCCCGCACTACTGCTTGTAGAATTATTGGCTTCTATTGCTTTGCGCACAATAGAGGGTAGATTCTTGTTTGGTCTGGCTTCACGTTCGCGTTCTTCCAATTCTTTGCGGAAATCACGGGCACGCAATTCATCGGAAGTACCTTGTCCCGTTTCTCTGTAAGATAATACATTTTATTATCTTCCGTGTGCTCATTTTTTTCAAGATTTTAAACTTACCTGTATTTTAATCTTGTGTGGCCTGGTAAATCTCTACTTGAGTATTGTTTACTCAAAGCACTTAAATCTTTTTCGCCTTTTCCACTGCCTCCTCTGGCAGGATCGAATGTGGGTCTTGCAGCTGTGGTCATTTTAATTTAGTTTTTTATTGGAATTATAAATTACAAACTGTTGTATTTTTCGCAAAATCCTAATTATTTGTCGAATTGGTATTGTGTAGCCAGCTGTTTACAAGGTTGGAAAATTTTGTACTTTTCTTAAGAACTTATTGCCAGGGATGGTAAGGCTGGTGGTATTATACATTGTGCAATAACAGGGTATACTAGTACAGGTAGCGTTAAGTAAAGTAAGTCTGACTCGTTAAAGGTACCTTTACACGGTAATACAAAGTAATTAGATTTTGTAGAATCAAAATATTATGAAATTCTCTCCGTGTTTAAAAAAAGAGAATAAAAATCTGTTCTAACTATTTTTCATGTTTACACGGATGAGGTTGGTAAAATCAAAATCGGTTGTTTCTTGCCACTTTCATTTTGGGGTAACGCCATATGGTTAAGGTTCAACAATATTAACAAAAACAACATGAAAAAAATCTGCTTTTATTTTGATTGTTTGTGTATTGTTTCATTTCATTAAACAATACACAAACAATCAAAATAAAAGCTGATTTTTTTCATGTTGTTTTTGTTAATATTGTAGAACTTTAACCATATGGCGTTACCCCAAAATGAAACTGGCAAGATACAACTGATTTTGATTTTACCAACCTCATCCGTGTAAACATGAAAAATAGTTAGAACAGATTTTTATTCTCTTTTCTTAAACACGGAGAGAATTTCATTATATTTTGATTCTACAAAATCTAATTACTTTGTATTACCGTGAAAAGGTACCTTAAGTAAGATTGTTTTTGCCAACAAAAAAGCTCATTTAAACTCTAAACCTTATATAAATTACGCGTGGTTTGTGGAAAAAAATCGAATAATAAATTTATTTACCAAAAAATAAATGATAAAAAAACTTAAGAGCATATGAAACTTATCTAAAGACTGTCAAATTATGTCATATTTTTTTTGGAATTTCAAAAATAACGATATTTTATTTTGTCCTGGGATAAATTTAAAAATCTTTTGAATATGGTTACGTCAGTAAAAAATTGTTTTGTTGTTAAGTGTGAATTTAATTTAGTGCCCAAAAGGCAAAAACTTTTAAATAAACGAGACCGATAATGTGTGTCAATTTTCGTGTGAGTCATAGAATTAAAATTAAATAGACAATAGCGGGCTTATCGCTTTTATGATATATGATGTTAATTTACACTTTTTACAGGGAGATTTTTATGTAATTCAATTTGAATCGAAAAGCTCTTCGAATACCATTTTCAATTTGTACGTTTTCGAAACATTTTCGATTTTAGTCGAATTACATAATAACCCTTTAGTTGCTGTGGGGTTGCTTTCATCATTTGTCATAAGTATGCAACTTGCTAGGACAGTTAATCGAAAAAGAATTTTGATAACATTTTGCAATTATAAGCGTTATTAACATATAATTAAGTTCTAAACGTAAACTAAAGTAGCCTGATAACTGCTGTCAAAGTAAACAAAAGGTTAAAAAAACAAGTTAAGCACAGTTCGAAAGTAATAGAAGCAAGCAACTTAAGCTTACTTTTAATTTGTTCTCATACTTTTATTTTTATAAATTGAAATTGTGGAAAAACAAAGTAAAACAAAATTCAATATAATATTTGCAGCTTGAGCAAATATATGTATAATCAGAAGTCAAAACTGTACATAATAAAAAGTTTACAGGAGTGCTTTTAGTGAACGCTCACGTACTATCAACAGTCGTACGAGTACGAAATGCCATTTAAAAAGGATGAAACAGAAAATAACAAATTCAATTAACTTGGTTTAAAATGTAAGTGTACTTGTCTTAATTATAAGGATGCCAGACAAATTGCAAGTTTTTACTTAAAAGACAAAAATTATCAGTAAATAATTAAAAATTCAAAATAATATTAATATTAAGTACATACATATCATGTTCCTACAAGGAGTAAAGGACTTTATTATATATTATTTATGAAAGCTTCATAAGGGTGGTTATAAAGGTTTCAAAAAGCTAAATGCATAAGATGCATATTTCAATTAAAACGTTTTTAAACAAATCTCGAAGAAATTGCTTAAGTGAGAGTGTAATTCTGTTAACTTATTTTATTTAACGTTCAAACATTGGTTTGCTGTTTCAGTTTTTTAAGTTCATGTGCTTTTGCTTTTGAAAAAACCCGGTAGTCACAGTCAAGCAAAATAACAACCCGAAAAACTAATAATTGAACTGCGCAGAATATTTTGCAAACCTTGATCTTAAACACAAAGTTCTTCGTAACTTAAGTTTGTATGGTCACACCCATCACAGTTTTTAAGTGATCTTTGTGAGCAGAAATTACGTTCTTGCAGAGTCAACTTACTATTAGTCGCTTAAAAACATACCATCCTCGGAAATCATGGTATTTTTCAAACCAAAATTTAAAATTTTTTGAGTTAAAAGCAAAAGTGTGAGCAAAATGGCACCTATCACAATAGAACTGTCCATTTACAACAAACAGGCGATGTTGCCGTTTTCATTGTAACTTAACAACTGACATGACGACGAATGCAGTAGCGTTTGTAAATGTCTTAATAATGTTATCATAAAAGTTTTATAAATAATATTTTTATTCTTTTAAAATACAGATATGGGGAAAATGGCTTAACTATTATATGAACTTGATATAAACACTTTTCGCTATCCTTATAAGTAAAAACTTAAAAGTAAACTTTAAGATATTTAAAAGAACTCAGCGACTTTGTCTGGCAACACTTTTTCCGTAATTATATCGCGCTCAAATTGCTAAATCCCTCAAGCAGCTTTAATGATTGAAAAAAATACACATTTCTTCGTCCCCTTCATTTAACAGAGGATCAAGACTTTTGAACCTAAAACAAGTGTCTTGAAAGCTTTAAATATGCTTAAAATTGAAAAAATTTCACGAATCAACAATAGATCATGATCTTATTAAATATACCAGAAATAAAGAGATGGGTATTAAGGCCAGATATTGAACAAAAATAATCATAATCATCATAATAATTGCTGGCGCATACATTTGCCCTACAACAAAGATCTGTTTGATTTACATTTCTTGATGGTTGTTGATTAGCATAAAATTGAACCATTTCAATTATTTGCTGTGCGATGGAATTGATTTTTCTCAACTTAAAATACTTAAGAAAGTCGATTACGTTCAATGATTAAGTTTGAACATATTGAGTACAAAAGTTGCAGTAAAAAACAGTAGTACTTGCAATTAGAGTGAATGAAATTGTGGTAGATAGATGGAGGTCTGTATTTTCTTAGATTTTCATTAAAAAAAGAGAAAAGAAAAACCAGTTGCAAATGCCTTTACCCGTCTAAAGTACATAATTTATTTTGCCATCTTTAGAATTTTTTTTATCATAACAGTCGTGCGCTTTTGGCTCACACATAAATTTGTTGCACCAATAATTTGAAAATTTGTTTTTTTTTTAATTTTTTTGTTGTATATTTGCTACCGATGTTTTTCTGCGGTTTCACACTTTGGTTAAGAATTTATACGCCTGCGCAAACAATGATGGACATCGAAACAGAACAAAAATAAACTTTAAAGAAATTAAAAAAAAGTCAATAAAACAACGCCAATAATTTAACTCCAACGTGATGAAAAAGATGCGCACACAAGAGTTTAGTCGCCATGTCCATAAGTCATTTTCATAGAGTCTCAGAGACGCAAGCAACGGAGCCAAAAAATCAATTTAAGAACGATGTGTTAACACAGCAGTTAAATCGTTTTAGCGTCAGTTATTCCACCTTTCTTTTACTGTTCAGATCGTGTTGCATTAAAGTGCAACGAAACATGGCGAGGGAAGAATAATAATAAAAAATAATAATCAGTTTTGATTAGGTTGTTTTTGAGATAATAAATAATTTGTTACCCATTAAAAATTTATAAACATTTGTATGTATGTATGTACTTATGTATATGTATGTGTTCTTACTTTACATTATCTTCAAATATGTATAAATGTATACAAGTGTTTAGTGAAACACCGTTTAAACTGGACTCACGATCATTATACTTAAATGATTGGTATTTGACAAACAATGAAATAAATATTTTTATATCTACCCTTTACATTAGTGATAAGGGTATACACATATGTACATATGTATAAGATTGTCATTCCGTTTGTAATTTCTTTAATATCCATCTGCGACCTCACAAAGTAAACATATTCTTGGTCCTTATAGATTATTTGTTAGTTTTCATAATTGTAATGAATAGAAACTTACTTATTATAATTACTTATGCTTAAACCCAAGATTTTACTTACCAACATCAGCCAAGTAAAATGTTTTTTTCGAAACCACAGTGGTGCGATTCAGTATTTTATTTTAACGATATTCGCATAATTAAAATAAGTTAACAACAAATATAACGATTTTGCGATTCAGTAAAGTTTTCTAACGATATTCGCTATCATGAAAGTCAGCTGTTATTGTTAAGTAAACAGCAAAACTTTTTAGCGATTTTTAATACCGTTATAATTGTTAAATTAACGACAATAATTTTTATGTTGTTAATTTTATCTACAAAAGATTATTTTACATAGTATATATTATTTTTACTGTAATAATGAATTTCGCTTTGTTAAAAATTATTTTACAACCAATTTTATTAAAACATAATACATATAAAAATCAACTTGTCCACTATCGTGAAAACTTTTTTGAGAATCACTTAACCGTAACAACAAACGACAATTTCTGCCGATATATATAACGATCGTCGTCGAATCGTTGCACTACAGGTACAGATTTTCTCACAGTACTCATTAAACGCCAGTAGTGCTTGCTTTTGAAAAAGGCAAACGGGATTGCTTTATCTTTAAGAGTGAAAATGAAATTAACAATTTTTTCTGAACTAACTGAAAGTGGACACTTGTTTAGAAATTTTAAACAAAGCATTTAGTAATATGTTAAGCTAAGCGTAAAAATTTTATATTTCTCTTGCAGACATTTACTAAATTTTACATTCGGTTTATTTAAATGAAAGTTTAGTCCAAAATAATAAAGAAAATGAAAAAAAGTAAACAAAACATTTAGTTGGTCTTTAAAATAGCTTAGTATTAAATACGCTTCGTTTAGTCAAGTTTTTTTTTGTGTTTTTAACAGCTGAACACCGCATAGTAAAATACTGAACGTGCGTTTAGGCTTAAGATTTTTAAACGCAACCTTAAATAAACATTCAGTTTTACTTTTTCTGAACGTTGCGTTTAATTAAAATATTTTTTTTTTGTGTGCCAACCCAAGTGAGATTTAACCTTTCTTTAATGGTTGCCTGATCTATCTAACCTTACCTGAACCCGCCAGAACTTCCTGTTAGTGGCCTCTGCAATAAAAAAAGAAACGGTCAAAACACCCAAGCCGACCACAGAAACTCAATTAAGTTTTTGCCATTTGATGTATTAAAATGAACTATGTCGGACTATTGACTATTTAAATACTTAATGGATTCTATGCCTTCCCGGCCGTCTGTATTCATCACTTTTCACTATTCCCGACCTGTTGACATCAAGATTGTGTCGATATAATAGTTTCATTTTTTAACTTTATGTGAACTCGCTTATTCCACGCTAGTCCCCTACCCTCACGTATCGCTACTTGACGTCATTTGTATGTATCATTTGCATAAACTAGAAAGTTTTTTAAATCCCTTAACATCTTTGCCAGTCAGTCTTTTTTTATACCCTTCACATAGTGATAGGGTATATATCACTTTGTCATTCCGTTTGTAATTTCTTTATTATTCATTTGCGACCCCATAAAGTATATATATTCTGGATCCTTATAGATAGGGAAGTCGATTTAGCGATGTCCGTCTGTCCGTCTGTCCGTCTGTCCGTCTGTCCGTCTGTCCGTCTGTCCGTCTGTCCGTCTGTTGAAATCAAGTTTCCGGAGTCAAATAAAAAGATACAGACCAGTTAATGGTGTCAAACGATCACAAATATCCTGGAGACAATCGCTATTTAAAATCAATAAAATCGGTTCACTATTGACCGAGATATAAGCGAAAACCCAGAGTAACCCATTTTTTTTAGGACAAAATCCGTGCATATATCCCTATATATCTCAGTAAGTATAGTCACTCTTGCCACAAAACTTGGCACGGATACTCCTAAAGAAGGGACCTTAATAATGGAAAAATTTTTTTCAGATAGGACCAGGGGAAGGGGTATTTTTTCTACAATTGCACAAATTTGGTGAAATATTTTATGCGCTATATCTCGTAAACTATAACAGCTATCGAATTAAAATGTTCTACAAAAAGTAATTGCATGCTAAGAGCTACGCTGTAAAGAAAAAAATTTTCGAGTGGGGGCAAAAAAAGGGGTAGCTCCCATACAAATCGACAATTATTATAAAATATTCGATACGCTATATCTCGGAAACTATAACAGATATCGAAATGAAATGTTCTACAAAAAGTAATTGCACGCTAAGGGCTACGCCTTAGAGAAAAAATTTTTTGGGTGGGGGCAAAAACAGGGGTAGCTCCCATACAAATCGACAATTATTTTCAAATATTCGATACGCTATATCTCGGAAACTATAACAGATATCGAAATGAAATGTTCTACAAAAAGTAATTGCACGCTAAGGGCTACGCCTTAGAGAAAAAATTTTTTGGGTGGGGGCAAAAAAAGAGGTAGCTCCCATACAAATCGACAATTATTATCAAATATTCGATACGCTATATCTCGGAAACTATAACAGATATCGAAATGAAATGTTCTACAAAAAGTAATTGCACGCTAAGGGCTACGCCTTAGAGAAAAAATTTTTTGGGTGGGGGCAAAAAAGGGGTAGCTCCCATACAAATCGACAATTATTTTCAAATATTCGATACGCTATATCTCGGAAACTATAATAGATATCGAAATGAAATGTTCTACAAAAAGTAATTGCACGCTAAGGGCTACGCTTCAGAGAAAAAATTTTTTGGGTGGGGGCAAAAAAAGGGGTAGCTCCCATACAAATCGACAATTATTATCAAATATTCGATACGCTATATCTCGGAAACTATAACAGATATCGAAATGAAATGTTCCACAAAAAGTAATTGCACGCTAAGAGCTACGCTTTAAAGAAAAAAATTTTCGAGTGGGGGCAAAAAAAGGGGTAGCTCCCATACAAATCGACAATTATTATAAAATATTCGATACGCTATATCTCGGAAACTATAACAGATATCGAAACGAAATGTTCTAAAAAAAGTAATTGCACGCTAAGGGCTACGCCTTAGAGAAAAAATTTTTTGGGTGGGGGCAAAAAAAGGGGTAGCTCCCATACAAATCCACAATTATTATCAAAAATTCGATACGCTATATCTCGGAAACTTTAACAGATATCGAAATGAAATGTTCTACAAAAAGTAATTGGGCAAAAATGCCTACGCTTTAAAGAAAAAAATTTTCGAGTGGGGGCAAAAAAAGGGGTAGCTCCCATACAAATCGACAATTATTTTTAAATATTCGATACGCTATATCTCGGAAACTATAACAGATATCGAAATGAAATGTTCTAAAAAAAGTAATTGCACGCTAAGGGCTACGCCTTAGAGAAAAAATTTTCTGGGTGGGGGCAAAAAAAGGGGTAGCTCCCATACAAATCGACAATTATTATCAAATATTCGATACGCTATATCTCGGAAACTTTAACAGATATCGAAATGAAATGTTCTACAAAAAGTAATTGCACGCTAAGGGCTACGCTTTTAAGAAAAAAATTTTCGAGTGGGGGCAAAAAAAGGGGTAGCTCCCAAACAAATCGACAATTATAATAAAATATTCTATAAGCTATATCTGGGAAACTATAACAGATATCGAAATGAAATGTTCCACAAAAAGTAATTGCACGCTAAGGTCTACGCTTTAAAGAAAAAAATTTTCGAGTGGGGGCAAAAAAAGGGGTAGCTCCCATACATATTAACAATTTTTGTTAAATTTTCGATATGCTATATCTCAGAAACTATAACATATATCGAAATCAAATGTTCTACAAAAAGTAATTGGACATTAAGGGCTACGCTCTGAAGAAAAAGATTTTCGGATGGGGGGTGAAGAAGCGGTAGCTCCCATACAAATTAACAATTTTTAAACAATTTTCGATACGCTACTTCTGGAAAACTATTACAGCTATCGACTTCGAATATTCTACAAAAAGTAATAATCAAATAATTCATACATTTTGGTGAAAAACTTGGTGAAGAGCAGAGGGACTAGAACATCTAATAAGTTTTATTAACCTTTAAATATGAATAATGTCGAAAACTTTAAAAACTCTCGACCTCAAATCTTCTTCATCTATTTCTATTATTCATACGAACGTTAAAATTTTGTATAGTTTTCTATGGACTTTAAAACTCGCACAATGTTTTTTATTATATTATTTGCAGTACAAAATTACTTGGCTGGGTATATTTAAAGACCAATGTGAAGGGTATATAAGATTCGGCACAGCCGAATATAGCGCTCTTACTTGTTTTGTTTTCATAATAGCTTAATTTATTTGCTTGGGTTAGGTCTCAATGAAGAAGCTTTAGCTCAAATATTCTATCAGATCTCCCCCACAGTCAATTATAAACGGCCAGTCTTCAACTAGATTTATTAACCATTTCATTTCAATTAAAATTTCAAGGATGAGACAGTCATACATCAACAGTTTTAAAATGTCTTATTTAAAATGTCCATGTCTCTCAGCAGTTAAAGTTAATATCTTAATATTTTTAATGGGCCTTTGTGTCACATGTTTCATTTTGTTTTATGTCCAGACCAATGTGTAACAAATTAATAAAGACTTTTTTAAATATGTATAAATGCTATGTTTGTTGACTTTTCACCTACAACTTGTGTAAATATTTAGTTTTAAAACCAATTAACTTTTTTACGTTAAACTTACAACATTACGTTGTCTGTAATACAACGCCAGTGAATTTTGTGTTTTAAATTACGTTCTAATATGAATTTATGTCCAATTAAGTGTCAAAGTTTGCTGCCACCAACTTGGAGATGTTAAGGTTTGAAAATTTATCATAAATTTAAAACTTTAAAGTTGACTTATTACAATAGTGAGTAAAAAGATAACATTAGTTTCATTAAACAGTATGTAGTGGGTTAACCGCCTAAAGTAACCCCCAACTGGTTTTCTATTCACTTCTAATCTTAACACACTTTTGCCAACAACCTGCACAACTAACTAACGTCTGTATGTATGTACACGTGGTAAATGCCACTTGTACAATAGACCCTTAAACATTTTTCTTCTTCTTTATTTTTTATGAGTGAAATGTAGGAGAATCCGAAAAAAGAAAAAAAAAACAAAATTGACTTAAATGGTAAGTTAAAAGTAAACAATACAGTAGCTGTGGCCAGCTGAAGTTAATTGTCCAGTAAAACTAAACAATAAATAGTAAAACGTCTGAGTCTTATTTTTTAACAGATTACAGCAGTGTTAAGCCGATAGAACAACCAACTTCCACACAACCTTAAACAAGTGTAGAGTTACAGTGCTTTTTAAAGTGTTTTTTTTATTTTTTTTTTTGCTTTGGTGCAAGTTGCTCAAAGATAAAGAACTGGAAAAATGTTTGACAAATTTTTATTTGTCAAATGAGAAAACTTGTAACATTTATGCATGTGTTATGAAAATGTGTCTTCCAGGCTGATAAATAAGTAGGGATTTTGAAACATAATTGGACCGAAAGCTAAACTAAAAAACATCGTGAAGAGGGTAAAGAAAGAACTGATTGCTTTCTACGCCTGCAGGGACACGGTAGGAGATGGTCTGGCCTATAACTACATATGGATGCTTTATTTTACGAGATGCCATCCATAGGATGTTGAGTAAGCTTCAAAAAGGATTCCAGGTTGTAATACGGGAGCTCTTAGAAGCATTTCACAAGCTGCCCTTGCTTCAATACAAAAACTGCTGCCTTTAGATCTTTTTGTCAAAAGCACTGAAGTAAGTGCCTTGACACTCAGGAAAGGACGTACATGGTGCTGTTCTCAATCGGAACACACAAACAGTCTGAAAGAGATGGGAAAGATTGAACAGCTGAAAAATTAAGCCAGGAAGTCTGTCTGCTTGTCATAGAGATACTTACCCCGGAAAGATTGATGTAAGAAAATGGTCATTTACAATTTTAAGGAACATACATGGTCGAGAATGGAGACTGAACCTGGGTTGGGTTTCTTTAGCGAATGACTGATTCAGTTTAGACGATCAGTGCAATTCTTCTTCATTCCTGCCTAGTAAGTTGACAAATGGTCAGAGACTTCAAATGTATTGGCACAAAGGCCATCTGAAGCCGATGCCAGTAAGGTATCTATTTCCCACACTGTGTGAACTTTACGGGAGGATTGAGGAATCTTTTAGGGAAAGGATAAAGAGGTACTAAGGGCACGCTGAGTTTGCAGGTTGTAGGGTGTCGAGATCTCTAATGCAAGCAGTATCAGTGAGCTGAACCAAATCTCTCTTATTTTTAGGTAAAGAGACCTAAAACTACTCACCGGTCACAAGGCGCATGTATGTATATCAGGTGAGATCAGTTCTACAAAAACAACTAAATCGTCATACAAATGTCAAAGACTGATAACAAAAACTCAGAAATTCTTTCTTCTTCTTTTTGAGCTTTTATTAGAATACTGCAAAAAAATACATAAACATAAACAAAATTTGACATTTAAATAACGAAATACCGTTTCTCAGCTGATTAACTAAGGCCACCTCATATACATGAGCCTTGACCGGTCACTTTTATATCGGGTCATTTTAAATGATGTCTTCATTTTCTGCATTTCTGTTGCTTTAAAAGTTACAAAATGTACCCAAATATAACCAAAATATAGTTTTTATCCCTTGCGGTCCAAAGTTTCGAAAAATTATCAGACAGGGATCCGTTTATTTTTTTAAGGAAATACTATACATTAAATTTTGTTTTAATCGTGTGCATTTTAGTAAATATCAACATACAAATTATCAACTGCTTGGCCATCTAGAGTCCGAAATTTCCGAAACCTCTTCATTGGAAAAGGTACTCGCAGTCCAATTTTTAGTCTCTATCTTCAAGCGCCTGGGCTGTACGAGGATGAATCAGTATTTTATTCAGTCAGTATTAATTTTATTCCTTTAAATGCAAAGATAAATTGATGGGCCACTCAAAAAACAGGTGGCCAAATCTGGCCATAATATTCCCTATTCCTTCTTCCTAATTAAATTTATTAAATATTTTCAAATGTAAATTTAAGAAGTTTAATCACCTCCCGTCACGATAAGCCAAAATAGGCGATAAGGCTTAAATTCAACTTATTATAAGTTATTACCCGAGGTCGGATATTCGGTACAATTTTTTTAGGGTAATTATTACATCCGATTTTTTTTTAATTATGACATTCATATAGCATTCATAAGGACTTAATGTACTTTATTTTGTTAAATCAATTTGTTATTTAAAGTTCTTTTTTTTCTATTAAATTAAACTTATAAAATATGCCATTCGGTCAAACCGGAAACCCACAGTATTTCCCTGTAGTTTGATGAAAATGAAAAAAAAAACATTTACTGCCATCATCATAAAATAAATGAAGAGACAATTTACAAATTGCAGCACCCAAAACAAGTAAATATGTCAAGTACAGGCGTGACGCTTTGGTTGGCAGACGAAAATTATTTTTTTTACGACTGTCAACCATCCACCCACCCACTCTTCGTAGCAAACATTTACTACGTACTAGTAAAATGCAGCATATAAATGAAAAAAAAAACAAAAATCAAATGAAACGTTATAATGCATTTCCGGCCGCATGTTAAAAACTTTAAAGGACTGTACTGGACAGGACAGACATGCAACAATGCATTGCAAGTGCTAACAACAACAAAATTGGTTTAAGCCTTTGCTCTGTTTGCCTTTTTAATATTTTTTTAAATAAAGGTTGGTAAGTAGTTTGTTTGTTTATTTACTTGCGGGTTTATATCCTGCACTATTTGCACTAAAGGCTGAACTAAAATATGCAAATGTTGACTGTGGCTCCGCTAGTGCCTATTCATAGAGTGTTGAAGGTCGTCGTTTTTGCACTTTTAAAAAATATAATAAAATCATAAAATTGGGCTGCGCCTTAAATATGCTTTGCATTAAATATCCTTTTGTTAAAGTTGTTGTTGTTTTTTGTTTGTCCTGGCCAGGTCTATTAATTGTATTTATTGGTTTTTTGCATGGCTGATGTTGGCGAACATGTCCATAAATATTTTGTCTTCGTTTCGGAGTTTATTTTTTTTTGTCCAACTAAAAACATGTGTTCGTGGTAAATTTTTTGGTGGTTAAACGCTTGTTAAACAATTTTTTCTGCTTGTTGCAATTGGTTTTTATAGTAAAAGTAGTGATTTGTCTTGTTTTGGTCACAATAAAAATACTTGCACTTAAAGTTTATGAATGAACTTTTAATATTGAGAGGGAGGTGGCAGTACTTAAAAATTTTTTTTTATTAAATAATACAAAAATAAAAACTTTAACAATAACTTTTTCACTTAAGTATGCCTCGTTAAAGTCTTCTTTTGCAAACATCGATTTTAAAAATTTAAATGACAAACTTTAGTAATTTCAAAACTTTTGCCTTCTTTTCCATTATGAATCTTTTTAAAAAGTATATTTTTTTGTATTTTAATTTATTTCTTTATTTGTTGAAAATTAACTTTAATACAAATTTAAAACTAAATTCATATTGAAAATCAATTAACAACTAACAGACACAAATTTCCGTTTTCGGACTGCGGTGTGTGTGTGTGTGCCCGTGCAAGTGAAAATGACAAGTGTTTGTTGGGAAATAATATTTTCCAACAAATAAATTTTATGTAAATTCGATAAGAAATTTCAATTTTAGATAATTGACTGCATAACTAAGTTTAAAAAACAACTATGTAACTCAATGCAAATACATTTCCCAGCAAAGTGTTTGTCGCAACTCTTGCTAAACAACAGAATCACTAAACCTAACTTTTACCTTTGCAATTTCAATTGTATTAAAAAATTCGAAAATTCCAACTTTCCCAAACAATCGTTTACTTTTCTAAGCATGCTATATAACTTTATTAAAAAATAAACTGGAGACCAAACCGCTACCTTGTGAGCGTGGGCCTTAATATTAATTAAAACAAAAAGCTTGATGCAAGGGAGTACTATGAGGATTTACAAGTAAGTTTTGCATGATAACTCTTAAATTTATATCGCGCTAGAGCTATAATTTTAAAATATTCAAAAATTTATTTGGTTTTTTTTTATCTTTATTTTGTATTTCAAGAATCAAAATCCAAAAAAAAAAAATCAACAAAAAGTACCAAAAATATGAAAAAGTCCTTTTTATCCACTTAGCTGACTTCTGGTCTTAAACAGGGTCAGCAGACTTTAGTTTCATATTTTAAAAAATTATAATCTAAAAAATGCAAAAAAGTGCCAATATGTTGAAAAGTACTTTTTGTCCACTTTGGCTTTAAATTTCTAGAATCACAATCTCAAAAAACACAAAAATATTACGAAAAATGCGATAAAGTAGATTTTGTCGCTAAGTTGACTTTAAAACCCAATACGGGTAATTTTTCTGAATTTCATATTTCTAAGACTGATTATTTCAAAAATGCAAAAAAGTACTACATTTTTACTTCTTTAAAGTAAATTTTCGGAATCCCTTTTCAATAAATTTCAAACCTTTTATAAGTAAAAACAAGTAAGAAAGTTATAGTCGGTCAAGCCGGACCATATTATATCCTACACCGCATTTCAATGGAGCACTTTGAAAAAAACGCATAATATTTATATTGAGTATTATAGTATGCGGCATAAAGATAAACATTTGTAAACAATTTTGTCAAAATAAAGAAATATTAGATTCAGTTATAGCCAAAAATGTCTTTTCCGGCATGACGTTTGTATTGGGGATGTATTAAAAAATGGACCGATCATATTTTTGTTTAGCAAAATTTGTCAAAATAGAGTAGTATTCGAGTCAGTTATAGCCCAAAGTGCTTATTTATGGACGTATTTCTATGTTGCCTACATCAAAAAATCCGCCGATTACCACCACAAAAAATAGGTATCGTGCCAATGTCAAAAAACATATCTGTGCCAGATTTTATCTAAATAATTTAAAAAATTGCAACCTGCACTTTGATTACAAGAATAAATAGAGACCTCGCCGGATGGACGGACGGATGGTTATGCTTAAATCGAGTCAGGAATTGATGCTGAGTCGATCGATATACTTAAAGTTGGGTCTCAGACCATAATTTTTAGGCGTTACAAACATCTGCATAAACGCATAATACCCCTACCATGAGTGTAGTATGGGAATTCGCTCATTTGATTTAAAATTTCTTTTTTGTTTGCTGGGTTAAGCCAAAGTAGCAGTAAATTTCCATCAATGCAGTTGTGCACGCATGTTTTAATAAATCGTTTGCGTAAACTACACCTACGCAATTAAACAAACATTGAAAGACATTTTGTATTAAAGTGAGCAAAATTCGAAAATTTAATATTTTATTTATAAAGATTTACCTGCAAATATTTTTATTATTAAAGTTTTCTCTGTGTATTTTTGCCTGTGTAGGTGCAAAATGCGTACGTTTGTAAAGCCAAGTTAATCATATAAACGGAAATGCATTTCTGTATTTGCACAAACACACATTCATTAGTGTGATAAGTGACAAATGTACATATCCTTAAACTAAATTATGAACTGTTTAATGTTCGTCCTTCTTTTCTCTCCTTTCATTTTTGAATTATTGTCTTTTAATATAGTGTGTGCGTATGTGCGTTTGTTTGTGTGTTGTTTAAGATCAAACTGTTAGCCATAAATTTTCATAGGGATTTTGAAAAACTAAAAGTCTCATTTGTCTACAACTTCCGCTATAAAATGAATATACATTTCCTTAACTTGCAACTGACACACACACACACACTCGTATTTCTTTCTTTTCAATATAAATTGGTTTTGCTGCCATAAAATGCAACAGTAGCAACTCCCCAAAAAAAAAAATCAAGTTAAATTATGTGTTTGTGTTACAAGTCAAGTTTTTTTTCTGTTATCTTTGCTAAATGATGCTGATGATTCTTTTATTGTTGCTGTTGCTTTTGTTGTTGCAACATCTATTACAAATGTAAATTATTTGCCAAAACATTTGTTACAACTGTTGCTGCTACACCACTTCCTCAGGTCAAGACAAGAAAACTTAATCTCTAGTCAAGAGGCAAGTGACTATCATGCAGTTGAGAATGAGTGCCAAATAATAGATTATTTGCATACACACCATCATGGAAAAGTTACGCATATTTTGCCAACAACTCTTGGATTTCATTTGTAAATGTAACCAAAAGAAAAGAACTAAATTTTTTGAAAAATTTAACTGACAATTGCCTGTTGTAAGGGGCAATGCCTGCTGGACTACAACCTTTTTTGTCTAACCAGGAGTTGTAACGTTTACAAAAATTTTTTAAATGCTCAACTCCATTATATGGATGTGTTTAAGAGATGAGCGATACTTCTTTCTGTGCCTGTGATTTTATACCTGTGACTCTAAAATCGCCTGGCAACGAAAGCAATATAAAATGTAAAGTAACTCTTACTGCAATATTGTTACTTTAAATTCATTGTTTTTTTCATATATTTTATTATTGAATTTTCGCTTAAGCGAACTAACAATAAGTATTAAATCTTAAAACTAAGTAATTAATACTAGTCCAGTCAGTACCAGACTAAAATTTAAGTTCCCACAAAAAATTTAAAATGAAATTTTTGTTTGTGAAGTATAACAAACTGCGATCACTGCCACTGTTTAAAAGAACGGTGATTAAAAAATCACATTTACTAGTGGTGTTTAAAAATCACGGGATCGCATGTGGTATATAAATTAAGACATTATTTGGTGTGACAATTATGCCATTTAAACAAACATATGTTTAACAAAAATTGCAAAAACACATTTTGCCTTTCAAAGGATTATACTCTTATTACCTTTACATAGTAATAAAGGTATAATCAGTTTGGCTTTAGGTTTGAAATTTCTAGTTGAAATTTTCTGTATTATTTCTTTGCGTCCTACAAGGACGCCATGCCCGTGTGTTAAAAACATGTCAAACCCTTCCGACCGGGACTTGGTGTCAAAGTGTCAGAAATATCCCATTGATGTTTGCTATTTAGATTTAGAAAAACCGTCCAAATATTTACCGGAAATGTGTAGACCCCTTAAAATGCAGAAAATTTATGAAATTTTTTAAAACGCAACATTCTTACTGTCTGGCGTGAAACTGTGCAGCTGTTTTTGAGAGTAAAAATTTCCCCAAAAAGTTAACCTTTTAGAAACTCGCTGTATGACTTTTTCCTCTAACCCTGTTTTATTTTATGTTTCAACAAACAGACAAAAAGTAAAGTTTGAGCGTTTTTTGACTTTGTACAGTTGAGGATTAGAAAATTGCAGGTTTTAGTTAAACAATGTAGTATCAAATTTAAAGTACTCATACCGAAAAACAATGACACAAAAACATACACAGAAAGAAAAACACATTCTAAAATCAATATTTTTTTTTTCCAAAATCAAGTCAATTTGGGTTACTTCAAAAAATCAAGCAGGAAAAAACTTATTTTTGAATATATGTATTTTTACATTTAAAAACAAATTGTTTCGGTGACCTAGAGGTATCGGGCTGGTGTTGTAATTTGGAGCGTCCCAGGTTAAAATCCCAGCTGCGGCATGTACAGAAAAAATTTTTTAAATTATAAATATTAAATATGTACACAGAAAGAAAACTCGCTTTCTAAAATCAAGAATTTTATTCTTGAATTTATCCAAAATCTTTTTAAGTACGATCCTCACTTACATTTTCTTAAATCAAGCCTATTCGGATTGCCTCAACAAATCAAGCAAAAAAAAGCTTGTTGTTTTAATATATTATTTTACATTTGAAAACAAAGTGTCTCGGTGGCCTAGAGGTAACGCGCTTGTGCTGCAACTAGTGATGGGACAAGGGTAAATACCCAAATGGTAAATTGGGTATTTAAATGTTAATACCCAGGTATTTACCCAAGCGCCTGGGTATTTACCCAAAATGTGGGTACAAATCAGAATAAAGAAAAATTTAAATAAATTAAAAGAATTTAATTTTTTATTATGAATTAGATTTATTAAAAACAAATGAAATCATGAAACTTTAATCTTTCTAGTTGCTTCAGCATTGTTGTTGTCATCGCTCCCACTCATTACATTGAAATGCCATAAGCACGCTGATTAGCGGTTCTTATTAAGAATTGTTGTTGTGTTTGATGCAGTCAAAACTGCCTTATCTGAGCAAAACGCGTTAAGAAATGTAAAAAAAAATGCACTTAAACAAAATATGTTCAAAATAAATTCGAAAATGCGTAAAATATGTAACAATGAGTATTTGTTATTCAAATGAGTATTTACTCGAAATTAGATAAATACCCGGGTATGAAAATGGGTATAAATGGGTAAATACCCAGCGTAGGGTTAATACCCAGGTCTAAACCCATCTCTAGCTGCAACACAGAAATCCTTGGTTTGAATCTCAGCTTCGGTATATACAAAAAATTAAATTTTTAAATTAAATTATAAATTTTAAGTATCTATAAAATAAAAATAAACTATGAAATTAATTTTCTTTAATAAAGCTCCATAAGTCAAAAAAATGACATTTTATTTTCGAAATAATCCCGTTTATGGCTTAAATCAATCTTTTTTTGGCTTACATCAAGTACGGTTCCGAACTTAAATCAATCCATTTTTGAAGCTTGATGGTTTGACGGTTTCGAACGTTAATAAATCCTTTTTTGGCTTGAATGTGGCTAAAAGTGGAAAATTCGTACTAGATAAATCGCAGTTTGTTTAAGAAAACCTCTTCTTAATAAAAAAAAATTCCGTTCTCAACGTACTTTTGATAACGCAACAGCTTGATTTACGCTCTAAACACAACTGGGACGAAGGACGAATTTCGCACTACACGATTAATTTGTCTCTTGAAATTCGTTGCGTTAATTCGTCAACTGAAATACATTAAGAACAAATAAAACAGCTGTGATAGAGTGACCATATTTCTTAAATAAAAAAGGACTTATTGAAAAAAATATTAATTAAAATAAAACTATTTAAAAATATAAATATAACAAATAAGTGTATTATATGAAAAAAATAAAAAGTGAAAATAATTCTTAAAGTAACATTTTACAACCACAAAATAAATAAAAAATAAAGAAAAATGGTCACTCTGTGCCAAATTATTCGTCATTTGTCGGCATTAGAAATAGAAACAAACCTATCGCAGAGTTCGTTACGCATGACGAATTTTAGTCGACGCACTGTTTTGTTTATATGCATTTTCATATACAAAAATGTGTTCTAAGACCAATATTCGCAACGAAAAGTTCGTCATTCGTCCCAGTTCTGTTTAGAGCATTAAGTGAAGATTTTTTGGTTTATTTTTTGTGTGTACATACAGTTGCATGTATGTAAGTATAAGCTCCTGTTAACTAATTTTTTTTTACTGTAACTGTCACTTGACTACAAATGTGTAAAAATCCTTAACATTCTTTAAAAAAAGACAAAATAAATGTCTTAACAATGTGTTCCAGGATAATTGTGCGTAAGGTATAATTGGCTTCATTTACATATCGTACACATGTTTTGCAATTTTTATACAATATGTGTTGTCCTTTAAGGATCTTCAAGAGTGCAATGATATTTAAGCCATTTGTGTATAAACGTATTATGAGGTCTATTAGTTACTTGTGGTTCTGGGAGGGGACAAACTTGTGCAATTTCTTTTTGTAGGTGTTTTTAGTAGCCGATTGCTGTGGACGAACGATTCACATGCAGACACCTATTTGTTATGCGTTCAATAAATAAAAAGTCGTTGAAAGAATTTTGTGGTTTTCTGCGTCCACTTTTCAATTGAAAAAAGTTGGCAAACGCAAAAAAAATTTATAGGAATTAGTTGGAGACATTGTAATGGCTTAATAAGAAAACACTTATGGTCATGTCCGAAGTATGCTTTGAATACATTTCTATCTACTTACATACGTAATAATTTTAATTTATACCCCCTTCTTAAGCCATTTCAAAATCTTTTATTTTGCTCTAATATTAAATTTAATATATGTACATAGTTAAATTTTTCCACATTGATTTTTTTCCTATAATTACATACCTAAATACCAAATTTTTTTTTATTTTACTTTTATTATTTTAATTTTCTTTAGTTTAATTTTTTTCCACTTAAACCCATTTAGCAATAATACAATATAATTAAATATTTAAAAGTTAATGTTACTGTGTTAATAATTTATTTAACAAAAATTAATTAACTGACCATAAACGGTATTATATATCATGTCATAATTAATGTTAAGACCAGCAAATAAATTTCAATTAATTAAAACAAAACTTATTCATAACAAATAAGAATGTTATAGTCGGTCAAGCACGACCATTTTATACCCTACACCACATTTGTAGGGGAACTACATGCAAAAATAGACCGATAATTTTTGTATTCAGTGTAGTTGGTAGCATAAGGATATGCATACGTTCAAAATTTTGAAAAGGTTAAGTAATATTCGATCCATATATAGCCCGAAAGGCTTATGCCGGCAGGACATTTGTATGAAAGCTACATTAAAACATTAAACGACCATATTTTTGTTCAGTATACTTGTTAAGAGCATAAAGTAAGACACATACATTGGCAAAATTTTGTCAGAATAGAATAATATTTGAGTCATTTATAGTTCAAAATGGTAAATCGACTCAGGAAGTGATAATCAGTCGATCGGTATACTTAAAGGTAGATTTTAGACCATTATTTTTAGGCGTTACAAACATCTGCACAAACGAATATTGCCCAAAAAGTACGTTAGTTTTTTTTTCAAAATTTAAATACATAATTGTTCGCGAATATTTTGAAAGGTACAGGGTCTTACAAGTTATTAAAAGTTAAGTGTTAGAGTAGGGAGGGCTAGGGCCTTAAATTAAAAAAAGCAAAACATATAGTAAAAAGGTTAAGTCCGGCGCTACACCGATATTAGATTTACTTTAAGGTTCAATTATATGTGACTTACCATAACGCCATAACCGTTGCCGTAAAAACCAAAACTCAATTGGTTTCTATGGTTATGGTTTAGGAGTAATGGTAAGTCACCTATAATCAAATACAGTGTTGCCCATAAGTTTGGTTTGAACAGCTGTTTTCTGTGGCTATGGCTAAGTTACGTATATATAAACCTTTAGCATTTACTTTCTCTTTTTTACAATTTTAAAGAAATTCTCAATTTTAATGTAAAAGTTTGAGTTGATATATTAATTAGTAGCATGAACTTGCCATAATTACAATCTAAAATTTACACCATATTTTGCTGACTTGTCTAATTATCGCAGATAACAAATAAGTATGCACACACCAGCAGTTGCATATGTATGTGTTAACATGTGTACTTGAACAATAAATACTTGTTAAAATATTGTTATACTTATTTGTTGACAATAAAAATATTAAAAATTTTATTAAAATTTAGTTTTGTTGACCAAGTCAACAAATAAATAACAGGAAATCAGTTTTGATAGCAAACAATTTTTTTGTGCTGCTAAATGTAAAAAGGTCCTAACTAGTATTTTTTTATGAGCCCAGATTTTTGTTTACTTCGATGAAAGGTCTGCTCTTATATCAGAATTAGACAAAAAAATCTTGACTTGAAAATCAAAAAAAAAATACGAGTGTGGCCTTTCTATATTAAGGTAATGTTATGTATTTTAATTGTTGTTTAATGAGTAAAAGTGATTTATTAAGGATGTTCACAGTTAGAGGATTAATTAATTCATACTCAAAACACATACACATAAAAAATATTAACGATAAACTAATTGTCATATTAGTTACCATATTTATCATTACAATTACTGTTTAATTTAAAAGGCTTAAGAATAAATTCTGCAAAAACAAAAACTAATTTTGGAACCAGAAACTATCAGCTGTTTTTTTAACAACAAATAAGCCTTTGGAAAATTATTCAAGATATGTTTATTCATATGCAATTGACTATGATAAATAAGGTCGTAGCAGTTCAGAAAGAATTTTTGTCACTCTTACCATGTTATTTTTTTTATAAATAAAGTTTGACAGACCACCGTTTAATAAAAAAGAAATTTAGGTCATTGCAAGCTTGTAAACAAAACAGACTAAACATTTTTTGGTGAAACAGATTTCGCACTTAAAAAATTATTTAAATATAATCAACTGAATATGTAACTTAAAACAAATGGATTTTATTTTTTAAATCAAGTGGTAGTGTTTTTGACGGTTAACATCACTTTTTTAACTTACATGTAATCCAAAAAGGCAAACGGAATTCCCTTTTTGCGAGTTAGAACAAAGTTTATTGAACTTATTGTTCTAAGATAAAACGACGAAAAATACAGAACATTATACTCATTTTTTTTCTTATATTTACAACTTTACTCTAAAACAAAAAGTTTCAGACAAAATACCAGCAGTGTTAAATGTTATTTTGTTGTTGTTTACCATCCCAGCAAAAGCTTTGTTTTGAGTTAAAACGCTAAAAACCCGTATCGACACTACTTACTCGTTAGCATTTTAATTCATTATTTTAACATGGCTCGCTCGCTTACAAATAGGGAGTTAAATAAGTACTTACCATGCTTACTTACAAATGGAGACTTAAAAATACGCTTTTACCTTATTAACGTTAAATTAACTTCTTACTGCTAAGCGTTCCAATAACTTATTAAATATTTAAATGTAAATTAACTCCAACTGAAAATCACTATTTTTGTACAGTCGTTAAAAAACAGAAAAAAATTATTACAACTATTGAACTATTTAATAATTTAAAAAAAACAGAATACTTCTTAAATAACTTTAGCCAGTTATTATCAATTTTTGGGTGCATAATTATTAAAAACTTAAAGGTTTTTATTAAAACGCTTAAGAGTAAACTTTTTTTAGTAACATATTAAATGGTTCGGGAAATGAATTAATAAATTAATTTTATATTTGTTATACATATATAACTTGTTTTTATTGCTTAAGTTGTTGTAATCTGATGTATTCCAACATCTAATCTGTGAATTGCCTTAATATGATTTTGCTTAAATTAAATTTAAACATTTATGATGTCTTCTTTGTCGCTTTTTTGTTTTTATTGTTCTTTAAAAGTTTTTTTATTTTAAATATCCGTATTGGCTTAAACGATTTCTTTTGGCTTAATTTGTATTATAAAAAAAAATTGCTCGTATTAAAGTTGCAAAATGTATTCAATGTGTGTATGTTTGATTTTGGTTAAATATTTGTATTCCTTTTGATCGAATGCGTAATGTTAATTGGAATTTCCGTTTAAAAAGTTAAAGTTATTTATAGTAAAATGTATTTAACTTACTGGATCTGATTTTTCATAATATTATTTGTTTATAACGTGACTGTGTTTGTGTGGCTGCTTTTAAGCTAGTATTGAGTTTAATGTTAGCAGAATTGAATTGAATTTATAAATATTAATCTCCCACACTTCCTTCTTAGAGATTCTATGACTTAAATGTAGTTTTGCTGATGTAGTAAATTTTACTTAAACCTTACACCTTACTTAAACGAATAGTGGATTTAGCAATAAATATTCAATGTTTGATTAATAACAAAAATAAAATTACACAGGTCAACACGATATGTTTTCGATGAAACTTTTAGAATATTTTTGAAATTATAATAAAGTCAAAAAATTCATGATAACGTTACCTAAAAGCTATTTTGTTCTCCATCCTTTTGTGATATTTTTCATTTAATCGGGAACTGTGTTTTGTAATGCAGCATCTTATTATTTTTTTATAACGAAAAATCTCAGGATACAAAGTCAATTCAAAAAAAGTGGTTTGTAGGAATTGATGCTCAGAGCCATATGTATACAAATTGTACTACAAAACCTGTGACCTTACAAAAAAATCTTATTTTGTTGACCTGTGTTATTTATAAATAAATATGTATGTATGTGAGTAAAAGGCATTTTTTCAAATGTACTAATTTTGCCCTTAAAAATTTTAATTATCCTTCTTTAAAAGGCACGGATTCACGGATACCTTCTCCCATCTCGCACGATAAAAATATTAAACTACTTGCCATAGTAATTGTTGATTAATTGCTTTTTTATAAACATTTGTTGATACTTCATAACGCCACCTTATTTTATGATAAATATTTTTATTGTTTTCTTCACCCTAAAACGCAATCCAAAATATACAGCATGCTTCAAGGCGCATTTTAATTTATCTGGATTAATAATTTGAAAAAACCTTTGAGTAAGTTGGTAAAAGATGTGCGCAGAAATTGTTAGAGCCTGATATAAAATTTCAACTCTTTGTTCGGTTTGTTAACTAAATAAAATTAATTAAGTGGTTTTAACATTACTTTTTAGTTATTTTATTATACTTAAACATATAAAAGTTTATTCTCATAAAAACTTAAGTAAAACTACATACAGCTGTATTTAAATAATGCGGCACACTTTTTCATTTCCTTTTGAAACCCAAATTGCGGGTGTGCCTGTGAGTGTTAAAATACGGTTGTAAATTATCAATATTCAAACTTAAAGAGTGGGAAGGCAAAAATTATAACAACATTTTTTCTTAAATGCTGCCGTATTAGTGTATGTACTTATATATATGTATGTGCTATGACAGCGATTTACATTTAGGAAAAAAAATGGAAGTTATAAGTGTGACCACATTCAGAGCAGACAGATTGGCACTTTGTGGCTTTTTTAAAAAAATGTTTTCTTATTAAATTTGGAGAAAATATTGTAATAATAATGATAAACGACTGTTTCAAGAGTAACTTACTTTTTAATGTATGTTTGTGTTTGTTTGTACAAAAAACCCCTACAGATAAAATAACTAGTATGTGTTGCAAATATACTAGTTGCTTTTGACTTCAAACTACATACATAGTTGCATATCTGGGGGCAAGTTACGGCATTCGATTGGAATCGAAATTTCATTCGATCGATCGAGTTGTCAATGCTTTGAGTATAGGAATTCTAATAAGAATTTTTTAATTTCGATTCGAATCGAATGCGACGACTTGGCCCCTGGGGTCAAGTTACGGCATTCGATTGGAATCGAAATTAAAGAATTCTTATAAGAATTCCCATATTAAAAGCATTAACAACTCGATGGACCGAGTATAATTTCGATTGGATTTGAGTGCTGAATTTGTCCCCTGACCTTTTTTCATACATCGAACTATTTTAAGCATTAGGTTGTCATAAAAGCCCAACTAGTTTAGTTTCATATACATAGTTTAAATATTAGTTTTTGTTTTTATACCCTTCACATAAGTGATAAGGGTATATATAAGTTTGTCATTCCGTTTGTAATTCCTTTATTATCCATTTGGGACCCCATAAAGTATATATATTCTGGATCCTTATAGATAGGGAAGCCGATTTAGCGATGTCCGTCTGTCCGTCTGACCGTCTGTCCGTGTTATGGTTGAAATCAACTTTCTGAAGCCCCCCGATATCGCTTAGATCCGAATGTGGTCTCAAACTGTCACAGATAGTCGCGAGAAAATCGGTATTGAAATTCAGCAAAATCGCCCGATAAATGACCGAGATATAAGTAAAAAACCACGACTACCTCGGTTTTTTGAGTCTACAACAACAACAAAGAACATACTTTTACATGTAATAATAAAAAAACAACAAAAAAACAACAAAAAAAGAAAAAAAACAGAATCAGTCATGTTGATATTATTGAAACACACCCAAACCAAAAATTTTATTAGTATAAGTGTTCATACATAAAACAGCGTTGCCATACAAAGCTTAATTTAAACATTTTTAAATCGCTCCTACGGCTTCCAGGGTTCTCCTACAAAGGTAAAATGTAAGACCGACCCAAATTATTTTTTCCATCCAAACATTTTTGTGGAACATACTTACTCTCTATCTCCAGCCCCTGACATGGTTGCCATACAAAATTTTAAAAAATAAGGTAAAAACCGCTACAACTTTCCCGGAGTTACCCGTATAGGAAAAAAATGTATCACAGACCCCCATTAGTTTTTCCTCCCAAACGTATTCCTAGAGCATACTTACCCCCTATCTCCACGCCCTAATGGGGTTGCCATACAAAATTTACAAAAATGATAAAATGCCCACAACTTCTTCAGAGTTGGCCTTAGAGCAATAAAGTGTACCACCGACCCCCATTAATTTCTCCTCCCAAACATATTCCTTGAACATACTTACCACCTATCTCCACGCCCTAATGGGGTTGCCATACAAAATTTACATAAATGATATGAAAATGCCCACAACTTCTTTAGAGTTGGCCTTAGAGCCTATTTAAAAATTAGAAATACATATTTCATAAGTAAAAAAAATGGTTAAAAATAAAAAAAGTTTGGGATTGCGAAAGGTCAATGTGAAGGGTATATTAGATTCGGCACAGCCGAATATAGCGCTCTTACTTGTGTTATTTATAGATTTTTATCTGCATTTTATTTTTTATTGCACTTATTATTTAGCGCAGTCGATGTGTAAAATGTTTTTTTTTAATTTTGCTCTTTTTTGACTGGTACAAACTTATTACTTTTACAACAGTCCTGGTCAACTTTATCTGCAGGGAAATATGAAAAATCTAAAATCAATAAGAACAAAAAAAAAATAACAAGCGTAGGTTGAATATAGATAAAAAAACCGACAGGGTATGGATAAACACGCTTACGAATGTCCTAGAATATTTCGCGACAAATTTCTATAAAAAATTGTAAATGAAGTTTAGTGAATAAGGCCGTAAGTGTCAAAAAGCCCCAGATTTTGTTATATGCTTAATAAAGTTTTCTTTTTTAACCCAGGCTTAATACAACAAAAAACAATTAAGAAAGTTATAGTCTGACAAACCCGACCATATTTTACCCTACACCACATTTGCATGAGGCTACTTGAAAAAAAGAAAGATAATATTTGTATTCAATGTAATAGTTGGCGCCATATATGTAGATAAAATTTGTGTGCAAAATTTATTCAAAATAGAGTAATAGCGAGTAAGTTATAATCCTAAATGCGTATTAAGAAAGAAGATTTGTATGTGGGCTAAGCCAAAAATTGACCGATCATCACCACAAACTTTGATGGCATGGACACCATGCCGGACGAAAGGATGACCGGACTTATAAATTTAAATCGATTCAGGAATTAATTCTCGGTCAAACGGTATCCTCGAAGGTGAGTCTCAGACCACTGGACGTTACGAACATATCCACAAACACATAATACCCCTACCCCGTATGTATATGGTGTAGGTTTAATGAATAACCAACACATACGACATGTTCGTTTACAAAATGCACTTTTCTTGGCAAATTTTTTTAAATTGAAACGCTTTAATGAAAAAAAAATCACCAACGTGTTTTACATATTAATTATGACAAAAAGTCCAACTTATCAGATTTTTAATACTAATAGTTTTTTCCTGATTGAAAACGTCATTTACTCTTGAAATTCTGTACGAGGCTTTTGGGTGTACGTGCATTGCTAATCGTAGTACATAAATCCAAAGATGTGTTTTTATGGCAAAAAATACTTTTTTATATTGTTTGTTACCAATTAAGCTTCAACCGGTTAAAGGAAACAAAGCAAAACAAACTAAAAATAGTTTTTTTATTCTTTTTATATCTAAACAATCAAATATATTTTAATTTCACATACGGAAAAAAAAACAATTAATTTGATTAAAATATTTTGTTTAAAATTAAATAAAAATATTTTTTTTTATTTTTTTTCTTTGATTCATTAAAACCACTTTTTTGTCGCTAATTTTCTAAAATTAGTTTTTTCCTCTGTATTTGCTGTTTAAACTATTTGACCACTAACATCCTTTTTCGAACATTTTCAAAAATATAAAAAAAATAATTTTTCAATTGACACGCAAAAATTGATTAATTATTTGTATAAAAATATTTATTCCTTTAAACTCCTAATAAGCGGTGAATAAAAGAGACAAGATACAATTTATAGTTAAGTTTAAATATTTATTTTCTGTTATTTTAATTTTTTTACTATTTTGTATCCCTCTGATATACCTATGTATGTACAAATGTACATTTATTTTGTATTTTATTATGTTCATACGTATGTAAACCTTAATTAAACATATCGAAAATTAAATAAAAACAATTACGCTTAAAAAAGGAAATTCCAAAACGTAAACATGTCAAAAACTTTTGCCAAAACAACCGCTAATCAAGTTCACAGGTTAAGTTTGGCCGCAACATTGCAAAACTTGGTGTAAATTTCAGTCATTTAGTCAGTTAGTCGATACGCGAAAACCAACAACAAACATGTGAGACCAAAAAAATGCTTTCACATTCACACTTAACAGCATCATAGACATATTTAGACACATTTAATCACGTTGTTTAGTTTTAGCCTTGATTATTGCAATGTTGATGGTTATGATGACCATTCACACAAGATGCTGCTGCTGTTCATGATGATAGTAGTGGGGACAATTATTGGTTTTTTATACCAACGAAATGGAAACTGTGACATAAATTTTGTGCTGTTTACTGAGAATAGTTAAACAAGCTAAACTTTTTACATGCAACAACACATATACATGTCCCCTTATATTTTTTAATATATTTAAAAAATTTTAGTTAATAAAAATGGTGAATTAAAGTCTAAAGTTGATCAAGGTGGAGTTTGAAAAAAGTCCTGTGTTTGCAATATTCAAAAAAAGCTTAACTGTTGTAAAAAAGTCATTGAAATTTAAAAACTTTTGCATTTTTTTATTCAATTTATTTAAATTAAAATATTTCTTAGTATGTTAAGGATGCCCAAAAATGACAGATGAATAAAAAATTTTCAGAAAGCTGTTTTTTTACACACACCCTAACAAATGCCTTCCCGGAAACAATTTTGCCAACTATTATTTCCTTGGATATTAATCAATACCCAGAAATTTTTGCATATCTGCGCCAACGTTTTGCCACCAATTGATAAATTTGAATTTGTTATTCATCGGTCCAAAGCTTCTATATTAGTTCTACTCCCAAAAATCACATTTAACCCCATAAACTGCGAATTGATATTGGTGCGAGGAAATAATTACATATGCATAGGTCCTCCCATATAAGGGTTTACCTGGAAATCATGCTAACTCCTGTTTCTTAAACTTTTTAACCCATGAAAATAAACACATACTTATATAGCTCAAATTGCTGGTCAAGAAAAAATATGAAAGCAGTTGTGGTACCTTTTTTAAATTTTTACCCAAAGAGGTACAATATGTATTTTAGTGTTCTTAAGTTTATTCTGTAACTTCTAAGCCAGTAAACATAGAAACATAACTTAAAGTGCGATCGACAGGTCTGGAAAAAATATTAAGACATTTGTGGTACTTTTTGAAATTTTGTTTTATTGGGGATCAAAAAAGGGTAACTACTACGTACATATATAGTTTGGTGCCTTTTGTAACTTTGTAACCAATTCAGATACAAATATATGTAGTTCAAATTCTGTTTAAATGGACTTGAAAAATATAAACACATTCTAAATACTTTTTTTTAATTTTACTGTGGTACTTTATGAACTGTGTAAGAAACAGCTATGAATTACCAAGAAGCCTGAAATCAACTAAGTGGATAAATAAGTAATACTTTTTCCCCTTTTATGCATTTTTTAGACAACAAATGTAAACTTACTACTTTTGACCCAGATTATAATTAAATTGGACAAAAGTACTTTCTTGGTACTTTCTGCCATTTTGAAAATTACAGGTCATGGAATATAAGATTAGGGATAGACTGAGGTCAAAAGTTAGCATAGAGGACAAAAAGTGCTATTATTACATTTTTGTACTCTTTGGGCATTTTGAGATTATCAGTCTTGAAATGTTACATTAAGGACTAGTAGCCCAGATTGAGGTCAAAAATCAACAAAGTGGTTAAAAAGTATTTTTTCATATTTTTGGTCTTTTTTGTACTTTTTTTAAATATGTGTCTTGAAATACGAAATTAAGGACAGATTAAAGTTGGAAGGCAGCAAAGTGTCCAAAAATTACTTTTTCACCTATTTGACACTTTTTGGATATTTTAAGATTAGTGACCCAAATTGAAAGAACTTTTTTACATTTTTATTACTTTTTGCATGTAATGAGACTAAAATTATTGAAATATTTATTTATAGGTCGAAAATACGCAAAGTAGCTAAAAAGTACTAGATATATTAGAGAAATGTCTGTTGAACCCGATTCAATAGTCAAAAAGTACTTTTACCTCGTTATTCTTCCTTTTTTAATATTGTAAGTTTAAAAATATCTAATTAAGGACCTTTGACCCATATTGAGGTCGAAAGTCAATTAGGTGCTCAAAAAGTACTTTTAGTATGAAATTTAGGGCTATTGACCCTGATTAAAGTCAAAAGTTATTAAAATAGAAAAACATAGATTCTGGATTAAGATTTTGTAAAAAATCATGCATTTATTGCTGTCTTTTAGTTAAAATTTATATAAAATACCGGTTGTAGAATGCCCCTAACTTGCATACAAATTTTACAGATGTTAGCACTGACATAATTAAAATAAACTGTTCTGTAGGGTTTTATATGGTTGGGGTTCATTAACAATAATTTTCTTACTAGTTTTTATAAGAGCTTGAATTATACCAAATATAACATTAAGGTACAAAGATATACATATATGTTCATATATATGTACATTTAATACATTTGAAAAAGTTTTTTTTATATATTTCGTTAAAAACATTCAAACGCCATTCTTAATTTAAAAATTGATTGAAAAAAATCTTTAAGATATCGATAAAAAAAAAATCAACGAAACTCTTTAATCGTCCAAAGGTATAAAAGATAATTTACTGTAAATTGTTCTAAGATACCGCAAAATTAACATATTTTTTTCTCATAAAATTATTTGATCACCTTTTCTGAAATACATTTTCCAACAGATGGATTGTGTTGGTTAAATGGCAGGTGCCTTAAACACTTTGTCTTATTCTCTGCTCATAAAACACTCGCCGAACTTTCAAAAAAAAAAACCTTTTTTAATCTACTGCTTTTTAGAAGTTCATAAAATGATTGAAGTTCTGACAGTTTGATTAGCGACTGGTCGTTTTAGCCAAATTTGCCAAACTTATCCGTCTGTCCGTCCGTCCGTTGTGCGTGTGCCATAAAAGTGATTTTGGGCTCAAAAACAAATTTGCAACAGATTTACACTCGTTGGTTTTTTGTTTGTTTGTTAAATCATTGACCTGTTCATTCATTGATTTTCTTCCAAATGTATTATGTTTGGTTGGATTTTAGTTTAAAGTACTCTTTTTTTATATTTTTATTTCACTTTTGTAACGATTATAATTTTGTATTTAATGTACTTTTATACTTAGTTTTGTATTTTATTTAACAAATGTCTCTAGTAAAGTAAAAATATTCAACAGAACTACTTGGCACGATTTTTTATTATTAGTTTTTTTATTGTTAGGAGTTTTTGATAACTGTTTTGATTAAATTTGCCCTTCCCAGCAAACAAAAAGATTTTGTAATAGTGCTAAATGCAATCAAAGTTTTTATTACTATAAAACCAAGGAAAATTTATTTAAATAAGGTGAGGGTTAAGGTAAGCTTTCTGAAACAAGCTTTTTTAAAGTTTCGTTTAGAAATTTATATATGTATGTATATATATTTTAAGAAAAGAATTAACAAGTTTAAGCTGGTCCTATTTTAGCCAATCTGTATATAATCTTTAGTAAATATAGCCACTTTTGCTAGAAAACTTGATAGAGATATCTTGAACACAGCGAGCAAAATAAGAAAAAAGTTTTATGAAATTTTTCATGCCCTATATCTCGGAAACTTTTACAGCTATTGACTTCTAACCTGCTACAAGAAAGTTCTGCTTTGATTTCTTTTTAAAAGATATCGACTTTAAACCCACACAAAGTAATTTTTTGACATATTTACGGCTTGATAACAACTTAGCTTGATCATATTACTAATAGTACAAAAACGCTTTTTTTGAAGGGTGTATTAGATTCGGCATAGCGCTCTTACTTGATTAACTTCAAAGTTTCGAATCAGAAAATAAAAACTTTATATGGTTTAAACGTTTTTAGGCAAAAAGTCTTACAAAAGCTTTTTTCTAATATTAAAAGTTGGGAATTTCTAATTCACACATTAAAGCTTTGATACGTGTTTGATTCGTTGTTGTTGTTGTTGTAGAAATACTTAAAAAATTTTAAGCCGGCTAGACAAACATTTAGCTGCGATAATCATTATGTGCGGCAGTGACGTATCAATTAAGTTGTTGGTAGCTGTACTACGTCACTTGATTTACCTGTATGATTCACCTCCCTAACCGTTTTTGAATTTTAACAAGTTTGTATTTAACAGACGACTGGCAAAAACCCCCGTTGACAAAGTTGTATTTTATATTTTATTGTCTGCTCTCAGTTAATCGCTCGTTGAAGAGAATACGTTAAAGAGTTTGTTTTGTTTACTAAAAAGAAACGAATAATTTTTAAAAAATTTTAAAAATTTAGATTTTATATTTAAATTAAAAAAATTTAAGAGTTAAAACTTTAAGAGATAATTGTTAAACAAGTTAAATTATATTTCTCTTTTCTGGGGGTGTTAACGTATATTTTTTTTATTCACAAATGTTGAAAAGTTAACATACTTTTTAAGCTTGAAAATAGCTCGTTCTTATGGTGGATTCGTTTGCGTTCTTGTGTTCTTTTCATAAAAAAATTTGAAATAGATTTTTTAAACAAAATTTTCATACAAAATTAGTATTTCTAATTTATTTTAAATCTACATAAAAATTGTTTATACATATACATACATATGTTGTAAATTATGTAAATGTGAATATAAAAATAAATAAGTTCGTGGCATGTGTAAAGCCGAAAAATATTATAGCTTCTGAGATAAAGCGTATCAAACACTCCGCTAAAGATTTGCCAGTGTTCCACATTCTGATTACATGCTGACGAAACTCCAATGGATACGTCAAGTTCCCATTCTACCCTACGTATCGAGAGGATCGGAACACGATAAGTTCCGCGTTAATTGTCACGTTTGGGCAGGTTGAAAACCTCTATGGCTGAGTCTGCGCAGGTATTACCTAATACAGTATAGTCTGTCTTTTGCCACGATTTCCACTTTAATATTCATCCTTATCGCAATTTGGTTGGAATAAGTTTGCATTTGAATAGTTCTTTAATGTATCTTCTTTGCCATCCTCCGAATAACAGCGTCCTCTCTTCCCTTTTAGCTGCAGCTGTGTTGGTTTCAACCAATGGCCAATAGCTTCCTCCTTAAACCCTTTGGTCCCCTCTAGCATGCGTATTCGAAGGGAGACTTACATGCCATATGTTAAATGACTGTGGCTGAATTCCAAAACGCAGTTTGCTTTGCATTACAAGTTTTCAACTTCTTCCCTTATACAATCCTTACAATTTTGACAACGTTTTTTGCTTCCAGGACATTAATATAGCTGTAAGCACTCATTTGGAAGGAGAAAATATTATCGGAAACCTCATCTTTGCTTTCAGGAAAAACTTGAAATTTTGTGATGCAAAGCAAACTGCGTTTTGGAATTCAGCCTGTCTGAATGTTATAGTATCTTTTCGTCATTACAAGTAGGCAGGGTTGGGCAAAATACATGCTTTGCTGTATTTGAACTACAAAATACAAAATACTTGTTCCGCTTGTATTTTAAATACAAAATACCAAATAATTTCAAGTCGAGTATTTCAAATACAAAATACAAAATACAGTATTTTAGTATCTTTTATTTGAAATACAAAATACAAAAATACAAAATACATTTATAACCATTAATCAATCGGTGAAACATGAGTTTCCTTTCATGAACACTAGATTTTAAAAAGTTTAATCAGATAAGCAGCCTCTTGTTGGAGAATATATAAATCCTCTTAAAGAAAACAATCTTTCTTACAGGTCCTGATAACCACAAACTGGTGTTTAGTTTTATGAAAACAGTTCTCTATATGTGAAAAACAAACAAATTAAAAGTAAAGTAATATCAAGGCGAATTCAAAAATTCGCCCTCTGCATTTCTTTTGTATACCATTCACATAGTGATAAGGGTATATATCAGTTTGTCATTCCGTTTCTAATTTCTTTTTTATCCATTTGCGACCTCATAAGGTATATATATTCTGGATCCTTATAGATAGGGAAGTTGATATAGACATGTCCGTCAGTCAGTCTGTCAGTCTGTTGAAATCAGGTTTTCGGAGTCAAATGAAGTGATACAGACCAGTTATTGGTGTCAAATTATTGGAAATATCCTAGAGACAATCGCTATTTAGAATTATCAAAATCGGTGGACTACTGACCGAGATATAAACGAAAAATCAAAATAACCCATTTTTTTAAGACAAAATCCGTGCACATATCTCTATATACATATGTCAGTAAATATAGTCATTCTTGCCACAAAACTTGACCCCGATGCCCTGAAAATAGGGACCTAAATAAGTAAATATTTTTTTCCAGATCAGATCAGGGGAAGTGGTATTTCCTCTACAATTGCACAAATTTTGTGAAATATTTCATGCGCTAAATCGAAGAAACTATAACAGCCATCGACAACAAGACCTACACTTTGGAGGAAAAAATTTTTTGGGTGGGGGCAGAAGAAGGGGTAGCTCTCATACAAATTAACAATTTTTATGAAATTTTCGATACGCTTTATCTCGGAAACTATAACAGCTATCGACTTCTGGTGTTCTACGAAAAGTAATTGTATGCTAAGGCCTACACTTTAAAAAAAAAACATTTTTGAAGTAGGGGCAGGGGATGGGTTAGCTCCCACACAAATAAAAATTTTTTATGACATTTTCACAACGCTTTATCTCGGAAACTATAACAGCTATCGACTTCTAGTCGTCTACAAAAAGTAATTCCATCATAAGACCTACATTTTGGAAAAAAAAGTTGGAGAGGAGCAAGAGGACTAGAAAATCCCATAAAAATTAACAACTTTTATTAATCTTTTAATACGAATAATGTCGAAAACTTTTATAACTCTCGACCTAAAACCTTTTACATGTATTTTTATTACTCATACGAACGTTAAAATTTTCTAAAGTTTTCTATGGACTTTAAAGCTGGCACAAGGTATTTTTATTATATTGTTTGCCGTACAAAATAACTCGGCTGGGTATATTAAAAGACCAATGTGAGGGGTATATAAGATTTGACACAGCCAAATATAGCGACCAGGTACCGTGAAATAACTCCCAAATGAAATAACTCCCAATGGAAAAAATGAAATAACTCCCAAATGAAATAACTCCCAACGAAAATGAAATAACTCCCAATCGAAAAAAATGAAATAACTCCCAACGGTAAAAATTAAATAACTCCCAATGTTTGGGAGTTATTTCATAAAAGTCACAAAAAAGTGAAATAACTCCCAAATGAAATAACTCCCAACAAAAATGAAATAACACCCAATTACAAAAAAAATAATTGTTTTATGAAATAAGTCCCAACGGAAATGAAATAACTCCCAACAATAATGAAATAACTCCCAACGAAAATGAAATAACTCCCAACGAAAACGAAATAACTCCCAATTAAAATATATATAATGCGAAAACCTTTTGTATTCATAAATAAGATGTTACTAACGTAAAATTATTTTCTAAACAAACAAACCAAATGACTGCCGGCCTCCGTCTGGACGCAGGATAAGTAAACTCTCGTGGATCAAACCGCCAGCTTCGTTACAGCTTTAGGACAGGCGCGTGGACTTTAAGCACCTTTTTGGTTTGATAATTTTTTTAATAAAAGGGAGTGATTTAGAAAGCCGGCCTTCGGCCGGGCGCAAGGAAAAAAAACTCCAGTGCATTCGATCCGCCGGCTTCGCAGTAGCCTTCGGCCGGGCAATGGACTTTAAGCTCTATTGCTTTCCATATAAAGCTTCGCCAAATAAAACATGAATTTTATAACACTTTAGTTATGAAGCTGCAAATACTTCCGATGCACTACAGTTTAAAGTATATTCCCCGGCCGAAGGCTACTGCGAAGCCGGCGGATCGAATCTACTGGAGTTTTTATCCTTGCGCCCGGCCGAAGGCCGGCTATATATGCCAGCTTCGTTACGGCTTTAGGACAGGCGCGTGGACTTTAGGCACCTTTTTGGTTAAATAATTTTTTTAATAAAAAGGAGTGATTTAGATAGCCGGCCTTCGGCCGGGCGCAAGGAAAAAAAACTCTAGTCCATTCGATCCGCCGGCTTCACAGTAGCCTTCGGCCGGGCAATGGACTTTAAGCTCTACTGCTTTCCATATAAAGCTTCGCCAAATAAAACATGAATTTTATGACACTTTAGTTATGAAGCTGCAAATACTTCCGATGCACTACAGTTTAAAGTATATTCCCCGGCCGAAGGCTACTGCGAAGCCGGCGGATCGAATCTACTGGAGTTTTTTTCCTTGCGCCCGGCCGAAGGCCGGCTATATATGCCAGCTTCGTTACAGCTTTAGAACAGGCGCGTGGACTTTAATCACCTTTTTGGTTAAATAATTTTTTTAATAAAAAGGAGTGATTTAGATAGCCGGCCTTCGGCCGGGCGCAAGGAAAAAAAACTGCAGTCCATTCGATCCGCCGGCTTCGCAGTAGCCTTCGGCCGGGCAATAGACTTTAAGCTCTACTGCTTTCCATATAAAGCTTCGCCAAATAAAACATGAATCTTATGACACTTTAGTTATGAAGCTGCAAATACTTCCGATGCACTACAGTTTAAAGTATATTCCCCGGCCGAAGGCTACTGCGAAGCCGGCGGATCGAATCCACTGGAGTTTTTTTTTCTTGCGCCCGGCCGAAGGCCGGCTATATATGCCAGCTTCGTTACAGCTTTAGAACAGGCGCGTGGACTTTAATCACCTTTTTGGTTAAATAATTTTTTTAATAAAAAGGAGTGATTTAGATAGCCGGCCTTCGGCCGGGCGCAAGGAAAAAAAACTGCAGTCCATTCGATCCGCCGGCTTCGCAGTAGCCTTCGGCCGGGCAATAGACTTTAAGCTCTACTGCTTTCCATATAAAGCTTCGCCAAATAAAACATGAATTTTATGACACTTTAGTTATGAAGCTGCAAATACTTCCGATGCACTACAGTTTAAAGTATATTCCCCGGCCGAAGGCTACTGCGAAGCCGGCGGATCGAATCTATTGGAGTTTTTTTCCTTGCGCCCGGCCGAAGGCCGGCTATATATGCCAGCTTCGTTACAGCTTTAGAACAGGCGCGTGGACTTTAATCACCTTTTTGGTTAAATAATTTTTTTAATAAAAAGGAGTGATTTAGATAGCCGGCCTTCGGCCGGGCGCAAGGAAAAAAAACTGTAGTCCATTCGATCCGCCGGCTTCGCAGTAGCCTTCGGCCGGGCAATAGACTTTAAGCTCTACTGCTTTCCATATAAAGCTTCGCCAAATAAAACATGAATCTTATGACACTTTAGTTATGAAGCTGCAAATACTTCCGATGCACTACAGTTTAAAGTATATTCCCCGGCCGAAGGCTACTGCGAAGCCGGCGGATCGAATCCACTGGAGTTTTTTTTTCTTGCGCCCGGCCGAAGGCCGGCTATATACCCACGGTTTTAAAACCCCAAAACTTTTAAATAAATGTCACCTTTTATACTAGCGTGATTAAATTTTTTTGAATGCTCTGGTATATACACTTGCTTTTAGTAAAATGAAATAACTCCCAATAAAAATGAAATACCTCCCAACAAAAATGAAATAGCTCCCAATAAAAATGAAATAACTCCCAATAAAAATGAAATAACTCCCAATGATAGAAAATGAAATAACTCCCAACAAGAATGAAATAACTCCCAACACTTCGAAAAAATGAAATAACTCCCAACAAAATTTCATTGGGAGTTATTTCATTTGGGAGTTATTTCATTATGAAATAACTCCCAATGAAAAATAATGAAATAGCTCCCAACGCATTGGGAGTTATTTCATTATGAAATAACTCCCAATTTGTATGGAAAAAAATTGGGAGTTATTTCATTTTTTCATTGGGAGTTATTTCATTTGGGAGTTATTTCACGGTACCTAGCGACCATACTTGTTGTGTTTTAAAGTGTGAATGTCAAAAAAGTTTTAATTTTTATACAAAATTTGATTTTTTTTTCACATTTTCAAATATCCGCTGAGCTCTTGATATTACCTGAAAAGAACGTGCCTAGCTAAGGCGAAGACATGAATGAATACGAAAACAAAGTTTCCATTTTTTTTTTTTTTTTTTTGAAAATTGTAAAATTTTTAAATTTTACTAATGACAACTTTTTGTATAACAAAAAAAATGTATTTTGAAAAATGTATTTTGACATCATAAGTATTTGAAATACAAAATACAAAATACTTCAGTATTGGGTATTTCAAATACAAAATACAAAATACATTAGAAGGTGGTATTTCAAATACAAATACAAAATACGTATTTGTATTTCAAATACGTATTTCAAATACAAGTATTTGAAATACTGCCCAACCCTGCAAGTAGGCTTTATCTAAGGTGTCCGATTAGCTAAACGTTAGGTTATCTTAGTTTTAGAATTAAATTTAAGGTTAATTTATTTTAAGTTGCCGTATTAATTGTTTATTTGTTTGTTGTTGGTGTAAGCAAACAAATCAAAGTACGACGCTACCACTGCATATACATATAAATATGACAAAAGTAGTCATTTTTTATACTTGTGCTGCCGTACTTTAAACAAATTTCAGTTTAGTTTACAAGAAGGTTGTAATAACCAAACATTTTAAAGGTCACTTCATGGTTTACTTAAGGTAAAGCCTACTTTAAAAACGACATATAGAAAAGGCCCTTAGAATTTATCGTCGACTACTTAACTTCATAAACACCTCTTTCTTCCTGCTTGCAAGAAGTCCTTATTTTATTTTCTGTTGAATTAGGTCGAGGTTGGCCGATCTAACCGCTCCGCGATGTGATCGTCACAAACCTAATTAATTATATCCAACTCAGTAGTTGTGTTCTTCGAATATACCGTCATACATTATATACATATGTATATTCCATTACAAGGGGCCAAGGACAGATCCTGGTGAGACACCTGTACTTATATAATTTTATGTGCATGTTCATATATTTTACGAAGCATAAAAAAACCAACAGCAACCGAAGCCAATTAAGAATGTGAAATATAAACAGGCGGTGTTGTTATGTACCTAAGAGGCAAATAAAGTAATTCGAGCTGTAATATAAACATGATATTATAAAAAACGTAATCCTTTTTGTTTTAAAACCCGAATAAATACAAATTTCATGAAAATCATTAGACAATCATTGTACATAATAATAAAATAAAGGAAAATTTTTTTATTATTTAATATTAAATACAAAATCATCTTAGCATTTATTGAGATTTTAAATTGAACTCAAAAATTACAATGATATTCATTGTTTTTTATTGCTTTAGAGTAATTAAGTAAAAATTTATTACTAAATATTATTATTTTTGTTTTTTTTTTTCATTAAAAAAATATTTTGTAATACGACTCGAAACATCTATTGCAAAAATTATTTCCAATAATTATAAAAATAATAATTGCAAAATTAAAAATGAAACCTTAGAAAATCTTTATTGTTTTAACTAAAAGTACATCGTTGCTGCAACATTAATAAAATATGGGAGTAAAAAAATAAAAAAAAAAATAAAATAATTTTTTTTACAAACAATTGTACGTTTGTATCTATTTGGAAATGCATAAGTTATTGTATATGTTTGCTAAATAGTAAATAAATTAACGATTTCAAACACAACTAAAACAATAGACATGAAGAACCACAAAATATGCATAAAAATAAAACATTTGTAAACTGTGTAAAAAAAGAGGCGGAGGATCATGTTTGTATGAATAAATTTTGTGGTTTGTTTCAGTTTGGCATTAATAAATAAATAAATATTTTTTTGCATTTTATTTTGTTTACCCCAAATAAAAACAGTTAACTAAGGCTTAAACAAGTAAGAGCGCTATATTCGGCTGTGCCGAATCTTATATACCCTTCACATTGGTCTTTAAATATACCCAGCCGAGTAATTTTGCACTGCAAATAATTTAATAAAAAACCTTGTGCGAGTTTTAAAGCCCATAGAAAAAATAACAAAATTTTAACGTTCGTATGAATAATATAAATACATGAAGAAGATTTGAGGTCGAGAGTTTTAAAAGTTTTCGACATTATTCATATTTAAAGGTTAATAAAACTTGTTAAATGTTCTAGTCCCCCTGCTCTTCTCTAACTTTTTCTCCAAAATGTATGAATTATTTGATTATTACTTTTTGTAGAATATTCGAAGTCGATAGCTGTATAAGTTTTCCGGAAGTAGCGTATCGAAAATTTTATAAAAATTGTTAATTTGTATAGGAGCTACCCCTTCTTCACCCCCCATCCGAAAATATTTTTCTTCAGAGCGTAGCCCTATGCCAGGAATATGGCCACAAAAAAAAAAAAAAAAAAAAAAAAAAGAGCGTAGCCCTTGATGTCCAATCACTTTTTGTAGAACATTTGATTTCGATATCTGTTATAGTTTCCGAGATATAGCATATTGAAAATTTAACAAAAATTATTAATTTGTATTGGGGCTACCCCTTTTTTTGCCCCCACTCAAAAATATTTTTCTTTAAAGCGTAGGCCTTCTTGTCCAATTACTTTTTGTAGAACATTTCATTTCGATATCTGTTATAGTTTCCGAGATATAGCGTATCGAATATTTTATAGTAATTGTCGATTTGTATGGGAGCTACCCCATTTTTTGCCCCCACTCAAAAAATTTTTTCTTTAAAATGTAGATCTTTGCGTACAATCACTTTTTGTAGAACATTTTATGTCGATAGCTGTTATAGTTTCCGAGATATAGCGTATCGAATATTTTATAACAATTGTCGATTTGTATGGGAGCTACCCCACTAAAAAAATCTTTTCTTTAAAGTGTAGATCTTTGCGTACAATTACTTTTTGTGCAGCATTTTATGTCGATAGCTGTTACAGTTTCCGGGATATAGCGTATCGAATATTTTATAACAATTGTCGATTTGTATGGGAGCTACCCCATTTTTTGCCCCCACTCAAAAAATTTTTTCTTTAAAGTGTAGATCTTTGCGTACAATCACTTTTTGTAGAACATTTTATGTTGATAGCTGTTATAGTTTCCGAGATATAGCGTATCGAATATTTTATAACAACTGTCGATTTGTATGGGAGCTACCCCATTTTTTGCCCCCACTCAAAAAATTTTTTCTTTAAAGTGTAGATCTTTGCGTACAATTACTTTTTGTAGAACATTTTATGTCGATAGCTGTTACAGTTTCCGAGATATACCGTATCGAATATTTTATAATAATTGTCGATTTGTATGGGAGCTACCCCATTTTTTGCCCCCACTCAAAAAATTTTTCCTTTAAAGTGTAGATCTTTGCGTACAATTACTTTTTGTAGAACATTTTATGTCGATAGCTGTTACAGTTTCCGAGATATAGCGTATCGAATATTTTATAATAATTGTCGATTTGTATGGGAGCTACCCCATTTTTTGCCCCCACTCAAAAAATTTTTTCTTTATAGTGTAGAACTTTGCGTACAATCACTTTTTGTAGAACATTTTATGTCGATAGCTATTATAGTTTCCGAGATATAGCGCATAAAATTTTTCACCAAATTTGTGCAATTGTAGGAAAAATACCCCTTCCCCTGGTCCTATCTAAAAAAACTTTTTTCATTATTTGGGTCCCTTCTTAAGGAGTATCCGTGCCAAGTTTTGTGGCAAGAGTGACTATACTTACTGAGATATATAGGGATATATGCACGGATTTTGTCCTAAAAAAAATGGGTTACTCTGGGTTTTCGCTTATATCTCGGTCAATAGTGAACCGATTTTGCTGATTTTAAATAGCGATTGTTAGCGGGATATTTCTGATCGTTTGACACCATTAACTGGTCTGTATCTTTTTATTTGACTCCGGAAACTTGATTTCAACAGACGGACAGACGGACAGACGGACAGACGGACAGACGGACATCGCTAAATCGGCTTCCCTATCTATAAGGATCCAGAATATATATACTTTATGGGGTCGCAAATGAATAATAAAGAAATTACAAACGGAATGACAAAGTGATATATACCCTATCACTATGTGAAGGGTATAATAAATATACATACGTATGTATGCCAATATGTACACACAGTAAATTATTACATTACATATGTACATATGTATTTACGAAAAAGTATGTGTCCTCTATATAATTAAAAGTTAATTTTTTGATAAAAGTATCTAATAAGTTACTACTTTAGCTCTTCTGGTTGGTAATACACATTTGACAAAAATACTTTACCTTCCTAGTGTTAAAATTTATTGTAAGTTTTAATGTTGAAAAATGTACCTCTTATTTCGCCAGTTAGTCTGCATTTTTTCCCCTCAATACCCCTGTATCACCGAAACCAATAGATGTGCACTTGCATCCTGGCATTCAGTCTACCAATGGATTCCTTACACGCCTTGAACAATTAAGAAGTACATGAGTTTCGCGGTGATTGCCTTTAACGCCATCTGACTCTCAATAAATACAATCACCTGAGAATTCTCAGTTTAAGAGAATAAGGCCAATTTATCTGCTAGCATCTCTACCTAAAATACACTGCAGTTATGATACAGGATACTCGTGATACCCTGATACCCAGTTTTCCGTACTGCAGCTTAGTTTGACAGTTGGTGGTATAAAGCTTTACGCACGTAAAATATTTTGTGGAAAAAAAATTTATGGCAGTTATAGTCGATAAAGTGTTTTTCAGGTGTAGATACATATGTATATATGGTGGCTACATGAAATAATGAATGGATTCTCCCCAGCTTCAAAAGGACTAGTTCCTATATGTTTGCAAGGAAAAATGAGTTGGGGGCAGGCCTACATTTGGCCTATACACGGGCACCCTGGAAGCAATTTCCCAAACTTTGTATGGGAGCCCCCTTAGGCGAAGAAGATAGGGGGTATGTTCTAAAAATATAGTTGGGAGGGGAAACTTATGGGGTCTGTGATAGGTTTTATTCTTCTAAGAGCGACTCTGGAAAGTTTTAGTTGTATGGCAACTCTGTAAAGGGTTGGATTAGGAGGTAAGTATGTTACTCAAAAATGTTTGGGCCGGTCGTACACTTTATTTCTCTAAGGCCGCACCTGGGGAAGTTATGGGCGTTTTTACATTATTTTTGTAAATTTTGTGTTGCAACCCCCTTAGGTGATGGGGTAAGTATGTTGTATGAATATGTTTGGGAAGGAAAACTATTTTGTATGTGAACCCTGTTAGAGTTAGGGGGTAAGTGTTTTACACAAAAATATTCGCAAAGAAAAACTAATTGGAGCCAGTCTTACTTTGGTAAGTCGTTATATGTATGTCTAGGATATATACAAGCTGGGGATGGCAAACCTTTACGCTTTAAATTTAAATAACAACTTGACAATGTTGAAAAAAAACTCCATTGTAGGGGAAACGTTACATAAAATCAAAAAACTATCATGAATTTCATGTTTAATTTTTATAAATCGTTCATTTGACTTCTTGCTGACTTGACTGACTGTAAGTTATTCTAAAAGTCTATTATCAACGTGTTCAAAATAAAATATAAATATTCTTCACTCCACAGAACAAACATAAACCCGTTTTATCCTTAAGAAAAGATAGTGTTTGCTGTAAAGATAGAATTTTTTGTTGCTTTTAATTAAATATTTTGAAATCTTAGAATATTTTGTATTTCTCTTGTAGTTTTTTACTCGTGCAAGTTTCAATGTGTTTTATGATCTTAAGAAGCCCTACAACGCTAAACAATCAAAGTTGCTGATGGTGACAATTTAAAACCTTTTATTAACGATGATTTTGTGTGGAGATCAAGCAAATGGGAGAAAAGAACAGAAAACTTTTATGCTTTCAACACTTTTATGGAAGAAGTTTAAAACTGGCATAGTTTAAGACTTAAGTTTAAACTAAGATTTTTCTGTGGATTAAGCTTTATGCAAAACAAATAAAAGCGGCTCGATATTATGAGCCGTTAGCCAGCCATGTTGTATTAACGCCGCCTGTGATACGTTAAATTTTTGCTTTAAAACTAAGTTGTTAATAATTTGCCAGATTGGCTAAGAAGATGTCAGTGCTATTGCAGTAAAGCAGAGTTCTTCAATATAAACTCCAACACGGGAAACTTTTAATCGGTTAAGGAAATAGTTCCTTAAGTTAATAAACCTAGGAAAAAGCTTTAGCTTAACTTAATCCAAACAATTAAAAAGCTGTAAGGATTAACTAAACCTTTATTAGCTTATCGCCTCAAAGTGACACTTAAGATGCTGAAAGGCATTTTTAATATTTAATTATTTAAATAAAAGCAAAAAAAGAGTCAACAAAAGGAACATATGCAAGCATTTTTGTATGTTTTTTTTTTGTTGTAAGTAACAGCAACTTGATGCCAAACATACAGTAGGACACATGGGCATCAGGCAACATCGGCTGGTCACAAGCTTAACTAAAGCCTAAATTATTAACATTAAACTACATGCCAATACCTAATACTAACCCAGTTGGCCAAATTATCGCTTTATCTCACTTAATTACTTCAAAGAATTTTAAAACTTATTGTGACGTCTCTTGTTGTTTGTATTTTCTCCACGACTAACAGTGGTCTTGCATCTATCACTAAAGATGTGTTGAAGACGTGGCCAATGAGGTATCTTCACTCAATGTAGATACGCTTTCAGGTAAATAAAGAAACTTGTGAACAAACTACACGTCCGTTCGTAAAATCGATCATCATACATGTCATCAGTCATGTGTAAAGTTGTACAGACTTGCAAAGTCTCAACTTTACAACTGGATTTTTGTATGCTGTTTGACACACCAATTAACCCTTAAACGTGCTGATTATTTCAAAGCGTCACTTCAGGGCAATAATAAGATTTTTATTTAGAAAAGTTTTTAAAATATTTCCTAAATTTTATAAGTGTTATGAACACATTCAGTTGATATTTTACTAATTTTCCAATTTACTTTAAACTTATTTACTAACTTCCTTACATTTAAGCCGATATTTAATCGATATCTTCTGCGCTTTTTCTCTAACTTTTTAAATCAAGTTTTTAGTATCTTCCTCCACTTCATCTTTTCATCAAAACATCCGTCTTCCTTTTTTGCGTAATCCGTCATCAAGTTTACTTTCAATAAATTTTTAGCTGAAGCATTTGCATTCAATATCGGCATATACATAGCTATAATAGCTCGGGATTCATACGACACCAATATTATCTGTCAGTCAGATTGGTCCACAGATTTTACGAAGAAATTTCCTTTTTAACATTCAAAGTACTGCCTCGTCTTTTTACGCCAGTACCCATGCTTCAGAGCCATATACAAGCTCCTCTAGTATCAAAGCCTTGTAGAGAGTGATTTTCGTCTGTCGGGAGGTAACTTTGTTCTTAAACTGCCTACTTAGTCCAACAGACAATCTATAAGCGTGTATTGTCCTTCTCTGTATCTCAAAACTGAGAATGTTTTTTTTTTGTTTATGAGAAAATGGAGCAAAGAGCCTGTTCGAAAATGCATCACTGATCTGCATCATTAATATAAGGGTAACGAAAAGCATATTTAATTGCACTGATTTGCCTCAAAAATGGGTTGTTAATACAAAATTGCTGAAACTGTAGCATTAAAGCTCGATTTCCGGTTTTGTGAAAGTTTGCACTCATGATGCAGCGCAGTGATGCATTTCCGGGCAGGCCCAAAATTCCCAAAATTTTAGTTTCAAACTTTTAATGTCTGCCCAAGTCTACTAGACGTCTTTTGCGTTGCGTATTTTCCACTTTTAAAGCGGTGGCACATAGAATCCGTCGTACTTCAAGCGTTGCCTTTTTTAACTGACATTAACGTAACAACGCAAGAGGTTAGCACATAGAATCCTTTATAAGCGGATGTCAAATCAGCTGATTTTTTATATTTTATATGGCCGCGTGCAAAAACAACTAATTAAAATTAAGGTTATGAACCAGCTGGTAGTTGTCAAAGTACTTGACGTACGTTAGAAGTTAAAAGTTGCCCAACTTTATTACATTGCGTTGAAGGAGATGTACAGAATGTGATATTGTTCATAATAAAACATGTTTTTCAACTTAGCTGTCAGTTAAAAAATGCGAAGTATGACGTACGACGGATTCTATGTGCCACCACCTTTACTGCCAGACCCACTTTGGCAGATTCTTTTTCGACTTTTTCCAAGGTGGCACTTATTTCTCGCAAAGATCGACCCATGATGTCGATATCGTTAGAAAAATCAAGTAAACATGTGATTTTTGCTGTGCAAACATAAAACATCCAAATGTGTATTTTAACATTTAAAGGTTAAATAAAATTCTTAAGCAAGTAAGTAACAAGAAGATATTGAATAAAAAAAGTTTATGTAACAAGGGAATAAAGAAGGGCTTCTTCTTTAAAACAAAATAAAAATAAAGCAACACGCGCTTTGTAATTACAAGCCTAAACTTAAATAGGGGAACATTTTGCCATCGTACAGCCTGTAACTGATCCTACGCATTGTTGATAATTTTATTTTATTAAGAAGTTGGTATTGAAAGAAGAGATCCAAAAGAAAAGAACAAGCACGAGATAATGAAAAACTATACATACTCGAGTTTTCATTGTTCCTACATTTGATCATCTTGCGGTAAAAGATTAAAACAACAGAAAACTTGATTTTAATAAACTTTCTAACTTCAAGCTGTCGAGTTGCATGCGTTTGTAATACGATAAAGTTTTTTCTAATGTAACATTAAACTCTCTAATGAACTCCTTGTATGACATACTCCAGTAAATTTGCAAAGCAATCAAATGAAATTTACTTAAATGACTGGCCGTTGAAGTAAGTGTTTTCAAAGCATTGACAAGGTGGCCAAGATTGTTAATTATGACAGCTGAATGAACTTCTGTTATTCTATGATGGTGGTCTAACTATTAAAGATTTGACAAATTTAACGGTTATATAAAAGGCAAATTGGTAAAAAAAAAGTATGTAGGCTATGTTAGTTTAGGTTAGGTTGAAATACGGACATCTTAAAGAAAGGTTTTACCTCCCGCAGGACATAAATTTAAGGCAGTGCTCGGTTTGTTTTGTGCACTTAGCAATGGAAAAAGAAGTTCACGAAAAATTCATTGATGTGGATTAGTTTTTCTAAACATTTTTAATTTGACATTTCTTAAGTAAGACCATCGGGTATAACAAAAAACATAAGACATCGGGCTCTTAACTGTGTTATAATGTAGGAAATCCTTAATGAATAAGATATTGTTAGCAGAGGAAAAAAAACAATGTTGTTTGGTTGATAGGAAAAACTATAGTGACACGTTTTTATTTTTCAGTATTACAAATTTCAAAAAAAAACCAAAACATGTTACAATATTTTCAAGGCTAAAATATTTTCATTACAAAACTTATAAACGGGTGTTTTAACAACAAGTGTTTTATAAATAATTACAAAACAAATCAACGAATTCTTAACACTTCCACTTTTGTTTTTAAAAAAAATTATTTATTCTAAAATATTTAACAAATTTTTCATGTTGTTTAACTGATTCCTTAAGAGGGGTTTTGTTAATACATCAGCTAACTGCTCTTGCGTAGGTACATATTTTAATTGGAACATTTTTCTTTCATACATGTCTCGAATAAAATGAAACTTGACTTCAATGTGCTTAGTTCGTCTATGGAATTCAGGGTTTTTAACAAGTTTTATAGCACTCTGATTATCTATACACATCACATAAGATTTTATGTTGTCGCCTATTAGGTCTTTTAGCAACCGTTGCACCCAAATTAGCTCTTTTACTGCTTCACATGCTGCGATATACTCTGCTTCTGTAGTAGAAAGGGCTATAATATGCTGCATTCTTGACGACCATGAAATTGGACCATTGGATAACGTCATTACATTACCACTAGTAGAGTGTCTAGTTTCAATATCACCAGCATAATCGGAATCTGAATAACAATATAAAAACAAATTTTTAGTTTTAGTAAAAACAATTCCTTGATTCAAGGTTCCTCTTAGATATTTAAAAATTCGTTTTATCCCTGCAACATTTTCTTCATTATATGAATCCATAAAACGACTTGCATATGACACTGCGAATGCAATATCGGGTCGCGTAGCTATAGCTACATACATTAAAGACCCAACAGCTTCCCGGTAAGGAAAGTTTACTTTGCTTGATGCTGCACCTGGTTTTTGAATATATTCAACTGGAGTACTTACTGCTTTGGCATCTTTCATATTGAACTTTTCTAAAATTTTTTTAATGTAAGAAGTCTGGCGAACTAATATCCTATTTGGAGTTTGAACAATTTCCATTCCTAGATAGTACAGTGAATCAAAAACTTTAACATCTAATTCTCCTTTTAAAAAACATATGAACGATTCTGCTGTTTCCTTAGTTTCAGAGGCTATAATACCATCATCAATGTATATTGCTAATATAATTTTCTTTCCATCAATATCACCAACAAAAACACATGAATCTGCAGTATTAACCTTGAAATTGAATTTCTTTAATATGTTGGTTAACTTTTTGTTCCAGCATCTAGAAGCTTGCTTAAGCCCATAAAGGCTTTTTTTAAGTTTACAAACTTTTTTACTACCATCAGAAAACCCAACCGGCTGATACATAAAAATTTCTTCTTGAAGGTCCCCGTATAAAAATGCAGTTTTTATGTCAAACTGAGTAACTACATAATCAAGTGACACACTTAATGCTAAAATAGTTCTAACAGAGTCAAATTTTACTACGGGACTAAAAGTTTCTTCATAATCAACTCCCAGCTTTTGGGTAAATCCACGAACAACAAGCCTGGCCTTAAACCGTTCTATATTACCTTTTTGGTTTCTTTTAATTTTGTAAACCCATTTATTAGATATTGCTTTCTTTTCAGCTGGAAGTTCTACAAGATCCCATGTACCGTTGCTTATAAGAGATTTGTACTCCTCATCCATGGCGTTCTTCCACTGAATCTTGAGATTACTCATGATTGCCTCTTCGTAACTCTGTGGCTCTTCAAAGTCTGCGACTAAAACACAGTTTGTCTCACTAACTTTTTCATTTTGTTTTCCTGATCTTAAATTGTAACGTTTTACTGGAGCTTTATCATTTTCTGTATCTATAGAAGCATTCTCTAGATTTGATACATCATGAACATTGGGACCTATTACATTTTCAACAATTTCGTTTTCTGCATCCTCAAATTCATCATTTGAATCAGTTGTAAATCTATCTTCAACTTTTCTACTGTTATTATTCTCCCCCTCAATGTCATGATGTATACAATCTACATTCTTTTCTTGAAAAACTACCTGTGGATCAATATCCCTTATCACAACATTTCTTGAGACTTCTACTCGCTTTTCACTTGGTATCCAGACTCTATAACCTTTACAGTTTTCCTGGTAACCAACAAATATGCCCTTTTTAGATTTCGCGTCTAGTTTCTTACGTTTCTCTTGTGGTATGTGTACATAGGCTTCTGAGCCAAAAATACGCAAAATAGATGTATCCGGTACTTTCTTAAACCATAGTTCATATGGAGTTTTATTTTTTTCTGGACTTTTACCTGTTCTATTCAATGTAAAAACTACATTATTCACTGCCTCTCCCCAATAACTAAGACTAAGTCCCTTGCTGTGTATCATAGATCGAGTTGCTTCTACTATAGTTCTCATATCTCGCTCAGCTCTACCGTTGTGTTCTGGTGTGTATGGTGCTGATTTTTGGTGTGTAACTTTATATTTACGTAAAATATCACTTACTTCTTTATTCACGTACTCCGTACCATTATCAGATCGCAATATTTTTACCTTTTTTCCAGTATCTGCTTCCACTTGATCAAAACATCTTGAAATTACATTGGAAATATCAGATTTGCTTTTAACACAATACACATAGCGGTAGTTGGAATAGTCATCACGAAAATTAACCATAAAACGAGCTCCACCAAAAGATTGTACTTGCATCGGCCCACATACGTCTGTATGAACTAGTTCACCAACTTCTTTTGCTCTGTTTAAGCTTTCTTTAAATGACAGTCTGTGCTGTTTTCCCATAAAACAGCCTTCGCAAAAGAAATCACCACCAGAATATTTTATATTTTGACGAGATAAAATATCTTTAACATGATTTTTGTCTTGATGACACATTCTAGCATGCCATACTTGTAGAGAACTAACTTCTATTGCAGCATTTGAAACACAAGGTTCTTTATCAACTTTTATTATTAACTTGAAAAGTTTGGAATTTTCTCTTTGACCTATTAGGCATACCTGGCCATTTCTCTTAAAAACGCATTTATTTCCATTTGCTTCAAAAAAATAACCCTTATCCAAACATGCATTAGTGGAAAAAAGATTTAGTTTAATTTTTGGTACATAAAGCACATTTGATAGGAAATTTGAATTCCAGACCTTACCATTAAATGCTTTTACATTAATATCACCTTTACCAATTGCAGGAATAATTTCTCCATTACCCACACGAATACTTATTGGGGTTTTAAATTGAACATAATTCTCGAACCATTCTATCTTGCTTGACATGTGCTCACTTGCACCAGAGTCAGCAAACCAAGTATTTTCCTCCGACCATCCCACGAATAAATGATCGCCTACAAAAGCTTCACCACTATTGTCGTTGCGATTATTGTTGTTGTTGGGGCAATCCCGTTTCCAGTGCCCAAATTTTTTGCAAATAAAACATTTACCTTTTGGCATTGGCTTAGTTCCTTGATTTTGTTTGCTGCTACTGAACTTCTTTTTCCCATGTTTTGCTGCAAATGCTTCTGACTTTAGCGGTTGAATACCCAATCTAGATTCTTCCATACATAATCTAGACGTTAAATTTTTGAGTGTTCTTTCGCCTTTATCTGTGGCTTCCCATGAAGAAAAAAAATGTTTGTATTCATTCGGAAGAGTCATTAGAATCTTTGTAATAAGCATGTTATCTGTGACTTTTTCTCCAAGATCTTCTAATTGTTTCGCTAACTTTTGCAATTTTGAAACGTGTACAGAAATTGTATCTTCTGGACTCTTCTCGTATTGGAAAAACTGTTGCTGTAGTAAATGTATTGATGTTTCTGACTTCTGCTCATATACATTTTCCAAAACTGACCACATATCAGCTGCTGTATTACAATTCATAATGTGAAGCAATGGCTCTTCACCCATAGATACCACCAAAACTTTCTGAGCTTTTGCATCCGCAAAAATCCACCTACTTATCTCCGCATTATCTTGTTCAGGCTTCTTTGTACTTCCATTTACAATGTCCCAAAGGCTACTTGCTCGAAGCATTACCTTTACTTGAAATTTCCACAAAGTCCAGCCTTCCGAACCTTCTAGCTTAGAGATTTTAAAGTCCTCCATTTTTAGCGACGAAAAACTTCTAAATTAACGTCTTTTTTTCCCAAAACTTTTATAATACTCAGGATGTTATGGATCTGGGCCCATAACCTGTTAGCAGAGGAAAAAAAACAATGTTGTTTGGTTGATAGGAAAAACTATAGTGACACGTTTTTATTTTTCAGTATTACAAATTTCAAAAAAAAACCAAAACATGTTACAATATTTTCAAGGCTAAAATATTTTCATTACAAAACTTATAAACGGGTGTTTTAACAACAAGTGTTTTATAAATAATTACAAAACAAATCAACGAATTCTTAACAGATATCCTCCCTGCGTGCCCTGAAATTCTTGTCTTCTGCAACTCTATTTCCATGGAGGTGAGCTTTTAGGTTTTAGTGACTCCTTATACACTTATCACCTTTGCTCAGTGTAGGCTTCCTCAGTTTTAGGAGTTCCCTAAATCCTACCTTGCCAACTGCTTCATTGCGTTTTATTAAACAAAACTGTAAAGGATTTGAAGTAAGCTGGAAAATATAAACTCGTCTCTTCAACATTAATCATTTATAATTCTAAATCTTTTTAAATAGAAAAATTGTATTTATTGTTTTAGTAAACTCTTATCGCATATTAGAACCGCAATTTTAATAGCGATAAGAGTAATCATATTCGTCATAAATCTGTAAATATGTACTTATTTATAAGCATATTGAATTCTTTATGTGTGTCATACTTATCCGCTATTGATAGCACATCGAGCAAAATGCATGTTTCAGGAATATGTTTGGGAGGGGAAACTAATGGTGGTCGGTTGTACACTTTATTTCTATAAGGCCGACTCTGAGGAAGTTGTGGGCGTTTTTACATAGTTTTTGCAAATTTTGTTGGGCAACCCCCTTAGATGGTGGTGATAGGGGGAAAGTATGTTCGAGGAATATGTTTGGAAGGGAAAACTAATGGGGGTCTGTTTTACATTTTACTCTTTTAAGGGCGACTCCGGGGAAGTTGTAAGTATTTCTACCGTAATTTTTTTAAACTTTGTATGGCAACCCGTTGGAGGCTGAAGATAGGGGGAAAGTATGTTTCACAAAAATATTTAGGAGGAAAAATTAATTGGGGTCGGTCTTACATTTGAGTGCAAGTATTTTACACAAAAATGTTTGTGAGGGAAAATATGGGAGTCGGTCCTACATTGCACTCATATAGGGGCAACTCCGGGGCAATTGTAGGAGTTTTAAGAACAAATTTTAGATTAAAAAAATAGAGCCCGTCATGGTTGCTGGCTAATTAATACCTCTGTCAGTTATCGGGCGATTTTTCTGAATTTAAAAATCAAAATCACAATCACTAACGAGAAATGTCAAGGGCCTAAAAAACTTCATTTCAATAGATTAATTGACGCTAAATCAACTTTGCTATCTATAAGGATCAAGAAAATAAACACTTTATGGGGTAGTAAATGTATATTAAAGAAATTACAAACGGAATGACAAACTTATGTATACCCTTATCACTAATGTAAAGGGTATAAAAATATTTAAATAAAATTAATATCGACAGTAAAGAAAAAATTAAAACACATGCAAAATACTTAAATAATATAAAAAAAAGTTTGTAATCTAGACCTTAAGTCTCTTGTTCAGTCCTTCCTTGGTTTAAACTCCAAATATTAATGAGAAATATACTTATGTATTTTAAAACGTAAAATCTTATTAAAAAAGGCAATTTATTGGATGAAACATCTTGTTTTTAAAGTTTCTTATGCATTCCCAGCAAAAAAAATTTTAAAGAGGTAATCGAGTATGGAATTAAGCATTTTTAGGAGAAATACTTTTCACCTAGATTACCAACTTAATTCTTTTTACAAGGCATGAGACTAAAACAACTAGTTCCTAATAATTGATTTCTTTATATTTTGCATAATTAAGTACTTTTTTATTACAAAAAATAAAAAAATAATTTAAAACAATAAATTTTTTATTTTAAAATATCGATATACATTCACATTTTTTAATTATTATTATTTATTATTAATTTAAGTAAGAGCGATATATATTGGGCCGAATCTTATATACCCTTCACATTAGTCTTTCTGTATACCCTGCCATCTGATGTATCCGACTTATATTCGTACCGCAAATACTAAAATATAAACACCTCGTGCCTGGTTTGAGATCGATAGCTAACCTAATTTTTGAAATAGAAAAATTTTCTAAATTTTAATGTTTATATGTATAATGCGAATACCAGCAGATTTGAGGTAGAGAATTTTAACAGTTTTCGACATATTTCGTATTAAAAGTTTAATAAAAATTATTTATTTGTATGAAGACTTCCACCCTCCTCCTATCCATTTTTTTGGAAAATTTAGGCATTGCGGCAAAAAAACTTTTTGTAAAGAATTGAAAGTCGAAAAGTGTTATAGTTTTCGAGATATGGCTTATGGAAATTTTCATGGCAATTCGTCATTTTTATAGGGGTTGCCCCTCCCCCTGTACGTATTTAACTAATTTCAAATTGTAAGCATTATTGCACAATTACTTCTTTTAGGATATTTTAAGCCGATAGCTGTTATAGTTTCCGAGATATAGCATATCATAAATTTCATAAAAATTGTCCATTTGTATGGGGCCTGCCCCTCCCCTTGCTCCTATCTAACTAATTTTTTTAAATGAAGACATCATTTTACAATTATTTCTTATATCACATTTGAAGTCGACCGATTTTATAGTTTTCGAAATTAGCATATCGAAAATTCCATAAAAATTGTCCATTTGTATGAGGTTTGCCCCTTCCCCCTGCTTCTATTTGACTAATGGTTTCCAAAATGTCGATATTGTTGTACAATTACTTCTTGTAGGGCATTTGAAGTTGATAGCTAATTTAATTTTCGAGATATAGCGTATCAAAAATTGCAAACCCCGAAAGTAAGTCATTATGTGGCAAGTTGTAATCTTTAAATTTTTGCTGGGTTAATACACATATAAAATAATGCTTGAATTAAATTATTATATTTATTAACAATCATAAGTTATAAAACCGCAGTATAGTTTAATATTTTTTTATATATTTTTATACATATGTATGTACCATTGTACATGCATTAATATTAATATTAACACTATATATAACAACTTACTTGAATAAACATTTTAAATCTGATCCAATTCAGTTTTATTTTTTTGTTTTAACCATGATACAAGGAACCAGGTAGTCTCGCCGGCCCAGCTGATTAGAGCCAAAATGTCAAAATTATGTTCTCCCTGTGAAAATAAAACAACAATAATTATTACGCATCGTTTTTTTTTTTCTATGAGCTTTTATTTGGCACTTTGGTACTAATTTGTAGTTGTTGCAGGGACGAGATGACCTGATTAGTTGTATCATGGTTGTAACTTTGCTGAATCCCAATAAAAAATTTCTAAAAATGTAATCAAGAACATACTTAAGCAGTTTTAAATCAACTAAAAAGTAAAATGGAAATGCTTTATTTTACTTGATTTTCAAAACTAAAGATCCGCCCAAAGAATACTTCGTTTAATATTTTTTTTATACAAATGGGAATTCAAAAGGGTAAATTAGCAATCGTAAATGTTTGCTAATGGAGGTACGTTTCCCTACGCAAAGGTCAAGAGACGTTTGTGCGTCACTTAAGTTCCAAAAGACCGGGATGACTGATCAGCGATGACTGGATGTTTAATGATGTACCAAGCAAGCTGTCTCAGTTTTCCAAATTTTAGAAAGAACCTGTTATTGGTTAAAAGAGACCCTTCAGCTTGTTATCTCGAGAAAGTTAAACTGGAATCACTGGGTTATCGTTTCTTTGTGTCTGGTAAAATTAAGAGCCCAAATGTTAAGGGTTCAGCCTCACCTTTCCTAAAGGCAGTTGTTATAAGTAAAAATGTCAAAGGACTATTTTTTATTAACTTTTGCTAAAAGTACTTTAAAAGGAAGTTGTAATGATGACCAAAAAATTACTAAAGCAAGTGACTGTAAGTTATTTAAGAAGTATTCCCTAAGGTTATTTTTAAATGAAGAAACAGTAAAGTTATAGTTAAATAAATTGTTAAAATATCCAATTATTTACAACAACGACGATCGCATAAAAATATTGATTTTCAGTAGAAGTTAATTTTTTCAGTTAATCTTCAAGAAAAAGTAAAATGACTATCATGGGTTGGCAACAAAAAATAACTTTGTTGGTATTTTCTATGAATTTCTCGCTTTACTTCTTGTTTTTGTTGAGTGAAGAGTTTGTATTTATCGTCGTTGTGTTACAAAAAATAAATTCCGTTTGCTTTTTTGGAAAGCATGTAAGTTCAAAAGGTAATGTTTACAACCAAAAACATTTCTACATTTTAAAGAGCACTGACGATTAAAACTCGTCACTGCTTTTGAAAATGCATTCTATTTGGCTGGTGTTGGTAAGAAAAATTGGGTTTTCAATTAAGTTTTTTTTTCAATTACATTAACTAAAATACTCATTAACTAACGAGATGAGAGAATTTTAATTAAATTCGAAAACAACAACTCCACCTTTAGTTCATTTTAGGATATTCTGCAAGTTAATTTTTTTTGTGTTTGAATTTGAAAGAAAATTTTTCTTGATCTAAATGAATATCTTGTTGGAGGGTTGTAAATGAATATCAAGTGTAACTTAACACTTCCAGTTGATTATACTTAAATATTTTTTTGGGTGTAAAAGCGAATTTAATTTTAATATGTTTGAAGCTTTTACATGTAATTTGTTTTAATTTACCATGGTGTATGTCGTTGCAATTACAATCATATCTATGCGACTCTTCCGACAACGTCAGTCCTTGGTTTATCAAAGAAAATATAATATTTTTAATTAACCCATTTCTCAATTAGGATTTGCGTAAAAAAATTTAAAGCTTAAGGAAAATTAGTTACGTGCTCCGAAAACACAGGTCGAATCAATACGTTTACACTCGATGTTTTTCAAACCTTTTTATCTTTCGCATTATACTTCCAAGAACAACATGTACAAACATAGTCTTTCAAATAACAACTGTTCTATATTCATTACATTTATTATAAAATTCAGTAGTTATTTATTTTTATTTCTTATTTTTGTAATTACAAATAATTCTTCTAAACAAATTTACTTAATTTAACTCTATATGTACATAAGTCTTACAATTCTGTCACTGAGGCCATGAAGTCGGCACATAGGGTCGCCACACTTCCTCTCCCTCTCTCGAGGCATGCTGAGTATGTTGTTCACTTGTTTCACCCGCCGCACTGTGGCACATTTGGCGAGAAGGCGGCCAAAAGTCATTTTTTTTGTGGTTACCGATCTTAGTGGTTTCTTATTCATTTGAAAGTAAATACCAGTAAACCTTGAAAGCCAAAAATTTAGAACTCTGTTCCAACTAAAACACACTGAACAGGGTGATCCAAAATAGACTTTCAGAATATTTGGTTAAAATTAAATTTTTTTTTAGTAAATTGTAATTTTCAAATAACTATAACTTTTTTGTTTTAACAGATATCAAACCAAAATAAATTTTATTTAATTACTCAGTTTGTTATTTATTAGCGCTAGTAAAAAAAACTTCATTTCGTTTTTAGACATTTTTAAATTTTTTATTTTAAAAAAGGTCAAAATTCTTCAAAAATCTCTTACTTAATAGGGCATAACTCCCTCCCGTCAGTCCCCGTCAAAAAGATATTTCTCTGTGTTATAGCCCAATGCCTCCTCTACACACCTATACCCCATTATATGTGCGCCAGTTTGCGCCCGTGTGAACCAGAGCAATTTTTCCGACCAAAGGTCAGGTATTTTGTATACAAAATTATGAATACATACGAAATTTTTCAAAAAATTTTTTTCTAAGGATTTATTTTTAAATTGTTTTAACTTTTTAACACAAAGGCAAAGTAAAATTTAAAAAATTTTTTTTCTTTTTATATTCACGCATGTAAAATAATTACATAAATATAAAAAAAATATTTCACGTATTAGGCTTAAAGTGTTCGCAAAGCGAGATACGCATACTAATTGTACAAAAATATACGAACAGAAAATTTGTATTTAACATTAAAAAAATTGTTATTGCTTACTTTTGTAAAATTAAATATTTCTTTGTCTGTAAATTTTTAGTATTTTTTATTGTATTTTGATACCTATACAAAAAAACAGTTGAGGTACTTATTATTGTTTTGTTACCTGAACAAACTATTGTTTAGGTAAGTTGTAAATTGTAAGCAGGCAAGGAAATATTTTGTTTACTGCAGACGCGAAGATTGGCGCGTCATTAGAATAAGTAATTAAAAAGCAATTACAGTATTTTTGATTTACCTGCACAATTATCTTTAGCAAAAAAAGTTTTAAAATTCCAAAAACAATAGGCACGTAAGCCAAAATGTGCAGGTACAAAAAGTGCACTTAAAAATGAAATTGGTATTGCATATTGTCAAATGGGAACACAAAACCAAAGTTTTGGGCAGGTAAAGCAAAAGCGCAGGTAAATAAAAGGCAGCTAAACCAAAACTACTGTAATAGTTTTATAAGGAGCGATAAGAATTTAGTATATAAGACAATATATTTTGTTAAATAAATTAGTCCTTACTTTTATGTGAAATTGAAAGGTTGTGTGTTTCAACAATGGCTAAATACTGTTATAAAGATCTTGCTGATATTTTTTTTCAAAAAAGAGATGAAGGCGATATAGTGATGCATATACTGAGCAATGAATACTTTAAGATTTGTAATTGTGAAGAAATTGAAACACATAAAAAAAAAATAAAAAATTTTACAGCAAATTTAAAAAGGCGGTACACTGAGTGCTCTCGAAGCAAGGAAAAGCTGTATAAACGTTTCCACGAATGGCTGTCAAAAGAACTTATTTTTGAGAGCTTACCTACAACCGTGACAAAATGTGTCAAAACAGGTCGACCAGAAAAACCAATTGATGACTGTAGTGAAAGGTCTAGAAGACGCAAGCTTCAGAATATTAATGAACAAATATCCCAAAGTATCATTAAGGACTCATTTTTGCACCAAATTCAACCAACGCAAAATAAGAAAAATAAAATTGAAATAATTGAAAAAATAGTTCAAGCGACACCAAGGCGTACAAAGAGGATTTTAAAAAGCATTCCTACACCTATTGAAGATAAAAAATTTACTCCAGAAGAAGCATTCGCACTCTTTTTGGATTTAAAATTGACTAAAAATCAGTATATGGAACTGCGCAAGAGAACTAATGAGAAGAATTGCAGAATTTTTCCTGAGTATCGTGATTTAATTGCTGTCAAGAAAGAATGTTTGCCCCCAGAAACTTCTATTAGCGTTACTTCAAGTTCAGCAGAAATAAAACTGCAACATCTTCTTGAACATACCGCAGAGAGATTGCTAAATACACTTGATGGTGAACATTTGAAAAATATTGGAAACAGCAGTATTACTTTAATTTCTAAGTGGGGATGTGATGGAGCGTCTGGTCAGAAACAGTATAAGCAATGTAACGCTGAAAATTCTTCTGATGCTAATTTATTTATGGTATCTTTCGTTCCGCTGCGCTTAATAAAAATTTCTAATAGCCTAGAGCCCTCAACTAGTAGAGCAATACAAAATGATATATGGAAAAATGAAATTCCCTCTTCAACAAGGTATTGTAGGCCCATAAAATTTGCATACAAAAAGGAAACAAGAGATGTCATAACTGAAGAAGTTCAAAAGATGAAAGATCAAATTAAGGACCTTCAACCCGTAATATTTAAATTTAATGAGCAAGACATCGAAGTAAACTTTAAAATGTGTCTAACGATGATTGATGGAAAAGTTGCGCAAGTTTTAACGGAAACAAAGTCATCGTCAAGCTGCATTATATGCCAAAAGACATCAAGCCAACTTAATCAACCTCCAGCACCAGACGATAGTTTTAAGGAAGCTTACGAATTTGGATTGTCGCCTCTTCATACTAGGATTCGTTTTATGGAGCATATTCTTAAATTGGGTTATGATTTGGAATTTGGTCCTTCAGGCGAAACCATAAGAAACAGTAAAGAAAATGCAGAAAAACGAAAGAAAAAAAAAGAAGAAATTCAAGAAAGATATCTTCAGCTAGGCCTTATAATCGACCAACCTAAACAAGGAGAAGGAAACTCGAATGATGGAAATACTGCAAGAAGATTCTTTTCCGATCCAGAAACTGCAGCATGTATCACAGGTGTAGATTATGAGTTAATAAGACGATTCAAAATCATATTACAAGTCCTAGCATGCAGCAGAAAGGTAAATGCAAAAAAGTTTGGAGATTACGCCAATAAAACAGCTGCACTTTACAATGAAAAATACTCTTGGAGATATATGTCTTCAACGGTTCATAAAATTTTGTATCATGGGGAACAAATCATTCAACATAATATGCTACCAATAGGAGATCTGTCTGAAGAAGCACAAGAAAAAAGGAACAAAGACTACAGATTCTTTCGCGAACACAGCACAAGAAAAATTTCTAGATGTTGTACTAATGAAGACCTTATCACCATTTTGTTGTGTACTTCAGATCCATATATGTCCAACATTCGACAGAAATGGAAAATAACTCCAGTCGAATTAGATGAAGAGGCGAAACAACTATTAGAAGATGAAAATCAATGCTATTTAGACGAAATTTTCACTAAAATTGTTTAATGTATAGCGGCTTTTTGATTTGAAATTAATAAATAATTATTTTATAAATGTTATAGAAATATTTTAAAATAAAATTTAACTAAAATAGCATTTCGTTATTAACAAAATTTTAACTTTTTAAAAATTTAAAATTTTTTATTTCAAAAGGCCGTTTAAAAAAAAAAAATTTTGCCCCTTGTTGCTTTTAAGCTTAAACATACTACGGAGCCAAAAATTCAGCTTTTCCGGACAATATTCAGTTTATAAAACTATTAATAATAATAATTTGTAACAATAATAATAGGACATATGAAAACAATTTTTTTTACATGTTCCAACAATTCTTTTATACTCAAATTCAATAATTAATGGTAACCAATATTAAAAAATTCATAACTTTTTTTTTGGTCAGTCGACTTTTATGATTTTTTCAAAAATTAAAGGTTAAAATCCCACCTACTAAACAAAAAAAACCGCGTGTCAAAATTCCGATCCAATCAAAAGTTACGGATTTTTGACCGCCTTCTCGCCAAATGTGCCACTGTGCGCCGCCACACCACTCACCACATTAACATCTGTCGTTGGATTTGTTAAATGTGTTTGCCTTTGATCACTTTCCAGATTCGCAGGATCTGCAACAACTACATGATTATGAGGATCATTATTTATAACACTTGCACTATGGGGATTTTGCAATTGCTCTTCATGATCCGAAGTACCAATGCCGATTTCAATACTAGAACGGTTACCGGAAAGAGAGCTAATGGTGAGAGCATTCTCACCGCCCAAGTACTGTTCGATTTTGTCAGTGCCATGAAGATGCAGATGAATTTCGTTTTGGTTATAGGTTGATATCAGTTGGGGATACAGTACCATTGTGTGTGCTGTATGAGCAGAATATTGTGGCTGACCGGCACAACTGCCATATTGATAGTTATTGTAGCCATTGGACCAATTACTATACGACGAATAGCCCGCCGCTGCTGCATTGTAAGTATCGTATTCATTTTTCTGTGTCGAACTATAGTTGGGACTGCAAATAGGTGCCTGAACATGCGGCACTATGGCACCAGGGTGATAATCTGTAGACGTACAGTACGGTTGCATATCGGTGAGAACGGTAGGTAAATGTAGGTTAGCGGGATCAGTTGCCAAAGTATCGTAGCCACTGTAGGTAGAGTTTGTGGCTGCTGCAGTAGCAGCTGATGGCGGTGGTGGTGGCGGGGGTAAGTGATGTGCATGATGAAAACTGGAATACGCGGAGGCACTAGACATGCTACTAGAGTAACCAGTCCATTCGGCGGCGCCCATTAGATTGTTATCTGAAAAAAAGTAGGGTTTGTCTTGATTAAAATAATTAATTAAAAATTAAGCTTTAAAATGTAAAAATTTTTAGAGACTTCAAAGCATACTACAAAGAAAAAACAAGTAAGAGCGCTATACTCGGCTGTGCCATATCCTAAATACCCTTCACATTGGCCTTTCGAAACTCTTAACTTTTTTTTATTTTATTAATTTTTTTTATTTATGAAATTTTTCTAATTTTTAAATAGAATGCCATATTTTAGCCCTCTTAAAGTGACTTGGGAAGTTTTATAGTTTTTATCATAACTTTTTTAAATATTGTACAGCAAACCCCTTAGGGGGTGGTAATAGGGGGTAAGTATGTTTTGGGAAAATGTTTACAAGGAAAAATGAGTTGGTGTCAATCCTACATTTGACCTATCCACAGGCACCCTGAAAGCTGTTGTAGGAGGTTTTACCCTATTTTTATCAAATATTGTATGGCAACCCCTTTGACGTGGGATAAGGGGTAAGTATAATCTAGCAATGTGTTTGGGAGGAAAAAATAATAGGGCTCGGTCTTACACTTTATTTCTCTAAGGCCGACTCTGGGGAAGTTATAGGCGTTTTTACATAGTTTTTCTAAATTTTGTATGTCAACTCCCTTAGGTGATAGTGATAGGAGGTAAGTATGTTCTAGGAATATGTTTAAGAGGAAAAACTAACGGGGGTCTGTAATACATTTTATTCCTCTAGGGGCGACTCCGGGAAGGTTGTAGTGGTTTTACCCTTTTTTTTAATTTTGTATAGTAACCATGTTAGGGACTGGGGATAGGGGGTAAGTAGGTTTCACAAAAATGTTTGGGAGGAAAAACTAATTGGTGTCGGTCTTACATTTCACTTTTGTAGGAGAACCCTGGAAGCTGTGAGCGATTTTAAAAAAATATAAAAAAAAAGTTAAAACTTGTTCTTGTTAAACTTTGTACGACAACCCTATTAGGAGGCGGAGATAGGGTGTATATGTTTTCGTGGGAAAAATTAATGTGAGTCGGTCTCATATTGTACTTTGTACGGGAGAACTGCGGGCCAGTTGTTAAGGTTTTTTTGTACAAATTTTAGAGAAATAAACAGAGGTAGTCTTGGTTTTTGGATTTTATCTCAGTTAATTTTTGGGGCGATTTTGCTGGGTTACGAGAGCGATCGATTTGATTTCAGATATTTCTAATAGTCTAATCTACAGGTCTATGCGACATCGAGGGGCTTCAAAAGTTGCTTTCAACAATAACACGGACAGGCGAGCAGATGGACATCGCTCAATAGACTTCCCTATCTATAAAGACATACCTAATGGGGTCTCAGATAGATATAAAAGAAATTACAAACGGAGTTATTAACCTCTTTATACACTTATCACTTAAGTAAAGGGTATGGTATAATAACATCCCTAAAATGTAACGTTGTTTGGCCTTACTATGGTATCCATTAGACATTGAATCAATAACATCATATTACTGTTATATGTAGACCGCTTATGTTAACGGTTTTTTCATGTTACAACACCGTTATTACTTAAATGTTTATGTAAGCAACTGTGTTATATCATCATGATTTAACAATGATTCATGACTAGTGGGGACTAAGCCCAAAACTATTTAACTTTTCGTACGAATTTTTTTCAATGTCCAAGGTTCGTTTAGTCTAAATATTCGAACTGAGTGCTTCAAGATTTATTTCTTTAAGCAGTGTTGTTAAGAATTGGTTTATCTTCTTAAACGTTTCAAAATTTTTTTAAATATTTTTATGAACTAAAAGCAAGTGTTAAAATTTCAATATAAATAGCTTATAATAGCCCGGCTAGTGCAAAACTTAATCTAAGCTCTCAGGTTAAAATAAACATAAATTCTAATGGTATTTATTGAGGGCAACAGTGCTCCTCCTTTTCAATCGAGTGTGTCCGGCATGTAGTTAGATACCTCAGGGGAGCGGACTTAGATGTGTTTTCAGCTTGTTTAAATACTTGGCAGCCAACTTTAAACTGTCGTATTTACATAAGGAACTTTAAGGTAATTGTCATTTATATAATGTTTATTGCTTATTTTATACTAAGGATCGCCAGTTAAAACTTGTGGGATTTTGTTTACACATCGTTTGATTTTCTATATCGTAAAGAGTTAAGGCAATATCTAGTTAAAAAATTGAGGAACATAATTTTCTGCCGTAAATCCATTTCTGTTGGTTAATTTTTATTCCATATAACTTTGCCCGATTCTCTACTTGGATATAGCGATGTCACTGTAATTGAATCGACGCCACTCTTAGGTCTTCATTAGTATTGAGAAATGCTATATGATCAGCAAATAGTGACTTGTGCTTTTGACTGCTTAGTCAACAGAATTGGTCCTAGAATAATACATTAAGGTCTAACAGATCCTATTGGCTTGGCCAGCTTAAGTGGTCTTCCTTTTTGATCATGCACTGTCGATACTCTCTGGCAAGTTCAGCTCTAGTTTGATTAACATGCCCAAGTGCCATGCTTTTTCGAAAGCTTAAGAAATATCGATCCAAAGTGCAGAAAAATAATTTTTCCTTAAAGTATCTTCTCATAACGTATACCAATCTATCTTCCAAGGCCAAATTGTGATTGGGGAGGAAGAGAATGTGGTTGAAGATCAGAGTCAACTTGGCTAAGTCATTTTTTTAAAGAAGGGGATCATTTCCAGAAATCATCATTACCAAGTCAACTTTCTATGTTGGCGTATTCAAGTATTTTTTTTATTCGGATTTTGACATTTGTCAGGGCAAAAATTTGTCTCATCAAGACATACAATAATATGGCGTTGCAAAGAATTTTATTTATTTGAAATCGTTTAGGGGAAAATATTTTTTAAAAAGTAGCAAAAAGGCAAAATTTATAAATATTAAAAATGTCATAAACAATATAAACCATGATTTATATAAAGAAGAAAAAAAGTTAATTAACAAATAATTTGAGATAACCTGCGATTCTAAGAGCTTTTAAAAATTTGATGGCAGTCAGGATAACGAAACAAACATGTTTGTTATGCCATTTCATATAAAAAAAATTGTTACCTGCTGTGTCATATATAAAATATGTCAGTCAATATAAGATTAAAACAAAATATAAGCAAAACTTAAAAGAAAAGGGTTATTAAATACTTTAAAAGAAAATTTATTAGAAAAGGAATTCCTTGAAATATTTTTGTAACTGCCAGGTGAACAATTTTCATAGAACTTTGATTAATTATACTCGGAATCTAACATTCTTGAAGATTATTAATTAAAAAAAATTAATTTAATTACACAACAACACAGGTTTCAATAAACTGACGGAAAAAAGGAAAATCTGCTTTAAGTATCTTCAAAAGTACGCGCTTTGCTCAATTTAACCCATAATTGAAAAAATGTATGTGTGAGTTCCGCCATTCATCCCTTTCATTCGTTGCGATGAGGACAAACGAAGACAACGCTTACGTTGTTCTTGATTGCCGGTTGCCGTTTTGTTTTTACTGACTGACGTCTACATTTAAAGTAATTTTATACAATAATCGCTGTTGAAACTAAAACTAGCATTTATCACATTTTAATATTTCAATTAGTATGAAAATTTCAGTTAATATTTATAAACTACCGTACGTACCACTATAATCAGTAAGTGCTGTTGTTCTTCGTAAAGATTTTTTAACCCCTTGTTGCAGGTTAAACAAAAATTCAAATAAAGGGAAAGCAAACTAGACCTTAAGCCTTAGAACCTACTACATACACGTTTTACACGTCTTATTTGTTGTACTTTGTACAATCATTATAATCATCATCATTATTCACGTAATCGACATTTGCTATAATTTAGCTGAGATACACTGTGAGAAAGTGTTCAATAAACTAAAGGGAAGCTCTTTTGTCTTTAAAATTTTAATGGAATATTTATTTAATTAAACCCAGCAAAATTTCTTTTGGATTTGAGTAATGGGCTGTCATTGCTTCATAGGTTACAAGGTAATGAGTTCGTTTCGACAGAAAAACTTCCTTTTAGTAAGGACGGTAATAATTACATTTGTAGGTATATGCAGTTAAAGATTATGAAACAGGCTTTATATTATGTTTTTGTTTTCAAATCCTTAAATTTTTATTTATTTTGTTCAGTTAATCATTGGTAACTAGTTATTCGATTGATTCTTGAAGGCACATTTGTAGGCAGGGGTCGTGAATTTCGGGATAACTCAAACAAAAATAACTAGTTATTCGGCCAATAGGTAACTAGTGCTGGTTCATCTCCAATATTAATTGCTAACTTACCAGGTAAGCAAAGGTTTTGCTGGGAAGTTGCCGTATTTATTGTTCATTTGTTGTTTTGTTAAGACCACGTCGTACATAAATATTCAAAAAGGAGTCAGTGATTGTACTAGTGTTGTCGTTCTTTAAATAAATTTTCAGTTTAACTTAAAGGAAGGCTGTAATAAGCAGGTGATGGTCGCTGGCCATATCTGTACTACTTTTGTTTCTAACGTCGCCGAGCAATGGGTTTGATTTGGTTTTGAGTTCTTAAGTGGAAAGACGCTTCCACCAGTTGTTTGGTTTGCTGCGTTGCACAGTTCGTAAGAACGATCTCCATTGTATGTCAAGCTGCCGAGGGCATGTTTATTTGCTCCCATTCGCGCATCAAAGTAGCCGATAAGTAGTTTAATTTCCCCATGTGAGCAGCTATTTAATACATTTTATAGGTTGTCATAAAAATTTTCATTAACTTGAGGATCTGGCAGATCAGTTGAAGCATAGAATTTTTCCAGTATAATGCCATGTGGTTCCCATTTGATAAGGGCACGTTTAGCCTTCTTGGTATTCCTTTGCTACTAGCTTTTGGTTGATTGGCTGGCTTACCAGAATAAAGTAGCATTGTGCCAGAGGGGGTCGTGTGTTCACCGCAGTCGCTTCAACTTACTTCGCTATGTCCCAGGGAAAGCAAATTGGATCAAAGAAATCCCATCTTAATGCATTAAACACATTCAAGCTACACGAACACAGGAACACACGAACACAAAAGTTTCTTGCTAAATTTGTGTCCGACTGGCTGCTACTGAAATATTTACTAGACTACCACTACAAAATAAACATATAAGCAATATGACTTTCTGTGGTGCCACCTAAAGTCTTTTTGTACTGTTTAAGCTATATTTTTTGCATCTTACCGTATTGGCAGCACTAATCTGTTATCTGTCGCGTATAAAAATAGAAACTAGTTTAATTTCAACCACGCCACAAAATTAGCATTGACAGCAACCCGTAGTTGTGTTGCATTGTAGCAATTAAAAAATTATTCTCATAAGCACACGTGTATTTTGGCTGGTTGTGTTCGGTAGCCTGTAGCGAGGAATGTATTTAATGCTTAAGTTGCGCAAGTCTTGTCCTCTCATTTAGAGTACGAATATTTACTGTTCCGAATCTTTTCTTGTTTTCATTTTGATGGTCGTTATTAGGGAAGTGCTTTTAATATTTCTAAAAGGTGGGCTAAAAGAAATCACCCTATTGGAAGATGCTCTTATTTTTGCAAATGGTGGCCAATGCGAAATCTGTTGTGGCGTACGTGCTCCAGCTGCTGTCTGTCGGCTGCCAAACGCTTTGCAAACAACATCGGATGACTTCTCTTGGCCTACCTTGTATTATTATGTATCACAGTTTTAGTAATCGTTAGTTCGGATGAGTGAGTGACTAGCCTAAGCACCCTAGGCTGATGCTGTATCTGTCAGCTAAGGGCTCCAGACAAGTCAGGGTACGTGGGACCGTCATCTCGGTTTGCTTCATACAAATTGTGTTGACATAAGAATATAAGACGCTTACAGCACTTTTTTAGGTTTGGCGGCTAATGTACTACTATTTATCTGTGCTGTCTAAGCAACGGGCTCAAAACTTAAAAAGCCAAATTGTAGGGTGTTGATTTCGCGATCTCTCGGTGGATGTTTCGACCCCTGGTTAAGATTCGCTTTCGATGTCGATCGAACTTTTAACCATCCTAATTGGCCGAGAGGCATTTTTATACAATCGGTATAACTTTAATAATATAATAGTTGGCTGTTAATTTATGTGTTTGGGTGCAGAATACCTTAACGCACTAGAAGACGGACTGTATAAAAAAAATTAACAAAAAAATTTATTTTAAAATTTAAAACAGTTTTTTTTTTAATTTTAGATGGTTGATATAAAACTTTACTTGAGAAATTTTTGATTGAATCTACACAGTTGTCTACTGGTGAAAGATTAAACAATTAAATTTTAATTGATAACACTCTTTTTTGTTGAAAAAATCTTTATTTTTATTTTATTAATTTCAAAAAAAAAAAATAATTAACCATTTGCTTGTATGTTTAAGTATTATTTAACAATTTCACTAGAATTTCCAAATATTTACCGTGTATTTGTTTGCATTCAAAGTCATTAAAAAATAATATTTTGTACATGTTGTAGCATAAACGTCTAAATAAATTATTATTTTGTATTACCATCAAGTATTTAGTAGCTGGCCACTGTAATGCCACCAACTCTTCAGAAGCTCACTTAAATACACAAAAACATACGCAATGGCCAGTTGTTGGTGAAAAATATTTATTTGTTAAAAAGTGTTTCATATGACTGACTAACTAACAACAACAACTGCCAAGGATTGCAGGAGCGCAAGAAATGTATGCAAAAGGCAACATATAATTTTCAATATTTCATTTATGTAGTTGCAAGTAATCAACATGTTGAGTGTTTGTATGTCTGCTTATTTAAGTCCATTTTTTTCTAAAATATAATGAAATTTTTCAAAGCAGCTCTACCGCTTGGATTATTTATTTTGTTTTTGTGTTGCAAGGAGTTTTGCTTGTTTTGCGTGTGTCCTGTACTACCTCTATCGTTTTCTCGTTCTCTATACTTTTTTATTCTGTCATTAATTTAACCTTCAATTGACGTTTGATAATTGCAAAGGACTCTCTTGTTTTTTTTTCTTAATTTTACACACAATTTTCCACCGCTTTAATGATTATGTTGTCATTTGTTGTTGCTACTGTAGCCAAATGTCTATTGTTTTTGATCGTTGAAGGGGAACCTTCAATTAATTATAATTGTAATTAGTTTGATATCCTTTCATCGATTTATTTAAATAGAGGTTTGATGGTGGCCCTGCTGTGAATGTTTTTATCTGCTTTAATAATATTTTCCTTCGTTGGTCATTTTAGAAAAGAAAAATTAAAAAAGGGGAAAAGGTAGTAAATTCGAAATAACGATGTAAGATTTGAAATGCGAAGGCCCCGAAACTAACCTGGGGGCAAATTACGGCATTTAATTTAAATCGAAATTTAAAAATTCTAATTAGAATTCCTATATTAAAAGCATTGAGAACTCGATCGATCGAGTAGAATTTCAAATCGAATCGAATGCCGTAACTTGCCTTCTGAATACAAATGCACGTACCGACGAAACCAGCTTAGGGTAGTGTTTAAAGAGAGTTTTACAGTCGGCTAATGGAGCACTTAAAAGCACAGTAAGGCTGCTCAAATACTAATATTGAGAACGCGCTGGGCATACCTATAGGCTCTATGAAGACCAACGGTACCCTTATACCTGAGAGCACAACTAGGCCACATTCAGCATGGGAGACAGACCTCCATGAAAGTCTAAGATAATTTTGAAACTTATTGAAGAAAGGAAATCGGAAAATGGCCAACCAAATTGACAAGCAAGACAAACGAAGCATACGCAGACTAACGGAAAAAACACAGGCTGTATCTCTTAATAATGGCCCCTACTGAATTACAAAAAAAAAGCGAATAAACCTACCACCAAGAGATAGTATTAAAGAACACAATGGGAGAACGACTTACTTAAAAAACTGAGCACTTGTAGGTTTGTTCCAAATATTAAACCTTTTAACTGAACTTAACTCATGAAACGTAATTTGTCGGAATCTAAAGTTGGATTAAGTTCAACATTGAAGACCCAATCAAATGCGCTCGAAAGTTTTTGGACTCCTTAAGTCAGTGTGAAAGGCTTCTCATATATATCACGGAAGACTAACATTGACATATTTAATTTCAAAGAAAAATCTTACTATATGTATGTATGCAAGACCTAAAATGCAACTGTTTAAAATATACTAAAGCATTGCAAATGTATACCGATTATTGCTTGAAAAAATCTCGATAATCTTTTGGCCCAAAGTAAAAAGCTTCGTGGGCCCATGCCAACCTACAATTCGGGTTCTTGATGAATTCAAATATCATGACGGAAGTGAAATATGCTAGGGTAACCCATTACCTAAACCACCAGATGACCTTACAAGGACTCTCGTTTACTGAAATCCACTAGGAAGCAAAATAAGAGAAAGACCCGCTCACCCAGAAAATTATTCCAGTAACTGACTGTAAGTTATTTTTCCGTGAAGTTATTTTTACATAAAAAACCGTTAAATTGTAATAAAATTAATTGTTGTTATTCACAAAAACGATTGCACATAAATACAGATTTTCAGTTAAAGCTAATTATTTCTAATTTTTTTTTTTTTTTGGAAAAAAACGGCATAACATTTGATTTTCTGTAGCTTTTTTTAACAGTAAAACTGTAAAAATAAAAACAAAATTAGTTGTATGCTTTGTTTTTTTTTTTGCCATTTTTTATTAAACCAATAAGTTCAATAAACTTCCCTCTAACTTATAAAAAAGAAATTCCGTTTGCCTTTCCGGATAGCATGTAAGCCAAGTTATATTGAACAAGGTAGGAATAACTGATCAGCTGACTTCTATTTCCGCCATATGTTTTCAACAATGGTTGTGCATACTGTGTGTATGTTCCCAAAATTTTCGACAACCAAGCTGGAATTAGCAACAACAAAATACATGCTGAAATTTAACAGGAAGTTGTTGTTTTAGGGACGATCCATCCTTCTTACCATGATGTAAGCTAAATAGGTGACAAAACACTATTACCCTTAAAGGAGTACTGATGGTAAAAATCTGTAGCTGGTTCCGAAAAAACATTTTACTTGGCTAGTGCTGGTAATATAAGTTTCTTTCAATTTAGATTAGTTAAAAATATTTATTTATTTTTGTGATAAAGAAATTTAATTAAAACGGAACTAAAGGTTAAATAATAAGAAGTCTCTTATGGCACTAGGGTGACGACCATAGTCGAAAGTTTAAAATATGATAGAATTGCATTGAAAAAGTTTTGAAATGTAGTATTAAAAATTAAGCCGCTTATGTAAAAGTAAAATATTCATAAATGGGAAATAATTTTGCCATACTACTTAGTTTTGCAAAATCTCATAGATATTAAATTAATATTGACAATATTTAATGCGGACAAGACCTTTGACATGTTTATTACTTAACTTATTTCTGAATTTGCTTTGAACTACTTTTTATAACGAAAATGGAAACTCGCAGATATAAGTTAAACCAATCATTGAATGTAAATTCAAAATTTGTCCATTAAAAATCCTAGCTGGTTGCACTGGTCGTCTTGCACAAGAGATTACAAAACCTATTTTTCTATTCTTACTATCTTCAATGCTCAGAAAGTACGCACACACGTGTGCGGATTTGCGGATCACCGATTTAAATTAACTTTTTGGTTGATTTATATGAGCATCTTGTTGGAGGCGGTTAAAACTAATATTCGGTTGTTTAAAGTTACATTTTGAGTTTATTATACCCAAATAATTTTTGAGTGTAAATTTTTCCACATTTTTGATACCTTTTTGCATTTGTTTAGCTTACAACTTTAGAAACACGAACTTGAGGTCTATTAATCCATGTACAGGTCGGAAGTCAACTACATAAGTTAACAAAAAGTACTTTTTTAGATTTTTTGTTTTATTTATGACTTTTTTAGATTGTGAGTCAATAAATATATAATTAAGGATTACCAGGTAGAGGCCCAAAGTCAACCAACATTTTTGGAAGTTTATTATATATTGGTATTTTTTTTTTTTTATTTAAAGAAAAAGTAAGCTAGAGATTCTGGATTAAGATTGTACAACTTGTAAAATTTACTTTTTTGTTCTTAAAGGACTCTTTCGCATTTAGTATACATTATATGTACTTTGTTTTAGTTAATATTTAAAACTGCATTTACAAAGTAGCGGATTGATTCCTAGTCTTGTTACAAAACCTAAAATTGTTCAATTCGCTTTTTTGTGCAATATATTATTTTCTCAGACAATCAATCTATGGTAATGCAATGTCAAAAAATTTCATTACACAAATTCTGAGTTCAATATCGCATAACCTTTTTTTGTTTCTCATAATTAGTTAAATACAACAATACCGGATATTAAAAATTTTATTTCTTGAAATTGAATTGATTTTTAAATTCTTTACATCATCGGTGTCCAGTTTTCTTTTACAATCTTAACAAACACTTTTTTAACAAAAATTTCAAAAAAAAAAACTCATAAAAATGCAACAAACACAACAGAAACAAACCATAAACAGTTCTCACCATCCCATATTTAATGGTGATTTTTTTTACTTATTTTAACGAAAGTGTAGTTGTATTTGTAATTTGGTGTTGTAATTTTAGGTAAAAACATAGAACGGAAGTTGGGCTGCGGTTTTGCAAAAATAATGATATTCATACTCTTCTTGTACGTTTTCTTTTAAATTCGTTATGATGATAAAGAAGATAAGTAGAGATCATTATTTAAGAGTTTGCCAACTTTAGCCTTAAGATTAAAGAAGAAGAAAACCTTTTGTGAATGAATTTATTGAATGGGCGTTGGCGTGAAAAGAATATTTTGAAAAGTGTGTTCATTATAAGGATCATTTTAAAATTCATTGGTTTTCATTTATTTCTCTTTGTTCTTTACCACTTTTCAATTTTGACATTTAGTTGCTACCTTGACTACTAAAATCTCTGCTAAGTTTTAAGTACATTTCCGTTTTGGCCAAGAAAAACAGTGGCTTTCTTTTCATCTTTTCATGTCTTGCTTCTGCACAAAAGTGTTGCAAACAACTGTCAAAATTAAAAGATTTTTGTAAAAGCACTAATTTTTAAAAACAACACAACAAAGTTGTTAAGAAAACGCTTTAGAAAATTTTCAAATATGTGCGTGTTTTTGTTTTAAGAAATAAAACTCAAACAATTTCTACTGTTTTGCCAAATACAATTTAAACATTTTGCAGGTAAATAAATAACTTTGACATGTTAATGATTTGAGGTTAAAAAAGGCATTTGTTTAAAAAAAGATTTAAAAATAAAATAATTTTTGTTGGTTTTTGTTTTTTTTTATCGTCTGCTAAAAGATTTTACTTATTTTGGTCATTTCCCATTTCCAAGCAAAAAAAAAAAAATCAAGTACCTTTTTCCAACATCTGCCCATGTTTGTAACCACATTTCGATTGACTTGCGGCTTTTCCTACTGGTTTGTAAAAAAAATAATTTTTTGCCTTTTTTCTTAAGGAAGTTTAAAAAAAAAATTAATTTGATTCCCTGATTTTCTGGACTATTTTTGTATGTAATGGATGACCTATTTAAGCTTATGTTTACTCTTATTTAACACATGGGTTTCTGCCAAAACTATTAAATTTTGTTTATGTAAAAACTTTAACAAGTTTCTAGGAAATTTTTAAATTATGTAAAAAAAAATGTGTTGGTTCATTTTATGACAGCAAAAGGAATTTCCGGTAAGATTTCAAGTATTAAGTTTTTTATATCAAAATATTTATACTAACATTTTTGTCTTTTTATTTGATTACCCTACATTCCGCATTTTTAATTAAATAAAATTCAACAAAAATCTTTGTTAAGATATGATCATTGCTGGTTCGTTATGGTTTTGGTTATGGCTCGTTAATTATTTATTTACTTTACCTCAGCTCAAATACAAGATCAACCCCATAAAATATTAAAGACACAGTGTTTAAAAGGTGTGGAGGGTAGATTGTTTAAATGTGTATTCATGCCATGTTATTTGTAATCCATGGCTTGGTTCGAACATAACCACGTTTTGACGTTGAAGAGTTTATTCGAAATATCTGTTCGACCATAATGACTAAACAAGAGCATTAGCATAGCCCTAATATTGTTCGGGGATCCCCGTATTAGGCGAATTTAAGCCCCTGCAATTTTTTTAAGTTATTTTAAGAAGTAGCTCATTTTGGCTTTTTTTTACTTGCAGAAAACCATAATTTTCAAGCCAATTTAGATATTTTTAATATCTAAAAAGCTAGAAAGAAAACTCTTTTGTTTTCAATGGATATCAATACATGACGCCACTCCTACAAGAGGCGTAAATTTTTTTTTAATTTCAATAACAAAAAAATAGGTAAATTTAACTTACATTTTTACGCACACGAATTGAGATTTTTTAACAACAAAATTTTGCGATTACAAGAGTTGGCAGGATCACGTCCATAAAAATAAAATACTTCTACTAAAAAAATTGTCCTTGCAACTTTCAATACTTACGCAATTAACTTTGCAAACAAAAAAACTCTGCGGGACTACGCCAATACAAAGTAAATATCCTTTTTATACTACAGGATGGCTGATGAAAGCTGTTACTAAAAAAATACCTTTTTGATAAGATGTCGCACATGTGTCCTCGAGGGAGATTAAATCAATCGTATTTACCGCCACTGGGTTTTTATAAGGAACAAACTGCTTTCTTTCGCAAAAATGTTACTACAAACTAACTAGTTACTTTGTAACAACTTTTCCAACTTATCTGCTTTTTGGTTTTAGGCCCTCAAGTTATGCTTACTGTAGTAGTAAAATTTTATCAAAATCGCTGTAACGGTTAAAAAAAATTTGTATGATGCTAGCACTATCGAAAAGAAGGAAAATATAGTCGGTTCGAACCAACCAATCTTAATTAGTTTGTTTACCTTTTCAACAAAAATGTTTAAATTCCTTCTTTATTTGTTAATGTGAATATTTGTGATCAATTAATTAACATATTTAGTTCAGTTTTAAACTGCTTTATTTAAATTCATACTTTTTTTAATTTTTCAATGATTCATTCTTTTAGGCGCCGATATATACTAAGAGGTAGCGTTTGATGATTCCGCTGGACTTTAATTCATTTTCTTTATTATTTTGTTTATTTTTTTTAAATTTATTAGTTTATTTGAAGAGACTTGTTATGTTAATTTTTAAACTTTTATTGCCTTAAAAAAAGTCTTTTCGGCAAAATGTATTTAAATCATGGCGAATTATTCTATAGTTTAATTATTATTTTACAAAAATATGCATATTAACAGGGAAAAACGTACGGGAATTATAATTCAACAATTGAACTCGGTATTTTGGAGTTGTGAAATCCTAGAAGGCACCAGCAAATTTTTTGTGTCAGCAGGACATATAAATGAACCTTTTTCCACAGTAAATTGATGCTGAGTCTACACTGTCGTTTTGTGACATAAAATTTCAACTATTTTTTAAGTGCGACGAAATGACAACACGCTGTAATTTTTTTGTTGTGCCTTCGTTGTATTTTGGTAATTGTCCACATTAAATACCCAAAATGTTTTAAAATGCAATGTCAAATACCAAGTAGTAAAACAAATGACACACGTTGCCATCAGAGCACACTGTAATGATTGCTGACGATGTCATTAAATGGCATTGTCTGTATTTTAGCATCAGTTGCCAAAAACTTAAGGATTAAGAATTTGCGTAATAAAAATCTTTCCAAAAAATTTGTATTAAAAGTGAAACGGGTGCCTTAGTTAAAAAAAAATTCTATTCAAATAGCTATCAATAAAACTTTTTAAAAATATGATTTTTATGAATAAAAATCGGGCTTAGAATTAAATAACTTACCTTGTATATGGGCTGCATTTGGTTTATAACCCTGGCAATCTGAATTGATGGTACTACTCGTGGGTGAATGATTTCCGTTGCCGCCTAACTGCGGCAAACTACTAGTTGTACTTGAAGCCGACGTTGGTGTAGCTGAGGCGGCCGCAGCAGCTGAAGAGCGTGTTACACGATGTAATGAGCCCAAATCACGAAAAGGATTATTAAAACTGGCATCGGCATAAGGACGTTGTGATAAACCAAAAGCACGAAAATGGTTGCCATTTGGAGGACCTTCAAAAAAGAGAACAATAAAAACATGTACAGTTATTACTTAAGTTGGTAGAGATAAATATGTGTAAGTAAATACATATGTATGTACAAGTATTTTTTGTGAACTTTTTTTCGACACATAACTGAAGACTTAAAAATGCTGCATAAATTATTACAAAAAAAAAAAAAATTTGCACAAAAATAAATACAAAGTATGTCTGTCCAACATTTTTTAAACAAAAAAAAAAAACAAAGCTATAAAATAGCAACAAAGAAACAAAAAATCATACAAATATTGTTACTGTTGGTTTTTTTTTTAAAAACCACAAAGTGTTTCTCATTTTTCTTTTTTGTGAAAAAATTTCAAAATATATAAACTTGTAACAATGTTTATTCTTGTAGCAATGTACATATAATTGGATGTTTGTATGTATGTTTTTCATGTGTATTGGTGCATTGTAAAACCAGTACTACTGGTAAATTCTTTTAAAAAAGAAAACCAAGTGTTAAAAATAAAGTGTATTTCTCCATTGTTGTATTAAATACAAAATCTGCCATTTTTACTCTACTTTTCAAACACTTGACGCTCTTATTACGAAAAACACGTTTTATTTTTCCTTAATATTTTGTGTTTTCTTTTGTTTAAATTTTAAGATACTAAACATGTATAGAATTCCATATCTTTGCATTTGTTTAAGTGTTTAAATGAACATATTTGCTGTTCATTTCCGTTTATATCCTTTTGGCTGACACACTAACCCAACCATTCATTCAACCAACCAAAGTACAGCTTAAGTTACCACTACATAAGCAGTATTGAATATTTACTGGTCAGGGATGGAGAAGTTTACAATTTACCGTTTTTTTTTTGGTATTTTAATTCACAACTACCATTGGGGAAGGAGAGTATAAAATATATTCCCTCACCGTGTTTTAAGGTTCATTTGTACGTAACTTAACCATACCACAGTAAACAGCTGTTCGAACCAAACTTATGGGCAACACTGTATTTGGTTATATGTGACTTAGCATTACGCCATAACCATAACCTTAGAAACCAATTGAGTTTTGATTTTTAAGAGAACGGTTATGGCCTTGGCGTTATGGTAAGTCACATATAATTGAACCTTTAAACCAAAAAAATTTTTTAGAGCCAAATACACATATATTTCATCTTTTAACCCGATTTGAATACATTTCTTATAGCAATAGTTTTCAAAAAATATGAATTGGTTTCCACTTATTATACTAATTTTATAATCAGAAAAAAATAGCAGAAGATTTGTTGCAAAGCAACACAGATGTGGAAAGAGTCTTTACGAACAGCGTTTGAGTGTTAAGGTTTTTGTTAAAAGAATAGGGGCTAATGCTGATTCTTCAAATCCTGCTCTACTAAAATTTGACATATTAGTCACTGATCCAGTTCATAAAGCTGACCTTTTGACTGAAATATTTACTTGCCGGAAAGCAATCAACTAGAACCGAACTTGACAAATTGTCGGGAACAATACCTGATATATTCTCTTGAATTCGTGCAGTCGAAAGGGTTTTATTTAATCTCAAATTAGGTAAGTCTCCTGGACCAGATGGTATTGCAGCACAGGTCTTAAAACAATGCTCTTCGAAGCTTGAACGTTCATTGGCTAACTTTTTTTTAGCAATATCGTTCCAGAGTATTCCCTATGTGCTGGGAAGTAGCTTATGTTACGCTGATTCCAAAAAAAAGCGTAAAACCTTGAAAACTACCGCCCAAAAGCTATTTGTTCAGAACTCTCCAAAATTATGGAAAATACAACTGCCAATACTTCTTTCTTAGGGGACGTTCCACGGGGGCCTACAGAAAAATTTTGTACCTTCACTTTGTTTTTAGACATTTTTAAAGCGTTTGATAGAGTCTGGCATTGTGCGTTTCTTTCTTAACTTCTAGTTTTTGGTGTCAATGAAAAACCTTTTTGATTTATATCGATTTTTCACAGAGATCTCACTAATTGTTCTGTTATAGATGGGATCTTCTCCAAAGAGTTTGATATTAATTCAGAGTTACCGCAAGGCTCCGATTGCCTAATTTATTCGTTGTCATTCTTAATGACCTTCTACGTCAGACCTATAATCCTATTAATTTCTTTGCAGACGGCAGCAGCATATGTCATTCAAACTTATTTGACTACAGGCCTTGCTCTTTAGAGATTGGAGCTATAAATCAGATCAGAGTATAAATGACACACTTAACCGTAATCTGATCTTAATTTCCGATTAGGACCCAGGGCTAAATTACGGCATTCGATTCGAATCGAAATTTAAACATTCTTATTAGAATTCCTATATTAAAAGACGATCGATCGAGTAGAACTTTAATTCGAATCGAATCGAATGCGGTAATTTGCCCCCCGATGTTCTTTCTGATATTTTAGCGCCATGCTGCATCGTCTGTTTTATTGTGTATGATATAAGTGTTAAAGTTGAAAAAACTATTGATGTTCTGCACATAAAAATCTATCTGGATATATAAGAAGAGTATTACTACATGTGCACGATTAAATTATTCATAAAAGTACTTCAAAAAATTTTTTGCTGGCAAAAAAGCTAATGAAGGGCCTACTTTTCTACCTACACCTACGTCTAAAACAAAAATTTTATTTATATTATATCGAAATGTTTCCTGGGGCCAAATCGTCGCATTCGATTCGAATCGAAATTTTAAAATTCTTATTAGAATTCCTATACTTAAAGCATTGACAACTCGATCGATCGAGTGAAATTTCGATTCGAATCGAATGCGACGATTTGGCCCCTGCTTTCACATTTAACTTATATTTATAGATATTTTAACCCCCATAATTAATCAAGTTTTGTTTACAAATTTTTTCCCCATTTTATTTATAAATTTTTCTAAAATTTTCAAGGCGACTTTAGAGTTCTTTGTACATATCTTAGAAACGTAAAATTTATAGAAAAATTTTTCCAAAGTAACACTTTGCACTTCTTGCATTAAAACCCTACATTTTGAGGGGTAAAAACTTATGCCTCATTTCCTGCTGCAACACTCACGTTTGTTCTTCCTACTCACCTAATAATCCCTTAATGAATGTCAATTAAACAAAACTAAAAAAAGATCACTTTTAATTACTGCATGAAATGGATAAGTGTTAAATTGATCTTCATAATATTTAGATCATAAACATATTTTAAACATGGGATTAATCCACTTAATCTCATTGTTTTCAATTTATTTTTTCTCAGATGAATTGTACACATTGAAACGAGATAATGGGTTTCATGTACAATGAGTAAAACACATGTTGCTCTGCCCTTTTGTTATCTATTCCATTGTAATCGGATTAACTTTTTAAGTATAACTGGACAACAAAGGGTAGTTTAATTTTTCTAAAGTCGGCTTTTATCTTTACTTTATCAACTTTTTTTTTTTTGCAAATAAAAAAATTTTTTTTTATATTTTATCTGTGTGTGCATTTGGATGTTTTTCTTTTTAACCGCAACACAAAAAACAAGATAACTTTGTTGTTGGTAAAAAAGGGATACGATTTTTTAGAAAAAAAGAACAAATTTCCTTTACAGTGGAAAACACATATGAGCACATTTTTCTCGGTTCACCACGGATCAAAATATAATCAAAAATCAGAGATAACTCACATTTTTAAGACAAAATTCCTGCATATATTCCTACATATCCCACTAACGATGGCCACTATTTCCACAATTTTTTGCATGGAAACTTTTCAAAATGGCAAACTAATTTGAGAAATTTTTCTGGCATCACTCACCTTTACAAATTTATAAAATTTTTCGAAACTCTTAATCTTGAAAAGTGTAACAGTTTTCGAGTTCAAACCTTTTAAATAGTAATTGTTTGCCAATTTTCTGAAAGTTTTGATGCACAATATGATACGTTCTCACCTTTAAACTTGCCTAAGGGTAGCGCTAGTTTGATTTCTGTAGTTGGAAAAAAATTATTGGAAAGTAGCAGGAGGAGTGGTACGCCCCGAACAAGCCCTGTTGCTCCAGGTTTGACCCACTTTGTCCATTACCCAAATCCCTAACAATTTTTAATAGAAACCCATTGGTTGCCTTAGCGGCTCACAGCCTAGCCCAATATCTTGAGGCGATCCCATTCTCGTCAATTAATCGACAGTCTCATCACCGGCAATGTCACAATGACCCGGCACCCAAAAGGAGTCTAGATCGCCCTGAGAACACTCTAACAGTCGTCCACAAGGCTAGACCTGACAGAACGCCCCTCTAGAGCCTTGAGCACGCCCTGACTGTCGACGTAGATTGTCGCGTCCCTTTTCCCTTCGTTTCCTTTCCTATCAATCTGTGGCTCTCGTGTTCGCCACAATATCGGCCTAAACACGCTGCACCCATGAAAATGTACAAATTTCTTGAAGTTTTTTATTTCAAAAATTAAGATAGCTATCGACTTTAAGCCCACAACAAATAATCAAAATAAAACTTATATAATTTTCATCACCATCATCATTATCATTGGCGCAATGCACCGCTACCAATAATAAGTATTTTGTGCAGTCACTTGATTAGCCTACAAGTCTAGGCTAGGTTGCGGTGTAACAAATCTGCTAACCAGGTGGCGCAGCCTCCTACCACAGAGTGCCGCTCACTCGCATAGCACATGCTCTAAGCAAAAAACGACAGGTCGATGTATCGGCCCCGCCGATACTGTGCAGGTGGTATCTGAGATTACATTTACCTGTCAAAATATCGGTGAGAAGCCCTAAGTCCTTCCTTTCGAGAGAAAGAAGTTCCCTAGACCTGCCCCTAGACAGAGCCAAGAGTCCCTTGGCCTGTCGCTGTCCCTGGGCCCCAACCCAGTGGGCAGTAAATTTAGCGTCCCTCAGGGCAGCATACTTCCAACGAGAGTAGCTGCTAGAAACGCCACAGAACGGCTCCGGACCAATAAACGGGCGATTAGCCCCGCAGTTTGCCAGACGGTCGGCACGTTCGCTTTTTACTTACAGCGCTTTATTAAGGAAGAAGAGTTTTTTTTTCATATTTTAGTTTTATTTAATACATACATATGTACATATGTACATAGTTATTTAATATTTTTTAAATTTAAAATTTTTTTTTGTGCTGGGATTTGAACCTGGGACTCTTGCTACAATTTGCGCGCTGCCATCTAGGCCACCGAGAAACTTTGTTTTTCAAATGTTAAAAAACACATAAAACAACAAGTTTTTTATGCTTGATCTTTTGAAGTAATGCCGACTAGAATGGATTGAAGAAAATCTAAGTACGGATCGTACTTAAAAATTTTAATTACAATTTTGGATATATTTAAGAATTCTATTCTTGATTTAAGAACATGTGTTTTTTTTTTCTGTGTATGGGTACATATAAGTCGCACTTACGAAAGTTACGTAAAATAAAATAAATTTTAGTGTAGGGTCTAACATATTCGAACTAAACCGACTATAACTTTTTATTGTATTGTATTTTGAATTGTATCAAACAAACGTTGGATTTTAGCAAAAATAATAATGAACAATTCTCACCATTTAAATAATTAATTTTAAACTCCTCCCAACTATTAATATTACCGCCAACAACAACAGCATCCACATAAGCAAGGGGGTATTTTTAAAACTATTTTCACAATCGGTATGCCCTTAATCATATTCAATACCACACGACGAGGCTGGCGATTTAGCATCACCATTATCAAAATCCAAACTAATTTCAATAACAACATTGATCACATTGCCAGTATCGACAGCACTTTCACCACTACTAACATCACAAACACCAGTATTGTTATACGAACCCAATGAATAATTGGAATGTGACAAAACTGAAGAGATTGCTTGAATGGTTGTTGGCAAACTACATTCATCTTCTTTTTGTTTTATCTTAAAATCTTTTACATTGCATTCTGTTGCTGTTGCAGTTGTTGCTATCGTAAGTGGTACCGCTGCAACAATGGGCGGTGTCAACAACATTGTTCTCAGTGAGCGATGTGGTATAAACAACTTTGACTTACTTGTTTTTGAGCGGGGTTCACGAGGTCCATCGACTGTAACTTTGATTGCCTTCGAATAGGTGGCCACCTGTCGGGGAAATGTATCCACAGTAATGGTTAAGGTAAAACTTTTACCTAAAAATTGAAATAGAAAAACACAAAATTTTTAGAAATTTATTTTATGGATACGTAAAGATATTTTTAAATTTTTTTAATTTTTTGTGTATGTAACTTCATTTGCCTGCAATTTACTAAAAAGTGCTCTACAACACACACAAAAAACTACAAAAAAAATTTTTCAAACAAATTCTTGTTCAAAATAATTTATTTTTTTAGTCAATTTATTTAATAGTCTCTAATAATATTTTTATTTGATTTTTAAATCAAACAAAATTTTCGCCTAGACAAATAAAATATTTAACCAGCTCAGCAAAATTTTTTAACAAAAACTAAAATTCTTGCAAAATTGTTTATCTAAATTTACAACTTTCGTTGTAGGTCCTCAGCCAGACAAAATATTTACTGATTCTCTGAAATTTGTTACTGATTCTACAACTCAGTTTTTTCTGTGCAATTATTAAAAGTTTCTTAGAAACTTTTGCAGCAGGAAAAGAAACGGATTTGGCTTGTCTGGTTACCAGAAGTTGATATTAAGAATTTTACGGTAACGCACAAAGCACCAACGCTACCTACGTTTTGACTTAACTGCGAAAAATATTTGTTTTCTCTTATTATTCATCAAAATATTTGTTTAAGTGCACTTGGCATAACTGCACGTTTACTATATTTTTTGGCAATTTAAAACTATTCTCATATAAAAAATCTAGGTTCGCTGCAGAATTAGAAAAATGTGGTGGTGATTTTTTGACACATTGCATCCCCGTGGCAAATTTGCACTCAAAATTTTAACAATAATACACGCTTTAAAAAAATCACCCTTACTAGTCTTTAAATAAAATTTTTTTTTTTTTAATTGTTACTAAATAACATTTACAGAAGGGCGACAAAGGCCGGAAACTGGTGCAGTCTTTCAAGCTACATGCGCACGACCACAAGGACCCTCCATGACGCAATCAAGCCGATGCAATTTCTCATTGCCTGATTAATGATTTCACAGGCATCAACATAAGAGATAAGTAAGTACTTAAGCTGCTTTTTGACAAGCTATAAAATTGTTTTGCAATTGAACATAATTTTGTTCGAACATCATTTTCTCTCGTCTAGGCCGCTAATGTCGATGTTTTGTTCTTGTTCAGTCAAAGCAAATGTTTGCTCAATCATGTCTGCCATCAGAAGTCTGTTTAGATGTCAGCAACACAATCAATTCACGAGGTGGTAATGGCAAAAGGGTGGCTTTCTTGTTTATATTTTTAATATTTTGACATTTTAACCGTCAAGTGAAATTTTTGCCGTAAAAAAATACTAGATTGGATTTAACCACTATCGTAGAAATAAACTATGAATGGACAAAACAAGAACATGAGCACGTTTTCCCCATGCTAAAAAAAATTTTTAAATTTTTTATAGCTACTCTGCTGACGCTATGTTCTTGCATAACAAATTTTTGGGTCGTCAAGACGTAATATTAAGTAATTTCATACTTAATAATTATCTGGCAGATATGTTACGATTAACGCAATACCTGCCATGTTGGCTTACCTGACGGTGGGAATGCTCTTGCGTCCGACAATCGCCACCATTTAGTTTGGCAAGAACACATATATGTGGCAACTTTTCCATTTGCTATGGCATCGGATAAGATAAAATTGTCCATTCACGCAAAGAAAAAACGTGGTTGAGTACACACAAAAAATTTTTCAAACAAATTCTTGTTCAAAATAATTTAATTTTTTAGTCAATTTTTTTAATAGTCTCTAATAATATTTTTATTTGATTTTTAAATCAAACAAAATTTTCGTCTAGACAATTAAAATATTTAACCAGCTCAACAAATTTTTTTAACAGAAACTAAAACTATTATTTTTTCAATAAAATTCTTGCAAAATTGTTTGTCTAAATTTACAACTTTCGTTGTAGGTCCTCAGCCAGACAAAATATTTACTGATTCTCTGAAATTTGTTACTGATTCTACAACTCAGTTTTTTCTGTGTATGGTCACGGGGATGACGCAATAAATTTAAACAACTAAAGAAGCACCAAAACTACATGAATTAACTGGATATTCAAAGCGCCGAAATAAGCACTTAACATGAAATGCAACTAAGTGTGACATCGCGAACAAATATCATGCCATACGTAAGCAGGTTTGTAAGCTTTGCTGTCTTGATATTCCCTTACAAACCTACCTACGGCGAAGCAGCAGTTTTTGCTGGGATATTGCAGTTTTAAAATAATTAAAGAGGAAAATGGATATCTTTTAATTGTTGAAGAATGGACTAATATTTTCTATCTAAAATTGATACACTTGACCCTAAAAATGTGCAATTTAAAAGCTCATTTATTACCCATTTTTAAAAAAGGCTTTGTTAAACTTAAAGGTAAGGAAACAAATAAAAATATTTTTCAGCGATATATATTAAAAAAACATATTTTAGGGGTTTGTTCATTTTTTGCTTAACAGAATTTAAAAGAATTGACTTTTTTCGTTCGAATATTCGAGGAATTTTGAAAAGAAAAAAGTCGAATAATTGACAATCCTAGTGGTCATCCATAATAAATGAGAAGCGCGGGAAATGCAGGAAACTCTTTAATAAGACGAAAAAGACAGGAAACTGGTCTTGAGACTACATTAAACAAGTTCAAACTTCTTCGTGAAAAACAGGTCTGAGACAAGCCGATGCACAAGCTTTTATCCAATCGATTGAAATTTAAGTATTGAACTAATTATGCACGTTTGCCAATCATATTATTGAGTCAAATTGAAATTTGGGGTCATACCTTCATACATAATAAGTTTTTGGCAACAACATTAATTGAAAAACCTTCCAAACTATTTATGTACTTTTTATCTTTTAAGCTCACTTCTCTCTTAGAAACGTTAAGTTACTTTCTTTCTGTCTTTTTCATAGAGTTTCTACTGTAACTTCTTTCAACTTTGTTGTACTGTTTTGGTTGTTAATTATTTTAATGTACGGCAAATTTGTCTTAAGGCTCATAAACTTAATTTGCCCTTTAGTTTTTTTGGGCCTTTACGAGAGTTAGATTAATTTTAAGTGATCGTAACACGCGCCATGAACAGTTGGCGGTCTTTTTAAGTTTTCTTGCAAAACAGCCTTTTGCGTTCGACTAATTTGTTAAGACAGTAGTGTAAGTTGCTGCAAGACATACATCATATTATTTATGGCGCAAAGGCGTTAAAATTGTTTATTTTATATCTTGTTGCTTTTGACATTTTGGTTTATAATAAATATTATGTTTTAGACATTTTTCGCCTAAATGCAAATATGGGTCAAAAATTAAATTTGAAAAAGTTATTAATTGTAGTCCAAACGAAAAATGTTACATACATTCTCTGCAGAACTAACGTTTAGAGCAGCAAAATGTCATCTGCAAATAACCAACGTTTTAAATGCGACATTTTGTTTTCAAATAATTCGATTCTTTTCACAGTTTCTTGCCGTTTCTGGTTATTTTAAATGTGTCTCTGTTTTTATTTTTTTCTTTTTGCCTTTAAATCTGACAAACTAACAAAGAAACAAACAAACCCACTTGTGTGTGTATGTGTTTTTTTTTTCTTTTATTTGTATTTTGTGGGTTGGGTTTCGTTTTTGCCACTTCACATTATTATTCTTGGTTTTAATTCAAATATGTTTGTATTTATGTGTTATGTTTTTCTTTGTATGTATTTACGTTAAAGTTGTGTTTGTTAACATTATAAATGGTTGCTAAAATCGCACGACCGACAAACAAATAAAAAAGTTTGCTACATTTACTATTTGTATGGTTGGCAAAAAATAAAAACCAACAACTACACCCCCACTTCATTTGTGGTAAATAAAAATAACAATTCTGAAAAGTAAACTAAATACTTTATTTAAGAGCACGAGGGTGAGTAAGAATTTAAATGAATATGAAGAGCAGGCGTAGTAAATACGAAATGTTGGCATAAACCTAGTAAATGTATGGGTTTGTTTAATATTAGCCCGATGATATCGACCAAGTTAACCACAAAACCTCAGTAAAATAAAAAAATATGTTAAGAAATAAATACAACAACAACAGCAATAGTAACATCAAATACTCATGCATGAAAGTGTATTCTCTATTCAAATATTAATTTTTTTCACTATGAGATACGAGTTTTTTTTTAAACAATTTTTTAAACTTGACAAACATGGATTTTGTTCAGGATGCTCTCAGAGAATCACAAAGATTGCATATAATTTTATGCCTACATGGGATATCTTTTTTTAAATATTATGGATATGTAGGTACACATTAGGGTGGGTCCATGATACAACTAATCAGGTAATCTCGTCCCTGCAACAACTACAAATTAGTTCCAAAGTTTTAAACAACAGCTCATAGAAAAAAAAACGATTGGTAATAATTTTTGTTGTTTTATTTTTACAGGGAGAACATAATTTTGACATTTTGGCACTAATCAACTGGGCCGACGAGACTACCTGGTTCCTTGTATCATGGGTGGGTCAATTTGTATAAATGAAAAAATAAATATGTACCTAAGTCTATTTTTTAAGCTTTAGTTCTATTTTAATGTTTATTTTTTTGCAAAATTTTTCAATATTTCGCCACTCCGTTGTGTGGCATCATCAAGAGGTTATTTCAGTTAATATAACAAATATAACAAATTTTGCAAAAAAATACACATTAAAATAGACCTAAAGCTTAAAAAAATAGACTTATTTATTAACATTAAAAAGGTCAAAAAACTAGAAAAAATAGATAAATGAAAAAATATTATAAATCGTATAGCAACAATAAAATCACGAAAAATCTTTGGAAAATCCACATAAATATTTTAATGGACAGTGATGAATTAAAAAATATATAATTTGTACTACTGAAAAAAAATCTCCAAATAGGTATTTATATTTCTTTTTTTTTAAATAGGTATAAAGAAATATTTAAAAAGACCAAGTAACTTGCTTTTGAATGCCGATTAAAATTTAAAATCGGTTAAAAAATATTCGGGTTACAAATGCTTAAAAAAAAACTGCACAGTGGGGCAGAATCAATTTTTTTTTTTGGAAATAATTGAGCATTTTTTGAACGGCTTGCCCGATTCACATTAAAGTTTACATGAGCATAACAGAGAAGTATTTCAGGTCATGCTTTTAGAAAGACACCCCATTTTAGCTCAGTGGCGGCGCTTCATAATCGCAAGAGGCACAATTTTTCAATTTTTTTTGTTACTCATCAACTTTCATACATTTTGCATACTTAGAACCCGCATTAAGTTTTACAAAAAACATGCTTACACGTGCTGTTCAACTTAAACGCGTTATACCCTTTTAAAGAACTTCAAATTTCGAATTTTTTAAGGATGTCCGTCCAGTTTTTTTCAAAATCTCGGATCTTATACACACAAAAAAAAATCAAGTAGTATTTACTTAAGCCAAGCCGTAGCGGCGTCAAAAATACAGTGGGTAAAAATTTTCTTAAACCAAGTACAGATTTTCTTAAGCCACTAATTGTTTTAGTACAAATTTTTGCTTTTTAGTTTGGCTTAAGTTCATAGAATTTCTTTTTATTAGAAGAAATTATTATTTTCCGTTAATGTTGAAAGAAACTTTCAATTTGAAAAAAGCTGATTCTTCTACCGCTACTAGCCAAGTAGAATGCATTTTCGAAAGCAGCTACGCAATTTCATCATCAGTACTCCTTGAACGGTAGTAGTGTATTTGGTTGTAAACATCACCTATTTAACTTACACTTAACTTACTTTTACCCACTTTTAGGTCAAAAAAGGTTTGATTCAAGTTCGAAACTGTGCTTGATGGAAGCTTAAAAAGATTATCAATCAAGCGTAAACGGGATTATTTTAAAAATTTAAACTAATTTTTTTGGACTTTCGGAGCTTTATTAAAGAAGAAAAGTTTTTTTTATTTTATACATTCTAATAAAATAAAAAACTTTTTTTGTCTGTACTGCCGTAGCTGGGATTTGAACCTGTCACTCTTTGAACTATAACTCCAGCGCACTACCCTCTGGAGCCACCAAGACACTTGGTTTTTAAATGGTAAAATATATCCAAAAACAACAATTTTTTTCAAAATATTTTTTTTAGTAATTCTGCATAGACCTAAATAAAAAAATTTAAGTACGGATCGTATTTATAATACAATTACGATTTTGGATAAATTTAAGAATTAAATTCTTGATTTAAGGACATGGTTTTTCTTTCTATGTACATAAACATGCTTTAAAGGCGGTTTCATACGAGATTTATTTTACACATGACTTGTCACTTTTGCAATCCACATGTAATTCGTATGTCTCTCAAAATTGTCATTTTACAGATGATTTACAATTTTTGCTTTCACACGTACGCAAGTAATTACATCTGACATAACCTCCAAACCAAAATAAACAATTTACTTTTCCTTGTTGTTCTTCAAAAAACAGCTGATGCTTTGTCAGATGAAAATAGAATGCGCTCTAATTGAAAATTTGTCATGTGACTTTTCCATATGTGTTTCACACAAGCAATGTTGCCACGCGTTCACACGACATGTATCAATTTTGCAGTAAAAAATTTGACAGTTCATATGTAAAATACATCTCGTATAAAACCACCTAAATCAACCAATTAAAATTTATTTTATAATTTTTGCTATTTATTACAAAAAGTATTTTAGTTAACCGTCAAAATACGCTTTTACCATAAAAATCATTTGCTAATATTATTATTTTGTCTTATTTATATATTTTTGTTGGGGTTTTTGACCGCAAAATGCATAAAATGTATTTTGAAACTTTGTTGCTTTATAACTGAAAAATCTATTAATAAATTTTAACAATTATGGATAATAATAAATCATACGTAAAGTATATCTTGGAAATAAAAAGTTTAATATTTAAATTAATAACGTGTTGAGACAAATTTGTTTGCAAACAAAAAAATGCAACTTAAACTTTTTAATACAGGCTTTTGCAGCAAAATATTTTAAACTAAAGCCCGTTCTAAAAGCCCTTATTTAACAAAAGTCTTTTAAAACCCATTACTCTCATACCCAATACTCAATTTATTCAAGCAATTATTGTAACATTCATTTATTTGAATAGAAGGATGGACGTATTATTGTGTTGAAGACTGTTTTTGATAGCCGTGGACAGTTTTAATAGGATATTGTTAGCAAAACACAGCAGCAGCAAAAAAATTATTATAAATATTTACAATGAATATAAACAAAGTTATATGTATGTAATGACCACTTACCAACAGCCTAAACAAAAAAAGAAAATTAACGGGCAACATTAGAAACCTCGAAGCATAAGTTAATGAATGTTTTTATTTATGCAAAGGAATATGCCTTTTGATTGAAATGACACTTAATCAAGCATAACACAGCAGTATTTAATAATTACACAGTACTTCTATACAACACTACCAAAATTTTTTAATAATTTTGACTTTTTAATGAGATTTTTTTTTAATTTGTTAGAACATTTTTTTAAAGATAATTTTAAGATGGCAAAATTAAAAAAAATGTTTAAAATATATTTTGTTCAACTTTAAGATTAATAAGGAATTAACAGAAGTAAAACGGCTTAGAGAATGACACGCGCCAGTAATAAGATTGTTCTCATTAAATTTGTTGAAATAAAATCATGAATAGAACATACATAGTTTACCCTTTTATGTTATAATGATTAAAGCAACATACGTAAGAAAAAAATTTTAAGGTAAATTTGTTTAATTTGAAAACTTGTTTTTTTTCATTCCCGTTTTTTTACAAAATTTCATTAAAACTCTTGAAAATATTTTGCCAAAAGCCTAATGTGGGTAACATACACAACTAAAATAACAAAGAAAAAAAGAGTTAAAATTACTATTGAAATTAATCAAATCAAAACATTTTAATCAATTCATTAAAAAAACAAAGAAATAGTTGTAAAAAAAAAATGAAAACTAGAGCAAAGCCATTTGTACTTCTTTTGATGTTCCTTTGTTAACAAGTTTTTTTTTTCTTTTTTTGAAAAATATGATTTTGTAATGACTTCATTTGAGACTGGCTCATCATATGAACATAATAACTTCTTGACGTTTCCATAATCTAAATACAAAAATGCGTTTGAAAAAGATTAAGTTCTCCCTTACCAACACGTAAAAGTATTTTGGATTGGAAATTGGACCAAATAATGACCAAAACAATGGGATTTATTACAATCCAAAAGACAAAAAAAATAAAAAAAAACTTTTAATTCATAAAAAATAAAACAATGAAAGTTCACGTTAAAGCAAATAAATCAAATATGAAAGATAAATGTTTTAAAAGTTTTAAATGATTTCGTTTAGAACAATTTGAAAAGGGGTTAATATTCGTAAACGTGTTTGATGGAAGATAAGCTGGTAACACAACGTCAATTTGTGTGAAAAACTTAGAAATAAAATCAAGAGATATTATTAGATGAGACTATAAGAATAACTAACATTTTAAGCCAATTATTGTACTTACAAAAGAACACTATACCATTCCCAAATATGTTTAAGAAGTTTTTAGTTGTTTTAAAGAAATTTCTAATTCAATTTCAGAAATTTTTAATTCAATTTCCGAACTTTTTAATTCAATTTTAGAAATTTATAATAAAATTTAAAAAAAAATCTAATTCAATTTCAGCGATTTAAATTAAATTTCATAAACTTTTAATTTAACTTCAGAATTTTCATTTTGGAATTTTTCTGATTGCATTTCCGGAATTTTTAGAGAGTTCTGAAATGCAAAAAGAACATCTAAATATTTATATAAAAAATTCTAAAATACATAGATAATAAATAGAGAATTTAAAGTAAAAAACTAGAAAGTTTTGGATTGAAACATACGTGTTTAACAGACAATTAGAAAGTTGTGAAATACAATTAAAAATTATGTTGTATTTTCTAAAGAACACAAAATTTTTTTAAAACTAAAAAAAATTGAATTTTAATTGACAGACAATTTTTAAATTCAAAAGTTAAAATTTTAACACTAAATAAATTAAATTATTAAATTAACGAAACAGTTTGATTGAAAATCTGTAATCATTTAATAGAAATATTTTGTTGATCAAATTAAACATTTGTAAAATGTAATTTATTTTTTTCAGTTTTTTCGAAGTCCAAGGAAACGTGCAGAATAATACGAAATCAGACATAGTGGCTTTTAGAGAATCTTCCAAGGATGAACACTTTAATCATTTCTTCAGACACTTATTGTAAACGAATTTATAACTGGACTTAAGGGTGGTGCTGCTAAGGTCACAGTATATGCAGATGATGTGATAGCTTCACTGTCGAGAATAAGTCAGTGGGTGGAAAATTTGAAGCCCTAAGTAAATTCTATGAAGATGAAACTTGATTGTCATTATCAGCAGAAGGCGGAGGCATAGACTTTGCCGAGATTGAATATTACCAACCTAAAACAGAAGAAGAACGCAAAGCACCTAGGCGGATAACCCTGAAAATTACTGCCCAAAAGCTATTTGTTCAGCATCTCCAAGGTTATGGAAAGTTGGGTAATTTATCACCTTCAGTCTATGGGGTGACCTACTGGCCATTTTAACAGCAAAATGGTGTACCTCGATTCACCATTTTGGCTGCGTTTGGAGTGGCAATGAGTTAAAAATCATTTCAGGGGTACCGCAGGACTCCGTCCTCGCTCCCACTCTATTTCTTATCTTTCTAAATGACATTCTATGTCAGACTTCGAACCCTTTCTATTCCTTTGCACAACTTTCTATACCTTTGCAACATATGGGGATTGGAGCTATAAGGCAGAGTATAAATGACACACTTAACCGTGGTTTGAGACTAGTCCCCGATTGGGGTCGTGCGAATAGGGTGGATTTTAATGCCCGTAAGACCTAATGTTGTTTTCTGACACAAAAGCGCACATTAGCTCATGCTGCATCGTCTGTATTAATGGATGGTATAAATGTTGGGGACACAAAAGCTCTTGATGTTCTTGGCATGAGAACCCAGTACGATGTCCGTTGGACGGAACGCGTTTTTCATGTATCAAAAGAAGCATTCAAGTGTCTTGGTTTTTTTAAAAAGTCGTAGGAATTATTTTACGCCATCTGATCTCACCGTTATATACCTTTATCTGGCGGAAGCTCCGAAGTCTATTTTGGAGCTACTTGACCGCGTACAGGAACTCGCGAAGGTACTCACGGGTGACGTCGGGGTATCCAAACGCTTCGATTTCACTATTCTATTATATTTGCTCTAAAGAAATCAGGGAACTTGTTCCTGAAACTCGGGATTTTTTTTGTGATACTCGCCTTTCAGGAAGAGCACACCCATTTGTGGTCGACTGGCCAGTAAATCACACTACGCATTACAAAGAAAATTCATTACCTCCAGGCACAGTTAATATCGAGAAATTTAAATCAAATGTCTATAAACATTACTCCCTGAGTGCTAGTTATTAGAAAAAAGTAGTGACACTGAAAAATAAGCAGTCGTAGAATCTTATTGTGAAGGAAACGATCACTGCGTTTTGCATGTAAGAAAACGTGAGTCAAAAATAGGGAGTCGCTTGATCATGCAGGTGCCATAGGGCATTGGCAGCGTAACTGGTAATTCAAAATGTATTAGTAACTACGTGGCCTACTGTACCGGTGGATAAATATACTATTGAGCACATTTTGCACTACTGTTCAGCGCTCGTACGCACCAAGGTAAACTATCTAGGATCTAATCTATTAAAAACCTGAGGGAATTATTTGGAATTGGTAATACGAGACTGCTGGCATTCGCCTATTTTTTAATCTAATTGGTTGTATTAAAATCATCAGTTTGTCTTTCCTTAGTATCTGGTAGCACCAAGGACCCAAAAGGTTCATGTGGGGACTCGAAATCCAACCTTGCTTGACCCTTCAGTGATTAAAACTTAAAACCGAAAACGATGACGATGTAATTAGCAGAGTCTGGCAGTCATCAGGTAAATAATTCGATCAATGCACGAGAGTTTTTCCGGGCTACACCCGTCACAATGTGAGCGCCCATGTTGGCACTTTAGATAAAAAAATTTGTACTGGTGCAAAAGCAACTGCAATAAACACACGCATTGGCCACACTTTTGTTTTATTCAGTGATCTTTTTGAGAATATCATGTCGAGTTGGAATACTGCCAAAGCTTTTTTCTAGTGTAAAATTTTAACTGGAACTTAATTTTTTAACTAACAATAACACAATTAATGTTTTACCCAATATTTACTTTTGTTCATTACAACAAATGTTACTTTCAAAAAGCAAACAAAACAATAAAATATCAACAACTTGTAACATATGTCATAACAACACGGTCAAACACTGACATGCAATGCTTAAAAATTTTTACCCTTAAAACTGACAGGCACATGTTCTTCAAACACCTAAAAAAATACACAATTTTAAATTACCACTTGCAATTTCAGTTTAAAAAAAGCGCAAATGAAGGGAAACTAATCTTCTTCTAATTAATTGGACTTCCTATGTTAATGTCACAATGTTACCTGTAATGCCGCAATGTTGCAAAAGGATCCTGCACGTCAATGGGCCAAAGATCAAAAGTCACAAAAGAGTATGTAGCATACTAGTATATAAAGTATGAGCAAAGGATCATTAAATCGATTAAACAATAAAACTAAAATTGTTGAATATTATTTTAAAGTTGAATATTGCGTGCTTGCAATTTTCCAAAAACTAAAGAAGTATGATCAAAAATACATTAACGATCAGCCAACAATATTTGACTTCGTGTACGTGTTTATGTGTAAATAAAATGCTAACAAGTAAGAGCGCTATATACAGCTGTGCCGAATCTTATATACCCTTCACAACTTGTAGGGGTTTTTAACCTAATTTTTTCAATTTTCGTATGGCAACTCTTAGGGGGTGGAGATAGGGGTAAGTATGTTCTTGGAATACTTTTGTTTGGAAGAGAAACCTATTGGAGGTCTGTGATACATTTTATTCCTCTAAAGGCGACTATGCGGAAGTTGTAGGGGTTTTACTCTAATTTTTTCAAACTTTGTATGGCAGTCCTTTTATAGACTGGAAATAGGAGATCAATATGTTCCACAAAAATATTTGGAAGGAAAAATTAATTACCCCAACATTTGACCTTTGTTGGAGCACCCTGAAAGCTGCGGGGCAACCCGGTGATAGGGTGTAAGTATATTCCGCAAAAATGTTCGTGAGGAAAACTTAATGGGAGTCGGTCATACATTACAGCCATGTAGGGGCAACTCCCGTGCAGTTGTAAAAGTTTTTATGTACAAATTTTAGAGAAACAAACAGAAGTAGTTTTGGTTTTTGGCTTATATTTCGGTCAGTTATCAGGCAAATTTGCTGGATTTCAATATCGTTTTTCTTGAGGATATTCCTGACAATTTGATACTACGTATGGGTCTATGCGACATCGGGGGGCTCAAGAAGTTACTTTAACCCATAACACGGACAGACGGACATCGCTAAATCGACTTTAGAAATTATATACTTTTTGGGGTCACAGAAGAAGTTACAAACGGAATGACAAACTAATATATGCCCTTATCACTTATGTAAAGGGTAGATTAACAATGGAAAAAAAGGTCCTTCTTTATATTTTACACGCTTTTAAACAAATGAGTTTGCGATAACACATATGAAACATGGAAAAAGACAAAATTTTATGCCCCTGAAAAGATGTCAGTTGGTGTGTAATTTTGGCAAACACACGCACCCAATCTTCATTAAGAATGAAAAAAATTCATTGATCATTCATTTGAAAATTCACAAATTTTGTTTTATGGCTTTTTGAGAAGCATTGAACTTGAGCTTCAAACGACTATAGAAATGCAAATAAAAGTATGGATAATGGCTTGTAAGAGTGTTGCATGCTGACCTTAGGCCATCAACAAGCAGGATTAATGTGACGACTTCTGTGAGTGAACTTCTGAAGTGAACATTTTTTTTGCGTTAACTTAAACAAAAAGTAACGTGAGAGCTACATATAGAATAAATACGGATTTCTTTATGGAAAAGAAATTTCAATCGTAAAAACTTTTTTTTTTGTCACTTACCTCTGCCGCTACGTCCCACAAATCTCAAATCATTAAATTTTGCCACTTGATCTTTCATGGTTGCCTTTTCATTACGCAATTCAGCACAGTAGTTCTCATCATTACCAGCCCGTATATACACATTTGTACCATCTCCCACATCCACCAACGCCACCACTTTAAAGGCAATTGGCAGTGTTTTATTTGAACGCCAATGGGTGGGCAGGGCCGAGCACAGGAAGTATGGATTGCTCGTACGTACTGTAAAAATAAAAATTTATTTTAAACTTTAATAAAAAGTTGTAAATTAATTTAAGGGAATTTTTAAGTGCATTTAAATGTACATAATTGACACTTCCCTTACAACAAAAACAGTATTTTGCATATATCTCAACAGCTGTTGCAGCTGAAGTCCTTAAACTTTGTATTTGTGTTAACGTTGATAATGTGCCTAATTTGACTGAATAACAATGGAGTGGCATCTCCCATACAACAAGAATAGTTTTTACTTATACCCCTTATAACTGTTACTGGTGAAGTCTTTAAGCTTTGTGTGGGTGTTTACATTTTTAATGTGAGTAATTGGACCGAGAATGTAAGTGAATGTATCTAAGCATCCAAGTGTCTTGGTTTCTTGAAAAGGGTGAAGGAATTACTTTACGCCATCTAATCTTCTCAATATTTCACCTGTATCCGACCGAAGATGGAATACGATTTTCATTTATGGGCAGGTGCTCGAAAGTTTATTTTGGAGCTACTTGACCGCTAACAGGAACGGGCGACGGTACTCATCGGTGACGTTAAGGTATCTAACCGTCTCAATCCACTTGAACATCGTCGCAATGTAGAATGTATTTCACTTTTCTATCGATACTATAATGGAATGAACTCCTAAGAAATCGGGAAACTTTTTCTTGAACCACCTGTTTTTTTTTTTTTGTGTAATACACGTCTTTCAAGAAGAGCACATCCATTTGTTGTCGACTGGTCAGTGAACCGCACTACGCATTACAGAGAGAATTCGTTCTTTAGTCGCACAGTCCGTATATGAAACAATCTACCTAAATATATCTTTCCTGTCACAGTTAATATCGAGAAATTTAAATCAAATGTTTGCAACACGCCTCCCTATATCCTCCTTCCTATAACCTATTTTCATGATACCAACACGATGCAATGCATGTATAGGGGCCATAGTCCTGCCATATAATAAAAATAGCCTTTTGTATAAATGTATCTTAATAACTGTAACAGCCGAAGTCTTTAACTTTTGTATGGGTGTTTATGTTGTTAAAATTCATAATTGAGCCTATAATGGGCGAAGAGAAACATGGAAATGGCACCAGAGAAACAAGCCGAGAAATCGGCGGCGGCACAAAATTTTTTACAATAGCACAAGATAACTATTTTCTTAAGGTACCTTTTCACGGTAATACAAAGTAATTAGATTTTGTAGAATCAAAATATTATGAAATTCTCTCCGTGTTTAAAAAAAGAGAATAAAAATCTGTTCTAACTATTTTTCATGTTTACACGGATGAGGTTGGTAAAATCAAAATCGGTTGCTTCTTGTCACTTTCTTTTTGGGGTAACGCCATATGGTTAAGGTTCAACAATATTAACAAAAACAACATGAAAAAAATCTGCTTTTATTTTGATTGTTTGTGTATTGTTTCATTAAGTGTAGCCACCTTCATTAGATGCTGTAAGTGCTGCCAATCTTTCACACGTCTGATGTGATGAGAATACACAAGTTTCTAAAATGGTTTAGAAAATAAACATTTACCGAACACTTGTCAAATTTTGCATCCGTATTCTCTCCTACCCAATACATAATGCTTTTACATGATGAGATTTTGTATTATCCCACAACATTTTTTGACATATCGTAATATAAGTATTACCGTGTAAAGGTACCTTTAAGAAAAAAATATTTTAAAACCGACTTAAAATGTGTTCAGTAACTTTCCAGTGAATATTCGCAACGAGCAAGGCATATCGATACAAGGTGACCGCAAGAAAAAAATTAAGACAGTCATTCTCTTACACTTTGCTTTTTTTATATGGAGTTTGAAACATCATTGAAAAATAATTGCCATTTGAGTATAACTATTTTCAAGCTTTAGACTAAACGAACTTCGTTTATATCTTGGCAAGCGTCTGGAGCCACTTGCTTATGATAACAATAACAAGCATAATTGTACACTTGAGTGATTAAAAAGTAATGATATTGATACGTGATTTTAGCCATAAAGAAACAATTTTATATTTATTACCCTAAAAAATATGAAACTAATTCTTGAATGAAAGTTGTTTGAGTCCTTTTTTATGTAGACATGGTGTGTGAAAGAATTTTCTTTTTTTGTACACAACGTGTATGTCTTTTGGGACTAAGAAACCTTATTTAGTTTTTTTTTTTCATGATTGACACTGATTTGGATATTTTGGCATGCGTTGGTTTTTAATTACATGCAAGTTGTTAATAAAGTTCATGTACTTTAAGTAAAAAAAACATGTAAATTTTTTTTTAAATTTTTTTATTAATATACTTTGGATACCTGTATTATAGGGAATTACCAAAGATGTTTCACATAATATGTAGGTATGTACTTGTGCACCAGAAATATTACGTCAGTTTTTTTTTATTAAACTATAAATAAGAAAATAATAAGTTATTAATCCATGTTTCCAGAATTCTTTTACTACAACTTTAATAGAAGACATAAGTTAGCCTTGAATCATGGGTGAAGTAATCAATAATTAAATACCTATATGCTTTCAGAATAATATCAAGCTAACGCCATTATGTACAAAATATTAAAAATTCTAAAGGGCAGAAAAGAGCAATATCAATCGGCTGTTGTGAATAACTGCGTAACGAAATGGATAGAAAAAGTACACCGAGGGTGAAGTGGTCTGCACGAGTTAAATATAAAATATATAAGTAATTGTGGCATTTACATGAAAACTTGTTTTAATACCCTCCATAAAGTAATAAAGGTATATACATATATATATGTATATCCAAGATTGCGTTTTAATGTACAATTGGAATTGATTGGTAGCAAATACAACCAAAAACAAGTAAAAGCGCTATATTCGGCTGTGCCAAATCTTATATACCCTTCACATTGGCCTTTCAAAATCCCAAACTTTTTTTTTATTTTTGTCAATTTTTTTAACTTATGAAATATTTCTAATTTTTAAATAGGGGTCGGTGTCATTTTTAACGCTCCACGGGTGACGGGGAAGTTGTAGGGGTTTTTATCCTAATTTTTACAAATTTTGTATGGCAACCCCCTTAGGACGTTAGGGGGTAAGTATATGCTAGGAATATGTTTCGGAGGGGAAACTAATGGGGGTCGGTCGTACACTTAATTGCCCTAAGGCAAATTCTGAAGAAGTTGTGGGCATTTTCATATCATTTTTGTAAATTTTGTATGGCAACCCCCCAAGGACGTGGAGATAGGGGGTAAGTATATTCTAGAAATATGTTTAGGAGGGCAAACTAATGGGGGTTGGTCGTACACTTTAATGCTCTAAGGCCAACTCTAAAGAATTTGTGGGCATATTTACATCATTTTTGTAAATTTTGTATGGCAACCCTCTTAAGGCGTGGAGATAGGGGGTAAGTATACTCTAGGAATACGTTTGGGAGGAAAAACTAATGTGGGTCTGTGATATATTTTTTTCCTCTAGGGGCGACTCCAGGGAAGTTGTAGCGGTTTTTACCTTATTTTTTAAAATTTTGTATGGCAACCATGTTAGAGGCTGAAGATAGAGGGTAAGTATGTTCCACAAAAATGTTTGGATGGATAAAATAATTCGGGTCGGTCTTACATTTTACCTTTGTAGGAGAACCCTGGAAGCCGTAGGAGCGATTTTAAAAATGTTTAAATTAAGCTTTGTATGGCAACCCTGTTATATGTGTAAATACTAATACTAATAAAATTTTCGTTTTTGGTGGGGTTCAATATTATTAACATGACTGATTCTGTTTTTTCTTTTTTGTTGTTTTTTTATTATTACATGTAAAAGTATGTTCTTTGTTGTTGTTGTAGACTGAAAAAAAGGAGGTAGTCTTGGTTTTTTGCTCATATCTCGGTCATTTCTCGGGCGATTTTGCTGAATTTCAATGCCGATTTTCTCGCGACTATCTGTGACATTTTTATACCACTTACGGGGGGCTTTAGAAAGTTGATTTCAACCATAACACGGACAGACGGACAACGCTAAATCGGCTTCCCTATCTATAAGGATCCAGAATATATATACTTTATGGGGTCCCATCGTCATTTGCTGATCTGGCTGCTTTTCTTAGTACTCATGAAGATCCTTAGGAGACCTCGAACCAACTACAGCATCTATTATGCACTGCCTCCTCCTCCAACATAGAGAAAATTCAACGTCGTCAAAATAAAATCCGAACAAAGATATGTGGTGCTTCTTGGTATATGGAAAACAGAAACAACTACAAGGATCTACAAGTTCTACTAGTTGAATGCGAGATTCTAAGCCAAGCTGGAAACATATCCAAATCCACTCGCTCGAATCATCTTATAACATGATGGGGATACTCGTTTGAAAAGAAGGGACACTGTTGTTGTATTTAAATGAAGCACACAAAAGTTAGTAGAGTCAAACCTTCACTATCCTGTCTGTGCACTTTTTTCACTGTTGCAAAAGTATTCTTCTGTTTATTTTATTTTTACAAAAAATCAACCGGTCTCAAAATAAAACCCACTTTGTTATTTTTTCGCAATTTAACATCAATAATAACCCTGCAAAACGGGCGTGTATGGACCAGTCCATAAAGGAGTAGGATTACTCCAAAAGTAACAAATATTCTATGTAGGAAACATGGTTCATTTAACCATAAAACCCATTTTTCCATTACATAGGAGTAGTTTTAAATCTACCCTTTGGTACACCATGAAGGATTAGTTTTACAATTGCGACAACTCAGTATGCGATGCTTAATAAACAAACACCTGTTTCTTAACTACGAGTTCTTGTTAACAATGGCATGGCCCATGACTGCATTACATTGGACTGACCATGTTGTAACTAGTCCAGTCTGCCTAAAATTTGCCATGTGGTCTAATATTTTTGCAGGGAAGTATTATTTGGGTTAATGCTTTTTTACCCGCAGTTTTTTTTTAATTTTTACTAGGGTAACTATTTCTATGTGCCCACAGTGCTTTTAATGATGTAAGAATTGGCATGACTGATCTAAACAACATTTGATACAAGTTGTTTGTTTTATATGAGGGCGAAATCTGAAAATCATATTTAACCGCATCAACGGCGAATACATATCGGTGATGAGATGTTATCTATATACAGGGTGTCCGCCGGCAAGGTATACTACTGTGTTTGTTTATAATTTTTGATTAAATGAAAGAGAATGGATCTTATATGGACAAATGTTTTATTTAATGTCGGCAATTACGTATAAAATACAATTTTTGATATATGTCCGCTTCTGTTAGCCTCACAAATGCAAGCCATTTTGAGCACATTTTTCATTACATTCTCACAAATTTCACGCGAAATTTTATAAATTTCATCACCAACATTTTGTTTGAGTTACTCCAGCGTTTCTGGTTCATTTGCATAAACCTTCTTTTACAGATACCCCCACAAAAAAAGTTCGGAACAATCAAATCAGGTGACGGTAGAGGAAAATCGACATCACCGTTTCCCGCAGTAGTTCCATTGTAAGCCTGGCTGTATGCAATGTGGCATCGTCTTGTTGATACCACATGTTAACCAAGTCCAAAACATACAGTTGTGGCAATAAAAAGTTTTCAATCATATCACGATGTCGCTCCCGATTGACAGTTACCGTTAGGCCGTTTTCAGTTTCAAAAAAGTAAGGTCCAATTAGTCCTCCTGACCTAATTGCACACCAAAATGTCACTTCTAATGGATGCAAAGTTGACTGATGAATTATTTGAGGGTTTTCCACTGCCAAGCACCGGTTATTCTGTTTATTCACATATCCATTCAAATTAAAAATATGCTGAAAATCGATAACTGATTTTGATAAAATTTTTTAACGATTAAAACAAGTTGGTTTTCCGAATATGCCAAATATGAACTGACAGGACTAATGTTTACCAAAATAACGGTAAAACAAAGTAGTATATCTTGACGGCGGACACCCGTTATATAAGTATGCACAGATATCGTCTCCATTAGACTTTAGTTAACAGGTTTTAACTTACCCAATTCATTTGGAAACTGTTGTTGAGCCTGTAGAACGGAACGCTCTAGCCAGGCTAAATCCTGATGTATAACATTATTGTTGCTATTGGAATTTCCATTGCTACTACTATTGTTGTTATTGCTACTGCTATTGTTGTTATTTGTACTACTATTACTATTCGCTGTACCATTACTGGCGCCCCCATTTGGTGAATTACTTCCAATACTTGCCGAACTACTAGGCACTATAGTATCAGATGCCATACTTAACCCCTCCGCGTTCCAATGCTGAGGCTGCGTTAGGGCAGAATGGGAATGGGTGATATGCTGGTGGCTAGGATGCGAATGTAAGTGGTGATGATGATGATGCACTGAAGATGTTGGTGGTAGTGAGGAAATAACCATGTTGGCAGTGGCAGTTGTTGTTAATGATTGTGGCAAAGTTGCCGGCGATAAATAATACGCCGATGATGATGGAGATGTGGCAGTTGCTGCTAGAGTGGTGGTAGCACCAGTAGCTGTGATGCTACCACCCAATATAGAGGAATTTAATAAATTCGTTGAAGGATTTAAAGATGAGCCGGAATACTGCAAAGCATTAACAGTATTAGAGGTTAAATGCATTCGCCGGGTTAAATAATTTTTGGGAGCTATTTTGACGGTTTGTTTTACAAACAGTTAAATCTAATTAGCAGCGGCAAAAAATGTTTTATTTGATTTTAAACGTAGGTATTTACAACTTTCTGTGTTTTGTTAAAATGTTTTTTTTTTATTTTGTTTTTGCCTTTCTTTTCTTAAAATTTTATTTTTTTTTAATTTAAGTGACTCATTTAAGTGTTTGACTTCTTTAAGTTCCGATTATATTTTTAAAAATTTATAGCACATTGTTGTTGGGCTTTTTATTATTAATTTTTGTTTGTTGTTGCTTTCTTACTTTAAATAAGCGCTAAAATCGAACGCTTTTTCTTTTCTTAAAACTTGTGTGACGTTGCGTGTGTGTGTGTGTGTATGAGTGTGTATGATTTTGTCCAAAGCTTTGCGCGTTTTTTAATGAATTCGCAGAAATTAGGTGAATATTTGTACATATTTTTATAAACTTGGTTTGGTCGATTTTTTAAACACATAAACACAGACCGGTTCAATTTTCGGTAAAATCCATTCATTGATTCAAATACATACAAACACGTTGTTGTTAATCAACAACAAATTGTTGCCGAGATATTTGTTGTTAAATATGAAAAATGTTTTTAATAAGTTTTGCTTGTTTTTTTTTATCAAACACCAAATTTTTTTTTAATAAAAAAAACTATTGTTGAAACTGATTTGTTTAAAAAAAAGGATCAATAATCACCAACTGAAAAAAGGTCTTGTAAACGATGTAAATTTTTTAATTGGTTAAATGAATAATTAGTAGGTAGGTGTAGGTACATACCTATTTCTAAGAATAGGTAGGTTTAAAACTGATTTGATAAATAGGTAGAATACATTTAATAACAAACACTACGCACGTTTTCGTGAACAAAAAACACACTATGGATTTTTTTATCGCAATTGTTAAAAAAAACATTCACAAAATTTATTTCTATAGGCATGTATCTGATTTCCGTTTCCGATAGCAGTTTTTTAAAATTCTTTTACAAAAAAAGTTATTGATATAGGAATTTCTAAAATTTTTTGAATTCATAAAATTTTTTTTAATTGCAATTCTTAACGTATTCCAAACAAGTGCTCACGCGCGCCGCATTAAAATGTTACTGGCACTTAACTTGGCCACCAGCATCGGTTTAACCATTCAACAACAAATCCAAAACAAACTGAGCAGCAACTGAGTGCAAAAATAATATCAAAAATAAAATCAACAAATGTACACAAACACACCTACAAACCCTTACAAACGTCACAAATTCGACAACAGAAAAAATATTGTACTCACAGATGCAAACAATTGTTGCTATTGCCAGCACCATAAAACAACAACAAGAAAAATAGCTAAAATTTTAGGCGATAAGAATAATTTTGTATCCATGGGATAAATTAAAAACAAATACAACAAAGTACTTTAACTATTTAGTACGATATTTTGTTTCAGTGTTGCCAGGCTGGAGATTTTTACCCTTAATATACGTTGATTTTTGGGACTTAAAAAATAGTTTCTTGGAATTTAGAGCGTGTGTAAACTAAAGTATAGGATTTTACTACTTTGTAGTAGTTGGGTTGTTTGGAATGTTTTAAATTTTTGTTTGCATTTTCCTACTGCAAATTTTAAGTTCTACGCATTTCTAAAGGGAAATGTTTATATATCTTCCATACTTTAAAACAATTGATTTCTAGTAGACTTTAATACATTTTTTAATCAAAAAAAAAATATTTTTTTAACTACACCATTTCCATTTGTATTTTATTATATTTTATTTAAAAAAATTTAAAAATTTTTAAATACCATTAAACCAATGGTTTTTAGAATGCAAAATAAATTAACCACGTTATAAAAGTTTTCGCAAACATTCTTCAGTTTTATCTGAAAATGCAAACAATTAATATGATACAATACCTATTAGAGACCTGCACCAAGTCCTATTCAAGCTAATTCAAGAACCGCATAATTTTCTAATTCTTGTGTTATTGTGCGGTTAAACGGTTTAAGTGCTGAAATGTAAAGTAGCTAACACAGCTTTTGTGCTGCAGTGTAGAGTAGTTAAGAATAAAGAGTGGTGTCGAGACTGTGGTGGATAAAAAAAAAATTACTGTGTCTATGGTGTGGCAACAACAACAAAGACTTAGGAGTAATGTTGTTGTTATGTTAACAAATTATAATACACACAATGTTGAAAGGGTACATACACAAGCAAACATATACACAAGCAGGCAAATCAATATAAAACTCATGCGTAATTGCATTACATTACATACATATGAACATTCAAAATCAACCCCCCGTTTTTTATAACTATCACACCAGGAACATCCCGCCAGCAGTAAAGTTTCAAGATGAATTGAAATGGAAGTGTGCGATCATGATGAATTGATGTGCCGTGGCTGTTTGCTTAAATGTGCTTAACTGTGAATATATTTTTCATTCAAGTTAAGTAAACAAAAGAGATGGCGAACAATACAACGCAGTACTTAATTTTGTGTGTGCACACGTAAGGTATATGAAATGAATTGATAATTCAAGATGATGCCTTATTTAGTGTCGTATTGGGCTGGCCTCTAATACCTATGTACATATATATATGAAAATGCGAAAATGTAGTCAAAACTCTGACAATGTTTTGTCAATTAATTAAAAATTATAATACAAAGGAAACTAATTTTATTTTATATGTTTGGATCAAAATATGTATCGTTAAAAGTGTTTGTGTTGTACAACAAAAATAAGAAATCCAACATACATTGAATATAGGTACTCTCTTTTTAAAACATTTAGTACTTTTTCCTTATGGCAACACTGAAACTATTTGCAATATACTCTCTTTAGGTTAAGTCTTGTTTAGTTCTCTCTTAAAATTCTTCTTATTTCGAATTCTCTTAATTAACGTGTGGTAATAACGGTTAATTTATTCCATTTTGCTTTTGTTGCCTTGTTTTAAAACTGGTATTTATCGGAAAACCCCTATAGGAAAATTTTTTATATTAAAAGTGTATGCATGTGTACAAAAATCAAAAAATACCCTGAAACTAATATCGTTGTGAAATAGTTATGTATGTACTAGTTACAACCAAAACTGTTGTAAAAGTGATGTTTGTGCCAGTCAAAAAAGAACAAAATTAAAAAAAAAATTTAAAACATCGACTGCCTATATTGGATTTTAAGGAAATATTTTTGTTTCAATAGATATGAAGAGCTGCATAAGTTACATTTGTTGGCTACAGTGCTTGTTAGTATTTTAGGCATCTAGTTGTTTGTGCCCGTATTTACCTACAATGCAAAAATGACATATTGTCGTAGACTAGGTTAAGCTAAAATGGCTGGCCCAGAAGACCCACATAGACCCATTGGGTTCTAAGTGCTACCAGACAAAAATAACCAATAACTAGTCTTACTAATTTGTTGGAATGAAATCCAGGACACTCCAAACTATTTTCGTAAATGCCAGCAACCTTATCTTACCAATCCCTGAAACTTTCTCGAGACCTTGGAACAATTAAGATCTTAGATAGGTTGCTCTGGAGCGCACGAGCGCAACAGTCTCCTCATACTCGGGTACACCACAAAACCTGCAGACATCGCTGGTCAGTCGCCCTGTTTTTTGGCATGAACCACTGTCCAACAACGACCTGTTATCATCCTTACTAGGAGTCTACAATTACTTCTTCCAAAGGCAGAATAAACCTCGTCCCCACCGGGTCAGAAGGTCCCCACACTGTTCTGAAGACTTTACACGAAGTGGTATTTACCCAGACCTCCGTGGCTCTGACCTTCACCAGGAAGTCCCTACACATGTATATGTATGCCGCTATTATAGAACTGAAGTGGAGCACGCACGTTCATTGCTCAATCCATAGGCAGATGAGTCCCTTGCCTCGCCAGCTCGTCTGACATCGCGTTCCCTCAATGCCCTTGTGTCATTGAACCCAATAGTTGGTGTTTAGTGTTGTTTGTTTTTTTTACATTACCGTTTAAAAGCAGTTTTAAATAATGGGTTTTATATGATAATAGATACATACAAAAATAGCACGATCAAATAACAATAAGAATAAACCTCAAAATTCCTACAGAGCACATGAATTCAAGGCCTTGCATGAATTCTAATTATACGAAACTCTCTTAATAAATCTATAAGCTCTTAAGAAATTTTAACAGTACTTTTGTAAAGAAAAGAGATGATAGAAAACAACTCTTAATATTTTATCAAGAAGCGACGACCAATCAGAAAACCCGATTTCACGATTACAATAACAAGTTGCCTTAAGTACTTCATGTTTGTTTATATGTTTTTGTTGCCTCAATCAAGTTTTTCCTGATTGGTTGAGTTCAATACCTTAGCCAGAGAGTTTGGATGTATGTAATACAGTATGTATGTATGCTTGGTTGTTTTGCTGCTTAAAAGGTTAATGAGGCGTGCATATTAACTCATTGTTTTTGTTGTTTTTAATTTTGATAGGTAGGTAGGTATAATATTTTTATTTTTCTTGTGTTAAGCAGTTTTTTAAAGGTTGGTAGGTCCCACCTACATAAATCTTTTTTGTTTTTATAATTTTTTTTTGTATTTGCAATTGGTACCTACATAGAGGTATGCCACTTTTGCTTCTTTTTCCTAAGTACCTATGAATATAGGTAACATCAATTATTTTTGGTATTAAATAACCTTCTTTGGAAGTTTCAATATGTTAAGCTAACTAAGTAGATAGGCACCTATTTTTAAATTAAAATTTGCTAATGTAACCTGAAAAGGTAGAATATTAATTTTAAAAACGTTTTCGATTTTGTCCGTAAGCTTTTCTACTTTTATACCTACTTCGGTTTCTAGGAAGCTTTAATTACTACATCAGCCTTTTTATTTGCAGAACAGCCTTTAGCGAGGCCTAGCAGCTCCTTACTAGCTGGGTATTTACATACATAGGTATGTATTTATGTACCTATGTATGTAGATATAAAGCACAGTTACATAAATTTTCACGTAGACTTCTGCGGTTAATTAAAATTTGCAGTTTTTCCTTTGTTGTAAGATACTGTCACGTTGTTTGCGTTTTAAATTTTCTCTATTCGTTTGATGTATAGATGTCATCTTCATTCATCCCTCTTCGACGGTAACTTTATTCAATTTATCGATTAAATACTCTCATACTACCTATAAACTACCTTTATACCTAGATGGTGATAATAGATTTTTCATCATGTTGTTTTTTGGCGCAATGAATAAGTTTGATTATTGCAAAAAACAAAACAGAAAATTTTGATTTGTTAACTTTTGGTTATACAGAGTAAGCGTGCCCAAGGTCGGCATGTACCAGTAGTCGGCCATTTTGGTTGTAATATTAAGTAAATAAGAATAACGGGTTTTTTAAATGAAAATAACATCAAATAGGTATGCCATGAAAATACACTCATATCTCTGTTTCTAATGATCAAAGTAGGCTGACGTGAGTATATTTTGTTAACTCTGTCCTCATTAGATGACAGTGTTTAAATACATACGTTAAGTACTGCCTCTGCTTATATTAAAAAATTTTCTTTGAACCGAACTTGAACAGGTAAGTAAACATGTGATTTTTAGAAATAGTTTAAACAATAAGGTTTTTAAAAAACAGAAATTCCTTTGAATTTTATCAACGCAGTGATAAATTTAACAAAAACTAAATGTTTATTTAATTTTATTGGGTGCCGACATTAGGAACAAATAATTTTGACATTTTCCGAAGGTCGGCATTGGGGTGCGAACTACTGGTAAATTGGTATTTTCAACTGATTAAACTCAAATTATACTAAAATACTCATTAATTACTCCTCTTGCTACTAGATTTACTTCCATGCCGGAATGGTTTAAAACCAGTATGATTTGGCCTGACGACTATAGGCAAGTGTTGTCCTAAAGCCGGCAGCTGTTTTATTTCCAATATAATAAACTAATAGGTCCCTAAAAAGGCTTATACCTATTTTGAAATCTGAAGGGATTGTTACATCTTGGCAAAAAGAGTAATGTTCTGGTATTTCGAAGAATCCTTACAAAGCGCTGTAAACGAAATAAAAGAAGATGTGATGTCCATTCTTGGTGCCAGCAAGAAGTATGGGGTTCCCTGGTTAAAAATATAGTATAGAATACCTGGCCGCAATGCTAAATGTCCCAGAAAAATGTCAAATGCTGAAGAGAAGCGTATAGAAAAGTGGTGCCACGACCTTGCTAAATGTTCCTATGCCCGTTTATGCGTCATTTTAGTCAAGTTTTTGGATTAAAAAAATTTCGAAAGGCTTACTTTTAAGACGACAAAAAGGGTTACTGAAAGGGGATAGAACAATTCAAAAACAAAGAAACTGAAGTTTAACTTTAAGGAATCTGTCCTTTGTAGTGGTACGTATGTGGATAAGGTGCACCGAAGGGGGTAAATATTGTAAAAGGCAAAAAGAAATTTGTTGTGTTGTCAATTTGGCCGTTAAAAAATAGCTTAATTTGGTTACAAATAATTTCATTATAACACATTAGAAAATTTTTTACACACACACACACACATGTAGATGCATTCACACGTACTAGAGGTCTGCAACGGATAAGTTTGCAAATAAATTTTAAAGCAGTGATAGGCAACTAATAATATAACATTTTTTTTTGTATAGGTAGGTATAAGCAGTTACAGAAAAAGTTTTGCAAACAAGCGATAATCATCCACCCGGATTGTAAGCTCATCTCAGACTAATTAAAATTTCTAACGTGTAATCGTGTACATGTGAAGATAAAAGAGGGACTTTGCGCGGCAACCGTGCAACCGTTAAATGACCATGCCTATGCTCAAAATGTGATTATTATGAAATTTTGCCTTAAAAATTATAATTTAAAAAAACCTTTTTATTTGAACAAAAGTTTGGCCAGTTTTTTCTGTGTAGGTATAGGCAAGTTGTAGGCATATACATATGTATTTCAGAAGTACATAATTTAATTTTTTGGCGCCTCATGAAAATGCTGTGATTTTCGAAAAACTACTATTTTTTGCCAAGATATAGGTAAATTTTGGTTTAGTAATTTTATTAGATACCTACTAAATTTTATTTTAATCTGGAATGTACAAGTTTTAATTATTTAGTTTTTATAAAAAGCTGTTTCGTTTTTTTAAGTCCATGCTATCTTGAGGTTTCGATGTTTAAAATTTTACCACAAAAAATTTATTAAATATTTTTAGAGCCAAGAAAATAAACAGAACTTATGGTTGGTTCCTATCAGCTTATCTTCCATTACTTAAAAAAATATTTATATTGGCATTTTAGCTGTGGGTTTGGATATTTTTAAAAATTCTAATTTTTGTTTTTATAAGATAAAAGTAAAAATGTAAGAAAAATAGAGAAAGTAATTTTTAGGCTGATATCTAATATACTCCACAAGCCTGATTAATATTCTTTTAATGATTGTGTTAATAAGCTTTCAGCAGGTATAGCACATTCATGCTAATACAATCTTTCTTCTTTTATAAAAACTGAACAGGGAAACTTGCAATTTGAAACGCACTTGTATGCATAGGCGTTTCCCAAAAATAATCTTCTGGTGATGTAAGATGTCGAGCTGTTTATGATAAAACATTAAATAACTACTTTGAAAATGTAATGCCTGTCAGCAAGCCAGTCTTTTTGTAAACTCTGCACTGTATCAAACCTCTCAGCTACCTCAAACGTGCTTTAATCAGGGTTTTCAATTCTTGTGCTTTTATACGCCTGTGCATCTTGAAAAACCGGATTCAATAATGCGTTAACAGTTTGCTAAAAGGATCCTAAACATATTTGAAGAAACACCTTAACCAACTCACGAGTCTGGCGGCAAAAAAATCATTTAGATTGCAGAATCAAATTTTTTTATCAAACATGCTTCTTGTACTCTAGATCTCTTGGTCATGCAAAAAAGGCTTACACGCAAACATACATATGTATATACATACATATGTATATAGGTATATTCCCAGACCACTTTTGTACTATTGTTATTTTAAGATAATTTTAATATTATTTTGTTAATACTTGGTTAGTTATTTCCCGGGCATTTATTATTTTTATCAGTAATATTTTTTTTTTTGAAAAACAAACAAAATTAAACAAAACTTTCTCATGTCTCTTTAAAAACAAAAAAAAAACGTGGGACTTTTTAATTGAAAAAAAAAAAAATTTATGCGAGTGTTACCATTAAAAATGCTCATAGATTTAGGTTTTGACTTTATTAAATTTTCAGTTAAAAAATCCCTTTTAGTTAAGGGTGTACCAATGTGTAAACTATTTTCTTGTCTATTTGCCATATCTTTCTTGTTTAATGCCCAGATATACATATATGTTTATAGGTATGCACACTAAATAAAAAAAAAATGCAACTCAAAATTCTTAAAAATAATTTTTTTTAACCAGTTCCTAAATCAAATCTTTAAAGAATACGAAAACTTTGCTTGCATTTCAGTTAACTTTATTTTAAGATCGTTTTTACCGTTAAACTAAATTTGGTTATACAACAGAACAATGTTTTTGAAAGCCGAAGAGAAGAAAGAAGGTTCTTATAAAAAAAAATTCTTTTTATTTGTGACTGTTTTTGATTAAGTGTGCGATATGTACCCATAAAATTTAATTGTGTTGAGCTATTTTAAAACGAAAAAAATGGCAACACTGCGATAAAAACATGTTGCTTAAAAGCTCTTATCACCATTTCCAAAGCTGACCTTTAAAATAAAAAAAATAACCAAAAACTTCCCACAAATATACCTACATACATATGTATGTACTTGGGTATACTTTTTACATACATATGAAAATTCCCACCGTTTAAAATCTTGAACTTTGTTTTTTTGTTCCGTCGCAGAATTTTTGCGAAATTACACTAAGGAGCAAAAAATGTTTAATACCCACTACCAAATATGTATACATTGCTGATAAAACACAGGAGAGAAAGAATGGTAATAAAAAAGGTTTAATACGTTGAAAACTTGTATTTAATCTAAAGTGTCCAGATACTGCAAACTTTATATATGTAAGGTTTCTAAAACTTCTATTAATAATTTAACTTCTGGCAAAATGTTTTAAAAATATAAATCAAACATCCTCTTTTCCATTTCCCTCACTATGCATACATTTACAAAATTGGTAAGGAATTAATAAAAAATCTATTCTTGCCTTTCGAAATATGTATTTTAAGGCCCAAAACTTGAGCTTTTAATAGTTAAGAAGCTTCTGATTAAATAAGTTATGTTTTTAATACAATCCGATGGCTAAAATTACATCTTATTTATGCTCTTCAGTGTTTAATGTCTGTGGGAATTTTTGCAACATTTTATTAAATGTATTTCTTAGCTCTTTATCAAAAGTTAAAATAATAAACAGAAATCCACATGCGATTTTTTATCTCTGTTCTTGCGTTTATGTTGTTAATTTGAAACAAATCTCGGCATAATCTTAATAAATAATTAAAATATAAATAATAAAATCGCCGCACTCGATTCGAATCGAAGCTTAAAAATTCTTATTTGAATTCCTATATTAAAAGCAACGACAACTTGATCGATCTAGTAAATTCCGATTCGAATCGAATGCGACGATTTGGCCCTAGAATTATGTAACAACTAATGTGGTGTTTTTCGAAGCCAATTGAGTGTTTAAGTCAATATAAAGAATATTTATTAAACTTTTGATACAAAATATGTCGGAAACTGTTAAAACTATCGAAACAATCTTGGTTAGATCAGATGGCTGGATATACTTTTAATATATTTAAAATTTTAAAATGAACAGTAAAAAATATTAATTAATTATAAAAAACAATTGTCTGTGCAACGCCAAATAAAAATGTTCTTAAGAATGTTTTCGCCATGTGGCAATGTTCTAAATTGCAAAAAAAATGGAAAAGAGGGATGATGTCAAGGTATATTAAACTGCCATGGATGATGTTTTATCTGTGTGCCTGTGATACTAGAACTTACAATTTTCATACTAAATACAGCAACTCTTCATATTAAGCAGATGTGAAAAACAGCTGTTGTTGTTTTGGTTTCTAATTGTGGCTAAGAGCATTATTGCCGTTGCCAGATATAACGACGAGTATAAAAAGAAAGTTGACAATTCGCCGGGTACTTGTTTGCCGCAAAACATAGGATAAGGCGGACAAGGCATGCCTATGCAGAATATAAGAACCCACCGCACGATATGTTTACCAATTTCATAATTTTTACAAAAATAATTTATTTATTAATTTATTTAATAATTCTTTGAATTACTGTTACATACTAGAGGTTTCTGGCTAAAAAAATTTACTTTCAGCTTAATAATTTTTTAATTTGGTTGTTATTATTTCTTTAAATTGAACATATGTATTTTGTGTTATAATTTTTTTTCACGTTTTGTTAGGTTTTAAATTTGAGTTGCAATGCGTCACAACATATTATATATATTTAACATGTTTTTGGAAGTCAACATTTTTCTCCTTTTGTTTCCAGATTAATCTGTGGGCCCCCTTGTATTAAAATTGAGTTAAAATCATAAATATGTAAAGAACTCGCTGAAAAATATACTAATTTGTAAAGGAAATGATGACATTTTTTGAATAAAAAAAGAAAACTGTATTTTAAAAAAAAAACTTTAAATTATTAGGCACTGCGGCTATCCCGAGTTTTACCATTTTTCATTCAACTTGTCTGGCAACTATGCACTTTTATCTCTCTGTTATTGTTTTTCGCGAAAAGGTGTTAATGTTTCTATTCTAATAAGAATTAGTTTTGTTTGTCTTTTTATTTGTGCTTATTTAAATATTGTTTTTTTAATAAATTATTAAAGATATAATTATGATTTTACCATTGAGACTTTTACATAAAACTGCAAATCATTTAACTTATAATCAAAATGTTTTCAAAACCTCACAATTTGTGCCTGCATATACAAAATTCTTTACAACAAAAGTTAAAATTGGTGATGGCGGCGGTGACACTATCACAATTGGTGATGTAACAAAAGATTTGAGATCCCCCAAAAATCCGGAACTAGTGCCACAGAAATATAGTAAGTTTATAAACGGGGTTTCTTAGAGCTGAACAAAATATTACAAATTGTCTTTTAGTACAATATGCTGAAGATGGTTCCATGAAATTAACTCAATCAGCGTTACACCACCTGCGTTGGATGATGCAAAAAGATACTTTAAAACAAGACATGTTTCTATTGGGCCAACCGGGTCCTTTACGACGACACTTGGCCATGCAGTTTTTAGAATTAACTCAACGTGAACTGGAATACATTGCTTTGAGTCGAGACACAACTGAAAGTGATTTAAAACAGAGACGTGAGATTAAAAACAAGGCTGCAGTTTACTACGATCAAGTAGGTTTAAGAAAAGCAATGTGAACTTTGAACTTTTTATTAAAATATGAATTTTTTATTTAGTGTGCTGTGCGTGCAGCTGTGAATGGCCGTATTTTAATTTTGGATGGTGTAGAACATGCGGAGCGTAATGTTTTGCCTATTTTAAATAATTTGCTGGAAAATCGAGAAATGCATTTGGAAAATGGCAAATTTTTAATGGCTCCCGAACGTTACGACACTTTGCTAAAGGTAAGTTTTGCTATTTTAATTTTTAAGCTATTTTTTATATTGTTTATCCTTTAGACTTATACCAAAGAAGATTTAGATTCATGGGGTCTCATACGTGTTTCCGAAGATTTCCGCGTAGTGGCTTTAGGTTGTCCTACTCAAAAGTATAAGGGCACACCATTAGATCCTCCGTTAAGATCACGTTTCCAGTCTCGCAATGTTTCGCACTACTCATTTGAGGTAAATTTAAAATTTTTAAAAGGTGAAAGCAATTAAGTTAAACAAATGTTTGTAGGTATATTTTATATTGTTTTCAAAATATTTATTAATGCATAAAGTTAACCATGGTGGAGGCTAAATGGTTCTTAGCAATTGCAAATTGTTTAAGTGTTTTTTTAAACAAAAATGTATTTACAACTTAATGGAAACGAATCGCCTCAAACCCTAACCTTAATGTATGGAAAGTTCTTCAAATTTAATGTTTTGCAAAAAAGGCTGTGGATCTGTGACGGCAACACTCTAAATGTTAATTTCATGAAATTAATTTGTTTTTTTAGGAAATGCTAATCAACCTTAAATCGTGTGCTCCCAATGTGACTGTTGAAAACTTAAAAAGTCTTTTGTCTTTTGGTTTAGCCGTGCAATCTGCTGATCCTTTGGCCAATTTACCAGATTTTCCTTTGGACAGTATCCATCTGGTAGCTAAAATGATGGTAAAATTTATTGTTTAATTACTTTTAAACTTAATATATACATACTGCTTCATCTTACTTCTTTTGCAGAACTCCAACTCTAACTTGTCTCTACATGATGCCTTAATACGTCTTTATCCCTATCAGACGACCCTTAAAAAAGAGCAACAAACACGCATTGCTGATTTGCTTAAATCTTTTAGCATTAAGCAAGTACCCTCGAAACCTGTGAAAAGAATTTCTAGTCAAAAACTTGAAAAAGATTTCACACATAATATGGTAGAATTTGAAATTGATAAAGTAACGCTAAAAATACCTGGTGGTAATCGTGCTGCAATAAATCAAAAGCAAAAAGAGTTTGTTGATTTAGAGCACCAACGCAATATACTGGCACAAATGATTCAAGCAATCAGAGTGGGTGATATTTGTTTGATGGGACAGAAGGGTGTGGGAAAATATACTTTAACGCAGCATCTAATGCAGCTTTTACACCAGTCCTTAGAACCAATGGTGTTGTTTGAAGATATGACCTCTAGAGACTTGATACAACAACGTATTACAACTGCCGAGGGTGATACGGTGTGGAGGGATTCTCCTTTGGTGAGGGCGGCTAAAACTGGTTCAGTTGCTCTACTAAATGGTATACATCGTTTGCATAAAAGCACAGCAGCTGTGCTGCAGCGCCTCATACATGATCGTGAACTCCAGTTGTGTGATGGCACTACCCTGCTAGACGGAGAACGTTATGAGGCTTTGTTGCAACAAGGTTTCACAAAATTGGAATTGGCCGAAAAAGGCATATCCAAGATTCATGATAGTTTTCGAATTGTTGCCCTGGCTGAGCCACCAAATCCTAATTCTACGTCCCAAAATTGGCTAACTCCAGAAATGTTAAGTTTGTTTTTATACGTAGAAGTCAGACCTTTGCAGCAATCGGAAGAATATGCAATAATGAAAAAACTCTATAAAAATATAGATGATGATATTCACAAGGTTATACAATTGTCTCATATGTTGAGAGATTCCTCTGATGCAACTTTACAAAATTTATCGGGCACATTGTCCACACGTCAACTGTTAAAAATTGCTCGCCGCATGTCATCTTATCCTACGGATGTGTATGAAGTCATACAAAACACATTTCTTACAAAATTTATGCCCGCTCTTCCAAGAGCGGCCTTGGAGAATGCCATACGACAGGCGGGTATTACACCCGAATTGGGAAAACATACCGGACGCCAGCAAATTTCGGTGGATAATAATATTTTAAAAATAGGCAGCACTGAAATGAAATTGGAAGAGGCTAGTGATGAGTCCAAAGTTCCTAGTACATTGTTTTATGAAATGCCTCAACATGTGGCCCTACTGGAGCGTCTTCTACAAGATTTCCTGATCGGTGATCATTTGTTGCTAGTGGGAAATCAAGGTGTGGGCAAAAATAAACTGGTTGATAAATTGCTGCAATTGATGAATAAATCCCGTGAGTACCTCCAGCTGCACAGAGACACTACAGTGCATAGTTTAACCGTACAGTCAACTTTGCGAGATGGTCAGGTGGTCTACGAAGATAGTCCCTTAGTCAAGGCTGTTAAGTCTGGCCATATTTTAGTTATCGATGAGGCTGACAAGGCTCCGGTCAATGTTACTTGCATTTTGCGTACCCTGGTGGAGAGTGGCGAAATGATGCTTTCTGATGGTCGTAAAATTGTAGCTTATGGTGACAAAAAATCAATTTTAGACGAAAATCCTAACCAGGAAATCATAGAAACACATCCAAACTTTCGTGTAATAGTGTTGGCCAATCGTCCAGGTTTTCCCTTTTTGGGTAACGATTTCTTTGCTTCCCTGGGCGATGTTTTCAGCTGCCATGCTGTGGACAATCCTTCACCAGATTCGGAAATATTTTTACTGCAACAATATGGTCCCTCGGTGCCAAAAAAAACATTGACTACCCTTGTTAATGCCTTTGGTGAGTTAAGGCTAATGGCCGATGAAGGTTTGCTTAATTATCCCTACTCCACAAGAGAAGTTGTGAATATTGTTAAGCACTTGGAAAAATACCCAAATGAAAATATGTCCGAGTTAGTGGGCAATGTTTTGGATTTCGATAAATACCAACCTGAAGCTTTAGAACAAGTTACAGGGGTCTTGGCTAAGCATGGTCTACCCATTGAGGCCTATGCCCGCAATGAGCTGTATGCTTTGCGTAAAAAGAAGGAAATACAATTGACTGTTAATCGAAAAAGTGGTTTAGGTGTATCGGGGCCAAAGTACGGCAAAGTAGATCCCAAGAATGAACCTCATGTGGGCGGCAATACATGGGCTGGTGGTACTGGTGGTCGTGATACGGCTGGTTTGGGTGGTAAAGGTGGTCCCTTTCGTTTGGATGCTGGTCACAAAGTTCACCAACTTTCTGATGAAGAAAAGGACGACATACCTGAGGAGGTAAAAAAGGCAGCTCGTGAAATGAACCGCAAGGCTTTTGCGGAAAAATTAAAAGAAATAAAAATGTCTGCCCACGATCATTCTCTTTATGCACAATTTAGCGAACCCATACGCAAACAGGTGACACAGTTAAAGGCTGTTTTGGATGCCATGCAAACCAAGAGCAAAGAGAGACAGTGGCAAAAGTACCAAACCCATGGCGAACTAGATGATACCCGTCTCATAGAAGGCATCACTGGGGAGAAAAACATTTATCGTCGTCGAGCTGATGCCAACCCTTGGGCTGATCATATACAAGACAAGCCAAATCGCCTTACATTGGTGGTCGATGTTTCAGGGTCTATGTATCGTTTTAATAGCTATGACGGACGCTTAGATCGGGAGCTGGAGGCCGTAGTCATGGTCATGGAAGCCTTTGAGGGTTATGAGAAGAAAATCGTTTACGATGTTATCGGCCATAGTGGTGAGGGCCATGAAATACCTTTTGTTACTGCTGGCAGTCCACCGTGCACTGATAAAGAACGTTTCGAGACAATACGCATGATGCATGCTCATTCACAATACTGCTGGCCAGGTGATAGCACTGTAAAAGCAACCAAAGAAGCGGTCAACACATTGGCCAAAGAGGATTACGATAATTCTATTGTAGTGGTGCTGAGCGATGCCAATCTATCAAGATACGGCATTAATCCAAAAGATTTTGGCAAAGCTTTAATGAATGGTGAACCAAAGGTCAAGGGCCATGTTATATTCATTGGCAGTTTGGCTGAGGAAGCAGATGAGTAAGTAGTTCAATATTTTGTAAATTAAAGAATTTAATTGTATCTACGCCCCTGATTCGATAGAAACAGCCTTTTAAACTGAGCATGGTTTTTTGTTTTTTTTTTTACCATTTCAGAATCAACTCACAAATGCCTGCTGGCCATAGTTATGTTTGCATGGATGTCTCCAAACTGCCACAGATCCTTAAACAAATCTTTACCTCCTCGTTGTTGTGATAAAGTATACATATAAAATATATTTAGTTTTGTAAGTTTAGAATTTGTTTAATACATAAGTTCAATTATAGTTAGATCAATTTTAAAATGAATGACTAGACATTACACAAGACGAGATGTGTAAATTTTTTTTTTTTTTTTTTTTGTTATTAATTCATTTATTCAAAAGAAATTTTGACAGATAATATAAGTGCCCCGGCGTCTCTAGGACATAAAAGGGGATGTTGGCAATAGTAATATATTAAGAACTTATGAATTAAAATAACAAAAAGAAATGGCGATGGTAAAAAACAAGAAAATTATATATAAATAACTAGTAAGTGTATTAAAAAAAATAAGCTAATAAAAAAAAAAAAATTTACATATATTACATATTGGTTAAGCTGAGTTCAATATATCACAGTAGTTTATTGAAAAACCCATATTATTATTACATCAGAAGCATATCTATTCCCTGAAGTAAATATTGTTTCAGTCTTGGTTTAAAGGTTGAAATTGTGGATACGTTTTTAATACTATCTGGAAGATGATTGTATTCATAACAGCCAGCATATTCTACACGTTGCTTCGTAGTTTCTAACCGACATCTCTTAACCATTAAGTTAGTATTATTCCGTGTACTACAGTAGCTCTGGTTGATAGTAAATTCTATGGAGTGATACCCAATATTCCGTACAGCTTTATACATATATAACGTCAGTTGCATTTTGTACAATCCAAAAATAGGAAGAATAGTTTTTGATACATCTCGGTATAAGGATGTAGATGAGTGCATTCTAGGAATGTTATAAACAATTTTCAAGGCTTTGTTTTGAAGTCTTTGAAGAGCTTTTAAATCAGCAGTTTTTTTATAAGCATATATCATGGGCAAGTAATTTAAATGACTTTGAATAAGAGCATTGTACACTAGAAGCTTAGTCTTTACATCAAATACATTCTTAAACTTATAAAGTATGCCCATGGCTGGAGCCACTTTTCGTTTCAATGACTGGATGTGCTTATTCCATTGGAGATTATTCTGAAAAAGCATAGTTTTTTTGCTTTAGAAAGTAAGCATCTTCTATATGGCACTCCTCTATATCCACTTTGACATTTTTTGATAGATTAAGAACTGCATCAACAGCTGTTTCTTTATCATTAACTTTAATGCCACTTATTATGCAGTCATTCTTCACACGTTGATCATTCAACATTTTAACAGTGTTTTTTAATGCAGCTATTCCATCTTTAAGATTTCTATTTTCTTTTTCAATTATTTGTATTTTCTTCTTATTTTCAGTTATACTGTTTAACATTTCATCGAATTTTGTTGACATAAAGTTCAGCGACTCTTGCAAATCAGACAACTGATCAAGTTTGTTGAGTTTTGTTTTTATCGCAAGCAGTTCTTCTCTAACTATAACACTGTTACCATCATTAGCACAAAAATGACAAACAAATTCTTCTGCATTGCTTCTTAGTAATCGTTCATAACGACGTTTATCTAACTGTGTGCACATAACATGGTATACATTTTCACATTTATCACATTCTATGCTATTCTCTTTTTCTTCTATTTCCAATTTGCAATGGCCGCAAATCAATTTTGAATTTTTAGCATTTTTACGGCTAATACTCGGCATATTTTAATGTATTAGTATAACTCACGTTATAAAGTTGTGTATAAAATGTTTTTGCGCAAAAGTTTATCTTTTTAAATATGAGTTATTAGCAAAACAAAATAATCTTATACAGAGCACAATTTTATCCACCTTTCTATCACAGTGTTGCCAACGCTTTTTTGTTAATTTTTGATTTTATATACTTGCTTCAGAGCCAGACAAAAGCATTTACAGTCAAATCCCGATAATTCGTAATCGCAAGGGACCGGCCATTTCTTACGAATTATATGGGTTTTCGATTTAGCGGGATTTCGATTTAACGGGATTAAAATAAAATAAATACGAATTAACGGGGTTTTTCAATTTATTTAATAAAACGATGAAAAAACATTAAAAACACTGATGTAACAAACTGATCTTAAGAAAATAAACACACACGCAAGCAAAAGTAAAAACCTACGCAACAAAATAGCGGTAAACAAAAAATCATTCTTTTCATGTTTCTGTTGTTTTTATTACGAATTATAAGTGGTAGTTAGCAAACAATTACGATTTATAAGAGGTAAAGAAGATTTTATTTTCAAAAAAAATTACGAATTAGCGAGGGGACCAAAATGTATGGAAATTTTGCGAATTAACGAGATTTTTTCAAGGGACCGACAGTTTATTACGAATTATCGGGAATTACGATTTATCGGGGTACGAATTAACGGGATTTGACTGTATTTTTATGAAAACAGTAATAAAAAACCTAATTTTTTAAAATTTCAATTAAACTTTATTAATTTTTAAATCGAATTTTGTAGCCCATTAAACTATGTTGCAACGATATTCCTCCTTGGTTTTAAAATCACTGCCAACGATTTTTGACCTTGAAAATAGCAAACATTTTTCTAAAAGGTGGCAACTGTTCTCTATCTTTAAAATATGACAACTTACGATGCTATTTATTTAAAATCAAATAAAAAGGAAGGAGAAAATATACCGTTTAGAAATGAAATAATACTTTCCTGGTAATGGGCAGGCGATATTAATATGTAGATGATCAAGCACTTTGTCTAGTATTGGCCATAAATAAACTTTTTGTAGGTTTTGCTCTAAGTGTTTAGGTTTTCTATTTTAGTGGGGTTTTGTGTATATTAAACCCGATAAGTATTCGGGTCCCAGGGACTAAAATAACCGTTGATGATTTACACAAACGCTTGTTACGAATCGTTTCAGCTCGCCCGGTGAGGTTTGCCAAATAGCTATGGCCTTGTACAACTCAGGAACATCCAAATCCTTTCAGCGGTGCATCCGCTCATAAAAAAATTGAAAACAAATAAAATCATTCAAACAAACACAACTACAAACTCTATTACATGAAGTTTTTTGGAAGAGCTCTTATATAGACCTCCCAACCTTATCGTATAAGCAACCGCTATACTTGTTCATACTACCCACCACTTTTACGGTATTCCTGGCCTGGCTGTTGCAAATTTAACAAACCTTCTCCCCATTTTAATCTCTTTCTATATTTGCCATACTTAACTCACCAACTCCAATTACTTCTGTAGCCAAACCAAGCATTATCCCGAAATCAACCCTTAGATAAAAGTTCTGCTGCAAGTCTGGATACAGACACAAGAAAAACTCTTTTTTTCTGGTCCTTAAAATTAGCCAATCCTTGATCTTTTTAAGAATTCGACGGTACTGACCCCTGTTCGTCACAACATTCGTCCGCATTAGCAAAATACACATACCCAAATCTTTGATTACTTCTTGACAATCCTTAAGGTGGTTTTATATGGGGTGTACTTTACATATGATTTGTCAAATTTTCACGTGTGTTAGTGCGTTGATATATTGCTTGTGTGAAATACATGTGTAAAAGTCATATGATAAATTTTCAATTAGAAAGCACTCTATTTTCATCTGACAAAGCATCTCGCATCAGCTGTTTTTAGAAAAACAACAAGAAAAAGTAAGTTGTTTTTTCTGGTTTGGAGGTTATGTCAGGCGTAATAACTAATGTACGTGTGAGAGCAAAATTTCTAAAACACCTGTAAAATGACAATTTTGACAGACATATGCAATTTTACATGGATTGCAAAAGTGACAAGTCATATGTTAAATGCAACCCATGTAAAACCGCCTTTACTAACAATATAAACAGACGCACCGATATCTTAAAGTCCTCTCCTTCAACATTCCAGTCATTTTTATTTCAGCAAATTTCTGATTTACTTTTCTAATTCTCTCAGAAACGATCACCTTATAAACGATTTTGCCGAAACTACGAGCCTTTACTCTATCATACGTTTTCGGTTTAGTCTTTGGTGATAAATATCGCTCTTATTCTGCATTTATATTAAAAATATTTTTCTTTTTATATTAAAGAAGCTTTAGTACAAAAAGACAAAAAAAGTTATTTGTGACTAAACTTTTCCACTGTAAAGAAGAACGATGGAGAAAATTTGAATCGAAATTCGGAATAGGAGTGAATGTCTGAATCTGCAAATTAACTATGTTTTAAGAAATAGTTTTGTATCAAATTGACTTCTTTGATTTTTATTTCGTTGGAGATTGGTTTTCGGATAAGCGTGTGTTCCCATTCGCTTTCAAGCCCTGATTTTGGTTTCCTGGCTGCCTTAAATCTGAAACCAATTTTAAACAACAAAAACCCTACTCCGCGCAGCACGTGCTTAACTTGAAGGTATGTTTAAACGTTTTTCTTTACCTTTTTTTTGAATTGCTTGTCAAATTTGTTTTCTTTAAATTTAAACATAAGTTAAATACTTTTAGATCTTTACATACATAATTATATGTTAATTTAAATATTGAAAAACTTTCCTTTTTGCATTGAAAGATTTTCAAACACATTTTTTATTTATATATAAAAGCATAGAATTAATAACTTAAAATTAATTAGCGCCTTATTACTTAATTTGGTTTAAAAATTTCGTTTTAATTCTGTTTAAAATTTACAGTCTATTTTAAATTGTTTATGTATATGGCTCAAAGTATTTATAACTTAAGATTAATTAAGGCCGAAATAAGGCACAACGCAAGGCATAAAAACAAAAACAATTGTTTGGGGGAAAACAAACAGTTTAAAAAATTTTCAACACATTTATTTTTGTTTTAAAGCGTTGCTTTTTATAAAATTAGGGGGTCGATATTTTTTAGAAGGGACATTCAAACAACACTTTTTAACGCTTTTTTAAATACTTAAAACATAATTTTAACCTGAGATCACATGCATACATAAATACATTTAAAAACAAAAAAGAAAAAAATCATAATCTTGGACATGGACAGGTCCTCATTCACTCTTTAAACTCTAAATTATTATAAAATTCACTTAGGCCTAGAGAAAATAAATAATTTAATATAAACTAAATATTTACTGACTAGAAATAAATACTAGGAATTTTGATTATTGCTATTAATAACCACCCAACTGTCATCGGATGCCACCTCATTACTAAATTGATTGTTAAAATCAGTGCGATTTGGCTCTTCAGCCATTTGACGGGCAGCCTTTAAATTATTATAGAGTTCCAGCAACTCTTCCTGCAAAAAAGTTAAAAATTTTTTAAGTAAGAATATAATATTTTTATTCCAACATTTGCTTTCTGTAACTTACTTTATCTTTTAATTTCTGCAGCAATTCTTCTTTTTCCCTTTGTTCCTCGGGATCCATTTGTTGCAGTATTTTTGTTCTTAGTTCTTGAGAGAAATATAGTTTCGTTTCAACTCTAAGGTATTCCTTGGCTAGACGACTATGATCCGCATAGATTTCCTGTGATTCCTGATTGTCTGGTATAGGCGGTTCAGGTTGTAGTTCGGGATCCAACATTTCATGCCAGGATTGCCCATTGTCCTCATCTTCATCAGGATCGGTATCGCCTGATTCATTTTTGTCTATTTTCGCACCTAGAATCTCTGTTTGATTTACAATGGGTTTTATTTCTTTGCCATCACTTTTCGCTGCAAAGTAAAGAGTGAAAAGAATAAAAATAACGTTTAGTTATGATAAATGAAAATAAATATGAAAGGAGATGAATATACGTGGATTTAGATGTGGTCTTGAGTAAGTTAACCAGTTCAAAAATACAACTTTCGAAAAGTTTTTAAACTTTTGAAAAAAAAAACTGTTGCAAAATCAAATACTTTAAAAACTTCATTTGATTAAAATCCCTTAAAAATTTTTTAACTAAAAAATGTATTTAAAAATAAGCTTTGATTTTTATGTTATTTTTTTTAAACGTTGAAAAATTGGTAGACGGTGGTAAAATATGACTTGTGCTCAGAATGGTTAACAAAAGGCTGTGTAAGTGAGAATTAAAAAATTTGTTTATAATTTTAATTCTATTAGAGACACAAATTGATCGACTCAAATCAAAATATTTTTTCCTGATCAGAACCATTTTAGATGGAATTGCCCATAAGTATACAGAAAAATTGACATTAACATATATTTAGTGCGCCTAGGGATATGCTATACTTTTTGTTTATTTTAATATTGCAGTGTTACTGATACGATTAAGAAAAAGGAACATACCTAAATTATTACATTTTATTAAAATAAAAAACAAAAAAAAAAAAAAACAATTAAGGGTACCACATTGCCCTGTAGGTAATTTTACCTGTTTTCTCTGCCAAAAAGGCATTTTTTGAAGATACAATAATGATATTTTTGTTATCTCTATTCAAAAAAGAACACTTCATACCAAATAACGCAGTACCTTGTTTTTTTCTAAACAAGGTATCGACCGATTTTCGTATTTTCAAAGTTTTAATACATAAGCAACAAATTGAATGCTGCTTCCAATGCAACATAGTGTTTAGTTTGAGAGTGTTTTTAACAAATTTTTAAAACATTTTTTGAAACAACAAAAATATAGAGGGGGAAAAATGCCAAAGGATATTACAAAAGACGACACATTTTGTTTGAGCTATTTTTGGTGGAAAAATACTTGATTTTTCAATATAACCTCAAAAATAATTTTTTTCCTAAAAATTATTTTACAAAAAGCTTTTAAAATTTTTGGCCGTATTTGGCCGTTTTGAAACTATCAAAAACATGGAGAGTGAATTGCTTCGTATTTACTTTGTGATTTACATGCACCAACTTTCGCTGGGGTTTTTTTCTTTTTTGTGCAAAATGTCTGCTTGAACTGGCGAATGTCTTCTCTGACAAAAAACAAAACTGATTAGAATTTTATTCTTTACAAAATAAAAAATTTACGAGTTAAATAGTATAATGGAAATAATTCTGATAGTTTGACATCAACACGTGGTCCGTCAGGTATGGATTAGTTTCGGAAACTTTATTACAGTAGATGAGCAGACAGACACGAAAAGAAAATGCAAAGGGCGACTTAATTTTATCTGTATTAGTTCACCCTGGTTTAAATTTTAATTAAAATAATTTGTTTAATTATATAAATAAATACAGTAGAACAATCAAACAATTTCCGCTTTATCCAAAAATGTTTCAGTTTTTCAAAAATATTTGTTTTTTTCCACATTTAAGGTTGTTGTAAATGATTAATTTTTGTTTCCAAATAGAAAGATGAAAATATGTAGTTTTAAGTGAATTCTTGGAAAATATAAAAATTTCGCTTCTATTTTTAAGGTGATAAAGAGAAGAACTTAAAATTTTCTGCTGGAAAATTTATCTACAAACCCATATTTAAAATATTAAGAAACAAGTTCTTGTGTTTTTTAAATTAAAAAAAAAATTCTTACTGTAAATTATCCAGCATTTGTGTAAATCCGTTTGCTTTGAGGCCAATATAGTTGAAGAATCACACATTTTTATATTTTTTTAATTCTTTTTAATAATAATTAAAAAAAAAATATATATAACACACTTTTGAAGTTTTAAGTAAAATAATTTTTTACATAGAAAAACATAGAAATTATTTAATTAAAAAATTGTTAAATTTTTTTTTTACGATTTATTAAATAATTGTTTACTCTTTATTTATATTTTTTACACATTCATTTGTAATATTTTCCGACTTTTATTTTAGTTTTTTATTTGTACAAAATGTTTTAAAATGTTTAAATAAATTAATAATAAACAATATATAAAAGAAATATTTTTTAAGAACAAAATATATTCACTCGACCGCTTACAAAAATAAACTAAATTGTTAAATCTCTATTGAATGTGTAGGCAGCATCCCAAAAATCCTCAAATGCCAACAACGAATGAGTGAGAAAAAATTAAACAAATTTTGTGAGAATATTAAATGTGTTTTGAAATTAAAAGAAACCAAGAGTAGAAACAAAGAAATAATAATAATGTTTTAACATCGATATTGTTTATAGAATGGCAATAAATGAATAAATGATTGCTTCATAATATTCACATCCCATTACTTAGTCAGGGATGGAAAAGTGCATACAAAATTAATATATTTTTAATGTATAATTTTAAACAATTTAAAAAATTTATTAAATTTAAAAAAATAATCGTCAAGCTTTAAATATAAAGCTTGAGGTCATGCTTTGGCAGAATATTTTTATGGAATTTTTTTAATGTTGTAATTATATTGTTAAATTTAAAGGCAAAATTAGAACAAATTTTATAAAAAAGAAAAGAGCATTTTTTAATAAGGCTTTAATATATAAACTTATTACATATTTAAACATTTCCATCTCTGTATAATATAAGAGCGAGAGATACTAAGCAAAAGCTTATTTAATGATGAGTGATCAATAGATTTATTGCATGACAGCATGGTGATCAATGATCATAACCTACATCATTATAAATATGTTTTATTATATTTAATCTTTATTTAAGAAATTATAGAATTTTTTTCTCATTTTTTTAATTTGCTTTTATGTTTTTCAGATATTTTATGGATATTTTAGAAAACTAGTTTTTTTTTATAAAATAAAATGATGGATTTGAAAGATTTAAATAAAATGTGCGCGTGATTTTAAAAAAGGTAAATTAAGAATTTAAACATAAAAATACCATGTTTTGTTTTATTTAGGGGATTTCTTGATAATTAGCATGTGTTTTAAATTATAAAAATAACTGCACAGTGGTTATTTAACACCAAAAATTTGTTTTTATATATTTAAGTTTCATATATGTTATTTTATTGCACAGAAATTAGAGTTAATAGAGCTGATATTGGTTGGTTGGTTTTCGTAGTAGTTCGCTACACGCAAACTGTCAAGTAGAGTCTAAATGACCCCGTTTTGACAACACCACACCACTCGATAGGTGATAGGTCCCCTTAAATCATGGTCCAATGGAAAATGGAGTACCAGAGTTCAGCCCAATCGCAGATGTATCCCCTAGGATGTACAGTATATTATGGCCCAGGAACTTGTGCCTCTTCACAGCCAGAGCAGGGCATTCGCAAAGAAGATGGAAAACCGATTCCTCCTCTTCCCTATTCTTGCAGCTGCGACAGTGATCGTTAAACGTGAGGCCGAGTCATTCTGCATGCCTTCCCAGCATCCAATGACCCGTTAGCACCGCAAGCAACTTCGAAATTTCCACGCGATTACGGTTCATAAGTTGCGTAGTACGTCCGACATCGTAAGGGGGCCACGTTTGCCTGGCGACCCTACACGATCCAACCTCCGCCATCTATCGTCAGCAATACGCAGAAAAGAATCTTTAGATGCTGCTCTTAATAGTCTGCAACGGAATTGCGACTCTATTCACATTGGAGATATTCAGAGCATATCCTTTCTTAGCTAGCTCATCTGCACGTTCATTACCATGGTAGCCGCTATGCGCAGGAACCCAAGCCAGAGTAATGACAGATAGCTGCCTTAGCTTTGCCAATTCTATTCTACACTGACTGACCAATAGTGAATAGAGCTGATATAGTTTTGTAAAATCTTTGTGACGGGTGTGACCACTTTGCTTACAACTTAAACAATTTAAAATTTTGCAAAAACAAGGGAATCATTTCCAGGGATGTTATGTTTTCAAGCGATTAAGAAATAGCAAGTAGACCATTTGACCACTGTGACGGGTGATACGTTAAAAATTAAATTTTTAGAGAATTTTGACTTTAAGATCGAGTTGTGTAAAATATTCTTAAGAATGGGCTTAATTTTTCTAATTTTTAGGGTAATTCAAAGTGTTTTTTAATGCATTTGATTTTTTCTTTCTACACAAAAATATTTTTGCTTAAGAAAAACCCTTTAAGAAAATGTGACGGGTGTGAAAATTTCATTAGGACGGATCAGACTTTTAAGTTTATCATTTTAAAATCTTGAAAAATAAATAAAAATAAAATTTGAATCAAATTACATAATAATTAGGGGATTTACAAGGTGTTCTATTTTATACTATTGCCATGTTGTATAAAATTTCACAATGCTTTTGTTGTCTTTCATTAAAAAATAGTTCTAAAAAAATACTACGTCGTTTAATATGTTTATTAAATTGTCACAACAGCTCCACATACACCTGCGCCGAGTGTCCAATAGCTGGTAAAACTTTTTAAACCATTGTGAATTTTATAACAATATGACAATAGGAAAAATAGAACACCTTGTGAATACCCTAAATATTTCTATTATATTTATTCTCTTTTCAACGTAAATTTTTCGATTTTTTATAAAAAGAAAGAGTTTTTCTTCATTTTGGGCCGTTATATGTGGGATTGTAGCTAAGGGGTAATGCACGCATAAAATTGATTCTTTTTATGGCCGTCAATTTTAATATTTTTTGATTTATACGAAAGTCAACACTTAAAAATCTTTTAAGCAAAGTCTTTAAAATTTATTGCTTAAACACAGGGATGATAAAAATATTTATTTTATTTTGTATATTTTTAACCACCAACTGTACAATCTTTCAAATTGGCCTTTTTAATGCCATCTTAAAAAAACGCCCGCATAATAGCACTTCTATTGAAAATAATAGAAATTTGACCGTCATTCACGCAACATGTCTGACTGTGCAGCCCTGCGCCATCAGTACTGTTAAAGCAATTTGTCAATATTACTTTGTGTGTGAAGTCGTGCGAATAAAATGAATTTAAAATTTAAACTTTTTTCCGCACATTATTTTTTTTAAAATTGTTTTATTAAAAAATAGCAAAAAATAAGAGAAAAAAAATCCAAGAAAAATAACCAAATCTATTGATATTTAAAAACACATTATTTAAAAGAAAAACTAAATGATAAATGTCTTTTAATACAATTTCCTTGTACAAAAGTCAATTTCAATTATTTATTAATTTTATTTTAGTATCCCATCGCAATTTTGAGTAAATGAATTAAAAAAAAAATAGTTTTTTACTATTTTAATATTAGAGAAAAATTCCATTTATTAATTTAGAAAAGTTTAGCAATTTTTAGGTTATAATTCAATAATTAATAAATTTAAATAATAAATAATTTTAGTTATTCCCTCCCATGACCCTGGATGCTTTAATAGTAGTCAATCCAGAATTTCAAATCATAAGTACATCTGAAAAAATATATGTATTTGATTTTCCAAAATAAGACTTTGTAGGGATGCGCTAGGTTCGGAAAGACGTTTGTTGATTGAAAAATGTATTCTTTTTTAAAACCACACGTCTTGCCTTGGTCAATAAAAACCATTTTAACTAGAAACCATAAAACAGGAGGCAAACGTCTGGTAAACACATTTCATCAAGAAGAAAACAAAAAAAAAAAAATTATTTTGCAGAAAATAATTACCATTAATTGCCAGAAAAATCTTTATCTATTTGAAATGGTTTTTATTCAATAAATATTGTTAATAAAATCTCTTATCCATATGTACACAGAAAGAAAAAAATATAAAGAATTTTATTGCTAAATTTATTAAAAATCTTGCTTGAAACTTAAAAGAACGATCTGTACTTTTTTAAATCAAGTTTTTTCGGAATTACTTCAATAAATACAAACAGAAAAAACTCTTTGCTTTCAATATATTTTTAAACATTTAAAAACAGTGTCTCGGTGACCTAAAAGATAGCGCGCTGATGTTGCAATTAGGATAGTCCCAGGTTCAAATCTTAGCTAGGTAGGGAAAGCACATACATTTTTTTTTCAAATAATAAATATTAAATATGTTTAAAACAAAATTTAATTAAAATATATTTTTTTGAATTAAGCTCCGTAAGTCAAAAAAAATACTTTTAATTTTTTAATTTATCCCTTTTACGCTTAAATCAATCTTTCTAATCTTACATCAAATACGATTTCGAGCTTACCCCTAATTTTTTTGTGTGTATTTGTCTGTATTTTGTATTAACTCAACACAATTTTTTTTGGATTACAATTTTCTTGTTGTTTTCGATGAACAATTTTTCCCTAAAAAGCTTAAAAAAAACAAAATAAATAAATATAAACTTATTCACGATAGAAAAGGAAAAATAACAAAATTTCTAACAAAAGTAAAACTGATTTTCATAAGAAAAAATACATTTTAAAATGATTGTACTATGAATCATTTGTGAGAATTTTGAGATTTTATTTTCAAAAATTCTATTTATCTTCCTTGAGCAAGTATGTAACTTTGTGTATGTGTGTTTTGTTTATATTTACAAACGACCATATGTGTGCGCCCATCGACTGTCTATATGTCAGTGAACCAAAATTTTAATTGATGTAGACCGAAAGTTCAAATGAAATCTTATAAAAAAATCATGTATAGGATTTTGCTAATTTATAAATAATTTTTTTGACTGTGATTTTTCACCCTACAGTACCACCCCAATGAGAATTAAATGATTATACTCATTTTTTATCGTTACTACTTGGTTACAAATCGGTGTTGCCAGAAGTTGGGGAAAGTCCCTACATAGGTAGGAAAATCGGACGGATTTTCTATATTCGCCCAAATCGTAGGTATTTTATGTTCATTATTTTTGAAACATATAAAATAAAAAGTAATTTTTGAAATCTTTTGTTTGAAATGTTTAAAAATCGTTTTCCTAAAAATCCCTTAAATCGGATAAATATTTATCAAAAAAAAAAAAAAAACAGAGATGTTTGTGATAGGGATTTTTGTATCGGAAATGATTTCAACGTGAAGGAAAGAAACGGATTTTTTTTGGAATGCGTAGGTATTTTTTAAAAAATCTACTGGCAACACTGTTACAAACTTTATTTGTATTAAAGGAATTATTAAGATTGTTTTAAATAATTATTTTTATTTTAAGCTAAAACCCACTGCCAGAACATTGTTAGGGGAAAGATATTATAGTTTTAATAATGCGTAGCTGCTGCGTGTTATGAAAATTTCCAACACATCCTGCCTAATTTCATTTCACACTTTAATGCATGTGTAAGACTCTTTCGAGTCTCTGCTTCTACCATAAAGATCGTTATCGCCTGCCATCGAATGAAATTATTAAAAAATTAATACCAAGAAAATGTTTTCAAAATTCAGATGAAAACATTTTTTTTATTCGAAAAAGAAAAAAAATTAGATTATTTATTTGCTCAATGAAAATATGTTATAAATTTAATGTAATAATTTTTCATTTCACGGGTACGTATTACTAATAACAATCATGAGTCATTTAATTAAATGATAAGAGAAAACGCAAAAAATTCAAAAATAACATAAATTAAAATAATAATAAAATATGGTTATTAGTTATGGGAAAATTATTACAAGCCTAATTTATGACTTTATTTTGTTTTAAAAATAAATAACAGTTTTATATTTTTAAAATTAAAAAATATATTTTTTTTTTGGGCTTGAGAATTCATAAATATAATTTTAAAATTAAAAAAATTTAGCGCGAAACTGTTGAAATTTCCTAAAAACCATATTTGTCCCGGCTTAGACTTTGCAAGTTTGTTTTTAAAAGGGTTTATTTTATTAATTTATTTTTTTATTTTGGAAGCTTAAAATATAAAAAGATTTAAAAGAAATCAAAAACATCAATTTTACTTAAAACAAGTAAGAGCGCTATATTTGGTTGTATTGAAATATTTGCATTTACATTGGTTGGTTTGTACCTCCAGTAAATTAAAATACATGCCGAAGTGGTTTTCAAAATGCGTCAGTACAAAAGGCGGAGAGTTAACCCAGGAGTGCTCTTAGCCAACCCAGTCCTTAAAAACTAATGGGGACTCCGCATACGACTCTAAAGACGTATATCAAAATTCTTCTATTCCAGCTTCTCCAAAGAACGAGGTCAGCAGAGTGGTTGAAAAGGGCAGCGAGAGCATAGCCAAGTTAATGACCAAGAAGAAGCGACTGTCGGGTGCACAGCACAGAAACTACACCTCTTCCGAGACAGGGAAGACAATCCGATCTCCGAAGGAGCAGAACAATGGCAAATCGCCTAAAAAAAATTGCTCCTCACTTTCCCGCAATCAGGCAAAATCTAAATTGACCTCTTCTAAAGGAGAACTCTAGTCAGAATAAAGGAAGGGATAAAGGAAGGTAACGTAAAACTTATAAAGGAAAAGACGGGTATGTCAACGAAATCTTCGGCGAGGAAAAGGGCTCCCAATAAAAACTTCTTATCAACACGAAAGAGTAAACTTGACATAATGTATGGAACAGAGTCGTCGTATAATGCTTTAGGTGCCAGAGGACTCTACCAGCAGACCTTTTGGCAAGATACCGGAAGACCAATAAGCTAAAGTGGAAGGTTAGGTCTTGTAGTGCGTCCTTGAGTCTAGAGATGGTCCTTTAGCCAAAATAGTTAGATGCGAGTTCAAGAGAGCGTCCGATACACGGAAACCCTTAGAAAACTCTTTGTTACAATTCCTTCTCCCTGGGGCAGTCTTAATATGATCACCGAATCATTCTTGTACATAAAAGAATTGGGATGTAAGTTTACATCAGAACGTAAACATCGCGACATTGGTAAATAAAATAAAATGACGAATTTAGGAAAGTAAAAGGTCTTCCCGAGAGTATCCGGAAGTAACTATACTTGTGGTAGGCGTAAGCCAGGACTCTATTGCTAGTAAGTCCAAGAAGAAGGGTTGGTGTTTTTCGTATCTGAAACCGTCTTCTTTGAGGCTAAGCCAAAATCGTCAAGGGAAAGAATCCCAATAATCCAGCTGACGAAAAGGAAAGGCCTAAAGAGGAGATAAAGGGCGATCTGCAAAAAAAAGAGAAAAGAGAGAACACCAACACCAGTATCACCAACACCCGAGAAGACCTGGAAAGCCAATGATCAAAGCCATCCAGATAGGACTACACCGAATCGAGACGGCAACACCCTGGACCAAAACGACGCGTACATTTTGTAAGGAAAAAATAGTTGGGTAGAAGCAAGGGGAGTGGTAGCCCCCATATTAACAGATTTTATGAAACCTCATATACGTTATATATCGAAAACTATTATGGTAATGACGAAGTATTTTGATTTCTACATTTTAGTTACAAATTAGTAGGGTAAGTGGGAGCAAGGGGAATAGTATCCAGCATACAAATGGGCAATTTTCAAACTTTTACAGGTATTGGCCCTTACCCTGCCACAAAGTAATTTTGTTTCGATAAGAACATTTTAAAAACAGCTAAGCTATATCGTTTCACTGGTATACAAAAAGACTGAAAGCTTTTCCGACGTAGAGAAAAATATGCCTAGATTCTGTCCCAAATTGGGTTGTTTTAGGTTTTTGCTTATATCTCAGTCGTTATTTTTTAAAATTATTTAAAAGTAGCGATTGCCTAAAAGGATATTGCTTACAGTTTGACACGAAAATCGGCTTTGTAGGACTTGACTTGGCTCGGAAAACTTTATTGTTACAGACGTGTAGACTAACATGCGAAAATGGGGGTCGCAAATGAAAATGGAAATTACAAACAAAATGTCAGACTGATGTACACATACCAGTACACACATCATTACTATGTAAAGGGTATAGTTAGCATTTGGTTTAACATTTGTATTTTGATTTTTTACACAGACGCGAAAGCTTAATGTTCTTTAGCATTTTTTTTAATTAAATAAATTATATTTTTTTTTTAATTTTATATATTATTTTTTTAATTAAAAAAATAATAATTAATAAGTATGTTTGTAAATATTTTAAAAATTGTGTTGTTTTCTATACTTTTATTCATCTTTTTTATGTTTATTAATTTCTCTGAAACCCTTTGATTTTATTTCTTAATAATAAAAATGATTTTTAATTTTTTTTTTACCGATAAATAAATAGTTTTTAAACGTTTAATGTTGCTCTTAAATAATTTTCATTTTTTTGTTTCTATTTTAATTAAGTTGTAAATTTAAAAATTTTCTTGGTTTAAAATATATTTGCACCTTGTTAAACTAATTTTATACAGAATTTTTATTTATATGAAGAGTTTTTTAATTCTTTATTTATATTATAGTGACACTTTGTAATATATTTTGTAATTATAATGATGATATATTAAAAATATATAAAATGTTTATTGATGCTTAGTTTCTTTTTACGTAAACCAGCAGAGCATAGAGGAAGGACATATAAATAAAGATTTGTAGTGCTTGTTAACAGATCATTTATATAAAATTTAATGGTATAAAACTTTTAAAAAATAATAAAATATATTTTAAGCAAAATTTATTTTTATCGCTTAACAAAAAATAAAATACAAAATGTTGAAGAAAAGTTACTCAAGTTTGTTTTAAATAGTTGCAAATAAAAACATTGTGCTTTAACTACATCAAATGAAAGGTTGAGAATAAAAAATTTTAAACGATATAGAAAATTTCGAACCTCCTATATATGCAATTATCATTTGAATTTTTTTTATTTAATTTTACCATTATTTAGTTTAAAAAAAGTTTTTTTAAATTCTTTGGAAAAATTTTATTTTTGAACCTTTTATTTTATTTTTGTTTTTATTCAAAGTTTGATTTAGTTATAAAAAATAACCCAATTAAAACGACACGTGTTTCGTTTAGTCAAAATTTTTCTGCTGAAAACGCCGAACATAAATCAAATTTAATTTTAAGCATAAAATATATAAAAAACATATATATTTTTTAAAGTTTGACTAATAAAAAAATATATAAAAATAAAATAATTTTTATAACCCCACGGTAATAAAAAAAGCATTTAACGAGATTTGGGTCAAATTGTATCAAAAATAAACCCAAAATGACTAAACAATCATAATTTAGATTTTTTAGAATTTTGTTTTTAAAAAAAGACTACCTAAATGATAAATATATGGTCAATTCCACGTTAATAGGGTTGTGTCTGCCATGAACGACCTAATTAAGAAGACAGATTCTTTTTCTGAACGGTTAAAAAAGTTCATTTTATTTTGTTTCCTCTGCTTTCTTGATTTCTTTGCTAATATAATTTTTTTTTTACTAAAAACATCTTGGGAGCCCCCTTAGGCAGTGGCGATAGGCGGTAAGTATGTTCTAGGTATATGTTAGGGGAAACTAATGGCGATCGGTCGTATACTTTATTTCTCTAAGGCCGACTCTGGAGAAGTAATGGGCGTTTCTACATCACTTTTCTAATATTTGTATGGCAACCTCCTTAGGTGATCGAGTAATGTAATTATGTTCTAGGAATATATTTGGGAGGGAAAACCAATGGGGGTCTGTGATACCTTTTATTCCTCTAAGGGCAACTCTGGGGAAATTGTAGGGGCTTTTACCCTATTTTTAAAATTTTGTATGGCAACCCTGTTAGGGGCTGGAGATAGGGTTAAGTATGTTCCACATAATTGTCTTACATTTGAACTTTGTAGGAGCACCCTGAAAGCTGTGGGAGCAATTTAAAAAAAATTTTGAAAAATTAAACTTTGTATGGCAGCCCTGTTAGGGGGCGGAGATAGGGTGTAAGTATGTTTCACAAAAATGTTCTTGGGTAAAAGTAATGGGAGTCGGTCTAACATTGCATCCGTGTAGGGGCAACTCCGGGGCAGTTGAAGAGGTTTTCATGTAAAAATTTTAGAGAAATAAACAGAGGTAGTCGTGGTTGCTTGTTTTTTAAGAAAAAATTTAAAACCAGAAATATAAAAAGCGCTTGACTTTCAATTAATCTAAGTCTAGTACTACCATGATGGTGTACTACACTTAACTTTCGATGTTTCAATGTAACTGCTTTGTTATAAATTAATTTTCAGTCCCTGCGTTTAAAAAATATTCAATTTTCCAATTCACAATCACAATGTCACACCTGTCACAATGGAATTGCCTATATAGAAAATAATTTTATTATTAATTTCTTGATGTCTCTTAACACATTTGCAAGCAATATAGCAATAAATTAAGCTTCTTGTATGGATTTTGTTTTGATTTTCAATAAAAAAAAAAAATAAAAACTTAAGAAAGAGGCCAACTGCAGGGTATGACTGACAAAACAACAGGTGTTTTAAATAATTTTTAGTCAAAGCAATTTGTCGAAAAAAAGGAAAAACGATAGATAATTTTCTTACATTGTTATTGAAAGGATTGACAAAATAACATATTTTCTTAGACATATAATAAAATAAAATATTAATAATGTATTATAGTGTTTTGTTTGGTCTTTGCAATTTTGTTTAAATAAAATTTCTTTGAAATATAAATGTTTTACTTTATGTTTTAATTACCATGTGGGCTAATTGTGATACAAGTGAATTGAAAGATATCTGTCAGAAAAATGTCATGTCATTGGTGGTTTTCACACAAGACTAATTGTTCTGGCATAAAATCGCAGTTTGTAGGCTTTTTCGGTGAAGAGAGTGGTTTTGGTTGGCATAATTTTTTCAACCAGCTTCAACCCCGCACAAGCAGAACAAAACTAACACATACACACTAATAAACGTGAAATAAGCAAAGAAAATACTAACACACACAAAGCTTTGTATACGTGCACAGTTTTATGCCAGCATAATTAGTCTTGTGTGAAAACTAAAGAACAAAATTTGTGCGGATTAAAAATTAGTACTGTGTGAAAACCACCATTGAATAATTTTTTTTTTCCACAATTAAATCTGTTTTATATCGTGTTGCTTTTCGTTTTTGCCGAAGTCCTTATGTTTAATTTTTATTATTTATATGAGAGAATATGTTAATTTTAAATTAAGTATTTAAAATAAACCAATTGAATAGGGTTATTGAAAATATGTTGGTAAACAAATAAGATTAACAAATATTTTACCCTAAAAAATTCTTAAAATATTTAATTAATTTTTAATGTGATTTTCTAAAAATAATCAAATACGAAGTTTAAAAAAAAGTTTATATGAAAAAAATGTCTGTGATTAATTTCCTATTTTTAAAAATACTGCAATAAATTCACTATAATTAGAACATATTTTATCTACTTTTTATATCTTTACAATAAATATAAGAAAAACCATTTGTCTTACAATAACCCCAAAAAATTAAAGCATTTAACATTTGTTTTCTTCTAAATTTGTATGACGCATCGTCCATTCGTGCCGTAAAACATTTGTTCACTGGGGCTGTTTCCTCAATGCTGTTTTGCTTGTAATGAACTATAGTGTAAAACTGAAACACTATTTTGTATTTTTTTTTGTGAAAATATTAAACCCTATTTCGTAAAAAACATCGCTAAAAACCAAAAAGAAAATGTTCGAAAAAATAAAAAATTTAAGAATATTTCAACTCATTTATTTTTGTTACTAAGCGTTGCGTTTTACGAAATAAGAACAAACAACTTTTTTTTAATGCATATTTTTTCTAGAGCATACAAAAATAAATGACATCTGCTGCATTGTAGTCGACTAATGCTTAAAAGAAAATTTAAAAAAATGCAACAATTTGATTTAAATTTATAATTTTAAATGAATAGAAGCGAAAATTTTCATCATCTGATAAACAAAAATGAACAACAAGTGACAAGCCGCAATCAACCTTAAGAAAAAAAAAATTATCGCAGCATCATCTGTTCGACCCACAACATTTACAGAAATAGAGGTGGTAAGAACGAAAAAGTGTTAGAGAAAAGAATTCAAATTGTTGTCGACATTTGATGTACTTGATAAAAAAATAATGAACCAAAGTTTACGAAAGGTTTTCCGCTTGATGACGTTGTTGTTTTATTTTACTGGTTGCCAGATCTTAGAAAAGACCGCCGAAATCGCTTTGTTAGAAAAATTATCCGACATTAATTATCGGACGCTGACTTGCTAAAGTTGGGCAGCGACATGGGAAATGTTCCATCACTCTTCTTCGCAGCTCCCGTAAGTAGTTGCACGCACTTATTACTTGGCTTAGTTCTGGATTTCTATAGTTCTATCCTAAATTTGGTTACCCCAAAGGACTTTATAATTTAAAGAACTTTTTCATTGTTCCACATTGACCCGTGGCTATTTTTTATCCAATCCTTCAACTCGGCCTTCGTCGCAAGAAAAGTTTTTGGGTGGGTTTTTGTGCTATTGCCTTCGATTTTCTAACCATCTTATTTGCTCGTTCCTTTTCGATTACTTCGTAATGTCTAGACGCCTATTCTGTCATGTTCTGAGCAATTATTAATCATCCTGTCAAATTGCAACACTGTTCAATACTTGATACCCTTGGACATTAATACCCTAATTAGCAACTGGCTATTCATATAGAATTTAGCATCTGTTGAACCTAAATGTGCCCTAAGGCAGGGGCTGTTGTGGTCTAGAAAGCTAAAGTGTGTCTCAGCCTTCGGGTTTCAACAAAGCAGCTCAGCCTCGTTTTTTTTGGCGCTAGGACTTACTGTCTCCATATAGCATCCCGTGGCTGTCCTCAGGGTTCAATTTGTGGTTTAGTTATTTTAAATTTTATGATGGATCCTTTGTTTCGGACTAGATTATTGCTTTATGGTGTGCACGTATGCGGATGACTGGCTTTTTATGGTTAAAGGGCAGTCTCGTGCTAAGCTTTAACTCGTAGGTGAGGGGATCGTGCGTGACGGATTTGAGTGCAAGCCTTAGGTGGAAGTTGAGGTCACAATGGACAAAACCGTGAAAACTGTGATGAAAATCAAGTTGTTACGGGGACGACCTCCACTAATTCGTTCTGGTGGCGCTAGTTTTAGATATGCAACTCAGGTCAAACAAATAAAAATAAACGGCTCAACTTCCCTATGTAAGGGACAAGTTGATGGTTTTTGTTAGTAAAGTTTAACCCATCTTCAAAAGTGACTGGGGCCTCAGCAGGCATGATGTCGGTACCATATACAAGGGACTGTTCGGTGCCTGTGCAACGTATAGTGCTTCCGTATGGTACGAAACAGTTATATCTGTTGCCGTCAAAAACAAGGTCTTATCGTATCAGAGGGCTCCTATGAATGCTGGCATGTATACAAATACGCCGGACAGTTTCTTCAGGTATTGCTAGGAGTAGCTCCCCTTCACTTGGAAGTGCTGCGTCGTGTTAAAATTTTCAAAGTCAAAAAGAGCCTGCCACGATTTCCCCATGTTGGGGTTCCTTCAAACCAAGGAGCTTGATGCTAGATGAAGGACACGCTGGACTAGCAACAACAAGGGCATGATAAGGTTTCGTTATATACGTAACGCAACGTTTGTACGACAACACCTAGACTTTGGCTTTGACCTATGCTTGGGATTTTTACTAACAGGGCATGGCTTACTCAATGAATCAGAGGGGCCTGTCTGGGACGCCGGATTGCGCGTGTGGCGAGGGGACTGAGAACGTAAGACAACTGGCGGAATATGTCGACTATGATGACATTAGGGATTTGTAGAGAATTTAAGCTCGCTGGGAATTTAATAGGAGAAGGAATAGACTTAGTGGAGATAAGGGTCAGTGGGGTGGTGCTTACTGCCTTGTGCCCTTGCCCTCTGCCGTTGTTTGTCCCTGGATTGTGGCTATGAATGTGGCAGTTGCAGCTTGCTGCTTCATCACGAACGTAGTCAAAGCGTAGCTTTGATTTTTGTGTTTCTTGGTGTGACCAATCCCAGATTTTGTCAAAACTGGAAATAATTTAACTACAGAGTGCGACCATTTCTTAAACTGTTTGGAGTTCTACTGATAGTAGTTTCGGCTACGAGATCCGACCCTATGGTTGGTACTAGAGCTACGGTGTGAAGAGACCCTATAACTTCGGTTCTGACTGTGGTAAGGCTTTTTGTAAAGAAACGTGCTGGGTGTGATTTAAACTCAATTTCCGGCGAGAGCTTTTTCCCGGTGCGGAGTTGCATTGAAACGGGTAACGCGAATCAAAGTTCGGAAGGATTATTAGAAAGGCAAGTAGGGCCTCGTAGCGTATGCTGTTTCAATAAACTGGATATTCAAAACTGCCTCGTTGATATAGTCGTAATTGCATTACTTTTTCCTAGAAAATGTGTACGTTTGCGCTTATGTAGGATAAAAGGTTCATTTATACGTGACTTAACCATACCACAGCAAACAGCTGTTCGAACCAAACTTATGGGCAACACTGTAGTTGATTATAGGTGACTTGCCATTACGCTATAACCATAACCATAGAAACGAATTGAGTTTTGGTTTTTATGGCAACGGCGTTATGTTGCAAATTGCTAAAACCTAAAGTACACGAAATTTTAAAAGCTACATGAGCATGTATGCACTTCGCTTTAAATTAGTCCTAGTGGCTTTATAACGTTGTGAATATTAAGAGAGAAAAAGAAAAAATTCTTAGTTTTAGCATAATTTTCGAATGTTTCAAATTTCTTTACAAACAAAATAAATAAAATTTTTTATGCCAATTTTTCATTTAAATGAAATATTTTCAGCTTTTTAGCATGCAATTTTGAATTCATGATTTCTAGAATATGCGTGATCTGTTTAATTTAGTGATAATTTGAATTCAAAATGCAAAAAAAAAAAAAAATTTTAACTCGAGCATACAAAACAAAAAACATAATAAACTAATTAATTATAATTTTCTTCGTAATTTTTCCTCTTAATTAAATGTTTTTTTTTTAATTTTATGCGTCAAAAGTTTCGCTTTTGGATGTGAGTGTGTGTGTGAGTTTTAATGTTAAATAGATTCTTGTTTTGTTTGTCGCCAGTTTGTCGAGAAAAATCCTCATGTTTATTTTGCGTAAGATCATCAGTATAATCTTTATATCATAAATAATCTAAATACTACGTTGTTTTTTACGCCGTCAGTCCACTATATGCGTGACTCATTTTTTGAATTGTTCAAATTTTAATGAATACTGAGAGCATGAAAATTGTCGGTGAATGAGTGTTTCAGTCCTTTAGAAATGAGAACGATCGATACAATCATCATTATGATTATCTGTATCAAAAAAGTGGGGGATGGTTTAAAAAACATACGAACATACATACATACATACACATACTCAAGTACTAAATTTTTTGTTATTTAAGGTGTCTTGTTTTGTTGTTGTCACAGTTGAATGACAGTTTTTGACAATTTGTGTAAATTTTTAAAATATTTGTTTTCATTGTTTATTATTTTGAGAATTGATTTTAAATTTTAAATGGTTTTGTTATCTAAAAATAGATAACGCTTTTTTACTTCAAAAGTGTCACAACTGAATATTTGTTCATATTTAAAGCCCCTTTAGTTATGTAAATGCTTTTTAGAAAGTTCCTAAAACTTTTACAAAGAAGAAATTTTCTTAGCAACTCGATGCTATGTTTATTGAGTTATTACACTATAGAACTAAATGAGAGGTATGTTTTGTCAATTTGCCGGTTAATTATATTGCAAATTACAGTATTTATTAAAATTTTAGTCATAATTTTTTTTTGTGTTTCAGTTTAATGGTGTTTTCTTTTCTGAGCATAAATGTTGCCATTTTATTTTGTAACACTTTTTTAAAACTACCTAAACCTTTGAAAAGTGGTACATTTTCAGTGACTACAACAGAACAAACAATCACTATATTTTTAGATGAGACCTCGTTTTTTAATTCCATTTTATGATTTCTTTACAGAAATAAAATTTTTTTATTCAACGTCAAAAAACTGATAGCAAAAAAATAGATCTTCTTCTTTTTAAAAAGGCAGTGAGTAACCCTTTGATTATTTTAGGGGCAAAAATGTAGCATTTTTTCATTTTTTTAGGGCAACATTACCAGAAAAGAACTTACAACTCTGTAGCAATGCTGCCTTGCTTTTCAGAAAAGAACAGAAATGAGTGCATAGGGCAGAATAAAGGCAGCATTTCTGCCAGAAAAGAAAACGCCATAAGATTATGATCTATTGACACATAAACATAAACACATAAACAGATGTATAAAGTTTGAAGAATTTTACTTTAATTTTTAAAATCATATTTAGCTTACCATCTGTAGGTTATCGTCCGAATTGAATTAACTAGTTTAAGGCAAAAAATTTTTTAAAATATTACAATAGAAATTATGTACAATTCAGAACACGTTTTGCATGGCAACTTAACAGTACGATATTCACAGCAGCCCTAAAGGTTATACTAGTATTGACATGCCGCACAGTGTAGTGATATCACGAAAGCAGTTATCATAAAGTGATAAAATTTGGCAAACATACTCAAATTAATAAAATACAATCTGACTTTAAATTTGTTAAATAAAGCTTCAAGGCCTCGTATCCTTCCCAAATATCCATAAAATAAAGATTGCCACAAGAAAAATGGTAGCTTTAGAATAATATGTTTAATGATACCGCCAATTTTCTTTTAATTCCAAGCAGGAGTACGACCTTCTCAAAAATGTCCTCTGTTTGTTGTTAACGGATCTAGCAAATTTTAAAAAGGGATAGGTTTAGGGATATTTCTAATCGTTTGGTATCATAATTATCTGTTAAGGACTTGACTCCGGAAACTTGATTTAAACAGAAGGACAGATAGACAGACAGACGGTTGTGGCTAAATTGGCTTCCCTTTTTAAAAGGATATATGTGTATACATTGTGGTAGCGCAAATGAATATTGTAGGAATTAGAAGAAAAATGAAAAACTAATTTATGGGCAGTTGAAATCCCACGGGTGTGACTATTTTACTTACATTTTTACTTACAATTTAAACTATGATTTACCAGAACGGGATGTACGTTTTCAAACGTTTAATCGAAAAAAGATACTGAAAGAACATGATTTCTGTACTTAATGACCACTAAAAGGCTGTAACGGGTGCGACCCTAAAATTAAAATTTTAAGGAATTTGGAATTAAAGACCGTGTTGCGTAAAATATTTTTGAGGACGGGCTTAATCATTTTAATTTATTTGGTTGTTTTAAGGGTTTTTATTTGTATTTAATATTTAATTTCTATAAAGCAATTTTTTTAGGATAAACTTTTAGAAAATGTGTGATTGGACTTAAATTCATCGTTTTTCAAAGAAAAGAAAATGGGGTTTCCCCATTTTGGGCCGTTCTACAAGGAATAATTATGTGAAGGGTGTTATAATAATCAAGAATTTCAATAGTACTGGAGAAAAGCATTTTACACTTTTATTAAAAAAATTGCATAAAAGAATAATTTACGTTGAAAAACTGCAAAATATTCCACTAGAAACAATTAAATGACTCGGTGTTTAATAAAAAAAATATTTATTGCTTTTATTGTCAATTTTAAAAATTTGGAGCTTATTTTCATAACAAAGTGTTTGTAGCGAAATTTTGAAATTCTTTTTTTATTTTCATTTGAAAAAAAAAAAACAAAACACGGGAACTAAAAAAGTTTAATTATTTTTGGAAGTTTTTAACCGTCTTACTTTTGTCAGTGCCACTTAATAGACTAAAAAATCAGCGGCTCTTTTCCTAATAAGTCAAAATCGTCCAAAAACTGATGTAGTTGTAGCTTTTGTGAATAATATTTATAATACAGGGTGGCTGATGAAAGCTGCTACCAACTTACTGTAACTGTCAATGGAGAAGAGTTTTTGATTCCATAACTACGCCGACTTTACTCCGTATGGCTTAAACAGGATGGAACAACTTGTTACATTCAATTAGCCCCCCAGTTCTCCTGACCTTACTGCACCTATGTTTTTTTGGGTTATTGCAAACAGGAAAATTACAAAATAAAACTAAAAAATTTGTGTGATTTAAGGCAGCGATAATAAAGGCAATTCCCGCTGACACCCTCCAGGCAGTAATAAATAGGTTTTTTAAATAAGATGTCGCACATGTGTCGCTGAAGGTGGAGGTTATTTTAATTTAATCATTTTCAAAACCTCATAAATTACTTTAAAAAATATATTTTATTCTTAAAATGAATTAATTAAAAATAAATTACACAAACTTTGCAAAAACTTATTTGAGTTTCTTAATGTTGATACATTTATCACCCACCCTGTATTTATATTATAGTACGATTAAAGGCTTATTTTACAGATATCTATTAAATAATTGTAAAATGCGCTTTAAAAAAACTAATTATAAGTAATAAGAATATGGCCATAATACTTAAAGAAAATTTTTTTAATTTACAAAATTTCAACACAAATGTTAAACTTTAATTTAAAAAAAAAATTTACGCTCATATTCACAGTAATAGTTACCGGTTTATTAAAGGGATTTTTTGATAATTATTCAATAGATATCTGTCAGATAAGTCCTCAACAAACTTACAATAACTTTATGAATATGACCATAAATGATTTCCAAAAAATACAATTGTAGGTGATTTAAATTACCCATTTTATTCCAATTGGCGTTAAGCCTCAAGTCCGGGGAAGCCAGTTTGAAGCGTAAGTTATAAACTTGCATGCAGTTATAAGTATTTGAATTTTTGTTAATTATAAATAATATTTTTTTATATTTTATATTTTCTTTTGTCAAAATTTATATTTTTTAATTTTTTTGTTGTTTTAATTTTTTTCACAAAGATCCTTAAGGGAAAAATGCGCGTAAATGCAACAAATGTTGCAAAAAGAAAAAAACAAACGAACGGATAATGGCGATTGCAATTTCTGAAACGTTATTCTAAAATTCTAAAAAACCTTTAAAATTTTAACGACCACTCAACGAAATCGAATTTTTATTATTAAAATTATTTTGTTTATATTTTATTTAAAACATAAAAATTTATAAAAAAAAATAAACGAAACAATATGAATACGTGAACAGATTGTCCGCTACTGAGACAGAAAACAAAAACGGCGGAAACATTTTGTCGAAAAGTCGCCCAAAAACATACAAAACAAGAAGACAACGGACAATTAGAGACGACAAAAGGACGGTTAGACGAACGCAATGATTGTTGAACCGATAATAAAAAAGTAGCAGTTTAACAAAATTTACTACAAGATGACACATCAAACAATAAAAAAAAACTAAACCAAAACAAAAACAACAACATGAATAGACAAACTAGACAAAACGACGTTTAAAAGATCTTGCACTCGTCGCCGAGTTTTCGAACATTTGTCGACAATTTGTTGCATTTTGCGTTGGACGAAGACGATAAAAAAAGAACATTTTTAAAATTAGTGCGTGTTTTTGTTTTTTTAAATTGAATTGCACGCAGTTTTCTTTTTTTAAATTTCAAAGAATATTTGAAATTTCTTTAAAGACGACGATGAGATTTGAATCTCATGACTCTGTTGGTGATTCATTTGTTTTGTATTTTTTCTATTTGTATTTATGCTGCTTTACATTAGTTTTTGTAATTTAAATTAGATTTAATTTATTTATTAATTGCTACACAATTGTTGCAATCAGCATTAATGCATCTGTTAGTACAGAGGTGTTTGCAAGCAAAAATGTTTGAAGAAATTTTAATAGAAAATTTAATTAGGAAATAATAATGAAATTTGGAATGCAAACTAGGACTTTCTGTAACAAAATTCTACTTTAGTAAAAAAACCATAACAGTTCTAAATTAATAAAAAACTTTTAATTACAAGATTTCGTTAAAAGTAATTAAAAAATAGAAGAATATCATTAGTCTTCAAAAATCATAACACTCTTAACCAGTGGTAGGTATTCCGCCACGCCGCTCAAACTCCCTATTTTATCTTAATATGTACACGATCATACGTATCCAAAGCATTATAAATTTGAATCAGTCTCAAATGAGCTTTCAAACAAGGTGGACGATTATCGCTAGTGTTGGGCATAATCTTTCTTTTCAGGGAATCGTTCACAATCGGTCAGAAAGGTTAAGGGAAATAGTTCGTTCTTTTCGTTCATCTTTCTTTTATGAAAGATGTTTTGTGTGAAATATGTTCTGTGGGAAATATGAATGACCGACTGAAACAAGAATTGTTGACAGCTTTTTTTTTCTTATTTAACGAAAATGGTAATATTGAGTGTTAATTAATAAACAAAAAAAGAAAATTTTTAGTGATAAATAAGTAAAAAATATGTTAATAATAAAAAAAAAAAATAAATGTGTGGGGCATGAAATACAAGAGATGTCTGTAATTAAAATAGTTATTTCATTATTGATAAAACTATTAATCTAATAAAGAAAATAACTATATAACAACTGTGTGTGCCAAATGAAAAACTGTTTTTATTTTCGGCCACAGTGACAGACTACCGTTCAATTGAAATAGTTCTTTCATAACCGACGCAACTCTGTGTGAAACATGAAAGGTGAAAGATGAACGAAGAAAGGTTTGAAGGAAAGAGTACGAACTATTTCTTATCTTTCCTTTTACAGAATCGTTCAATTGAACTAGTTCGTTCATGACCGACACAACTCTAATTATCGCTTGTTTGTTGAATTACACTAACAACAATATGGAATTAACATTATCTGAACGTTATGTAAAACTGCACATATACAAAAGAAAGTATTAGTTGCATACCACTGCTCTCAATCAATGCAAGCCAGGGGCCGAGCACTGTTCGGGTTTTACACATACGCAACACGAGAGCCCACAAAACACATCAGAAAGAGAGCAAATTAAAAGAGAAGTAACAACAACACAGGTTGAACTTGCATTGTTTTTTAGATAATACACACACCGCTGGGCACAGCTGTTCTAAACTAAACTTAAAATCAAATACTTGTTTCTTGAGTTGGACAATTGCTATATCCAAAGGAGTTAAGTAACTGAGAAAAGTCCTGGTTCGAAAAAGAAAAATAAGCACCTATTGCAGAAGACAGCAGTGTCGGCTTACTGATACTAGGCGCTATGTATAAGAGTTATAGGCATCAAATGAGGCCTTAATCTAAAGGTGAAGCACCGACTTTACAGAAGCGTAGTTAGTTTATCAACAACCGTGCTGCGGTGCTATGATGGACATTAGTGAACAGAAAGTGCACCATTGGAGTCTTACAAAAGGTAAAAATAGTATTTTGCTTTGGAATGAGCGGGACAATTGGGACCACTCCAACATGGGCATTGGAGATAATTTTAAATACCCAGTTTTTGGAAACTCGCAAAGGCTACAAGAATGTACTTGCGGCAAAACACGTATAATCAATAGGGGAACTTATTGATGGGGGTTACAATTCTGATCATAAATGCATTTTGGAAACACTGAATGATTATACCTGAAGCAAAGGTTAAGGATAACTGCACTGCACTGGTACCAAATCAGCAGTCCTGGCTTTACGGTACTCCAGGGCCGATGCCCAAAAGAACGTATTGTTACATGTGTTGTTAAGACGAAAGAACGGGATTGGGCCTTTTTGTTTAAGACCCGGAGACCAAGAAATATCTCCGCCTCGCAGACTTTTACACGTACTACTAGCATAGACCCGAGCAATCACAAAATGTTTGTCCTGGCTTAGGGTATATGCAAATCCAACGGACGTTAAAATTTGTACGGAGTCAGACGTTAATAATGTGTGAGGGCACTAAATCGTGGACAGTGTTGCAATTAAACAGGATGGTTATGCATTACATAAGTACATGGACGTTATCGTCTCGAAGCCGTTTTTTGCGGCGAATGGCAAGTTGGGTAAGCAGAAATTGACTAAAAGCTATTGTGGGACAGGAAAACAGTTGTCGAAATCGGGGGATTCCTTTGATACAACCCGGATAGCTAAAGAAATCTAAATTTACAAATTACTTAAACCTAAAAGCACACCTCCATTGGATGGGAGTTAATGCACGGAGAGCATCTAATCGATAAAGCATTTGCTTTGTAATTGCGTGGCGAATGGCGCACAACAAACGACTTTAGAGTATGACCTGCGCAGTTTGGGACTTTTTTTTTAATGTTTTTTTTTTTTATTTTTAACCTAACCAAGCCTAACATAACCTAATCTAACCTAACCTTACCTTCGAACTCTACACAAAGTAAAAAGCAAAAGTATGTAAAAAAAACTGATTGGATTTTAAAGTAAAAAAAGCTTTTGAATCTTTTAAAATAGCAAATGGTGTTTTTAAACAAAATAAGTAAATTAATAGCAACAGGAAAAATTGACCAAGCGCTCGAGGAAAATCACTTAATTTAAAATTAGTAACTGGTAAATTCAAAATAAAACGGACCAAAATCGGGAAAAACATTTTTTTCTTTTTTAAAAATATCGATAAATTTACGCCCTATTTTTTATTTTTATTTATTTGGAAAAAGTTTAAAATGAAAACTTACTGGATAATCAGCTGTGCTATTTTAAGATTTTAAGAAAATGTCACACCTGTCACATTTTTCTTGAAGAAAAATAGTTTTTTGGTAATCAAAAAAATCAAATACGATTAATTAAAAACACATTTAATCACAAAACGAATTAAAAGAAATAGGATCACTCGAAAGAATATTTTAAACAACACGATCTCAAGGTCAAAGTTCTTTAAATTGCAAATTTGCAAGGTCACACCCGTCACAGCTTTCTAGTGGTCATCATAAACATCTAAGCTTACCTAATATTAAATGTTAAAAAACAAATCATTTTTGGACATCATAGCTTTTTTTAAATTAAAACTAAGAATTGTTTGAATTACAAACAAATATATGAGAAAACTTGTCGCACCCGTCACAATGGAATTATCCAATTTAAAAATATTTCAAAAATTTGAATCATTCCTAAAAAAGATGAAAATTTTTTTTAATACAAATTTTTTACCAGTACATCACTCTTAAGGCCCACTGTAAGCAGCATGTGCCGTGTGTGTGTGTGTGTTTAACATACTAAGCGTATGAGTAATAGAAAAAAATTTTTTTTCAAGTATTTTGCATTTTCATTTCGTGATTGTTTTTCATTTTTTTTGGGGTGTAACAAGCCACACCATCATCGCGATAAAACAACAACAAAACCTATAAACAAATGAAAAAAACAAATTCTAAAAAAATCTTGGCATCAAACTTATTCAATTGTAAAAAAATAGGGAGAAATTAAAATGCAACAACAATAACAAAAAAAAAAAACAAATGGATGTATAAAATAAATAGAAATCGAAACACTAAATTGAATTCCAATTAAAATTAAAATCGGCGGCATTCCCGTTTAATGACAAATTAAAATGAATTATGCTGCCAAATTCATACAACACACCCTTCCCTTTTAAAAAATCATGTTTTGTTTTCATTTCATAATAATTAATTAACCCCTTAGAATCGTTTTGTTTAAATTGCAATCGACTCAGATATTTACAAAGAGTTATTCATATTTACATATGTATTAATGTAGGGTGTGTGCATGTGTTAGTATGTAGGTGTTTGCCATAAAAGTTTTTCACGTTTTATTTAATTTCATGTTCTTTTTCAATCGAATTATTTTATTGTTGATTTTTTAATGATTTTGTGCTACGATCTTGTGCAAATTTAATAGTTTGGTTTATTTAAAGAGTTGAAACAAAATGATATTTTTGCTTAGCAAACGCGAAGGTGGTAAAGTAAAGCGTTTAGAGTTGATTTTGTAAAAATAACAATAATAATTTGATAAAAATAATAAAATCAACTCAGTTAAACAACAAATCCTAAGATACTAATTAGAAAAAAAATTAAGTTGCACAAGCTAAGCTAAGACAGCAACTTGTTAAAAAATCGGATGCTTTTTTTTTATCGCTTAAGTACTTTCGATATCCCTAACTTTAAGTTCATTACTGAAATGAATGAAAATTTTGATTAAAATTTAAGTAATTCCGATACTGGCTGATCCCACCCTCGGTGATAAATGTGCAACATCTTATTAAAAAAATTATTTTTTTTGGTAGCAGCTCTCATCAGCCACCCTGTATAATTTATAGATATTAAAATAAAATTGATTTTTTGCAGATGGCGCCATCCTGATGACCAATTCAACTAAACTTTTTTTTAAAATAAATTACTCTATTACTTACTTAGCCCGATGACGCGCAGTGTATTACAAAAAAAAGTAAAAAATGTTGCCCCCTATTTTTCACTTTAAATCGAATTATTTTTTTTTGGCGCTTTTTTGACAATGGAATGTTCTAGTCATAAATTAACATTTTCCCAACTTTAAATAGAAACATGAACTTATAATGAAGTGACAAAAATACTTAATATAATTAGAAAGAGGTTTTTGGGGCCAAATTATTCTGCAGTGAAAAAAGTCGAAGGAGAAAAATCGGTTCAAAATCGAAATGTAAAATAAGAGGTTTTATTTTCATTACAAAAAATAATCGGCCAAACTATAAGTACGTTAGACGACTTTACAAATTATAAGTTTGGAGCTTGAATTAAAACGAGTTTCAATTTAAAAATAAAACCACATTTTTTAAAATCATTACTCCGAAATATACGAAAATTAGGTATTTTCAAAACCGATTGAGTAACTATCGGTTTCCATGACAACCCTAAATATCTTAAAAAACCCGAAGCTTAGTAAAAAAACCGATTTGTTCGATAACCAAAAACCAGAGTTATCTTTTGACGAAAGTTTTAATTGAAAGATCACCCTATAAATTAACATCTTTTATAAGTTCTAGTGGAAAAGTCCTTGCAACAATGTAAAAAAAAATCGCATTTTTTCGTAGAATATTCGGAATTTTTGTTTATATTACAAAAAAAATTAGGCTACATTGGGATTTTACGAAAGTAATAAAAGCTTTCATAATTCTTATTATCGTAATATATAGGAAACTTTCAAAGTTTTACAAAAAAAATGTTAAATTAAAACTTTATAATTTTATAAAAGTAATGAAAACATTTCGTATATTTTACGCACAATGCACGTTGGGTTGAAATGGTTCGAAAGTGACGCTTAATTGAATTTTTTAAATTAAGTTTTTGTATTATTATTTGGTATCGGATAAAACTAGATAAAATTCTACATCACTCTGTCAATTTTCAAGCATCTATCTTGTCAGCTGACTCCGTAGTGACGTGTCAAAGTACAAAATTTTTTGCAATTTTTTTAAAAAGCGAAAATAGTAAAATTTTGCATTAAACGAGTCCGTAATTTTCAAATTTAACGTTAACAAAGTGTTATTTTAAGAATGGAACCTTCAACTTCAGGTATTAAAGTGTAAAAAAATGATGTAGTGTTTTTGAAAATGTGTGAAAATATTTTTGACGATTTTTTTAAAAAAGGTCCAAAATTGGCCTATTTTTGATGTTTCGTGAACCATAACTTCTAAGTTAGTTAAGATTGGATTTTGAATCTTATATTTTCTAAAAGTATGAAATCTTAGCTTAATATTACAAAAAGAAAATTTGCGATTTTGTTGCTCCATTTTTTGCTATTAACATTTTTCTGTTTGAAGTCGTGTTTTTTTCAAAGTCATGTATTTAACAAAAACTAACGTTCGTTCAATACTTACTATTGTTGTTATTGTTGTCGGAGATAGGTGCGTGAACAAGTTTTAGTCATCTTTATTCACTAGAGTGTTAAAATGGTTTTGTATGACTCCTACAATACATAAATTTTTAATTCATGGTCCCGAAATCATAAAATATGGCCTTTTACCGATTGGAGAACTTTCAGAAGAAGCTCAGGAAGCCAGAAATAAGGATTTTAAAAATTATAGGGAACAATTTGCTCGCAAATGCAGCCAAGAAAAGTCGAATGAAGATATTTTAAATAGATTTTTTCTCAGTTCAGATCCATTCATATCTAGTATTAATAAAAAAAATGAGCAGAAAGAAAAGCAACAATTATCAAATTCCGAACTAAAGCTTTTGCTATCGCCTATTATTTTTCAAGAAATACATGAAAGTGAGAGTTATGAAAGCGAAGATTATGATGATGAAGGTAGGAATGAACATAATATGGGTTCTTTTTTAGTGTATGATAATTATTGATAAGCAAAAAAAATTATAAAAATTTATTTCGTTACTTTTTTAAAAAAGTTGTAAAATTCTCGAAATCCTTCAAAACCCAAATTCAGACTTTAAATTAAACTTATATTTATTCATATTTATGCAAAATATATATTTATTTTTGTTATTTTTTAGAAAGAAGACAATATAAGATTTGGTTTGCTTCTCATTTTTTAAAAAAAATCACTTTCCATTTTAAAATAATGGCGAAAATTCTGAAACAAACTATAATTTTCCGAAAAATAAAAATATCTATAAAATCGTAAAAAATTTTTTTTTTCCGTGTATCTTTTTTTCAGAATATGCCTTTTTATGCATATTTAACGATTTGAAAAAAAAAAAATATTTCAAAAAAATTAAAATTACGGCTCCCATGAATTATTCGCCATTTTCGGTGTCATCGAACCCACTGTGCAATGTACGAAAGAACTCGCTAATATGCTTCATAGATTTTTTATTGTAGGTTATGAGGCGTACTTAGTTAAAACAAATCTGTTCCAATCTAAGTACTTAACAACTTCTTCTAATTTGGTAAATAAGGATTCGCTAAAAGCATCCTTGAAAATTCGAAAACAGTTTTTATTTTCGTTCCCTTGTTAATTTTCTTTTAATTTCAATCGAAAAGAAAATTCAAAGATACTAAAAATTGCAAACTTACCCAAACCACTTTTCTAATTTGTGTAGGTATATTTCATCTCCAAAAATCTCTAAAGCAGTAAATCTAAACTAAAACATTTTAACTTACCACTATAGCTTGCCAAATTACCATTACTCAGATCCCAAGCATTCTAAAATAAAGAAACCAGCATTAAATAACATTGAAAGGTATTAAAAAGGCATTTAATAAACCTACTGGATCTATATTAATATCTAAAGGCATCATTGTAACATTGGCATTATTCTGCATAGTATTGCGTATAGTTTCATAGCGCAATTTCGATTCATCCGAAGTGGATACATTAAATTTTCGGCCATTGTCAATTTGTTCTGTTGAACGTCCACTGTCCGGCTCCTCATGTATAACATCCCAACGCAGAGACTCAATGAATGCACTGGGTCGCGAAGAATAATTTATAAATGGATTGGTGCTGGTATTCGTAAGAGTTGAAGTGTCGGAAGATGAGCTGTTTGTATGTCGTGTTACTTGAGTACTGATCAAGCTGCTATTACTAAAGTTGCTGAAATCTGAAACATAGTTATCACCCGTGGACTCATTGGCATTAGGACTAATGATCTAGGTAATAAATAAAGTTTTATTAAGTTCCATAAAAAACAATAATATATTTATTATTACCTGCTGATTAACAAATTCATATTCTAAAGGTTCATCTGCTCCCGGAAACGCTTGCACCAATATATTCATTACCTCAACAACATGTTGCATAGAGGGGCGTACATCCGGTTTATCTGCCCAGCATGAGGTCATAAGATTTCTTATAGGTTCTGGCAAATTCGGTATGGGAGGTGGTCGTTCGCCCTTGTGTATTTTCCACATTATTGAATACGTGTTGTCAACATCTTTAAAGGGTTTCTCACGCGACAACACTTCCCACAACACTATACCCCAACTAAAGATATCACATTTTTCTGTATACTTGGAGCCTTCAAAAACTTCGGGCGCCATCCAGGCAGCAGAGCCTTTATTGTTTGTCATCAGGGTGGATTTGTCAGCCACCGTACCAAAATCACATATTTTTAAGTATCTTCCCTTGTCGGTAAGCAAGAGATTAAGAGGTTTTAAATCACGATGTATAAGAGGCTTGGGTTTCATGGCATGCAAATAGGCAACACCCTGGAAGAAAAGTTTTTGGTAAAGAATCAAAGAAAACAATTTAAATTTTTGAAAATATTTTAAAAACAAGTTAACAAAACATTTTAATTAATAAAATCAATATATATTTAAGAAAATATTCTTAATTATGTGTGGACCCTAACTTACCTCTGCACATTGGCGTGCCCAACTCATAGCATGTGCCGTCGAATAGAAAGGCTTTACTTTGCCGTGTAAAAATTGATGCAATGAACCGCCCTCTGCATATTCCATTATCAGATAATTAGACATTTGATTGGTGGCGATGCCATATAAAGCAATTATATTTGAATGATTAACACGGGATAGTTGCTTGACTTCTGTTTCAATGGCTTTTTGTTCCGAAGAGGGCTCAAATTCCTTAACGGCCACGAAACGGTCACGCCAAACGGCTTTGTAAACCACTCCGAAAGTACCGTGGCCAACTTTCTGAAAAGTGGCCGAGCATAAAGTGAGTAAAATTTTAAAACAAAAACCTAATAAATTACAATGTAAAGCAAAACAAACCTCCTTAAAAGAAATTTCCGGGAATTCCACATATTGACAAAGAAGATTAAGACCATCGCTAGTGTGGATGTTTATGTTTGATATTGGAGGCAACAGGTGAGCTAAACTAGTAGCACCCTCTTCGGATTGTGTGGTCTCGTTAGAAGAAGATGGAGTGGGTGTAACACTGGATGAGTTTGTTGTAGCATTCTGAGAGTTCCCCAACTCATCGGTCATGATACTTTAATTATTTAGCAGAAGCCAAACTGTAATACAGAAACAATTAACTTGCTGAGCCTTATTAGTCCTATTTTTTTTTTACTGAAAAACGTTCGCCTGGCTAAATATAGTCTTCTTTTTACTGCGTTTTTATTAAATTTTATTATGGATAAAATTTTCTTGGTTTATTTCTTTTTTGTTGTTGCTTGATTCAATTTATTGCTTTTTTTGTTTTTGTTCATTATATAATTAGATTTATTCGTTTATTTATCGATTTTTGTTTTTATTGCACTCCATATTTTCTTAAAATATTTATAAATTCTATTTTGGAAAATTTATTATTTTTATTGATAAAGGAGAAAAAGGTAATAGTTTTTTTGTTGCAAAATAACAAATGTCAAAAACAGCTGCATTCACTAATTTATGTTGTTTGTGTTTATTGGGCGTGCTTACACGCGGATAAGAGGATGACATTACTATGGTAGAAGTCTTTACTGCTGTTGTTTTTAATCTATTACAAAAAAATGTATAAAATATTAAAATGAAGCTGTTAAGCCTATACAACAACCATGCGATTCAAATTGTTTTTCTGTCGCATTGTATCACTTACTTAAAATGCTACAAGCACATAGACCCCGTCAAACCACACTGATACGCGACTACAAATGCAGTTAGCTGCATTCGCTACTTACACCAGTGCTGAAAATTTTCATAAAGGTCAGGTTTAAAGGCCCGTTATTATAACTGTCTAATAAGGTAAAGTAAATATGTTCTGGTACAGATAAATACATTTTTGTTTTTCCAGTATGCTTTACTACCTAACCACACGAGCAATATCAATATTTATTGCCGTGGAATATAAATTTAAAAAAAGTAGTCGACCACAAATTATCTACATGTTGCAAAAAGTAGGGAGATAAAAAGATGCTGTTATTTAAAAAAGGGAGAAAAGAGATACATTAGCATGTTTGTATTCGTTGAATCATGCAAAACGCCAAGTACTTTATAAAGCTGCCACCTGCCAGACACTTTTGTCGATGGTTTTTTAAGCCTTGGGTAGTGAGAGACCAGGTGTTTTACAGTCTCCGTTTCCTCCTTATCTTCACACAACTTGCCGACGTCTTGAACGTCCTATCTCATTTACTAGTTATATATCTCAGCTTGCGGTGCCATGTGAGGGTCCAAACTCCAGACTCCTACTGCTCTCATTTAAAAGCAGGCTAGTACCCCTTTTATCAAGTCCCAGCTACAGAAGTTTGTATATTTCACAATAACGGTAGTTAACCGTCTCCTTCGCAAATGAATAACTTGGGAAGCAGTCTGCAGTTTAAATTTTGCGGCCTGCAAAATGCAACACTTATGTGGAAGTCTGTATGATACCCGAAACTTCGTGTCCAATAACAAACACTAGCCCTCGGAGCGTAAGTATATCCATTTTCGATCTGCAGCAAAAATTGCATGGGCACCTCACAGTTTCTTGGATGCTTTTTAAATCCATTTATCCGAGTATCCTACCCAGCCCCCCTGTTCTGTAACTTGTGATAAGTTTTCGCAGCGAGAAAATTTTTTTTATTGTCATAGTCTTCCAATTATTAACAGTGTGACTTAGATAATACATAAACTCTCATTATACAACGTTAAAAGTTAAAATAATTAGGTTTATTGTGTTCATCCTGTCTTTTACAAGGCGACTATAAATTTCTCGATGCGAAAAGTTCTCACTAAAGTTACACAACATAGGCACAGGATGCAATCCAAATATAATACTCGCGACATAATAGTCAGTCTCGACTCTTGTAATCAGTCATTGCCTTAGAAGTTGACCCCCCTCGAACTTCCGTATGATTTCAGCCTATTCTATTGACCGTACCCTAAGCATACCCGACTCGTTTAGCCTATATTAATCTTTTCTTTCCATTGCAGCTAGAAACTCCTTGATGGTAAGAAGATGTAGAATGATAAAAAGAGCTATTAATGGTACCCCTGGCACCTGTAAGGCTTAATACAAAACATCCCTGGATCTGTGACAAGATGTTTAAGTTATCTCTCTTCAAAGCCATAAACAATGCACCATATCCAGTTGTAGACCCTAGTTCTAACCTTTGGAATTTCTGGGTTATATAATACGTTTCTGCAACGTGCTTTCCAAGAAAATGTCCAGATATTTAGCACTCTCCGCTTGCCTTATTCAAGATTCATTCCCGGCAAGCACTGGTGGCTTAAAGTCCGGCACTTTGTACTTTCCAACTCTGTCTATCTTGGGGTTAAAGCCAGTTTTTTGTCTCTAGCGACAGAAGATAGATCAAATAATGCATAAGTATGTGACCCCATAGCTTGCCTGTTTAAATATAAGTGGGAATTAATACAGATTTTGGGTGGGTCGCATTTGCGTTGTTATGGCTCTTAGGCAAAAGAGTTATGCGATAGAAATTTCACTGAGTAATTGTTTTTTTTTTGTTAATTTCACAAGTTACATAACTACTTCTTCTGTGACTAAATTCCTTGCAGGCTAATTTTTCCGTTGTTAATTATATTAAAACAATTTTTGAAATGGATATGTACATGTATACATATGTATATGTATAAGATTTAATTTAATTTTAACACACATATGAATGAATATTTTGTCCAAAACACATCCCCGTATTCACTTTATATTCAAATCTTAAAAGAATAGTTTAAGAATTTTAGTGTTAAATACAATAATTGAAGTTGTTAAGCATGCCATTTTAAAGTTCAACTTAAAAAACTCGACTACAAATTAAGGCAGAAACAAATTAATGGCTTATTATGCATTAAAAATACTCTGCAACGTCTACTTAAATTAAAAACTTAAAAAAAATCCTTTTTATCTTTTACGCACATGTAAAGATATTTGTTTACAAAAACACACACGAACACACACAAACATTTTCCTTTTTTTTTTTTTGCTTTTAACAGAGATGGACGACTTTATCGCAAATAACACAAGAAGCAGTAACAAAAACAACAATAATAACATTTAAATTCGAAATAAATAACAAGGACCCACATTAAAATTAAAACAAAGTTTTGGAAAGTTTTTTTCTTTGAAAAATAAAACATATGGTTGACCTCTCAGACGTTTTTGGGGCATAATGAGTGTGTGTGTGTGTGTGCGGGTGTATTATAACTTCAATAGATTTGCATATGGATGTTTAAATGTATGCATGATTATGTACAATTCTAAGTACATATGAATGTAAATAATCACATGCATGTTATAAATAAAAGAAATACAATTGGAAAATTCCGACCCATAAAAATAAATCCAAACTTAAAATATTTTATAAGTTTAATACAGTGGGGAGGAAATTAAATTGATCGTATCAAGGAATTGAATAATATGCTTATTTTTATTTTTGTTGAAATAAGTGTTTTTAGTTAATACAATAATAATGTTGATTGAAAAAAACTTTTATTTGAAAAAGCAGGTTTTTTCTACCGATACTAGCCGAGTAGAATTCATTTTCAATTATTTATTTAGCTTGACAAAGCCCAGACGAATCTTGGTCCCTTCTTCATCTCAACTGGGGACGCTGACTTTCCGGCGTATCATTTGGGTTAGCTGCTTTAATGCCCATTAAAGGTAGTAAGTTAAAAAGTTCAGTGCGTTCACCTACAAGAACGATAAAAATGGCTTGAGGCATCAGGTAAGTAGCCCACCTTGTAAAAAAATTTGTCTTCTTCGAAGAAAATTAATGAACACCCCTAATGCTGACGATCCCCGCAAACGTTTAAAAGACCATGATTTTCGAATCTGCAGCTGAAATGTTCGAACTCCGTATAAAGAAAGCGCCTTGAACGTACTATCGGGTGTACCTGAAAAATACAAAGCTAATATTACCTCCTTAGAGAAAATGCGATGGAATGGGAAAGGCGACCCAGCTACACCAAAATGCGATGTCCTGTATTATAGCTATCATGTAACAAGACATTAGTTTGACCGTGGATTGGTGGTTAGCAGGAGACTACAACACGTTGCTTGCATATTTGGGATTAACCTAATCACAGTTCGTTTAAAAGCCAAATTAGTTTTAGCTTCCTATCTGTGCCCATCGCCCGACTGTGGAAAAAAGCGAACAAACTAAAGATTTTATGACTTACAAGCCCCTAGAGAGAGAGAGAGAGAGAGAGAGAGAGTATATAGTCGCTGCCCCGCCCATGGTATTAAAGTCTTACGGGTAAAAGGAAAAATATTTTTGGTTCAACAGTCGGAAAATTTAACCTTCACGAGAAAACGGTACCGTGAAATAACTCCCAAATGAAATAACTCCCAATGGAAAAAATGAAATAACTCCCAAATGAAATAACTCCCAACGAAAATGAAATAACTCCCAATCGAAAAAAATGAAATAACTCCCAACGGTAAAAATGAAATAACTCCCAATGTTTGGGAGTTATTTCATAAAAGTCACAAAAATGTGAAATAACTCCCAAATGAAATAACTCCCAACAAAAATGAAATAACCCCCAATTACAAAAAAAATAATCTTTTTACGAAATAAGTCCCAACGGAAATGAAATAACTCCCAACAATAATGAAATAACTCCCAACGAAAATGAAATAACTCCCAACGAAAACGAAATAACTCCCAATTAAAATATATATGTATAATGCGAAAACCTTTTGTATCCATAAATAAGATGTCACTAACGTAAAATTATTTTCTTAACAAACAAACCAAATGACTGGCGGCCTCCGTCTGGACGCAGGATAAGTAAACTCTCGTGGATCAAACCGCCAGCTTCGTTACAGCTTTAGGACAGGCGCGTGGACTTTAAGCACCTTTTTGGTTAAATAATTTTTTTAATAAAAGGGAGTGATTTAGATAGCCGGCCTTCGGCGGGGCGCAAGGAAAATAAACTCCAGTGCATTCGATCCGCCGGCTTCGCAGTAGCCTTCGGCCGGGCAATGGACTTTAAGCTCTATTGCTTTCCATATAAAGCTTCGCCAAATAAAACATGAATTTTATGACACTTTAGTTATGAAGCTGCAAATACTTCCGATGCACTACAGTTTAAAGTATATTCCCCGGCCGAAGGCTACTGCGAAGCCGGCGGATCGAATCCACTGGAGTTTTTTTTCCTTGCGCCCGGCCGAAGGCCGGCTATATATGCCAGCTTCGTTACAGCTTTAGGACAGGCGCGTGGACTTTAAGCACCTTTTTGGTTAAATAATTTTTTTTAATAAAAGGGAGTGATTTAGATAGCCGGCCTTCGGCCGGGCGCAAGGAAAAAAAACTCCAGTCCATTCGATCCGCCGGCTTTGCAGTAGCCTTCGGCCGGGCAATGGACTTTAAGCTCTACTGCTTTCCATATAAAGCTTCGCCAAATAAAACATGAGTTTTATGACACTTTAGTTATGAAGCTGCAAATACTTCCGATGCACTACAATTTAAAGTATATTCCCCGGCCGAAGGCTACTGCGAAGCCGGCGGATCGAATCCACTGGAGTTTTTTTTTTCTTGCGCCCGGCCGAAGGCCGGCTTTATACCCACGGTTTTAAAACCCCAAAACTTTTAAATAAATGTCACATTTTATACTAGCGTGATTAAATTTTTTTAAATGCTCTGGTATATACACTTGCTTTTAGTAAAATGAAATAACTCCCAATAAAAATGAAATAACTCCCAACAAAAATGAAATACCTATAGCTCCCAATAAAAATGAAATAACTCCCAATGATAGAAAATGAAATAACTCCCAACAAAAATGAAATAACTCCCAATAAAAATGAAATAACTCCCAATGATAGAAAATGAAATAACTCCCAACAAGAATGAAATAACTCCCAACACTTCGAAAAAATGAAATAACGCCCAACAAAATTTCATTGGGAGTTATTTCATTTGGGAGTTATTTCATAATAATGAAAAATAATGAAATAACTCCCAACGCATTGGGAGTTATTTCATTATGAAATAATTCCCAATTTGTATGGAAAAAAATTGGGAGTTATTTCATTTTTTCATTGGGAGTTATTTCATTTGGGAGTTATTTCACGGTACCGAGAAAACATCCGATAACGAAATGAGGCTAATACACTTTGCTGCAACAAAAAGTATGGTAGTAAGCAGCACTAGATATCGACATCTCGATAAACATAAATCCCTGTGACTGCCACCCACCGGATTAAGCAACAGGAAATCAGATTTTCGATATTTTGTGAAAACTTCTGAAGAAAGGTATTGAAATATTTTATTTTGTTATTTCTTATAGCAACTGCAGCAATTAGCACCAATTCTTTTACACATATCTAGCAAAGAACCTTCTCATTTTCGACTGATGGCAACCATGTGGTCGATTTGTATTACGGTTCCAAGGTTAAACGGTGTGCTGTTTTATTAGGGAAAAGCGATCCACTAATGACTATGTTGTTGTTGAGATATGTTTTAATTGAAGTTTCTACATTTTGTGACATTTCTCAAATATCAACATGTCCAATTTAGCAAAATTTTTGGTAGCTGGATTAAGGCAATTGAAACTGGTGATAATCGGTAAATTTTTTCGTACAGTCCCCATACATATATCCTTTTGGAATAATCATTTTTGGCTATAACTAGCTTTCTCTATTTACGTACATTATGTCATCAATTGTCGAACTAAATCTTATTACCAGCAGTCAATGATTTATCATGTGTCCCGTATATGTATAACCTGCTCCTGAAAATCACATTTAACTGCACTTACTGGAGGTATAAAAAGCTATCAAGGTGTGATAACGCATGGATAAATTTTTCTGGAATAGAAATAGTCCTACAAAATTTTGAGAAAATCTGTTAATTATTGATTCTTCCTCCTTTAATAGGCTTTTACCCCGAAATCATGTTCTTCCTTATAAATAATTAATGCATGTCGAAATTTAAACCAAATCTTTAAAGGATAGTTTTTGTATAAAATATAAAAGTTGTGCAGAATTTCGCCAGCCAGATTAAATATTTAAAATATGTCAGTACCTACTTAATATAAAATGAATTGTGGTGAAGGCTACTACTGTATGATCGGGTTAAACTGACTGAGACTTACTTGCTTGTTTTTCTTTCTTTTTCAAGCTGCCTGACCTAACATGGAGCGGTTTTAAACTAATTCTAGAGGTTTTATTATCCGAGCGGAGAAGTTATCCTTAAGAAAGTTTAAAACATATTCAAAATCATTACCTGTGCTTCTCTTGTAAGATGACTTACATATATATGTATGTATGTCTAAGCCTTCTTTGTTTGTATGAATTATTTTCTTGCACACTGTATTTGGGAAGTCAGTGCTTCAATGTACTTAGGAAGGGATATGCGAAAGTCTGTTTAATTCAAACATGTTTTATGCAAATCGGTATGAGTGAATGCATGGATTGATGGATGTTTTGCTGACGAAAAGGATGGGAGAATAGATTTTATTCTTATTAAATAAAACATGGTCATTCGTAACTTAAGTTAAAGTAAAAAGTTTTTTAAATATTTTTTATGTTTCAATGTCTTTAAATTGAATTCTTGATTTAAAAAAAAAACCCTTTATAACCATGTGGGAAAATTCATATTAAGTGAAATTATTTACTTGCGTGTTCACATACATCATGTATAGAACAACAAAAATGTCAATGTAAGCAACAAAAACAACTAAAAAACTAAACATCCTTTCAGTTTTTTATTTTGTTTCTTTTTTAGTGCTTAAGACTTAAGAAAAATAAAGTCATTTTGTTTGCAACCTACATTTTGCTTATCCTTTATACACTTCCTTTACAGCAACAAAGTAAAATACATTCTAACTTTTTCATAATTTTACTGCAGCTTTACGACTCCTGCATTTTCTTATGTCCTAAATTAGAAACTAAAAATATTTCTTTTTACTGTTTGGTGGGTATACCCTTTTACTCAGGCTTCATATTTTCAGAGTAGTTTTGCTTGTTGTACCTTTATAAACTGTAGTAAGCGTTTGTGCACATGTTTACTAACCCCCAGAAGTAGTAGTCTGAGACCTACCACCGGCTTAACCGTTAAAATTAGAATCGCTTTCTGAGTCTATTAAAGCATGTCTCTCCATGGGTTCGGCTAACTGCCCATGTTTTCTTGTAAAAAAGCATAGGCCGCATTTTAAAAGATATACTTCTGGAATGATCCTTTTGGACTATTACTGTCACGAATGTAACTCTTTCTTCACAACATTGTTCATACATCTACGACCTGATAACAAAAACTGTTGCACGGACACTTTCCATGTAGTGACACATGTCATTCAGAATTTCATAATGATTGGCTTTCCGTAGGTCCCATATAAGACCCACTCCCGCAAAGTTATCGACTTATCCTGCATACATTTTTTACAAATGCTGGTAGTGTAAGGTATAATATCGTCGTCCTTGACCCGCAAGCTTTGCTAGCTTTGTTTGCAAACTGCAGCAGCGATGGCAGCATAAGCATAAACAGCTAAGAAAGGATAAAATCTGAAGGATACAAATGCATTTACATTAAAACAAAATGTATTTCATTTGTATAATAAATATGTGTTTCTGTTCAAAGAGTATGTGTGGAAAGTAGAAAAAAATTATTTTTTTTCCTCGTAATGCTTATCTCCATATATGAATAATTTTTACAAAATAAAAAAAAATTGAAATCAACATGTTTTAGTTCTTTTCTTTATCCTTTTTAATCCCCACATATTTTTAAAGCCTTTGGTATTCCGTTCCGATTATAAAATGGACTTTGTTTTAGTGTGTCTGTGGAAATTTTAAAGTTTCCGTTTTATTGTTTTTGCAAAAAAAGAAAACTTTTCTTATTTGGGAAAATAAAAGAAAAAGTTTTAAAACGGAAATGCAAATATTGTTTGTTCGATTAAAGTAAAAAAAGTTTTTCTTTGTATTGTTTTTAATGCAAAAATTTTAAAATTTAATCCTTTTCGTTAATTCTAGTGCAAGAATCTGGTAATGGGACAAAGACGGGTGGAAAGGAATTCTTCTTATTTATTATTAACGTTATGCGTAAATAATAAAGTTAAATACAAAAGACTTATTTTAATTTAATGATCTTTAATGTAGAAAGAGAATTTTAACGTTTGTCCTAAAAATCGGACAGAAATTAAATTATAGTTTATGGGGACAAGCCTTTTCCTTTCTTTTATTCATATTTTTGAAAAATAAATAACACTAAAATTATTTTCCTGTAGGTATAAATTTACCTGATAGAGGGTAAAAATTTAGCGTTCCGCATAAAACACACATGTCACGGTGATAACAAATTAAAAATTGTACATATAAAGTATGGTAGGCCTTCAATACCAATCTGATAGATGGTTTAAGCGCTACACTAGATGGCGCTAGTAAATAAAAAAAGGAAAAATTGTTAATTTGTTTGGGAGCTACCCCTTGTTCACCCCCCACTAAAATTTTTTTTTTCTTAAAAACATAACTCTTCATGTACAATTACTTTTTGTAGAACATTTGATTTCCATATCTGTTATAGTCTCCGAGATATAGCTTATCGAAAATTTCATAAAAATCGTTAATTTGTATGGGAGCTACCCCTTGTTTTACCCCCACTCAAAAAATTATTTATTTAAGGCGTAGCCCTTATGGCCCAATGACTTTTTGTAAAACATTTCATTTCGATATCTGTTATGGTTTCCGAGATAAAGCGTATCGTATATTTCATAAAAATCGTTAATTTGTATATGAGCTACACCTTTTTTTGCCCCCATCCAAAAAATTTTTTCTTTAAGGCGTAGCCCTTGATGTCCAATCACTTTCTGTAGAACACTTGGTTTCAATATCTGTTATAGTTTCCGAGATATAGCGTATCGAATATTTCATAAAAAACGTTAATTTGTATGGGAGCTACCCCTTGTTTTACCCCCACTCAAAAAATTATTTATTTAGGGCGTAGCCCTAATTGCCCAATTACTTTATGTAGAACTTTTCATTTCGATATCTGTTATAGTTTCCGAGATATAGCGTATCGAATATTTCATAAAAATCGTTAATTTGTATGGGAGCTACCCCTTTTTTTGCCCCCACTCAAAAAATTTTTTCTTTACAGTGTAGTCCTTAGCGTACAATTACTTTTTGTAGAAAATTTTAAGTCGATAGCTGTTATAGGTTCTGAGATATAGCGCATAAAATATTTCACCAAATTTGTGCAATTGTAGGAAAACTACCACTTCCCCTGATCCTATCTGAAAAAAATGTTTCCATTATTTAGGTGCCTACTTTAAGAAAATCCGTGCCAAGTTTTGTAGCAATAATGACTATACTTACTGAGATATATAGGGATATATGCACGGATTTTGTCCTAAAAAAATGGGTTGTTTTAGGTTTTCGCTTATATCTCGGTCAATCGTGAACCGATTTTGCTGATTTTAAATAGCGATTGTTTTTGGGATATTTCTCATCGTTTGACACCATTAACTGGTCTGTATCATTTTATTTGACTCCGGAAACTTGATTTTAACAGACGGACAGACGGACAGACAGACAGACAGACGGACATGGCTAAATCAACTTCCCTATCTATAAGGATCCAGAATATATATACTTTATGGGGTCGCAAATGAATAATAAAGAAATTACAAACGGAATGACAAACTGATATATACCCTTATCACTATATGAAGGGTATAAAAATAAGTTAAATCTGATTAATGCTTGTATTGCTGTGACAAGTACGTCGAGCTTGCTGGTTTTCAACAGAGATCATTTTAGGAATATTTGTGATATTTTTTCACTAAAACGCTAGGAGTTGTGATGGCTCTGTAAGCCTAATTACAACAAATGGACATAGTGCAATTGTCTTTCCTTTCTAAAGGGATCCAAAATATACATACTTAAAGAGGTCGCAAAAGACTATTGTAGAAATTACAAACAGAATGACAAACTTATCTATATGTAAAGGATATAATAACTTATAATTGTTCCCGTAAGAATTACAACCACTAACATATGTTTACCATTCCAACCATATACAAGGTGGGCCAAAAGAAGTAATCCGATGTTGTTTGCGATGCGTTTGGCGGTCAACAGACTAGACATTTTACGGAAACATGCGCAGGTCTTTGACCAAAATTCGCCTTAGCGACGACCGGCTGATGGCTTATTGCGAGGCATGGCGTCTGGTCGATGTTTCTGGTGATAGCTCAACATCCTCGCCAACAGTGGCCATATTACCGGCAGAACGGGCACCTGGGGCCGTCCACTCTTGGCAGAGCCTCGTGTGGTCCCATACTCTTCAAGGTTGGTGGCCAAACAGCGCAATGTTTGCTCAGTCAGTGCCGGACGACAGGGGAATCGGTAACGGAATTCGCGATGCGCCAGGGTACACGTATATCAGGTAGCCTCAGATAAACAGCTGAGTAACGGTACTTTGTTATATTAATTTAAAATTTTGTTTATGTTTATGCATTTTCTTCCTTTTTTACAAACAACAACTGTAATATTGTAAGAAAAGCTCAAAAAGAAGAAGAAGGATTTTGTGAGTTTTTGTTATTTGTCTTTTACATTCTTATGACGATTTAAGTTATTTTTGTAGAATCGCTCCTACCTGATATACGTGTACCCTGCGCTGCGCCAACACCTCAGATGGTTCTTGGGGAGTGTATCGCTTGTTCACTTGTATTCCTCATTTATCTAGTTTACAAATGTCAAAACATATTTGATATTGGCCGCATTTGCAAAAGTAAGAGTACCTTTCAATAGGGTGATATCTTTTTGCCCACCTTGTATACTTTATGGGGTTGCAAATTGATAATAAAGAAATTAGAAAAGGAATGAAAAACTTATATATACCCTTATCACTATGTGAAAGGTATAAAAAAGCAGTAAACTAACACTGTTTTATTTTAAAGATATATTGAGAGTTTTTGGCCCACCCTGTATAAGACTAAACTTCTATTCTAACAACATTCTGGGCTACATCGAATATCGTGCAAATTAATAAATAACCTTTAGCAAAGCTTTAATACATTTACGGTCATTAACTTACAAATACGTATTAAGATCCCTTAGAAAATGGAGTAGAGCTTAATAATTGCTGAAACTGCTGTAAAAAATTGTGTCCTTTTTTTTAAATGTAATCGTACACATTCGATTCAAAGTTTTATTTATAAAATTAATGTGATTGTAAGCAAGAGAGTGTGTGTATGTGCATGTAAGGGTATTATAGCTTAAAAATTGTATTACACCTTAATAACAATACCAATACATGACATTCATGACAAAGATGATTGCGATTGTAACAATGATGTTGCCCCGCTACTCATAGAACTGTCGCTGCCTTTAATAGTGGTTGTTTGGGTGTGATGATGATGATGATGTGACTTACAAGGACATTGTCAATGCTGACCATTGACTAAATATTCATTTGGTTGTTGGATAGTTCTTTTTAATTTTTTAACAAAGAGCTTAAAGTAGTGAAATCGAAAATCGTCGTTCAATAGAAATTTTATTTACAAAAAAGAAAGTTGTCATTAAAAAAAATTTTGACAAATGCACAGAGAGAGCAACATGTTCTAAAACAAAAATTAATTTCTTTAATTTATAAAAAATTACATTTTTAAATTTAAACTACGATTTAAAATAAGGTTTTCTGAACACAATTACGAATCGGAATCGGGTGGCTTTTGTAACTTCCATGTGTTTTGTTTTTTTTTTCTTTCCTGTCAAAATGCAAAGAAATTTTTTGTTTTTATTTTACTAAGATTTTATTCTTTTAAGTCCCTTTTCGTTGTCCTTTGACTCTGCCATCAATTTAAAGAAACATTTTTTTTATCGTCGTAGCTTTCGTAAGGGCTCCTGGTAAGCATGTGTGACAAGTGATGCGTGTTTTGTTGTGGCACTCCTTAAGTGGTAAAATTTGTGTGTCCTTTTCCAATTTTTTTTTGCTTTTTTTTATTTTTAGCCCGCTTTTTTATTGAACTTTTTTATTCGTTTGCGAAATTTTGTTCATGCTTAATTGAATGGGTCAGTATCATTGTGCTTGTTATTGTTGTTGTTATCGTCGTCGTTGTCGTCCTCATCATTTGTAAGTATCATTCATTGCAGAGTTCAATTTAGTTGGAAATACCATTATAATGATGATGATAAAAATAATTTGGGTTGTTATGGTCATACGTGTGTCTCTTCTTCTTCCTTATTTGACCTCATAGTTGTTGTTGTGTGTTTTTCATGTTGTTTCTAACATGTGTGTTGTTTCTTGTTGTTGTTGTAAGCATATTGTTATGCTGTCTGTCGTTTTAGAAAACTTAAGTATCTATTGGAAATTTATTTCAATTCAATTTTGCTTAACTTTCGCAATAAGTGTTTTTTATTTGAAGTTTTTTTATTCGTTGTTTTGTTCTTTTTTTTTAAGAAACTCAAGTCACAATTTCATGGTAAAAAAAGGCGACAGTGGGTTTGTGAAAAGAAAAAATGTAAATGAAATAAATTAAAAGAAATAAGAAACTCATAGTGGCTTATATCTGACCATATCATACCCTACACAGCAATCTGTTTTCCACTTAGTACAAACGTCTGCTGGTTAAGATGACTTTCGGTAAGAGAGCTTATATGAGTGAGACCTATAAAAAATTATTGACCCAAGGACAAAAATTCGAATAAATATTTTATTTTTATGAAAAATATTTAAATATTTTCTATTGATACCGATGCGCTTAGTTATTTATGGAAGTTAGATAAATATCTGGTAAATGCCTACTGTGGGGGCTACAATCAATAGTAGACAGATCTTAAAAAATTTTGGGAGGACATGTATATCGAAAAATTAAACGATCATATTAATGCTCAGTATAATAGTGGGTTACGCAAAGCTAGATATATGTGCGAAATTTTGGGAAAAAATAGCGTAAGATTTGTGCCAGATCAAGCACGTAATGCTTATGTCAGCAGGACATATGTGTAGAGGCTAAATTAAAAAAATGGACCGATCATCGCTTCAAAAAACAGGGGTTATTTCTATTTTTTAAAACCTATCTGGGCTTCATAAAAATATTTAAAAAAAAGCAACCTGTACTTTGAATACAAGAAAACATAAGCACGCAGCTGCAGCAAATGACAGCAAGAATTTCTGAGTCGATCGGTTTATTTGAAGAAGGGTCTTTTATTTTCTGACTTTACAAACACTTGCACAAACGCATTATTCTATGTATGTGGTGTGTGGGGAATTTGATAGCTGTACTAGTTTCCGAAATTAGTGCACTTAAAATGTTTCATACAATAGCTTGTTCTTATGAGGGCTGCAAATCCCCATTATTCCTACCGAGCTAAAGTTTTTTGAAGTAAAATCATAATATTAAAATTTTATACCTTGTTTACAGGAAGTTGTTGTTGTAGGGCCGAGGTCACCTTATTATTACACAATGGCATGCATATTAAAAGCTTTCAAGTTTTTATACTAACTGAACACAGTTTTATTAAATTAGCAGGGTTGCACTTCGAGTTTAACTCAATTAGTGGAGCAATTTACTACTAATTGCTCAATTTATTATTCGAAATCTGGTATGGTAAATTGAGCTAAATTAAGACTTTGATTGCGTAAATGTGCTAATTGTGCAATTAAGGTTTATGTGTGAACATAGTATTAGACAACAAAAAATTACAGTTAGCTTTGTTAGTATTGTTTTTTTGAAAATTTTTGTTTAACGTAAAACAGCAACAAAATTTGTTATATGCTTGGTATTTCCGTCGTTTTTTTAAAGACATTATTTTCAATAAGCTACGTTTTAGCTTAAAAAATAAATTCCGTTTGCGTTTCTTGCTAACGATAGCTTATAGTTTTTGGAAAAATGGTCGGTTCCCCGCCCACAGCACTTCAAATTTATCGTTCGTCAAATGCATGATTTTATTCTTAATACTGGTATACCAAAAATTTATTTAAAGCCTTTGGCAATATAGTAGGCGGCGCCACGCCCACAAAAACAAAAACTATAAGGTAGGTGCTTCTAGCCGATTGTATTTGATAAAAGTTTGTTTGCGAATTGACTTCTTTAGATGTAAAATTAAATATTGGATCTTCTACTGCATTAATTTTTTTTAAAGTTTGTATGTTGCGCCCTGCAACGCTCGCAAAAATGTAAGTATAAATAGAAGTATTTATATTTTGTGAAACTTTGTTCATCTATTGAAAAATTTGGAAAGTTATATATTAGGTGGTGCTACGCCTTCAAGAATTTTAACACTGATTTTTTGGAAATAAAGTTTCACAAATTTTTAAGTCAAAAAAGCGGATGGTGCCACGCCTCCAATAATTAAACTCTTCACGCCAGTCCCTTTTCTGCAAAAATTTTTTTAAACTTTGTTTGCATTCATAAGGAAAATAACGTCAAAGTTTTTAAATCAATAAAGAAGGCGGTTTAACGCCCACAACATTTAAAATTCTTATATGTACATGTATTTCTGCCTCACAGATTTTGATAAAACATTGAATTTTTGAAGGCCACAAATTGGGAATTGCCACGCCCACAAAAATATATTATTTTTTTATACATCGATTTTATTCATATTTGCCAAAAATTTTATTAAGAGGCCGATGCTACGGCCATAAAAATTTTCCACTCAGTAAAAGGATTTTTTCGCAATGATTCTTGACAATTTGGTTTCATAAGCAGTGTGATCAGGTCTAGCAAAGCTGGCCGGTTAGAGCCAGTATATATATTGTCTGGGGTCGCAAATGGCTAATAAATAAATTAAAAATGTAATGACAAAATGATTTATACTTGTAACACAATGTGAATGGTATAGTTACAAAATTTAAAATAAAATGTCAAACTCGAATCGTTTATTTTTTCTTAACAAAAAAAGGTAGTTAATTCCACTGTACATCGCTAGAAGATAACGTACTCAAAATGGTAAATATAACAATGGTCAGCTGTTTTTTATTAGATCCTTCTTCCCTTAACAAAGAAAAGCTTTAAAGGGGGTCATGCAAGGCGAAATTAACATTATTAACATTATATGCCTCTCAAGTATAAAAAAAAACAGGTTATGGCTATAATAACGGTAATGATGTCCTTTTTAGCTTAACTAAGGGGCCCATAAATACACAAACACATACAGTTTTGTAGATACTCGTAAATAAACTTTATAAAAAATGTTTAAATATTTATTTATTGTTTTACGTGGCTCTTTAGATAAAGGTAAATGGCCAAGTTGGATTGGGGGGGAGTGATGGCAAAATGACCCTTAATATACTATCAGCGAATGAACATTAAAAAATAAACTCATTATGAATTCAAAACACAAAATTGCGATAACTTTCAGCAAAGTTGTCCTCAATGAGTTTTTTTTTACTGTTTATGTATCTGTAGTTAAGTGAAACTTTAATAAAAAAAAGTTAAGGTTTTTTATGTGACAAATCTAATAGACACTAGAGATGGAGTGAAGTGGATGAAAGTTTTCTAAACTCATTTGTAACATAATGAAATACGGCCAACAATACCTCATTCCACTTGCAAAAAGATAAAAAAAGTGTAATAAATTGCAATGGTTTGTTTAACTGATGTCCAATCAATTGCAAACAAATTCATTGAAGAAGTTTGTTTCTTGTTAATGTCGATTTTTTGTTATTACAAGTAAAACAATTTATTATTATTTTCTTTCTTTATCGGTCTAACAAACATTATTAATAAGGCTGGTTGGCAAGCAGTCAGGGGGTAAGAGGATTTTTTGCAAGAAAATCTAACCACCCCTTTTATTTGTTGTTGGTTTTTTTTCAACGAAAGAATGTTGTTCCTTTTTTTATATTTATTTGGCAAATTACTTAAGTCTATTAGTTCCATACGAGCCCAATATAATAGCAGCGAGCACAACAACAAAATATATTGTTGCCACTTTTTTAAGGGATTTTTTTTGATCATTTGCAAAAAAACAAACCATAAAACGCGGTTACAGCTCCCATGTGTGTAATCTTTGATTCAGTGAATACACTACTTTACTACAACAACATCAACATGGGTTACAAAAAATATTTTTAAATAAAGTCAGTAGTACGTTATCGCGTATTTCTTTAATATAACAATAGAGTTGGGGTTGGAAATATACGAAATTTTTTATTTTGTTTAAAGTATATTAAAGCGGTTTAAAGGCAAAATTGCTTTTTAATAAAAGACAAGAACATAAAATCTTTGATTTTAATTTAAGAAATTGAATATTCAACCATCAAAAGACATAAAATTTTGTAAAAATACATTGGAGCAGCTTGCGAGCTACTGTGCTAAGAATTACATAAGCAGGCTGCATTTTTTAGGTTAAAAAATTTTTTTGATATCAATATCTAAGTCTAACTGCTCATATGAACTAACAAGTTATTTAGACAAAAAATTTTTTTGGCTGAGCTTATGCTGGAATTCGGACCTGGGCTGCTTTTGTGGCATGATAGGGTGCCTGTATCCACTGCACCACGCCTCCATTTTTAAATAAGAACGCATTTTTATTTATTTATTATATAAACATATTCTGGTAAATAAATGATTAAGAATTTTGATTGAATGAATTCATATATAAATCAAAATATTACATTTTTTAAAGCACTTCTTTAAGTTAAAAAACGTACTAAAAAACAGAAAGAAGTTTTAATCACAATCTAGCGTAAAACAGCTTCTAATTGCCAGACTTAAACTCCCCATTGGACTCCACTATTGGGAATTTAAATTTTAGTTTATGTTTGTGCTAATCTTTGCTTTTAAGTTTTGTAAACTCAGCTTGAAATGTGTAGATATACTAAAATGGTTGATTGGGACAATCAACTTTTTAATGACAAACAGCTTAAATTAATTAAAAACTTTAATTAAAAAAAATGTGGGACGATTTTTTCTGTAATGAAAACACTTTATTCTTTTAATATTTATTAGAAGAACCTGATGGGTACGACCTTATTATTTTAAGCTTAACGATATGTTGATCATGGGGGTTACTGTCCTCAAAATTTATAAAAAATTGTTCGTTTGTATGGAGGCTTCAACTCCCCCTGCTTCTATTAAGCAATTTTTTGTAAAGCATAGGCATTTTTTACTATTTCTGGCAACAGCTGTAATATTTTTCGACATATTGCGTATTGCTCGTTTGGGTGAGGGCTCCAATCCAACCATTTTTTCTAAATTAGACATAACACTTGAATTACGTTCTAGTAGGATAGAATTTGATATCTGGTACAGTTTCGGAGATACATAAAGCGTATCAATAAATTTCAAATATTTATAAAATTGTAGAAGGATTTCAACTTCTCTTAATTTTATCACAAAAAATATTTTGTGAATTTAGCTTGCCTCCTCCAAAGTGTCCATACCAAGTAAATATGTATTTTATGGGGTCGCAAATAAATATTTTAAAATGTCAAACGGAATGATAAACTGATATATATTTGTCCCCTATGTAATGAGTTCAAATAGATGCAGAGAAGTACTTATTGCAAAAATCAAATTTCCGAAGGAACCAATATTTTGAAGAAAAAGTCAGTTTTTGACATACTAAAGAGCAAAAGCCAATGAAATCGATTATTGATGGCAAACGGGAGAGCATGATAGATAAAATGGGTATTTTTTCATTGAATGTATTATCTGAAAAAAAAAAACAGTTCAATATCAACCTGTGTTTTTGTTGTTCAGTACTGGAACTGAGTAAATTTTGTTTGTGTGTTCTTTTCTCATTATTTTGAATTTCGTTGGTACTCGTATTGCCCGATTAAGTTTCGGGCATCAGAAAGGTACTAACATGGTTAACGTTGATCTAGAAGTAAGCTTTTTGCTTTAACAATTATTTATGCCATAAATATTTAATTTTCTTTAATTCATTTTTACCAATCATGTTCCTCACTCTTTCTTCCGGTTTTAATTTATCAAAATCGCCCCTTTTCTATAATGAGCATCTTGTTACAGTGACATCAATGTTTATTTATGGCCAATTAAAATATAACCTAAAAACACGCAATTCTCTGTTTTGTTGTTATATTCATTGCATTCAAAAGTGGTAATTGGGGACTTTTCTGACAATATTCAAGTGTTACAAGTGTGGCCTAAAAGCAATTTTAATGGTTCCGTTTACAACACTTTTTTCAGTCTTTTAGCGTATTTAACAAATTGTAAACTTTCTTTGTTCTCATTTTAAAATTTTTTTTGTTCATACATTCTTGTTCTTATTCTTTACGGCCGGAAGCTCTAAATAAAAGAATAGAGAGAAAAAAAAAACGCTTTTAGAAAAGAGAAAACAGGGGGCAAATTACGGCATTCGATTCGAATCGAAATTTAAAAATTCTCATTAGAATTCATATATTAAAAGCATTGACAACTCGATCGATCGAGTGAAATTTCGATTCGAATCGAATGCCGTAATTTGCCCCCAGCATTTGTTGACACATGTTAAGCTTGTTGTACAAATTTTTTTTCTAAATGTGTAAATAGGGTTTCATTTTTATTGTCAAATCCTACTAAAAATATAACAATTATTTGTAATTTTTTTAACGTTTTTTCTTTTATGGTTAAAGCCTTTATTGTTGTTGCTTTATTTTATTTCATATTGTTCCACTTTAGTTCTAGAGCTTTGTTTCTTGGATGTGTGTGTGAAAGAGTTTTTTTTATTGTCGCTGTCATTGTTGTTTCCGAAGTTTTGTTGATTTTTCTTTTAATTGTTGTGGATTTGCATTCTGACACATTTGTCAACCTCAGCAACAATGACAAAAGGGTAACCAAAGTTTCGTATACCAGGTTATTTGCACAGTGTAAAATAAACATTAAAACGTACAAAGTTGACGACTAACAAACGAATACATATAACATTTGAATACACTCACATCCTCACATAAATCTATGTGTAAGTATGTGTGTATATGCAAGAGTACAGCTTTAGAGATGGCCTGTTTGTTTTTATTTACATTTTTCATATTTTACTGCTCGTTAGATTGTTTAATTTCTTTTTTTTACTTTTTATGCCGTTAAAGCTCTCAGGTGTGTTTTTCCTTTAACGACTATGTCAGGTAGTTGCTTATGTTTAAATGTATGTAATAGATGTGTGCTTACACATATGTATGTGTATGTAAACTTTTAAAATCTATTTAATCGTCATTTGTCACTGTCTTAAAAGGGCTTTGCATACTAAACATATACATATATGTATGCAAACATGTATATATGTATGTGTGTGCTTAAGTTCAGTTTATATTTGTCATTCTTGTCTTTTATCATTTTTATTATTGTATGTTTTTAATATTAGTGTGACATGTGTCAAAACTACGCGTAATTTTTAAGTTTCTCCAAATTAACCCTCTTCTCCATTTTGTTAAAAAAAGTTTTCTTTTGATTCACTTATGTTGAAACGTCTAAGTGATTGTGTTTAAAAAAAGTCTGTATATGGGGGTTAATTTGTCAAAAAATTGAATTTTAATTGCAAAGTTTTAATTGTGTGTCAAGTATTACAAAGTGTTGTATAACAAAAGCTTAATTTGAGCTTTTTTTAGCCTCATTTCACATACATATGTACATATAGAAAGATAAACGTAAGATTCTGTTGCCAGGTTGCGCTTTGCTTAGAGCTCCGGTGTCTCTGGCGACCTCGTCGAAATTTCACCATAAATTTCCTTAAAATATTTTAATCCTTAAATCTTCTTTTTAAAATTACTACTTTGACCCATAAGAAATAAGCTAGAGGGTAAAGGCCCTTTTTAAAAATGAACTTTATAAAATCCTACAATATACCTCTAATAATAAGAATACTCGAAGACGTTCGATTCCCTTCAACCACAAAGTTAAAACTTTCACCAGTTGAAAAAAGTAAGTTTGGTAAGTTTGATCGCTACAGTGCCTTTGTTCATATTCAGTCGTTTCTACAAGATAATATGGGCGATTCAATTAAAAACCAAATACTGAGTTAAAATTAACATTTGTTAACCGTTTTCACGACAATTTCTCGTCAGTACTCTTTCTATTCAGTACTACTGTAAATTGAATGTAAATTTGTTTTATTTAAACAAACTCAAACTAGAATTTGAATGCTGAAATTATATGCATATTCTATATTGTTTAAACCAAACTCAGTCCAAATACAACCCTATGTTCTCTTATTCTTATTCTTTTTGAACTTTCCACTAGTTACTTCTAATATTTACTTTTGATGTTTAACACATATTAGACAGACTTTTGAGACTTTGGTCTCAAAAAAGTGCGAAAAGGTCCCAAATAATCTAAAAAGGAGTTTTTGACCATTTGTTTCTTTTGATCTTATTTGGGTTAATAGTCCTAAATTTCATATTTTAAAACTCATAAATAAAAAAAAAACGAAAAGTACTAAAATGTAAAAAATGCTTTCCACCTTAAATTGCCTTTGATTTTATATTTCAAAACTAACAATCTCAAAAAATTTAAAAATTATTAAAATTTCGAAAAAGTACTTTTTTCCACTTCCACTTGTCTTGTTTTTTGGTAAAGAAATAACATAATTGGCCTACCTTACCCTTTGTAAGACCTGTCGAACACATTTGAATTTTTTTTCTATCTTTTTTGGCTAAGGAGTTAAAAAAGCACCGAAAAAGTACTAACGTGTACAAAATTAAAAAAAAATACCAAAAGTTTTTTCATATTTTGTCTAGACCTGAACAGACCTATCGAACTCAATTGGAATAATGTTTCTACGTTTATCGGTTTAGATGTTAGAAAATATTCCTAAAAACTACCAATGTAGAGTTTGTACCCTTTTTGTTACCCCTTACATTAAAACGTTTCTAAAAAGTATAAAAAATATATTTATACTTTGTCCAGAAATGTCAAATGAATTTTAAATATGCTCCTTTAATGGTACAGATGGTACAAAAAGTACCTAAAACGCACTAATATACAACTTGTTCTCTTTTTCCACCCTCTATGGCACAAGATTTCGAAAAAGTATCAAAAAAATTTTCATAATTTTTGGAGACCTGTCAAACGAAATTTGAATTATGTTTCTACCTCTAAAGTAACAAAAAGTATTTGAAAAAGTACCATGATGTAATTAGTATCCTTTTTTCTACCCTTCGAAGTAAAAATTTCATAACCTTTTCAGACCTGTTAAGTGCAATTTGAATTATGATTTTACATTTTTTTGGATTTGAAAAAGTGCCTTAAAGTGCCGATGTATAATTTTTACCCTTTTTACCCCATTTTTTCACCGTGTTTACCTGTTACAATGGAATAGGCAAAATGGAATTTTGATATTTATTATAAAAAATATATATACGACAAACTAATTGTTATATTAACAACCAAATCGTAAATTATTTTATTGTTGAATTAGCACTAAGTTTTTGGTACCAGCCGTCGTAAATTATATTTTGAAAATTTTAAAACTTTTGCGCAGGGAAGGGTTGGTTGACTATAATTTTATAGTTAAACGACACTTTGTTAAAAGAAGTTATGTATTATTTAGGGGGTTCACGAGGTGTTCTATTAGTGCTATTGTCATAATGTTATAAAATTTCACTATTGTTGAAAAGCATTTTTGTTCTCTTTCATACAAAAACAATTTAAAAAAATACTACATCGTATGATATGTTTTTTAAATTGTCATTACAATTCTACATACACCTGAGCCAAGTGTCCAATAGTTAGTGAAGGTTTTTAAACAATTGTGAAACTTTATTACATTATGACAATATGTCACCTTGTGAATCATCTCATTTTCACAATTTTAAATTAATTTGATAAACTTTTAAGTAGTTGTCAAATTCTTTTAGTAATAATTAATTAAAATTCTGGGAAAATAATTTTAAAATTAAATAAAAAGTCTTTTTGAAACAAACACACAACTGCCGACGGTAAATTTTTCAATATTTTGTTATTCTAAGCGTGTCAAATTATGGGAAAAAATTTTAAATGGTATGGAGGAAGCCTTAATAAAAATAAATAAAAAAAACCTAAAAATATAATAAGACAAGTAAGAAAAAAAAAATTCCAATGCGATGGCGCACATCATTTTCAAGTCAAAAAGAATAAAGTCAAACTGGAAAGAAAAACAATCAATGATAAAATTTAATATACACATAGAAAATGCAAAATCTTTTATGTATTATAATGTGTATATAAATAAATATACACAAACAAACACTTAAAGAAATAAGAAAGAATGGAAAAGGAGAGTTGAAAAGATGTTGCTGCTCCTACTTATATATAAGCATATTTTTGGTGGACCACGAAACGTTGTCAGTGGGAGACCATTCGCGTTTAGCCACAATGAGTTTGTATTTTGTTAACAGGATAAAAATAAAAAAAAAATATTCTATAAAAAGAAATAGTAACAACAACAATTATTTATATAGAAATTAAAAAAAAAAAACAAAAAAGAAATAAAAACTGTTCACACTTTAAATTAAGGTAAATTAATGTTTGTAATAAAATCAAGGGAAAAGAGAGCTCTAAGTGGAGATATACTTTCAAACCTTAGCTCCTTGATATTTTTGGCCATTTTTTTTTCTTCTTCTTTGGAGAATTTAATTTCTATTGGCTGCTTTTGGTGGTCTTTGAAACACAGAAAACAAGTTATAAACCACAATGTGTTATAATTTTTTGTGGTTAAATTATTAAACCACAAAACACCCTTTCAAAATCTCTTGTAAGTAGTTGCAGAAGCAAGGAGGTGGTGGTGGTATTTTATAAGTTTAATACATGTGTGAAACACCAATAGGTGGGGGTTGCTGCGTTTGCCGAAAAAAACTCCGCCTTTTTAGGGAAAAAAATCATGTCTTTACACATGTGGTTTCTAGGTGTTTTATATATTGAGCCTTGCTAAGGAGGAGATTGATTTGCAACAAATATATTTGTTTTTACATTTTATGTATTAAAATTTCTGGTTGGTGGTTGGTTTTTTTCTATTATTTTCTTGCCTGATTTTGGTAAACCGAAAGGAAAAAAATTATAAAACCAAAGTAATGGGTTGTCTTTAGCCACAAATGTAAAGCCACAATTACGACTCAATACTACTTGGAAATGTACTCCAAGTAATGTTCACCAACATAATGCTTTTTGTTTTTGTAGCCTGAACAAATATGCTCCAATAAAAAATTTATGTTGTTGTTGTTTTTTTTTGTTTTGCTTCATCCAACATCTTTAACCAGAAGCGAGAGTGTGAGTAATACGTAGGTGCATATATTTATGTATACATTTCTCAAATTGGGTAGGGGAAAAAGTGTGTTATGCAACTCTTCGAATTTTTGTCAAAAAAATCCTGGACCGGCTTACAAAATTTGTGGCTTTTAAATTTAGGTATTGATTTTTGAAAAGTGGAACATTATTTACAATGTAGCAACAAACCTAGAAGGGCAATTACGTTTTTAACTTCAAGAAATTTGTATAATGAATAGTTTTGACCAATTTCGCTTTTTAATATTTGGCTTTAATTAATTTTCAATAATTAAATTTAGTAAAATTGGAGGAAAGACCTGAATAAAATATAAGAACAACTAATAATATTGTAATACACAAAAGTTTTTGGTTTTCGGTAGCCCTTATGGTATAATTTGTGTCAAGCATTGTGTTTTCCACTTGTACAGGGAAAATAGAAATTCAAAAACAAAATAATGAGTAAAACTGGTTGTTAGTTTTTGGAAGTATTTTTTGTTTATTTTTATAAGTCTCAATAAAATAATTAAGATTATTAAATATAAACAGATAATAATCAGAAATATTTTCAAGAATTTGGTGGCAATTCTACTAAAGATTTAGTGTAAGAACCAATGGAATACATATAGACATACTTAAACCCACAAAAAACCAAATAAAGTTCATTTTTAATTAAAAAACTTTTTGCCTAGAACTAATTGTTATTTTTAGTTTTTATTTTAATATTTCTAGTTAATTTTAAATTAATGTAAATAAGTAAAGTAAATAAGTAAATGGCATTTTCAAAACCAGCAACGGATTTAAATCTCAGTACTCACTTTAAACATTAACGGAAAATATTAATTTCTTTTAAGAAAAAGAAATTAAAATATGCACTTAAGCTAAAAAAAAAGAAAAATTTTTACATCAGAGGAATATAAAACTCGATGAAAAATATTGTTTTACACAAAATATGATTCAACGAGTGGTTAGGATAAGTATCTACACGAGAAAGGAAAACGGAATTAATTTTTTGTAGGTAAGAAGGCAGTTCTTAAGACAAAACGATGAAAACTACAAAGTGTATAAAAAATTTTGTTTTTAATTTAATAAATTTATTTTTAAAGAAAAAGTTTTTAATAAAATACTGACAAAGTTAAATGCGATTTTGTTGTTGTCTACTCATAACAGTCGTTTGACTTTTTCATTAGAAATAACTGAGATAATTAATGTCAGATGGCGCCAAAAGCCAAAAGACAAAATAATAAAATTTTGATTGCTTTTTTTGGCGTTTGTTATTTTATGAAATTCTTATAAAATTATGTATGTATATAGGGGTGAAAAATTTTAGTTAGTTTATGGCGCTCGTACTTTTGAATGTGGCTCTGACAACACCTCACAATCTGACCAGTCTGCTGACCTCAAAGTGCATAATCCTTACAGCGTTCAGTGTCGTATAAAGGATTAAGAGGTGTTGAATATTTACAACCTCTTCTGCATCTAGTCAGCTTCTTTACAAGTTATTGGAAGCCAGTCTTGTGTATTGCCATGGGTGCCAAATTTACCGTAACCGATTACAGCGGTAACCGGTGGCTTCAGACTCCATTTTACTGGGTCAAAAGGATATCTGAATGGTACAGTTTAGCTTTAACCTGGTTATTCTTATATTTCCGCATCTTGATTCATAAGTTTTTTTGGTTCCAGCGATTCTGCCAGTATTTGTATTAATGCCACAGAAATGGTCAATTACCCAATCATCTAATTTTGGATCATCTTTCGCTAAGCACGCAGCTGCCTGCATTGGTATCCTCTTTCCGCATCCATTTGAGAGTGATGTTGCAGAGCATGCCTTCAAGTTTAAGGATATCCAACCTTAGCAAACTAGTTTAAATGTAGAGTTTACATAAAACAATGGACCTGATGGCGACTCAATTGTCAGTGCAGAAGAAAATTGCTGATAGTTTAGCGAGTTTGCCTCCTCTAACACCAATTTTCCTTTTGGACCCGTCCGTAAATATCAAAATGAAAGTAACTTTGTGACAAAAAATTTTGAAAGGGGAGTATCAGGAGTGGGATCTTTAGACACTATCTTGAGTGTTTATGCCACTCTCTACATATAAAGTGTCTAAAAGGTGATGTTATCCTTTCTTAATTGCATGTATTTAATCCGCCTAAATGAAAGTAACTCAAAGGACGTGTCGATGTTGACTTACGTCTTAACAGGCTACTTGGCAGGGGTAGTAAAGGAAAACGCAAGTCTACGCATGGGCTCCTTTTTTAAAACCATTGTCGTAGTTTTGGAAGTAAAAAAAAAGGGAGTCAATTTTGCATCTCCTTTCCGAAGACCCTGCTCAAGATCTCTGCGCAGTTTTATACCAGATGATTTTTTGATATCAAGATATCGAGATGGTTAAATACTATTTTGGATCTAGTATTTTAATTCTAAATCAAAGTTTTTAGAGACGATATATCTGACGTGTAGTATTGTTATATCAAATGGAGTCCGTTCAGAGTCTATTTAGCAACTTGCAAGCAAGAAAAGTAATCACATATCACAACCCGGGCTCATTTGATTAAAATTTAAGGTAGATAAGTTTTGTTTTGAGAAAGATGCCTATTAAAAATGGTTCTGATCCAACCATTATTTTAACTAGCCAGCACAAAAATGTCCTCCTAGAACAATCTTGATGGCTCTAAGTACTTTAGGTTTTGTTCTTTCTTTAAAAAACGGTCTATATATTCATAGCCTGGGCCGTGAATCGTTGTACTTGAGTTTACCATAACCTCAATGTTAACTAAAATGCTTTATTAAAAAGTAAAATGTTTAAAAATATAATAAAATTTACTTTCCCCCAACCCAATACCTTTCCATATACAAGCAGCAGCAGTTTTACCTTGTTCGATACCAATGCTATTTGGGGCTTTTGGGGTTTTCTTATCTTGAGGTTAGTTTTTTATTTTTGTGTTAAACCATCGAAATATATCTATCCCTGTTACAAAAACATTGAGCTTTTCATAAAATCTAACTCAAATATTTTTATATTACAGCCTCCTTGAAGACTTTTATTCCCTCTCAGCACACCAAGGTAAGTTGAGATTTATATTTATTTGGCACTTGGCTGGTTCATATTTTTTTTATTGTTACCAACAAACAAAATTTATATACTCCCCCCCTTAATGGGAAATATTAATGACATCTTTTTATTTGTTGTTGTTGTTGCTGTTATGCTCAATGTTTTGACTTAAGCACCCTTACAATGGAAAAAAGTTTATCAATTGCTAAAGAATTTTTAAGATGCTGGAATGAAAGATGAAGAAGTGGAAAAAAATTTACTCAAAAGGGGGTCATTTTGAGCGAAGAACAAACAAACGTCTATAAAAAAGGGAAGTTTTATTTTGCTACAAAAAGGGGCAGTAGAAAAAGCGCGGGTATTTTTTTTTTTCTTTAAGAAGATTTATTTCTTACTAAACGTTTATGAAAAAAAAATATCCTTTAAAGCAGGTGGGGAATGACAAGGGGGGGACTTGTAAAGAAAACCGTTTTTAAAGAAGTCTTGAGTGATTTAAAAAGCAATTCCAGAGAATTCTTGCTCTGATTTCCAACGCTAAAAAAAAAAAGTTAAGAAAAAATAAAAAAAAATTTTAAAAGAAAAGAATTTTGAGTCGTTAGAAAAAAATGCTCTCCCTTATGTTGGTTGAATTATTGTTGGTTTGGTCTTGTGTTGAGTTTTTCTAAGAGAGACTGACTCTATATGTAAGAAGAAAGGTTAATTTTTCTGCATTTTGGGGGTTTCTTGTAATATTTTTTGTATTTTTTGCTGTTGGGTTACGGGTGCGGTATTGAATACACCACAAGAGTAAACCACTGCTACTGGTTCTCGCGGTTCGGTGTTAAGCCAACGAACGTTAACAAAAATTACAAGAAAACTCATACACGTTATTGCCTTTGTATAAACTTACATACCTATTTAAATAACTGCTGCCTTAAAGTATGCTATAGCGTTCCAAGATTTTAAAAAGAATATCCCCCCACCTCCTAAGAACACATGGTTTTTTTTAGAAATTTGTGGGGCGTTTGCAAAAGTGCTGTAAATATTACTGCGGCTGCTGTTAACCATTGATGATGGCGCTGACAATATGTTTGTTGTTTTTATTCTAGCATTTAATAGCGGGAGAGTTGTTGCTGTATTGTTGACTTTTTTTTAACCATATAAACGGTTGGCAATTGTCGTTGTCGCCTTAACCCCAAATGTTTTGTAAAGGCATTTCGTTATTTTTTCTTCGTTTTTATAAATCTTGCTTGAAATTCTTTATAAACACCTTCTTCTCAGCATCATTTGTAAAAAAAATATCCCCATCATCATCAACAACATTATCAACCTCAGCCTGAGTTTCAGTCATGTACAACAATAATAACAAAAACAACATTCAAAAACATTAACATCTTTTTGGCTGACGACTGTGTCTTGTAACGTCGTATCGTCTACAACGCCGTCAACAACTTTTCTATTTCTAAAAAAAATTATATATTTTTCTTGAATAAATAAAAACAACAACAATAATTATAACCATCATCGTTGTCGGTTTGTTCGCCTCCGTTGTCGTCATGTGTGTAAATGTCGCTTTTGTGGTGCCCCATATAGTGGTCGCGTTCATGGTAACCGCAAAAAATAGTTTAATATTATCGCAGCATTTGATTCGATCGCCAGGATATTAATTCCCAACCGTTTAACGCAAAAAAGCTTTTCGGGTTAAAATTATGTAAAATATCAAATAAAAAAATTTTAAAAAAATATATAAAAAGTAAAAAAAAAAATCATTTAAATATTAAAAATATTTGGTTTTTATTAAAAATACAAAAAATCAAAAGAGTTAAGAAAAATTGTTAATGGAATCTAATAGAGATGTGAATAGATCATAAAACAAAATCCGAAAATAATTGTAAATGCAAAATTAAGTAAAGTTTGAAGTGTTGTTATAATAAAACTTAAAAAAATGTTGTATTAAAAAATAATGTATATTTCAAAGTTATGACTTTTTTAATGTTTGCATTGTTGTCGAGCCTAGTTACTATTTTTTTTATTTAAAACTTAATTTTCTAATTTTCTAAAAATATCATATCATCAACTGAAATGCTAAGGGGACTAACAAGCAATATAAATAATAGAACATGACCGAACGTGCCTTTTTGAAACCAAATCTAGTCCGAGCCCGAACTTCAGTCAAACCGAATACAAACCAAACGCATGCTGTTTTATTGAAAAAAAAAACGGTTTTTACATTTGAATAATATTTTATTCAATGAATACAAACAAAAAATAAGAAAAGAATGTTTTAAGCATATATGATCGAAATTACACTCAGAGAAAATAAAAGTTAATGCACATGTAACCACATCTAGGAGTTTCCTTAATATAATTTAAAAAATATTATTATAATCATAATGGAATTTTTTGTAATTTTTTGTGCAAAAAATTGATTTTCAGGAAAAGTAAAGTTTGCCGAAAACGAATCCCCCGAACCCCGATCAAGCGGTCGGGCTTTGATAATTAATATTATAATAATGATACATAATACTAAACCATCTCTGTAGAGTTACAAGTTATTGATCCTCTTGCGTTTTGTATGTTGATGTCTACGTAGCGTTATTAAAAATCAACTCTCTTGGATTATAAAAAAACTCTATCGATTTGGAAAAAAAAGAAATCACTTAAAATAAAATATATATATTTTCAGATTATTTGTTTCTATAAGCAGCTTCAAATATCACACACTAACAGTGGTATTTAAAGGAAGTAAAAAAATTTATCTTGGTTACAATTTAAATCTAAAGTAACGATTTTTCAATTGATATTTTGGCAATTTTTTTGTAACAACAAGTTAAAAAATATATTACCTACTAAAAGGATTCATTTTCAAATTATTAACATACATTAGGTGTGTTCCCGTACTTTTTTCGAAAAGAAACAGGACATATTAATTTATCATATTTTGTGCTATCTAATTAGTCAGATCTTTTCCAAAAAAATGAATATTTTTTTGTAGTAGCTAATCTAAAATAAAACTTCTAAAAAATATAAATAAAGAAAAAATCCTTTCCGAACTTTAGCTACCGAAATGCAAGGTGCCAAATATTAAGCAAAAAACAAATATTTAAAAACTTTGATACATGACAGCCTACAAACAAGAAGTACTGGAACGCCCCTATTAATTTCATTAATTGTGGTTTGGTTCCTTTAGTTATTTAGAAAAACATTTTAACTGCTCACAGATAGTGTGTTAATTTTATATACAAGTACATGTTTAAAAAAATATATCTAAAAAATATATGTATTTGACAGGGACCGTCGTAACTCTTATGACTTTTATGAAAAAAATCAAGAAATAAGAGTTATTTTTGATTTTTATATTTTTATGTCAATGAATGGCAGCTAAAATTTATAAGCAATTTCTATCCATTTATGTTTTCATAGCTGATAATGGATAAGTCACATAGTGTATTATATTCATATAGAAATTTGAATGAAGCGGCATATTATAATACATACGGCATTAACAAATAAATAAGAGTTTTGAATTGATTTTTTATTATTGACATAAAAATATAGAAATCAAAAATATCTTTTATTTTTCATTTAAAAATATAAAAATCAAATGCATGCATTTTAAAAATTTTCATTTTTGTCTTGAAAAAAAAATAAATTTTCATTTTAAAATACATATTTTATTAAATTAATTCTCAATTAATTTTGCCATGTTTTATGTTCCCCAGCCCACAGCCAGAGCATTGGCAGAAAAGGTTTTTCACAGCCTCTATCACCTCCTCATTCTTGCACAACCTGCAGAAATCCGAAGAGTTCCTAACCAGTTTACTTGTCCTAAATCTTACATCGTAGATCCCTGTAAGAGTCCCAATAATGCACCTCAGAAAACCCTGCTCTTCTTGAGCAGTAGGTCACTGCCCCTTCACTCTAGCCGGAGATCCCGCAATCAACCCTGTCCCTCTAGGCTTGGCCCATCTTGTCTATTATTCAAATCCCTGTCAGTTCATAATAGAAAACTATTGGTATCCTTACTGTCTTATAGTCCAGCCCAATATCCTGGGCCGATACCCTCCTCGCAAATTCATCGACAGTTTCATTACCGGCAACGTAACAATGACCCGGTATTTAGTAGAAACAAAGAAAAAAATGACAAATTTATTTTTAAAAATATTTTAAGTTATTTATTTAGAAAAAAGAAAAGAGCAACTTTTTATTTAAAGTTTAATATATTATAACTATTTGTTTGTGCGTCTATGTGTGTACATTAATGAGTGCATCATATTTTATTGTGCATTATAGACCGCACTGCCACATATGTGGTAATAATGCAAATTAAAAAACCCTAAATGTTTGCAAAAAAATTAAGTATCATAATAACAATAAATAATCTTTTGTGGCATAACGATCAAGTGAGTTATTGATGGCATCAATAGGAATATTGAAACGTTTAACTATTTTAACTGCTGATTAACTGTTAAAAAATCAACAAAGAAGCAGAGAGAAAGAGAGAGAGCATAAAATGAAACAGTTTCTTTCTAAGTTTTTATTTTTTAATATTTTTTTATATATTTTTTTAATACATAAATATATATATGAGGTATATGTTTTATAATAATTTGCACTATTTATATATAAACAAATTGTTACTGTTATTAGTTAAGGCTCCCCATTTTGTTTGTTTCTATTTTTTTAAAGTATAAAAATCACAATAAAAAAAATCATAATATTGTTTGTATTATTATATTTGTGAGTAAAGAGTTAGAGTGTATGTTTGTATGCACACATGTGTTTGAACTTTTTTATATTATTTGTTGGTCAACCATTTGCCGCAACTGTTAATTTACCAACTCTCACATATATTTTTACTTTGTTTTTTATGTGTTTTTATAAGCCTTCCCTGGTTTTTGATGATGACGATGAATAGCAAACATGATTCAAATATTTGTAACGTACATATTTCTTTTACTTGAAGATTTTATATAAAAAAAATATATTTTTTCAAATTTGCCTAAGTTTACGTGGTTAAAAAAAGTTTAAGAGAAGGTTTTGAAAAAAAAATTTTTTTTTCTCAAAAATATATTTTTTTGTTGAAAAAGATTATAAAATTTTTTCCAATAAAAATTTCCTATAAAAGAATTAAATTTTTTTTTCTAAAAAAAACTAGTTTTTTACAAATAATCTAGAGCTGCGAAATTTTAATACGAACTAATTGTTTAACTAATGTCCCTAACACTTTAAAAGATTTATTTAGAGCTAAGTTTTTCCGAAATGCTTTCAAATAGGATGCAAACAATTCGTTTCAAACTGAAATTTCAAAACTTTTTTTGATATTTTTTTAAGCATGATTTTTTCATTCACTGAATGATGCTTTATTTCGAAACAAATATAATTTTTTTTTTCATTTGTAGGCACAAAATGCAAAAACATTGATGCATATACATACATATGTTTATTAGCGTTGACCACTGTGCACACAATATGGCCAACAATTGTACTTGTTTTTGTTTCATCTGATGATTTTTTTTAAACATTTTTTATACAAAAAAGAAAAAAAAAAGAAAACAAAAGTTCTATTTTTCGCGTTTTTTTTATAACATAAAACATCATATATTTTTAGATTTTCTTTTTATCGAGAAAATGGACTCGTTACTGTGAATTTATTTTAATGCAAGTGTTTGCTAAAGTTTTAACTCTGCATGAGTATTTGATGGCATTTGTTTGGAAATTAAATGGTAATTGTATGTTTTATATAAAAAGTTTTTAAAAATGAGCAACAAAATTTAAACTCATTCCTTTTAAAAAGGCAGTTGAAATCACAGATAAAATTGTCATTTGGCTTCAACTTCATAATCTAGATTTTTTTGCTTTTTCCAAATTGTTTGCATTTTTACAAATGATCAAGTACTCCATCTGGTTTTTTGAGGAAAACATTTTTAAAGCGAGGAGTTAATGAATTTGAAGGCATTTAACTACAGTGAAACGGCTTGTTTAAATTATGCGATTACATTTAATTTGTAAAAGCTAAAGTTTTATATGGTTAATTATACCAACTTAATTGAAACAAAATAGTGAGCCCTGTTGAACGCATGGGGTAAGAACTGATTTTGTTGATTTTTTTGCGAATGTTTGTAAAGCTACTCCAACTAAGGCATTGGAGATGATTTTAAGCATTTAGCCTGTTGAAACTCGTGTACGCTACAAGACGGCACTTGTGTCGAAACGCCTTCAGGGTATGAGGAAATAGGTTGATGGGGGCTTAAAGTTTAACCCCCAACGCATTTTTAAGATACTGGAGGGTTATATGAATACAGTGGAGTTGTCCGATTGTGTACCTCTAATAAAGAGATAAAGTCTAGGGCTACGCTGACACCAGATCAGCCGTTCTAGCTGAACCGAACTCTGGCGCAAACGCCCAAAGGGACGTGTTGTTTTACGGATGGCTCTAGGGCGGAGGAAAAAACGGGACTGGGCATTCTTGTTGAACACCCAGAAAATTTTTTTTATATTAAAATGTAAAGCCACTGTGGGTTATAATTATTTTTATATATTGAATGAAAAAAGGTACATATGTATGTACAAGGAAACTTCTGAAAATCAATAAATTACACGATCTTGATGGTATTTAACTTGATTTTGTTATATTTAAGAGCTTTTTAAATTATATATATATATATATTATTTTTTAATTTTTTTTTAAATTATGATATTTTGTTTAGCTTTTTTTGTTCAAAAAGAATACTTTTTTTTCAATTTTTATATTTAATGCAAAATTAGTTGTTCTGTTTTTAATTAATATAAAACTCAGAAAAATTACGTTTAATGTTATCATAACTAATTTTAATAAAAATTTTAAAATAATAATTATTTTTGCCAAGTACAAATCAAAAATAATTTTAACGTTCCGTATAGCGCATATTTTATGTAAGAAACAGTTTGTCCAACCATTGACCACCCAGACGTATAAGCGTTAAATAAATGCAAAACCTCAATATTAATTATCCGTTAAACGATCGGGTTGATATTTATATTTGTTTTGTTATCTTGTAAAGAAATCAATAAAAATAAAAGTTAAAAACTATCAGGGGCCAAATCTCCCCATTCGATTCGAATCGGAATTGAAAAATTCTAATCGAAAAACTTGGTCTATCGAATGAATGAATTCCAATAAAAAATGTGTAGGGTGTTAAGTACTTAAGTTACCAGTGGGACAACATTTAAATTTTTGCTTAAGCAAAAATCATATTGCATTGGTTTAGGGATATTTAATGGTAAAAATGTCTCTAAAAAAAATTAATAAATAAAAAACGGAAATTGTAATAAAAATGAAATTCAATGTTTTAAAATGCTACAATATAAAAAAAATAATTTGTTGTAAACAAAATAAAATTGCAGCCAACAACAAACATATAAACAAAGAAAAGAGTAAAAAAATATAGACCTTTTCCTGTAACAAACGTGAAAATTAATATGCACTGTGCCCCGTTAGCAGGATATTTTTTGGTGTATAAAACAGGAAACAGATGTGTGAAGTTGTTTCCCCTCATCTTTGTTTTTTTTTTGCAAATTTTTACATATTTGCATTGTTGAATATGTGAAATGTGTGTATAATTAATTTTAACGATTAAACTGAATCCTTATTAACAATTGTTTTTTAATTGTTGGCAATAAAAAAACGAAAAAGTAAACATATTTCAATTTTTATTTTTTAATCAACAAAAATAAAAAATATCCGATAAAAGTGGTTTTAATCGTATGTCAAAGTTTGAAATGAAAGCACGGCCGCTTTGGTTTTGGTAATAGAATTAAAAAAAAAATAATAAAATGCATTAAAATCAGTTTTTAAAAACAACAGCAGGGCTTAAAGAAAAGTAAAACAAGCTTCTTATAACAACACTTCAACTGTGGTTTAAAGTTAAAAATAAAAAAAAAATTTACTGTTTCTTTTTTAAGAAAAAGAAATACTATGTGTTAAAGAAATCAAGTTTGTGTTAAAAAAATAAAAAAAAAAAATTAAAACAAAATCAATGAAGATGCATATAACTAATGAAGTGAGTTCAACTACAGCCCCAACAATTCAAAGTAAAAAAGGTTCTAGTAACCGCAATTTAAATATTGAAAATAATAACAATAAAGTAAGTGCCACCAACAACAACAGTAGCAAAGAAGGTGCCTCCAGTAAGAAATCTGTAGACACAAGTCCTTATTTAACACCTGAGAATTTAATTGAAAGGACGGTCGATATCTTGCTGGCCGAACATCCAGGCGAACTTGTTAAGACTGGATCACCACATATTGTAAGTTTTTACTGCCGTTTTCTTTTTTGCCATGTTATGCTATAGAAGAATGGTTTGATTAACAAGAGTTTTGTGTAGCTTAAAAAATGAAAAAAAGTTACAAATATATAGGAAAATCACTTTTTGTCCAATTAATTGTCTTTGGACCTCTATATGGGTTCATAAGGGCTTAAAAAAAAAGAATAATTTAGTACTTTCAGGGCATTTTCGTAACTTTTTAATCAACCATAATAAAAAATTATTGAATGTGCGTTCGACTGGTTTGGAAAAAAGTAAATTCGTTTTAGATCCTTTTTTTTAAACTTTGTATCCGAGAAGGTAAAAAATGCACGATTATTCTGACATTATTGAAGATTCACAGCTTTACCTCTACTTATAAATTCGTAAGCATATCTTGGAAACTAAGTTTACTCTCGAAAAAAAACATATAATTATTGGTGTCAAAAGTAACTTAGTTTGGGATGATTTGGATTATTTTTGTTTTTGTAAAACTTTAAAAACTATTATATTTTGTATTTGAAATCATGAAATCATGCATGGCAGTGTTTCCAGAAGTAGGAATTAATCCTTGTATGTCGCATGAAGGTGATACTAATATATAAGTTTTTTATCCTCACATTGTCATATTTATTAAACAAATAATATAAAAAAAACCTGATTTTTTAACGTTTTCCTTAAAAAGCTTTCAAAACTCGGAAATTTTTTCTAAAGAAACCCGTTTGTGGTTTAGAAATTTAAGAATAGTAATAATAGTTTGTTTTTGATAAAAATAATTTAAATGAAAAACTATTGTGTGAAAAATAGAATTAATTTCGAGTGCAGTAAATTGGTGCATATTTTTTGTTATTTGCTTGGCAAAAGTTTTAAGTGATCGTGCTCAGAAATATTGGCACTTCTTACCGTTCTGATGAAAATATCAAAACCATTTTTTGAAAGTTTTTTTTTTTTTAGAAAAAGAAGATTTTTGTAGAAATTGGGTCTTAAAAACAGTTAAAAATACTTCAAAATATTGTGAAAAAATTTAGTCTATTCTCAAGAAAATTTTTTGTGTAGTTTTTAAATTTCAAATTCAGAGGTCATGCCCGTCACTATCTTTTAGTGGCTATTATGTGCATAATTTATGTTTTATCAGCATCTTTAACATTTTAAGGTTAAAAATACCCCTTTTTTTAAAATCCTAAACTTTTTTAACTTTAATTTTTTAAATGCTTGATTTATAAGCAAAAATATGAGTAAAATGATTAAAGCCATCACAATAGACCTGCGCACATGTAAAAATTATATTTTTATTTATTTGGCAACACTTCAAGTTATACACATACTGGTCTTCTCTGTTAAGTTTTAATTGAAATATCACACATTTCATATTTCTTATGAAGAGTTTTGAAAGGAAAATTTTGTATGGAAATAATATTTGAAACACGACCAAAAACTTTTTAGACTATTAAGCAAATAAAAATGATTAAATCCCTCTTTAAACGTTTTTTACTTTACACAATTCAATTTTGAAGTCAAAACTCTTTAAAGTTTTTAATTTGTAAGGTCCCACCTATTACAGTCTTCTAGTAACCGCTATAAGCAGAAGTCAGTTCTACCAAGATTAAGCGTTTAAAAACATTAAACCCTTACTGGTTATAGCATTTTTAAGCCACAAAGTTTAAATGTTTGAGCTTTAATTTAAAAATGTAATTAAAGTGGTCGCATCCGTCATAATGGAATTGCCCATATGCACATTGAATTAAAATTTTTTAATTATTGTTTTTTCTTGTATGGGACGGGTAGGGAAAGTGGATATGACTGGTGCAATGGAAGATTTTAATTTTTTTTAAATTTTAAAACATATTTTTTTACTCTTTATATAATTTTAAAGTAATAAGGGTGTATATCAGTTTGTCATTCTATTTGTAATTTCTTTTATATCCTTTTTGGTCCTCATAGATATGAAAGTTATTTTAATGATGTTCTTCTGTCAATTCACGAACGTTTTGGTAAAAATCATTTACAACCTATTTCCGCCCCCTAACAGGGTTGCCATACAAAGCTTATTTTTTAAAATTTTTTTAAATCGCTTCCACAGCTCCTAGGGTGCGCTTACAAAGGTTAAATATAAGACGGACCCCAAATAGTTTTTTCTTCCAAACATTTTTATAGAACATATTTATCCCATTTCAACCGCCACTGACAGGGTTGCCATACAATATTAAAAAAAAAGAGCAAAAGCCCCAACAACTTCCCCGGAGCCACCCTTAAAAGAAACAAAATAAATCACAGACCACCATTAGTCTTCCCTCCTAGATATTTTCCTTGAACATACTTACCCCCTTTCTGCATTACCTTAGGGGATTGCCATATGAAATTTTACATAAATGATGTAAAAACGCCCTTAACATCACCAGACCCCAATTAGTTTCCCCTTTCAAACATATTCCTAGAACAAACTTACTCCGAAACTCTATCACCAAAGGGGGCTCCCATACAAAGTTTAAGAAATTGTAATGAATCCCCCGCTACAGATTACAGGGTGCCCGGGGAAAGAAAAAATTTGATTGATTCTAACTCAATTTTTCTTGCGAACATTTTCCTAGAGCATACTTACCCCTTATCATAACTCCCTACCTTCACCCCCTGAGGGGGTTGCCATACAAAATTTTAAAAAATCAGGGTAAAAACTTTTACACCTTGTAAAGGGTATATAAGATTCGGCACAGCCAAATATAGCGCTCTTACTTGTTTAAGAATATGAATATGATATATATACGTATTTATATATTTTTTTAAATTCATTTAACCCTCCTTGCAGGTCTGCACAACATTACCCACACATTGGCGTTCGAATAAAACGCTGCCAATTGCCTTTAAAGTTCTAGCGCTGGGTGAGGTAATGGATGGTACAATTGTGACAATACGTGCCGGTAATGATGAAAACTTTTGTGGGGAATTGCGTAACTGTACGGCAGTAATGAAAAATCAAGTGGCCAAATTTAATGATTTACGATTCGTAGGCAGAAGTGGGAGAGGTAAGTAAAGAACAAGAAGAAGAAAAAACATCTTCTTTGTTAACTGTAATTTAAAGAATACAAAGAAAAATAAATGATTGTGGCATGATTTGCTGCCAATTAAATTTTGAAAGCAAGACAATTTCTACTTTTTTCCTTGGTTTATACTTAACAAAACGAAAATTTTTGAAAGAAAGTAAAGAAGAAAAAAAAAATCTAAAAAAAATAAGTGAAAAAAATAAAGTCTTTTTTGAAATTAAATCAACTGTAACATGAAGATTTACGTCACATTGTCACTGTTGTTTTCTTTAAATTTAAATGTGGTAGACTGATTTCTTAGAACCACAACCAAAAGATGACAATGACGGTGGAAGGGGGAGGGGAATAAATAAAAATTACGTTAAAAGAAAATTAAATCAGCGTAACTGTTTATTTAAATCCCCGCATCATTGGCTGTTTGTTAAGTGATTTCTTTTTCTTTTTTTTTTCTTTCTTCTTTCTTTTCCTTGCCCGGCTACCAACTTATTAAACATTATTTTTCTTTTCTTTTTTAAGGGGAGAATTTTGTGCTTTTTTCCTTAACAATTGCTCATTAAAACTGTCTTAACTCTAGACTACTTGGCTTGAAATGAGCCACGTTAACCACCCTTGTTGGTGTGAGTAGAACTTGCAACCATGTCCCTTTAAAATCTTTTGTCAATATTTTAATTCATTTTGTCATTTTAAAGTGCCTGAAATAATTCCTGTAAATGTTTTATTTTTTCTCAAACAAAAAGGTTTGATTTTTTCTAAATAATTTTTAAAATTTTGCTTGTTTTATTTAACTCCTTCTTATTTGTTGAATTATTTAAAAGCTAGAAAAAGTGTTGAAAAATGCATTAAAAAGGATTAATAAAATTATCCTTTTTCCTACTTACATTTGTTGTTTGGGTCAATTTTTATAATAAATTTACAAAAGGATTAGTTGGGTCAAAGTCGTTTTGCGTAATTGAAATTTTTTGAGCCAAAAGTTTTTTTTTTGAAATTTATTTGGTTCTTTTAATCCTTGTTTATTTGTTAAAGTATTGATATTTGTTGGTCTGTTTTTAAGTTCCATTCTATTTCTATAATTAACAAATATACTTTAGACTTATGCAATTTTAGAAGCTGCTAAAAATAAGTTTAATATATTTTATGTTTAAGTTCATTTTCGTTTGAGTTTTGAGAAGTCCAGAGCAGTCGAATCAGGTGACCGTAAAGGCCAATCAACCTCACCATTTCTTAAAATAACTTGTTACGGAAAGAGGAGTCGCATTTATTCCATTGTAATCCTGGCTGTATGCGATATGGCACTGTCTTGTAAATACCACATGCTAACTTACCAAGCCTAAAGCATGCAGTTGTGGCATTAAAAAAAGTTTTCAATTGTAATTACGTAGGATGCCTTTTATATTTCGGGATTTGGCAACACTAGTGTTTCAATCTGACAACTGACAGCTGTATCTTACAGTTTGGCATTTTCTAAGTTATTCGTTTTCAGAACGTTTTGACATACGATCCCTATTTGTGTTGTTTATGGTAACTTAAAAGATTCAACTCGACCCAAAAATGAAATTTAATCGTGAACGTTTTCGTGCGATTATTTTTTACAGCTTTCGACGTGGATTAACTCAGCAACATTGCATGGATGAACTTAATTCTGATTTTGGCGATGAAGCTCAATCAAGGACCAGTGTTAATCGATGGTATTGTGAATTTAATCGTGGTCGTAGTTCACTCCATGACGAATTTCGTGAAGGTCCTGCAAAATCAGTTGTTGTTCCGAAAACCATTGATGCTGTGCATGAACTGATATTGGAAGATCGTCACGTGACCTATCGTGAGATTGAGACATCCTTAGGCATTAGTGGGATCAGCATGCATTCAATATTGCATGAACATTTGATTGTCAAAATAAGTTTTTCGCGTTGAATCCCACACAACTTGTCAACTGCTCAAAAAAAGGCTCGTGTCGATTGGTCTAAAGAAAAGGTCAGAAAATACGATCGCGGTGCTTTGAAACACGTCTATGATATTGTGACAGGTGATGAATCGTGGATTTACGCGTATGAGCCCAAAAATAAACAGCAGTCGACTGTATGGGTGTTTCAAGGTGAGTCAAATCCAACAAAAGTTGTTCCGGCAAGAAGCACTTCAAAGGAAATGATCTCCAGTTTTTTCGGAAAAACTGGACATGTCGCAACCGTATCACTAGAACGACGCAGAACAGTCAATTATAAATGGTACACAGCCATTTGGTTGTCAGTTGTCTTCCAAGAAATCAGAAAAACCAGCCCCCGAAGATGGACTACTCTTTACCTGCAACTGCATTTTTAAGCACCCAAAACATTGATTCGACGAGTCATCCGCCGTATACTCCTGACTTGGAACCGAATGACTTCTTTTTATTCCCGTTCGTAAAAAAACAATTAGAGATCAACGTTTTTCGACACCTTAAGAAGCGTTTGCTGTATTCAAAATGCATGTTTTGGAGATCCCTCAATCAGAGTGGAAAAAGTGCTTCCACAATTGGTTTGAACGCATGCAAAAGTGTATAGATCTTCATGGGGAACATTTTGAAAAAAAATAAAGAGATTTTCGATGATTAACATTTGTTTTTCTTCTCTAATCCCGTAATATAAAATGCAATCCTAGCATAACGATATAGCTCCCCATTTACAGTTACCGTCACGCCGTTTTCAGTTTCAAAAAGGTATGGTCCAATGACCAAATTGAACACTAGACTATAATTTTGAATGAATACAAAGGTGACTGATGAATAATCTGAGGGCTTTTTATTGCCATGAACTGACTATTCTATTTATTCACATATCCATGATGATTTATGATTTTTTCATGAAAATCGGGGCTGTCATAGGCGAGCTGTAACATCCTATTGGCTTATGTACAGCGGCGTAAATCGTCTTCTTAAAAACCTCTTGTGTCAATTAAATTTTAAATGGAAACAAATGCAAATCGTTTTGCAAAATTGTGGCCAGAGTTGTTTTTTGAAAACTAAGCTCCTGAGCATGGCGTCGAATTAAGGTTGATAGATTGTTTTGAACAGTTTCTTGAGCAGCAGTAATGTTTTAAGCCGATAGAGCAGTACGTTGTGGTCCATGCTTGGGCCTATCAGCTACAGTCCCTCTTTCTTTGAAATCATTCTCTACACGATAAATAATGCGTCTTGTTGCGTTGTTTCTTCTTATAATTTCACGTAACTTTCCCATCGTCATAGTAATCGATGGTTGATTTTGATGAAATGTTTAAACAACTCAAACACGTTGGATTCATAAATAAAAAATTTTTTACAATAAATTTCCACGTCTATACTTAACGACTACCAAACATAAACTGTCAAGACGTATGTTTATCAAAATGGCGGCAGAACAAAGTAGTATACCTTGTCAGAGGACATCCGTTTTTACGCCCACACTCAACTCAATGGTGCACATTAATAACATAAACACTTGTAAACAATTTGGATATTTCGGCTGTGACAATTTTTAAGTTATATATAAAAAAGCATTTTCGTCGTACGAGAGGTGTCACGCCCACTATTCTCTTTCCGCCCATACTTAGCTCAGTTATGCACACCAATAATGACGTGACCTGTACCAAGTTTGAAGACTTAAGCTTTAAGAATTATTGAAGTATGTGAAAAAACTGTTTAATTCAATGAAACATATAGTCCAAATTTCCGAAAAATAATATTCGCCTCTGGCCTCTTATGAGATATCGGGTATGTCTTACTTGTAAATTTCATTAAAATTGGTCCCGGAGTTCTTGTCTAGTGTTGAAACTAACAAGAAAAATTATTTTCTTTTACATATTAGATTTTAATACAAGGAATAAAAGAAAAAAAAAAAACATAATTTTTTTTAACATTTTTCAATCAAAAGTTTTAGAAATATATTTAGACAGTTTAATATCAAAAGAAATTTAATTTGTTTTTTAATTGACAACATATTTTGATGCGAAATTAACTTGGGTATCAAACAAATTACTTTTTAATTTAAAATTTTCATACATATCGCTAGTTTGCCAAAACAACGTCATAATTAAAAATAAAAAGCAATTCGAGAAGAATTTGTTTGAAATTTTTTGATTTTCTTCCATTTACAAGAAAAGACAATGACGCTTGTCAAACGCAAACAGTAGAACCAATTGAAAGATGACAAGACGCCCTATAAAACATAACACAAACAATAATTTTTCATCTTAAACTCCAAAAATGCATTTTTAGAGTTATGACGTTGTTTTGGCAAATGAGCGATATGTACGTACATACACATGTCATTAAAATTGCAAATGTATGTGGGTGTATGTACATAAGTGTAAGGTTTTATAAGAAACGAAGAATTTTTTAAAATATTTTTTTGTTGATTTTTTTTTTTGCTTTTTTAATGGTATTAATTTCTAACAACAAACAAACATATTGATGAAAGAAAGAAAAATATTTCGCATAATTAAATTTGCATTTGATTTTTTTTTTGCACACAAATGAAAACACAATCACACATTCTAAAATCAAATAAGATTTAAAAAAAAATTTTTGTTTGAGTTTTAATAACAAACAAACAGTATCCAATTTCAAAATTACTTATTTGTGGAATGTTCTTTCGCATATTATAGAAAATCGAAAGAATTTAATTGTAGTCACGAATTCATTACAAACGCACACACACACACACACTTAAATACATGCATATCTATACTTACACATACATAAACACGCATATGAATCAATACATACATACTTTACAATATTTACATATTGATAAAAATTCTTTAACACCATAAGAAAATATTTACTCATATGCTAAAGAGCAGATTAGTTGATGGAAATATACAAACACAAATACAAATACACTCACATGAAAATTCATTTATTAACATTAGATTTAGTACTCGTATGATACAAATACACATGAACATATGTATTTTCTATATGATATTCGCATACAAATTTGTGTTTATTGAAGCATTAATATTATGAATTTTTAAAATATTTTTCACTTATTTAAATATTTGAACTTCAAGTAAAGAATTTGTGGAGTGAGATTTTGGGTGTTAAATTATTGCAGTTTTTTTAACACATAATCACATTTTTGTAAAAATTCTAAATTAAATTTTATTCGATAAGTTATTGAAAAAGTTTTATTGTAAAATAATATTGTTGTACATACATATATAAATACATAATCTGATGCCTATATAATTTGTTTTAGTGAAGTAATTATACGCGCAAATAAATAATTTTTGCTAATTTTATTCAGGCTTAAGTTTTATTAAAAAAACATAAGAAAAAAATTTTTTAATTTATAATTGGTCGGTTGGTTTTCGTGTTAGCTCGCTGCACGCAAATTGTCAAGTAGAGTCTAAATGACCCCGTTTTGACAACACCACACCACTCTCTAGGTGATAGGTCCTTTAAACCATGGTCCAAGGGAAAATGGAGTACTAGACCCACCCTGTCGCATTGATGTATCTCGACAGGTCGTTCAGTCCAATCGCAGATACATCCCCTAGGCTGTCCAGTATATGATGGCCCAGGAATTTGTGCCTCTTCACAGCCAGAGCAGGGCATTCGCAGAGAAGATAGAAAACTGATTTCTTCTTTTCCCTATTCTTGCAGCTAAGACAGTGATCGTTGGCGTGTGGCCGAGTCGTTCTGCATGCCTTCCCAGCATCCGAAGGCCCGTAAGCACCGCCAGCAACTTTGAAATTTATACACGATTTCAGTTCATAAGTTGCGTAGTACGTCCGACATCGAAAGAGGGCCACGATTGTCTGGCGACCCTACACGTATCCAACCTCCGCCATCTATCGCCAGCAATGCGCAGAAAGAATCTTAAGATGCTGCTCTTAATAGTCTGCAACGGAATTGCGACTGTATTCACATTGGAAATATTCAGAGCAGATCCTTTCTCACCTGATCGTTCATTACCATGGTAGCCCCTATGCGCAGGAACCCAAACCAGAGTAATGTCAGGCAGCTGCCTTAGCTTAGTCAATTCTATTCTACACTGACCGACCAATAGTGACGTGGTAGTGTATGATCTGAGTGACAGAAGCGCCGCCCGACTGTCGACAACAATACCAATATTCCCGCGCATATTTCTGTCCTGTAGTAGTTTACAAGCCTCCCGAATTGAAAAAATTTCCGCCTGAAATACACTACATCCATTCGGAAGACGAAAAGAAGCATCTAGGTCCAGTTCTCTGAGAAGACACCGGATCCAACTCCGCAGTCCAACTTAGAGCCGTCCGTAAAGATCCTAATGTCATAAGATTCCCCAAGGTTACCCCTACACCATTCCCCCCTGGAGGGAATAAGAACTTCAAAAACCCTATCAAAGTCCGTCTAGGGAGTAATATAGTCAGAAGATTGGTCCACGAATGGGGGCAGTCCTTGCAAACTTTCGAATTCCCATATGGCCTCGATTTCCAACATCCAGTCGTTATAAGTCTTACTGCACTACAAGCAGATATGGCCCTTATGTGAAGATCGATGGGAGCAAGATGCAAAATAGTATTCAATGCCTCAGAAGGACTAGTTCGCAGTGCGCCCGTAATTCCAACGCATGCAGATCTCTGGATTTTGTACACATAAGCCAGTGGGTGAGAAGATGGCGTAAAAACTGCTCTACTTTAGTTCAATAAAAGAGGTGAAGACTATGTAAGAGAAGAAGGTCAAAGCGTTAGAAGAGGGGGTAAATATTACTTCGTTTCTATGATCTGGCAGTGAGAAGGTTTCCACTATATTTGTAAAAAAAATTCTAGTGGAGTTTATAACAGCTTATTTATGGACAGAGGGTAGGGTCATGCCAGAAAATTCGACTGGTCAGCGATGACTGTAAGTTCTGTGGTGCCCCTGGAGAAAAGGACTGTTAAGCATGATTTATGCTACTGTCGGACCTTTTGTAATTACATTAACAATTTTAATTATTTTGGAACGGTTTTTTTCAAATAATTTAGAGGGTTTTAGCAATCTGCACAATTTCAAATAGCATTTGTTAGTTTACCGTGTTCCATTTCCTTTTTCGTAAGTTACTAAGGGCTCATTACAAACTAAATTGATGACATAGTGATGGTTACCATGTAACCCAGCAATTATATGCAATCAAGCGACAACAACAATAAAAGTAATAAAGAATTTTGTTACAAGTTGTTAATGCTGCTGACGATTTTATTGTTATTAATATAAATTGTATGCAAAACACTAAAATAATAAACATTTTAATTAAACTTATTTCGCATTATGACACAATAATTTTTATCTTATGTTTGAAATACTAAAAATAACAAATAAGACAAATTGCACACACACATGTACATACTCATACTGATACTTAAAAATAAAATCAAATACTCGAAGTGTAACAAATTTAACAGTAAATTATAAACATGTCTTAATTATTGAGATTTATGCTGTAATAATACTTGTTGTAATGATTTTCTTGTTATTTTACGGCAAAAATAACAACAACAATATGAAAATGCATTCGACCATAAATGCACATGCATGCATATACACCCACACACACTTAAACAATCTTTGTATGCAATTGCATTTTCAAGAGAGTGCATTTGCTTCTAGTGTTCATCTTAAAATAAATATTTGTATTAATGGTGATAATTATGTAAGTTTGAGTGTGTGTTAGAGTAGTAAGAGAATTTATAATAATGAATTGCAATTTGTAACAAAACAATAAACAGCAGCATCATGTTCTACTTAGACATACGAAGGTAAGCAATAAGATGAAATTAGGATTTGATTTTAGTTAAATGTTACATCTGTAGTACTTTATTTGGTATTAGAATGCAAATATGTGTAGGGGAGGGTAATTCATACTACACCTTATATGTTCTAATTAAGTTGTAAATTAATATAAAGTTTAATCGAAAGCAGGCGTTAGACAATTCTTGAGACAGCCAGGCAGCTACTGGGACTGGGGGACAATTATAAAACTAAATTTTATTATAACGATGCTAGACACTGATGGTGCTTTATTTTCAAGAGCTTTTCTATACTATTTAGGTACAAAATTGATGAGACTTTGTTGTTAAGATATCAGGTTGTCGAAAAAAACATTTTTAAACAGTGCACATTAGATAACTTAACCTTTTTTCTTTGCAAAAAGTAATTTTTGATAATGCGATTTGCTTTTGCCTAAACAAGGTATTGGCCAATTAGCTTGCCGGTTGTCAAAGTTGTAAAAAATTAGCAATAAAATTAATACAGCATGTTCCTGTAATATTGTTTTTGGTTTGAAAGTGTTTTCAACAAATTTTAAAAACATTTTTGTGTAAACAATAATATAATATAGGGAACTGGCTAAAAACTTGTCGGAAGTCAAAATTATAACTGAAAAATAACAAAGCTGCTTAATGAACTTAAAAATAACAGTGTTAACTGCCCAATCCAGTTTTTTTTTTTGGTTCAAAAGCAGTCAGTTACAGTTAAAAATGATACAATCTTAAAATATCCTTGGCTTCTAACGACTGCAATAGTGCACAAAGATTTGATTCGCCTCAAAAATTTTTTAAAGGATTTAAGTTTTTTTTCAGTTCAGAATGTTTTGAGGCAGATTATATCATGGCCGCCAAAGCAGCGGTAAAAACAAAATTTTTGATGTTTGAATTTGAATGAAGAAACGATATTAACAAAGAAACTAAAAACAATTTCGACAAATAATTTAAGAAACTCTGAATATTTTAGAAGAATTTGTTCAACTAAATATAATCAGAAGTAAAGATAAATCAAGTAAGAGCGCTATATTTAACTTATATACCCTTCAAAACGTGTAGGGATTTTTACGCTAATTTTTTAAAAATTTGTGTTGCAACCCCCCTAGGGGGTGGTGATAGGGGGTAAGTGTGTTCTAGGAAACGTTTGTTGTTGTTGTCAGTCATACATATGACCTATTTACGAGTACCCTAGAAGCTGTAGGCGGGGATTTATTACAATTTTCCAAACTTTGTATGGAAGCCTCCTTGCATTTTATTCCTCTAAGGGGAATTCGGGCAAGTTGTAGGTGTTTAAACTTATATTTTCAATTTTTGTGTGGCAACCCTGTTAGGGGCTGCAGATAGAGAGTAAGTATGATCCACAAAAATGTTTAAAAAGAAAATTAATTGGGGCCGGTTTTGCAATTCATCTTATCTGGAAGCTGTGGGAGCGATTTAAAAAAATTAAATATAAAATAAACTTAGTAAGGCAACCCGGCTAGAGGGCGGTAAGAGGTTATAAGTAGATTCCACAAAAATATTTGTGCACCAAAATTAATGAGAGTCAGTCTTACATTGCACCCGTGTAGGGGCGACTCCGAAGCAGTTGTAGAGGTTTATATGTACAAATTTTAGAGAAAAAAACAGAGGAAGTCATACACAGAAAGAAAACCTACTTTCTAAGGTCAAGAATATTATTCTTGAATTTATCCAAAACCATTCTTGAAATTTTTAAGTAAGATCCGTACTTACATTTTCTTAAATCAAGCCTATTCGGATTGCTTCAACAAATCAAGCAAAAAAAAAGCTTGTTGTTTTAATATATTAATTTACATTTGAAAACAAAGTGTCTCGGTGGCCTAGAGGTAACGCTTCGGTAAATCCAAAAGTTAAATTTTTAAATTATAAATTTGAAGTATCTAGAAAAAAAAAATAAAATATAAGTCAAAAAAATGACTTTTTATTTTCTAATTAATCCCGTTTAAGGCTTCTTGGCTTACATCAAGTACGGTTTCGAGCTTAAATTAATCCTTTTTTTAACTGTGGCTAAAAGTAAGAAATTCGTACTTGAAAAATTTTACTTGGAGTAAGAAATTTCGTACTTGATTTAAGAAAAACTGTACTCACCGTACTTTTGACACTGCTATGGCTTGATTTAAGTAAAGTTTACTTAATTTATTTTTTGTGTGTAGTTCCTGGCATATATCTCTGTCAGTTATCGGGCGATTTTTCTGGATTTCAACAGAAAAATTTTCGCAAGTATACCTGATGAACGGAAATTTTCATTTGTTTTTGTCATCTCTATTATCGTTGATTTTTCTTGTTGTGTGTTACTGGAAATATTTCCTGGTGTCAGGATCGTCCAACAATTATTTAACATAGAAATTCGAAGAAATACAAAAAGTCAACAACTTTTATTTTTCCCTTTTTGTCAAAAATTGATTATTTGCAAATATAATAGTTAATAACATGTTTTGCTTGGTTTGGACATGAATGTAGAATGACCAAATGTGTTTTATAATTATTATTGAAATATTTTTTTAATAAGTTTTCTTATGTGTAATTTTATTTGCTTTTACATTGTAATTAAAAATTGTTTTGCATTTTGTATACTTAGTATTATAACGTCTGCACTTAAGTGATTAAATAATGTTGAACACAAATGCATCTCATAAGAAACACAAGCGGCATAATGCGGATTAATTTAAATTTAACATAAAATAAATTAAAAAAGCAAGAAGATATAAAATTTAAAAAAAGATAGCAAAGTTAAGCAAATAAAAAAACAAATAAAAAGGTCTTTATTAAATTATCATCATTTACTAATCGAAAAAGGAAAAACTTTGCTGGAAAGGAGCAACAATTTTTTTTCGAAAAAAAAAGTTTATTTTAACAACCACTTTAAACACACCTGCTACTCAAGTTGATTTCCTGTTTATTTATTTTCAGGCTTTCTTCTTATCGTTGCATTCGTTTTTTTTTCTCTTTTTTTTACTTTGTTGTCTATTTTTATTTTTTTCCTATTTTTTAACTTTGCCCCTTAAGTTTTTTCAAGTACCTGTATTCTTCTTCTTTTCTTTTCTCTCTCTAAATATATTTTTAACTTCCGCCATCCATTAAACATCATTAAAAATTTAATATTCTTCATTATTATTTGCTTCTTATTTGTGCCTGTAAATTCGTTTTCTATTTTCTATTTTCTGCTTCTTCTTTTTTTTATAATTTTTTCAATTTTTTTTTCTCAAAAATATTGTACTCGTGTGTATTTTATTTGAATTTCATTATTTCTTTTTAAAAAATTTTCCTTTTTTGGATGGGATAGAGGTTTTGCTGAATGTTTAGAAAAGGGGGTGCCTTGAAGGAAGGAATTTCCTTAATTTTTGTTAAAAGAAAACGAACAGTCTACGTATATAAAGGTTATGAAAAGTAACTGGTTTTTAAGGCAAACTTTTTCCAAGTTTATTAAAAAAGTATTTATTATTTGGTCAAATTTACAACGTGCTTTGGGGAGACTTAATAATGTTTTTTTCTTTAATTTTTTAAAAAAAAAACTTTGAATGGAAAAAAACATTGGGACAGCGGGGTGCCATAAATCAAACTGTTGTTGTAATAAGTTATTTAAAGTTTAAAAATTTTGTTTATTTATTATTTGGTATTTTGCTTTCTGGTCATAATAACATTAACTGAAAATATATTTGAATTTGAATTGAAAATAAAGTTTCATAATTTTTAAGGAAAAAAAGCAACAAAAGCAGGTTCAAGTGGCGCACACTATCTTGATGAAAATTGACTAAATTTGTGAAAAATGATTTTTTAATATTTGATTTTATTTTTTTTCGTAACAAATAATTATTATTCTTCGGGGTTTATTTCTTTTTTGGAAAAAAAAAATTTATATTTTTCATTGTCACAAATATTAGAAATAACGATAATTATTTTAATTTTTGGTTTTTATAATTTAATAAAATAAATAAAATAAATAATAAAAATAAATAAAATAAAATATTTTAGCAAAAAATATAAACAAAAACCAGAAATTCATACACATTTTTGGTTTAAAAAATAAAAATTAAAAAAATGAATGAATTAAATGAGCTCCGCTCTTAAACTTAGTTTTATGAAAAAAAGAATTAATGAAAAATTTTATACATGTTGGTGTTTCATTGTCCCTATTACCAAAGCAATCCTTTGCTTCCTTGATTTGCAACCATTAACTCATTTAAAAAGATGCCAGACTATCACAAAGTTAAGAAATACCTTGAGTTCTTACTAAAATGATTAAAGTCATCAATTGATAGTTATAGACTTACTACTCATATTAATTATGGCTGCTAATTTGATATACATCAAGTGTGTGTCTTAAAGTAATCCCTAGTGACCAGGAATATTTAGGGGCTTAAACCAAAAAAGGTTTCTTAACATTTTATTTAAAAAAGTTCATCTGATACATGTTAGCTAGTCTACGTGTCTTTAGACCTCCAGTAGAGTTACTACGAAAAACAAGTTGAGCAAAACAATACACAAGTATTGCTAGGTATAAATTTGCATCGTGTTTATGCAAAACGTTTATTATTAATGTATCACGTCACCCATAAATAATGTTTCACACTATGCAACCAACTCCAATGCAACCAATAAATTTTGATATTTTTAAAACCTCGTATGCAACATGAAATGAAACCATAAACATAACTACAAACTATGCAAACAACAACGAAACATGCCTGGTTGCATAAACATGTTGCAAAGTTTGTACCTAGCACCTGATACGATGTACATGTATTGGCTTTGCAAGAGTGTTGACAGCAAAACTAAGCTAAAATGTCAAACTCCTTTAATAAAAACAGTTCTCACTTTTTTTTGCGTTTGAATTGCCAACACACATGTTCATACATACCTACATCCCAATATACCTACAGAATCTTAGTGCGTATTTATGCACATCCATGTGTATGCTTTAAAGCGTTGCCAGTTGGTTGCATTTGTTACATTTTTTGTATGGATTTTGTTAAAAAAATGGTAAAACTGGGGCAATTGCAGTATTTAGCCTATATCTAGGTCTGTGGTGAACCCATTTTGCTCATTTTAAATTGCGATCATCTCAGAGATATTTCTGATAGTTTGATACCAATACCTGGTCCGTAGGAAACTTGATTTAAACAAACACACAGATGGACAGACGGACAAACGGGTATGGCTGAATCGACTTTCTTATCTATTAGGATGCAGAATATATATACTTTATGGCTCTGTAAAAACGGAATTGCAAACTGATCTATACCCTTATCACTAATGTAAAGAATGTAAAAATAAATGTTCTTATTACAAATAAAAGCAATTAATTATTCAAAATGTGTTGACTTCTTTTTTGACAGACCATATGACATGTTGAGTAGTCTGAGTACCAACTTAGGGGCAAATTATTTTTTTATATGAAATTAATTGACCAAAATTTTATTTGAATACCGACATGTGTAAACTCTTTATGAGTTTAAGGAAAATTGTTTATTTATTAAAAAACGAAGCAGACACACAAGAAATTGAAAGGCAATAAAAACTGCAAATTTCACAATTTGCACAATGAACTGAAACATTTTTGGACAATTTGAAAATGTCATTAAACGTATTTAATTATATAGAAAAATTTAAGCACACAAAAAAAATCTTAAAAAATATAATAAAAAGTTAATAAACAAGGCTAAAACCGTAGTAAAGTGCTTTAGTACATGGCACAACCGGCCTTGTTTTCACCACCAGTAAAGCAAAGTAGCGAAATATAATATTATGGCTGGCAGCAGGTACTCTGTCATTTGGATTAGGATTGAATTCTATATTTTAACGTTTCGAAATTATTGTTTGTATTAAAAAATTTTAAATTTAAAGTCGACTTGAAACACTGATTTTATTAAAAATTAAGTTTGAAAAATCTATTCTTAAATAAAAACAAATTTTTGGGAACGGTCGTGACCATAGATGCCAGATTTGACGATTAATCGTATTTTTGACGTTTTTTGGCCATAAAAGATAGCTTTTGACGATTGAACGATTTTTGCTCTAAATTTGACGATTTTCATAAAGGTGTTTAGCCAAAACCTAAAAATTTCGTTTGCATAAGTATGACTCGAAAATATCATATAAGCTCGAAACAGTGGTACCAAATGAAAGGTGTATAAAGGTCCTTCAGCCTTAATACTCTATGGCACAACACACCTAAAATATACTTTATGTATTTATGTACACTATATATGTATATCTTATGTATTCGGCATAAAAGAACAAAAAGAAGAAACAAGTGACTTCCGCTTTAGAACCCCATTTTTAGCCATTCCATATTAGCTATCATGTGTTTATTTAAAAATATTAAAAATGTTTTTAGTTAGAATACTATTTATAACAAGGATTAGAAATAGGATCATTGAAAAATCATTTCTGTAAAAAAAATTTTTGTTTCAAATAAAATCTGTAAAAAATTTCTTAAATATTTTCGTTATTTTTCACTTTCAGTTTGTTGTGCTTTGAATGATAAAATTTTGCCTTTTTTGTTACCACTTTTGACGAAACTACCTGTAAGCACTTTGTTTTTCCCTTTTTTTAATTATTATTAGCTAAAAAAGTTATTAGAATTATGGATTTTAGTCTTGACGATTCTCTGACGATTTCCAAAACTTGTTTTGAGGATTTTGAAGATTTTTTCCCAAAGATTTGACGATGTTGGACCAAATTATATCTGGCAAATATGGTCGTGACCTTATGTCTTTTATCTTTAAATAAAACTCAACAATATTATTTCTGATATTTTAATAAATAAAAGTCTTTTTTAGAACACAAGCAGTTGCTAGTTATTTTACCTAACAGTGCACATATAATGATGATAATTGGGTTATAAAAGAGAAAAGCGATCAGCTCCTTCTTAAAAAAGTTTTTATTTTCACAATGCCTTCTGCTGTTTCTCACCCTTTTCTTAGTGAAGTTTAAAAAACGGCCCGTCTTTAGCAGCTTAAGAAAAACTTTAAAAATATAAATAAATTCTTTTTAGTTTCTTAAGAGTTTGTTGATGTGTAAACGTTAAGAAAGTAGATAGAGTAAAGGGTGTTTATCACTTTGCTGCTATTAATTAAGCTTAACGAGGTTACAACACCGCCATCACCATTACATTTTATAACTCGATATTAAGTAAAATATTCTATTAATTCCACAGACAAACAACGTGTCATCATATAAATACTTTGCAAGAATGGCGTTTGTGTTCGTATTGGTGTTGTTGTGTGCTACTAAATAAATAACAGCTGCTACTGAGCTAAGTAAAACTGACAACAGGACTTTAGCTAAATTATAGTCAAAGTATTCATTGCAGTTGTATTTGTAGTTGCTTTTAAGCCTTAAGTTAAAGTGAAAAAGTTTCTTGTAATTTTTGTTTGTAGTTGTTGCTGTTGGTATAGGCAAAATCCTTAAAGTAATATAATGAATCTTATGTGTTTATGCCCTCATCTCATTAGCATTGAAAGTCACACAAAACAAAGTCCTTGTACTTTTTATACACCAACACTTGCCAACATGCAATACTTTGATAAATAAATTTACAAAGAATTTTCTTGTAAATATATTTACATACTTACTCTTGCGTTTATATAAATTTAATATTGTAAAAGTAAAGCCCGAACCGAAAAATCAAAAAAAAAAAAAAAATGTGTTACAAAGTAGATATTTAATCTTGCTGCCAAATATACATACAAGGCTAGTGTCTGCCTGCAAATTTTTACAAAACGTTTTAAGAAAAGCAACCCCTTTTTATGAGTGTTTTTTTCATCCACATTTTCATTAAGAAACCCTTTTTGTCTGTTAGGTGACTGGGGGGTGGTAAAGGGGGGAATGAATAATATTGATGATTAAAAGGTGGAGACTTAAAAGTTTGCATCATTAAAGGTTTAACAAAGAATTAATAATAATGAAAATATACTTAAAGGTTATTAAAGAATCCAATTTTTTATTATGATAAGACTAAAAGTTGAAAAGTTGTAAAGCAAGCCATTTTCAGCTAAAAATAAAATCTTCTTTCTAACTTACTAGATCAAGGCAACTAGTTAGTAAGTCACCTGCTTAAAAGTTTACTTTTATTCATTTTTCAATAATTTTTTTAATTTAAATTTCTATGACTTCTCGAATCGATTTCTCTTCTATCTGCTGGTTATCAGTTTACCTTACAATTTATCTCTTAAAGCTCAAATAGATTAAAAATGTTAAAGAAAACCAATAAATTTGTAATGTTTATTAGCCTTCTTTTACAACAAAAAATTTTATCACAAAATATCAAAAAAAGTTTCAAACACAACATAAAATTTTCTGTATTCAAATGTTAAAAATATGTTTGTGCTATAAATTCTAAACGTTAAAAGAAATTGTCCCACCAATATGGTCTACATAAATATGGTTGTGAAGTTGTAAATATAAAATACATTTTATATGTATAAGTACTGGACAAACAGTTTTGGGTAAAGATAACGACTAAATCAGCTAAGACGGCAGCAGCAACATTTAAGGCCACCAATCTTTGTTTTTGTTGCTTTTTTTCAATTTAAGATTAAGTTGACATTTATTGTTCACGCTTAAATCAAAGTTAGAGATATTACGGCAAGTAAGTAATATAAGACCATAAGATTGAAAACAAGGTTTTTATTTCAGTAAAATACATTTTTGGTCCCACCACATGCTATTTTTAAAATACGAAAAGTTATGGTTTGTCAGAGCCTTAAAAGTATTAAATAATTTTTCAGTTTAACTTTAAATATTTTCATTGTTCTTGAATGAATAATAAATTTGCGCTATGGTTGCAAGTTAGAAAGAATTGTCTGACTGTTCTTTATTCAGGTGATGTGTTGAACTGGACAATAATTTGAGCAAAAACAATTAACAGCGCTATGTTCGGCTGCACCTATGCTTATATACCCTTCACATTGGCCTTTCGAAAGCACGAACTGTTTTTTTATTATTTTTTTTTTGTTTATGAAATAAATATTTCTCTTATGGTAACAACGGGAAGTTGTGGGGGTTTTTACCCTAACTTTTTATTAATTTTGTATGGCAACTCCCTTAGGAGTTGAAAATAGAGGGTAAGTTTATTTAAGGAATATGTTTAGAAGGGAAAACTAATGAGGATCTTTGATAAATTTAATTCCCTAAAGGGCAACTACGGTAAAGTTGTAGGGGGTTTTACCCATAATTTTTTTAATATTTTAGATGGCAAACCTATAAGAGGCTGGAGTTAGAGAGTAAGTATGTTCTACAAAAAGTTTGGGAGGAAAAATTAATTGGGGTCGGTCTTAAATTTGACTTTTGTGGGAGCACTCCTAAAGCTGTAGGGGGGATTTATTTCTATTTCCCAAGTAAGTATGTTCTGGAAATATGTTTGGGAAAGAAAACTAATGGGGGTCGATCGTACACTTTATTTCTTCAAGGCCGACTCTGGGGAAGTTATGGGCGTTTTTTCATAATTTTGTAAATTTTGTATGGCAACCCCATTAGGTGATTGGTATAAGTATCTTTTAAGATATGTTTCCAAGGGAAAACTAATGGGAGCATCCCGGGAAGTTGCAGGGGTTTTTACCCTAATTTTTTTTAAATTTTTTGTGGCAACCCTGTTAGGGGCAGGAGATAGGGGGTAATTAAATTCCACAAAAATGTTTGGATGGAAAGATTAATTGGTGTCGGCCCTACATTTACCCTGAAAGATGTTGGAGAGATATAAAAATAATTAGAAAAAAAAACTTTGTATGGCAACCATGTTGAGGGGCAGAGATAGAGTGTTTGTATACTTTACAATAAGTTTGTAGGGAAAAACTATTGGGAGTCGGTACTTAATTGCACATTGTGCGGGGCAACTACGGGGCAGTTGTAGATCTTTTTTGTTCAAATTTTTGAGGAATAAACAGAGAAAGTCTTGGATTTTGGCTTATATCTCGGTCAGTTATCGTGCGATTCTGCTGGATTTCAGTATCAGTTTTTCGCAGATATTTCTGATTTTTTGATACCACTTACGAATCTTTGCAACATTGGGGGACTTCAAAAACCATCAAACGACAGACGGGCAAACGGACAGACAGGCATCGCTTAATCGACTCCTTTGTCCAAAAGAACCAAGAGAATATATATCTTTAGTGGGGTCGCTGATGGGTAAAACAATTAGAAACAAAAAATGTTTTTAAAATATAACATCAAATTTTATTTCATCTTGTTTTTTTGGCTAAAAAAGCTTTCAGTAGAGAACGGTATCGGATGGGCAGGCGGAGTCTGTTCTCAGAAGAAATAGTTGTAAAGGAAGTCAGTTTACAAAAAGACGTGGGAGCAGTTGTGATGCCTTGTTAATGGTTGACACCGCCTCTGCCAGCAGTTGCCCTGTTGTTACTTAAGGAAAACTAATAACGTGGCTTTGTCGTAGGCTCAGGTCAAAAAACCTTTAATAAAAAGACAATTGTATTCTCTTTCAGGAAGATAAAATTATGTTAAGTTTCATTTATTTTTTTTTATTTTTTTATAAATCAAGCGTCATTATAATAGTGACAGCAAATTAGGTTTGAAATAAGAGTTGATCCGCTTGCTCCCAGCTTTAAAGATGAACTTTTCAGCCACTGGCTGCTTATAGCTCCTACTCTACTAAAGTAAAATTAGATCGGGCTGTAATATCTGATACTTTTTGAATAGTTTCAGGTATAATATGAGTCGCCTCAATTGTAGCCAGTTTCCAGCTATTTGTGTGTACTTTTGTCAAAATGAACTGAATGTTTATCAATAAAAGATTGCAGTCAGAAACATTTTTCTTTGTTTTTGTTAACCCTTAAACATCTTTTTAACATTATTTTAAAAATTACCATCTTTGTGGAATAAATTCTTTTGAACTTAACTTCCTCCCACAATTACCTTCTTGGCTTGTTTTCGATTATGTTTTGGCTTAAATACATGCATTTGAATCGTGAACGGTCTTTGTAAGTATATTTGATTATTTTAGTTGTTGTTGCTTCTGTGTTGTTGTTGGTATAATCATTACCATTGTTTGTTATTTCATTATGAGTAGATTTCCGTTTCTGTTTTATTCTCTACTTAGTTGTTTTCCCGGCTTTCTTGTTAACTTTTTTTGTTTTTGTTGTTGATGTTGTTGCAGTAATAATACAGCCAAGTCTTTATTACAATCTTTGTTGTCTTTTATTTGTCTATTTAGCCCACCATTTTTCTTTGTCTGAGATGCTGTGTTTGCTTTTTGTTTTTTTTATTTTTCCTTTCTGTATTGCTTTTGCATATACGAGAACATACATGTGTTAGTAAGTGTGTGTTGTTTGCGTCTGTAAATGTGTGTGTAAGTGCGTAAGTATATTATGACTTCCGTTGGAATATAATTTTTGTTGCCTTTCTTCTCAATATTGTTGTTGGTTATTTGTTAATTTTTAACGCCTTAAGACATGTTTTATTTAAGTTTGTTTGTTTTTTTTGTTGTTTTGGTTGTTTTCATCTATTTTTCAATTTTTAAATATGTGACTTTGTTCTTTAACTTTTTATTTCCTGTTTTGTTGTTGTACTTGTTAAAGCGAAAAAAAATTAAATTTGTTACTGGTTTTAATTTTCGACTGCTGGTAAGGGAAATTTATAGCGTTTAGTCTGGAGTTTTTTATCTTTTAGGCAATAAAGGCAAACGTTATTAAATATTTTAAGAGGATTTTCATGTTAAAGCATTTTGATTTTAAAAATATTTTGAAATCGATTTTTTTTCGAGTGTTTTCTATATTGTCTTTAACAGCTTTAGTATGATTTTATGCATCTTGTATTCAGTAAAGAATTAAAAAATGGGTTTTACAGGGTGGCAAATAATGATACTGGCTTTTAAAGCCTCTGTTTTAAGCCTATGAGCTTCCCTAAATAAATCCGAAATTGCATTGTTTTTATTTTATAGGCAATCTTAGGTCAGGTAGAATAGGCGGCTGCAGAATTGATTGAAGCAAGAGATGTATCCTACTTCAGTGTGTTTCCTTGGACTCTTTATGATACTTGTTGTTATGCGCCAGCTACAAATAAATCACAACAGTTGTCGTAACAAATTTTGATTCAGCAACTCCAGTTTTATCATTATAGACATCCGAAAAGGTGATTTAATTTACCCCTCCGAATTAGAGCGAATAAGAAATTTTTTGCAGGGAAAAGGTTTTGGTTTGCAGAAGTCAAGTAGATTAAAAATTAAATCGACAGTCCCAATAATACTTGCTTGACCGGATGTTCTGTTTCCCTATTCACCTGGAGCATGTAGACTTATCGTGGTATTTAGCTTCAACTTCTTGACATGACTTAGTTGGTGTCGATTAAATTGCGCCTGTTATTTAAATAACCATATTGCGCATTGTTCTCTTAATATGTCGTCCTCCTAATATGAGGCTATAACTCTATAGAAGAGAATTGATTCTTTCACCGTTTTGTAGAGCCAACTCATGTTACGGGTACTGAGGCCCTAGATCTTGCTAATGACACTTTTGAACATATATATTGCCGTTTGTGCGACTGCCACTGCTTTCTTCTTGTTTGGTTTCCAAGACACCTTACTGTCTAGGTTGACCTTCAGCCTTCACTTTTGAGGGGGGTCAAAAGAGAGAACCTTATGAGTGTGCATGAACAGCATCAGCTCCGTTTTGGCCGGATCCACATACAGCCCGTTTATTGTGCTCCGCTACCTTACTGTCCTTAAAACCAACTTTATTCTTTCAGGCAAAATATCCATGTAAATGCCCACTATCACCGCTGCTATGTCATCCGCAAAGGTGAGAATCTTTGGCCCCCATGAAGCTTTATTACTAAACGAAATGTTGAGAGTTATGTTCTAAAGTGATGTCGATAGATATTCTCTTTGGGGGAAAACCTCTGTTCGCTGTTCTCGTGACTTAAGTTCTTCCCTTTGAGACTTAAGAACTGTAAGTTTTGGTGGGTTGGATATAAATTAAACCGATGAGTTGGCAATGACCATATAAAGTAGGGCCTTGATGATTGATGATGGGTTAACTTTATTAAGGGCACCTTTTATGTTCAGAAGAAACACATATCTATAGTTTCATAGTTCAAGAGACCTCCTGTTATAACAAACCAGCGTTTGGAGAGCCGTTTCCACCAATCTGAGCTTGGCAAAGGCGTATTAGGAGATCAATTAAAGACTGGTATTGATTGCCGCACTTAGGTGGACATTGGTCGGCTTCCAGGGTTTGAAACTGAGAAGCCGGTGACAATAAGATGACGATAGACTCCGTTCACTGTGAGGGTAAAGCTATTGACTGTCTAGTGCAGCATATGGCCATGCAGTTGTACCGGTTCGGATGACCGGTTAAAAGAAGTATATACTGGGCCTGTACTACAGAGACATTATCCGACATAGGAAGGGGCCCCAGAAAGTGAATGTTTAACCCACTTTCCGTATTTCATGGCCATGGTCTTTTGTATAAACTTGCGGTTTTTTGGAGACAAATAGTTTTATTAACAAGAAAATAAAAAAAAAATTTATTGGCGGCTTAGCTAGAAGCCTTTTATAAATAAATGGCTTTAATTAGATTAAGACGGTTGTCTGAAATTTTTTGAGCTTACCGGATTTCTGTTGGCTGTGCCTGGATGAGGAGGAGATAGAGATTATGAAATATCTAGTCTGCCACTGCTCTAGGCTGCAGATCCCCCGAAAGAGATGGTTAAGAGGGCGCTTCTCAGATGGACTTGGTGAGTTCTCTGGCTGGGGGTTGTGAAATATTAAAGGATTCATTAAGGGGGTTGGGTAGATATGTAAGTTGTGGAGCGCTTTAGAATACTGACTTCTTTCAGATGGCATTCTTTCTCTCTTTTTTATTTCTATGTCGCTCTACCTATAAAATTCTTGTCTTTTCTATTTGTCTTTTCGACTTTTCTTAAGGGATTTATGATGGGCCTAGGTGCCTCTAAGTGGAGGTGGTGAGTTGCACTTGTAACTACCCTTTGTAACCTAACCTGAACTAAGCGATTTACCTTTAGATAGAAAGGTTGGTGCTGGTAAGCAGAAGCTTCCTTTAACTTATACTCGGAGATCTGGCTTCACTACAAAGCAGGTCTTATCTCCAGCTTTGGAAACAAATTTTGTATATAAAATATGATTGGTTTTTTAATTATTTTTTAATTCAAATAATGACTTAAATTTTTCTACTTATTAAGCTGTTTTTATACAGAAAACTTTTCCTCAACTTTAGTTAAAAACCAACTGCTCAGCCTTAAGGTTTAATTTAATACTTTATTATTTGCTTCTTTCATCCCTTCATCCCAAAACGTTTATAGTATTATTTACCGGCTTCTGGCCAATAAACATAAATTCAAAATTTTAACCTTAATTTTTCATACTATCTACACTTACACAGACATATACATAAAAGGATATGTAAATAAATGAAAAAAATGAGGCATCATTATAAAGAAGCTTTTTTAAATCCATTAAATAATCCTTCGTTTGTTATGCATTTTTTGCCTAAAGGACTTGAAATTTATACGAGTATTTACTTGTAAGCTGAAAGATTTTTGTTTATTAATGTGTTAAAATCTCTTTTATCATGTCTTTTGTAGTTAAATTTTCATAAAGTTTCATGTTGTTTTCTTGGTTAAATGGGGAACAAAAAGAAAATCAAGGAATGACCCTGCTTTGTTGTTTTTATCTCTACAAAAGTAGTTGCGGAAGGAAGAATTGTTAAAGATCTTGATTACTGTTGACATTTGGTCAAGTTATTGCTTGAATATTGTTGTTGTATTTTATTTTTGTTGATATTTGTCACAAGACACTACTTTAAATGGGGAAAGGCTTTTTAACCCTGTAGTTGTTGAAATTTTTATAAATGTATTTTATAAAGTAAAAAATAAAGCGAAAAAAAGATGTTTCATTTATTTTAATTCTATTATTTCAAAGTAAGGTATTTCCCAAAAAAAAACTGTATAGAAAATCTATCCGTTTTACACAATTTAGGACATCCATTACAACTGCAGGGATGGGTTTATGCCTATATATTTACAATGATTTTGTGCACATAGATATATTTTTATATATGGATATGTGAGATACATATACAAATATGTGTTTCTACTTTAAGACATAAATCTGTTAAGGATATAAAAGTCTACAAGCATAAAGATTAATATCCTTGATAAGCCTTAAAGTAAATACATAAAAATTTATTAATTTACCGACATGTACATAAACATACGTATGTACATATGTATTTGTTAATATACACACATAATGTACATTTGCATACATGGGTTCCAGTGTGTATAAATATGTTTGTATTTACTTTCTATGTGTTTAACTTTTGTTTTTAATTCTTATTAATTACCTTTTATTATTCACATACAAAAATGTGTCTTAAGATCCTTTTGTAAACTTTTTATTATATTTTTTAAGAAAAATTTAAACAAATGTTGACAACTTTTAAAATTAAATCTCTTTTAAGTTAAAATAAAAGTTTTCTTAATTAGTTCAAGCAGCTGAGGGTAAAAAGGAAAAGGGAGTTTAAATGGAAGTTAAAATTGTTTTTTAAAGCAATGAGTTTTTGTAAAATTAAACAAAATAAACTGTAAAGGGCTTAATTAAAATCCTTGTAATTAAACTTAAAGTTTTTATACATAATGGAATGTTTGTTGGTTTATATTAGAGGCCAGATCAAGACGACACTAAATAAGGCATAATCTCGAATTTTCAATTCATTTCATATGCCTTACGTGTGCACACACAACAATAAGTGCTGCGTTGTATTGTTCGCCATCTCTTTTATTTACTTATCTTAACTTAAATGAAAAATATATTCACACTTAAGTAAACAACATTGGCACATCAGTTCATCATGATCACACATTTCAATTTTAATTAATCTCGAAACTTTACTGTTGACGGGATGTTCCTGGTGTGATAGTTACAAATAACGGGGTTGATTTTGAATGTTCATATGTATGTAATGAAATGTAATTACGCATGAATTTTATATTGATTTTCCTGCTTGTATATATGTTTGTTTGTGTATCTATTTAGCATTGTGTGTTAAAGATACAGTTTTGTTGTTGTTGACCACACTTCATTACAGTCATTTTTTTTATCTACCACACATCATGACAGTATAAAAGTTGCGTCAACGACAGTGCATGACACCACTCTTTATTCTTAACTACAAACAAAACTGTGTCAGCTACACTACATTACAGCACTTAAACAGTTTAATCACACAACAGCACAAGAATTAAAAAATCATCCGTGTCTTGAATTATCTTGAAATAGGACTTGATGCAGGTCTCTATTTTATATCAATGAGTCATTGGACTTGCACATTTTAACGAATAGAAAACGACGATAAAAGTAATTATTAACAAGATCTGGGGCAATATCACTCTTAATAGGGTAAATATTAACATATTTTTTTAAGGCTCAATATCAATACACAATACTGAACTGACATGATTTAATAGAAATCAGATTGAAAGCATTGAGAAAGTTTATCTTTATCAACAATTTCAGGCACTGATTACCTTATCGTTCTTTTACATTGCAAACAGCGCATATTAGGCTTAACATGAGACTTAATTCTGTTGCCGTTTATCCTTTTTGTATTCATCTTAGTGTCATAAGTGTCAAGCATGATTAGGGTGACCGTTTATTTCTGGTTTGAAATCAGTACGCTTTTCAGTTTTTTTAGTATAAGAACTACCTTCAATCGAATTTACCAAAAAGCGATATAATTTTAAAATCACCTCCCGAGTCGATTAAATCCTTTCCGCCGGTCAGGGTGTCTTTGTATTTTTGTAAAGGAAATATTTGCTTTAGAAAATAAATTCTCAAAAACAAAAAATTTTTTATCATTTTTGGGGAGCTGTCGATCGGCTTAGAACAAGACTTCAAAGACTAAACTAATTTTAATACACTTTTTGCTGGTATAAAAAACCCCAAATATCTAGTTTTTTACAATTAGATTTATCTTAAAAACTCAGTACAACCAGTACATTTTTTAAACAATCAGTACATTTCAGTACACAAATTTTTAAGCAGTACACCGAATGAAAAATCAGTACATGTACTGATGAAATCAGAGCGAATGGTCACCCTAAGTATGATGCTTCAATCAATAATTTTCATAAAAATAAAAGATTTATTTGTACAGAATGAATTAATTAAATTTTGGGAGAATATTTCATAAAGTTCCCTCTTATACACTTTTTAGCTCCTTTACGACCGCCTCTTATAAAACTCGTATTTACTTAAATCATATATAAAAATGCAAAATTTTCCAAATATTTTATATCTTAAAGTTAACTTTTGTATTGTTGTTGTTGTTGTGTCATAAATTTCGCAGATATTTACCAACGTTTAATCTTTGTTTACATTTTCTTTGTTTTTGTATATTTTTTATATATTTTTGTAAAACGTTTTGGCAATTTAAGCGACATTTTATGAATTATTTGTCTACAAATTTTGCAAAAAAAAACAACCCTTTCATGCAATATCGCATGCTAAATCAAAAACAGTCACAACTCAAAATTTATCAGAATAATTTTTTTCCTCAGTCCAGTTTCCAGTACAAATCTTTCACAAATACGATAACCTCGTTTGCATTTCAATAAAATTTATTATAAGTTTGCTTTCTTTTACTGTCCCAGCAAAAACTAACATTGCTTTGTAATGAGTTTAAATCCAAAAAACTCTTACTCATTAGCATTTTAACCCATTATTTTAGCATGGCGATGTCATTGGAGGCAAGTACTTACCATGCTCGCTTACAAAGAGGGAGTTTAATAAGTACTTATCATGCTCGCTTACAAGGAGAGACTTACATGACCTATTACTTTATTGGCACTAAAATAACCTTTTCCTGGGGCCACTTGTAACTAATTGTTGCATTTAAAGCTTTTTTCTTTGATATTTTGGTTAAAAATGGTTTGAAATGTTAAACTCAAGTAAAATATAAAATTCTAAAACTAACACTATCTGCCTGAATCTAAGATAAGAAATAACTCATTATCTAACATCTGCTAAGTAATATAGGCGGTATGTAATAGTAGTTGAAAAGTAAGAAATTTGTAATGCCTAATCACTTCCGAGTTTTTACTGTGGTTGAACTTAATTTGATTATACAACTAAAACTATCTTTAAAAAAGCAGAAAAAAGACTATTTTGAGTTTTGACTATTTTTGATTTAGTCTGCGATATGTAAGATATGTATGATGATATGTATATGTTAGATATATATATCGTTACCTTAATATAAAAACGCCCTAATTAATATTTTTTATAAGTGCAGACTTCCCTTTATTTTGATTAATGGTCTACTCATACATCACTATTAGTAAAAAAGTCTCGACTTATAAAACACGATTTAGGGCATTTCTATATTGAGAAAACCATATCATGTTTTGTATTTAAAACTAAATATTTATTTTGCAAGTTTTGCTAAGAACATAAAAGTAATACAAATATTTTATATGTGAATACATAAAGTTCCAAAAAATTTAAAAATTACGAGATATGCTACAATTGTATGTACATACATATATATGTATTTATGTTTGTATGGGAATAAAAAAATTGCAGTTTAGGTTCATATTTAATTTTGGCAAAATGCAAACAAAATATTTAATATCCGCTTAATTTCAGAATCTTATCCTTAGACAAGTTTTTTTTATAAAAGTAAGAGCAGTTACTGTGAAGTTGACATGAAACACATTGTTGCTTTTAAGACTCACGCACATTGGTTATTTAGTGACAAAAAAAAAGAACAAAATACAATGTTTTTGTTCTTATAAATATGGTGTAACAGCATAGAGGGGAAACCCCGTTCGTAAAGTACCTAAATCGACACAATATGTTGTCAAAATTAAGATAAATGTGTTTGTTCTCATTTCTTTTCTATTTATATTTTATTATTGAATCTTATACTTTGGCGAACTGATAATAAGTATTAAAATATTAAAGATAAAGAACTAAAACCCAGTGCCAGTTGGTTTTGGTAATGCTTGTATCAGTATTTTGTACCTCATAACAACTAGAGTTTCGAGGTTAAACTTTTCACTTTTTGGCTTAAACGTGGCCAAAAATAAAGAAATAATTAGTTCGCTTTGGATTAAAAAAATAAACAATACTGACCTCACTTCTGACATCGCTATGGCTCTATTTAAGTAAAAAATCTTTAACGTTCAAAAATAAAGCAATTTAGAAGAACGTTTCAGCAACGTTTTAGGCTGCCCCAAATAAAGTTTTAACTTTTAAACTTGAATGTCTTTGTTGCTTTTATTGTTGTTAATAAATAAACGTCATAATACTTTTTATTTAATTAGATTTTTATCTCTCAAGTTATGTTTTCAGAAGTGATGAGTGTTCGATCTATTAGCATTTAAGGTGACGATATGGTAATTTAAAGCTTTAAACTTTGCAAATAAATATTGACACATTCGGTTACTTAAAAATCCAAAAAAACTTATTTTGGATTAAAATCAATTAATTAATGCCCATCATTTATACAATTTATATGTTTTAAAACTATTAATTTTATTGGATGTGCATATGTATATGTGGGGTCTTGTTTGTTTTTAAAAATAAAATGGCGTCTGGCTAAGTGTCACACAGTTTTCCACTCTTCCTTTAAGAGCGATTTTTTCCATCACTTAGAGCTTTTTGTGATGCCTGGTTAACTGCTAAACAGTTCTCTTTTTTGTTGTTATTTAAGTTAATTGTAAAATGTGCTTAGACTTCTTGGCAAGTTCTTCTTCGTCTTCTTCTTCTTCTTCTTCTTCTTATTTTTGTATAAGATGACAACAAATTAATTTACAATTAAGATTTTCATCCCCACATACAATTTTTGTTTTAACAAAATTTCTAAAATAGTTATTTTTGTTGCTGTTGTTGTTTTTATTGCCATTTGTTTTTAATACTGTTGTTGTTGGCACTGCTTTTGTTGTTTTCATGTTGCTCATTTATTGTTGTCGCTTTGGCCGTGCATAATTAAAAAACTTTCATTACATTTTGTTGATTTTCATGGTTCGTTGCTGCCTGTTTTTCAAAACAGGCAAAAGATTTGTGTCCTTTTTGTTTGCCATTTTTTTGCTCCTTAAAAGTCTCAGTTTCTAAGTGAAATTGTTAAAATTTAAAGAAAACAATAAAGACTTTCTTAAACAAATTAAACAAAAAATAAGTATTTTCTACAATTCTTCTCGCATTTGTTAAGCGGAATTTCTTCTCTGCCGGGCGTCTTGTTTTAAATGTTTTTTTTGTTGGTTTAAGTGTAATGAGTGGGTCGTAATTTTGCACAAAATGTGATGTTTGTTCTTATGATCATGGTTCGTTTAATTTAATATTTGACTTTAAAATTGTTGTTGACAAAAGAATTTTAAACAGAAGTTTAAATTAAAAATCGTTGGAAAAGGTCTAGTAAAAATTGCTTTTTCTTGAAAAGTTAGTTGATGTTGAATTTGCTTTAATACTTTAATTAATTTATAGGTTATGAGTTTTTAGCTAAAGAAGTTTTAAGAAAAAAACTGAGACTGACATTGATGATAATGTAACTTTTTAAATTTCGATAGACGCAGAGAAAAAACATGGCTGAGAATGATCATGGAAATATGATCACAGACCATTTCATCATTGTATGGCTACGAAGATCAACAATATGTATGCCATTACGTCAGTTTGGAGTGATAAATGTAACCACAGTTATGATTAAAATTACCACGACAGGTGGTTCATACGTTATGTGATGGAAGAGGAGGGCCCCCAGGCAACCTTCCATTAGCACAAGTGCCTAAGTCTACCTCCTCGTGGTATCAACCGGGTAACTTCCAGTCACTGGAAGGATAACAGACATGGCTAAATCGAAAACAGTCTGTCTTGGGCTAAATGTGATCAGTGATTCACTGGTCTGGCTTGAATAAGGTTGTCCTTGTTGTCGCTGTGGCATGAACATCACCAATAAGTGGCATAGCAATACAAGGTTCTAAGGGTACCAATACCTTATCTGTGTTAAATAGAAATTGGTAGGAATTTTTACGGAAATCTACTTTTTTTTCTTAAGACCAGAGTCTTATCTGGTACCATGGGAATCAGTTGGCCCGATGTGCTTACCAGTGCATTAATTGATTAATGGTGAGGTCTCCTTCGGGAGTTCACGTGGTGGCTGTGGTTACCCCCAAGCGCGGAAACTGAGAGCGAAAGTTGATATACTGGGGTCCGTCCTGTACGGGCCCCAGAGTGATCGCGTAAGCGGTCTTATATGAACCTAAGGCTCTCAAGATGGAGTCTCTAGTTTAGGCGGGTCTACCCAGGCACATGAGCAACTGTTGAAGTAGGCTAAAAGCTGAAAAGGTGTAAGTGTGTTTGGAAGTAGGTGAATAGGGAAACCGGCTACGGCTGGAGACCCTAGGATCTAAAATAAGATCCCGTCAGAGTAGTAGCAAATAATGAAAAGGCCGGCATTGGCATGTGCGTGACTCGGTCCTGACTGGCGGTAAGAAGATTATGAAGAGTTGATGATGGTGGAGTAATTGCTTTGTCTAGATGAGAAAAATATCTTTCAAACAGAGCTGGGTGTCGCATTTATTGAGTGCGATATGATAATCAAAGTCTTCTTGCTTAAGGTTGGGTGCTGTTTCACAAGCGTGCGGAGATGTGTCTTGTTGGCGCGGACCTGTTTTGATTATGAAGAAGCGAGATCAAAACTAGAGACGCAATTCGGGTTAGATAGCCCAAATCCTCACCAAGGGGTATGTCATGGCTACACAGAGTCATGGCAGAAAATTGGTACCTGGGTGGCTGGGTGAGTCATTCTGAGGGCGCTGGTGGACGCATTGTTTCCATCAAGTGTTAAGAGCCCCGTGATTTATTGCCAGCCTGTCATGTGTCAGGTAAAACCCTTGACGACCCAGACAGGTTTGTGATAATCATTATTTTGATCATGGGCAGTAATTATCTTGATTGTAGGTTTTCAAATATATAATTAGATGATTTATGTGTATGGCTTTCATAATCTAAGAGCAATATAAATATGATAACCTATGATCAAGATTTTGTTTATCAATAATCAAAGTCGTGATTACCGCAAATATATAATTGTAGTTTTTATTATAACTATGATCGAACTTATCCCCGAAAACGTACTACAACTATAGTATGGTTGTAGCAGTCATAATAATGATAACATATTTCGTGGTTTCAATTTTGTGCTGCAAAGTTTTAGGACGAACATATTCGAGCAATTCTTTCATAACACTCTCAAATTTTCGTTTCAAAAAAGCACTAAAGAACAAGCGGAATATAAACATTATAAGTATACACGCAGAGAAAAAACGTGGTTGACGAACAATTTCGTCATTGTATGGATACGAAGACCGTTATTATGACTGCCATAACCATACCATAGTTGTACTTAGATTTGGTGAAAAATGCGATCATAGTAGTAATTAAACTTATCATTATATGTTTGTGGTAATCATTATTTTAGTCATGGGCAGTCATTATTTTAATTATATATATGGTTATCGTAATATACGAACAATATATGTATGATAACCAATAATCAAGATTTTGGTTACCTATAATCAAAGCAGTGATTATCACAAATATGTAATGGTAATTTTATTCATAACTATGACGCATAGTATAGTTGTGACAGTCATAATAGGGATCTTCATAACCATTCAATGATAAAATTGTTCATGAACATATTCCCATTACTATACTCAACCATGTTTTTTCCCTAAGTGTATGTTGCAATTATATCAAATAAATCTTTAGTCATAAACATAAGCTTCTGCTCCATTGCCAATTCCAGATATGGTTGTCCTTTGAGTTTTGTTATTTTGGTTTGTGATTTGAAATCACGTTGTACTATATTTCAGCCACAAATATAAAAGGGAAACTTTTCATAAGCATACATTGATACCCTCAATGTTGTTTATTTGAAAATGAAAATTTTGAATTTTTTATCAGTGTTAGAGTGTGTGTGTATATTTAAGCGAGTGTATATTATATTATTTGATTTTGCAAATTGAAAAACATAGATTTTAAATAAATTTTCAAGTGTAAAATATATGTGCGTTTGTTATATGTGTAAATATGTGTATCATACATATGTTTACTAGTATTTGTGCAACTATGTGTAGGTGTGGATCCTTGTATTTTCACATTTCTATTGTATTTCAGTATCCAACCATATGCCAATTACCGCGTTGTTTGCAAAATTCAGTATTCTGGGAATTTATGTTGTATGAATGTATATTAAATTGCAGCGAGTTAGTTTACTGCCACTTCCTATACTATTCCCACAGCGGCAGTTTTTATTTTGCCTTTCGTTCTTATTTCAATACTTTGTAGTTTATTTGTGCATTTTTGATTGTGTTCACGTATTTTACTTTATGTTGTGTAAATGCATGAATGTGATTCTATATTCGGGTTGTGTTTGAGGTTTATATAAGAGGAGAGTTTGAAAATATTTCTGAATATTATGTTGCGTTGCTGCGTTAGAAGCACAGTGGGATGGGGAATTAAAACTTTCACGAAAATAATTTTTTGCTTTTAATACTAACTTTAGTTAATTTTTAAATTTTTTTATATATGGACATTTTAATTAGCACTTGTTGTAATTAAAATTTAATATTATCAATTAAAAAAAATTCTTTAAAATTAAGAGTTGCAATAAAAAAATTTTATTTGAATTTAAAATTTAAGCTTTTAAGTTTTTATAAAAATATTGCGAATAATTTCTATTTTTTTAATATTTTTCAATGCAATTTTATTTCTATCTCAAATATGTTAAATTATATTTCAAACTACAAATAAGTTTAAGTATACATTTTAAGCAATATGGCTGATTACAAATCTTTATAGCGACCAATATTGTTGAGTGCTACATTTAAATGCAACTTTAGACAAAACTGCAGTCAGAAAGGCGTTAAACAAGGTTGCGTACATTGTTATTTGATTTTTAGCAATGTCCTTAATACTACATGCGACAATAGGGGCTGGGGATTTGGAAGCGTTTGAAAAACCTTAACCACGCGTATCTGTACCATTCCTTCTCCAACGCTAAATGTTTATTTGAATTCCTTTGAATAATTCGCAAACCAATTATTCAAAGGAATAACAAAGAAAGAGTATCCTCACTGGGACGTAGAAGAGCGATTACTCATGAAATTACAAAAAAAAAAAACTAAGGCTCCACCCTTTTAAAATTTAAATCGTTCAAGAACTAAAAGAAAGTGGCTTGGATTTATGCAAAAATTTTTGTGAAACGGATGTAATTCCCATTTTTTGGAGCGACAAGGCTCATTTTCACTTAAACAGCCACGCCAACAAGCAAAATTGTTGTTACTGGCCTCCCAGAACCCGCAACCCTCGATGAAAACACAAAAACCACTACGTTGCCCAGGGGTAACTGTTTGGTGTGCCTTATCCACGCAGAAGATAATTGGACCATTTTTTTCCAAAACTCTCGAGGCAAGGCGACGACATCAACAGTGAAAACTATTGTTTTTACCAAACCTGCGAGCTCATCCATCGCACTCTTCACACACACGTGGCGTCAATAGGATGAAGCGACAGCACACACAGCTAGAGCTTTGTTGAACTTGCCCCTAAAGCCGCCCGATCTAACTCCTATGGATTTTTATGGGGCTACTTCAAAGAGAGGGTTTATAATGACAATCCCTAATTTCTTGTGGCTTTAAAAAAAATATTCGTTGAAAAATCAGCTTAATTGGACCAAGTTTGCTGCAGCGTGTAGGGCAGAAAACAAGGCTCCGTTTTGAACAGCGTGCTCAACTCAGACAGAAGGCATCAGGATGAATTACTACTTAAAGAATACCATCCGCAATTACATTCTATCCTTTAATGCTCATAATAAAACTTAGTCTCAACTACTACGTTTTTATTTAAGTTTAAAAATATAAATCTGCCACCAGACTTCACTGACCATTGAATGTGACGTTAAATTGGGCACATCAAGAATTAGTTAAAAAAATTCACGGTTTTTAAAAAAATTGACCTTTACTTCGTAAAAATAGTATACCCTCGTAGTTTTCCAGTCGTAAGACTACTACATGATCTTGGAGACTCTGCATGAAGTGGGTTTTACCCAAACATCGGTGGCCCGATCCTCAGCACAAATTCTTTATGCCTTTTGCATAACCGAGTTAAAGAAAGAACGACCATTGCGTTTTCATTGACAAACAAAGCAAATATTCAGTATGTACAATTTCATTGTGACGGGGGTGACCATTTTACTCATATTTCTTATTAAAAATTAAACATTTGAAACTTATGATTTTAAGAAGATAAATTTTCTGAAGGATAGTGTTTTTTAAGCATATATTATAAGTAGACACTGAAAAATAAATGATCTCTGCTCACAATGGAAGTTAGAAAACTGTGACGGGTGTGACCTTTAAAGTTTAAGTTTAAAGGAATTTATACTTTAAGATCGTATTATTGTGAAATATTTTGAAGAAAAGCTGCACAATTATTTTAATTTATTTAATTTATTCTACAGAAAACATATTTTCTTTAAAGACAGAAACCTTTGAGAAAATGTGACAGGTGTGACATTTTTATTAAAACTTAAAAAAGGAGAAAAAATTATTCAATTAATAAAGGTGAAATATGAACAAATTTATTTATATTTAATGATTTTCATTCTCTTTTAGACTTTAGTTGATAGAGTTTTTTAAAAAATGAAAACGAATTTAGGGCTGCTTTACATAGAACTGCCCATTCGTATTCTTTTTTGAATCCTTGGTACCATAGTGCATCACTTATGGGTATCTCTGTGTGTAAAAATATATGTATGTTTGTCTGCGTTGAAACATATAAGCCATATTAAGGCAACATATTTATAATGGGAAAGCGTGAAATTGAAAATCCATAAATTCATAAAATTTTTGTTATAAACAAGCGTTATATTTTCATATTTTGAAAATAAATTAAATTCATTGGAGAATTAAGAGTTGCTGATTTAAATGAAATTAATTTATGTGAATTTTTTGAATCAATAAATTATGCAACTGTTTAGTTAAAACCTTTAGAAGTAAAAGTAAAATTTAAAATTTAACTTTGATTATATAAAAACTATAACAATATAATAATTAATTCCTTTTGATTCCTCTATTTGTTTTTAAGGTAAAAGCTTTTCACTCACCATAATTATCTCAACAAATCCCATACAAGTTGCCAGTTATAATAAAGCGATTAAGGTAACGGTGGATGGACCGCGGGAGCCACGTTCTAAAATACGACATCCTGGTTTTCATCCTTTTGCCTTTGGGCCTCAACGTTTTGGTCCTGATCCTCTTATGGGTGGTTTACCATTTAAATTACCTGGTAAGTAATACAAATAACAAAATAAAAATGTAACAAAAAGAAAAACATATTAAATCATATTAATTCCCCCAGTAACGAAAGTATAACAAGTATAAAACAGGTTACATATTGAAAGTAACAACTCTTTGCATTTTAAACATATTTTGGCTTTATTTAAATCCTGCCATTTGTTATACTGACACATTCATCATCATCAGCTTACTTTAATATGATAAGAGGCTGATGTTTTGATTATTGTTGTTGTTTTTCCTTAAGTCCTTATTATCATTTCGAATTGTTTTTATCGTTGTCGTTGTTATTACTACAAAGTTGTTTTGTTTGTTGTTTTCATTGCCTTTTATGATTGCCCTGATTGAGATTTTACATGTCAATCAATTTCCATCAAAATCCGTTGAGGTATCATGACAGGATTTACAAAATTTTCATGTTTACTGCGTATTTTTATTCCTGTAGATGGTTTATTATTATTTCTTTTTTTTAAGCAAAATATTCTTTTATTGCGGCTTTTGGTTTATTAACATGAATTTTTCCACTGGATTATGTTGAGGCTTAAAAAAATTCAACATTTTCACACTCAATTAAGAGGAAATTGTTTTTAAATTCAAGCAAAAGTAGAGGTCCACTGGCTTATACTTTTTATAAAAATTTCAGCAAAAGCAAGGTAAAGAAAGGGTTTTAATCTTTGAGCCAAGTCCTTTGAAATGCCCTAGATTTTACAATTATTAGCACCTTTAATAATAGGAAAGATTTGAAAAAGAAACTGTCCTAAAATTGTTATTCTTACCTTTGTTTATATGCCTATTGCAACCAGGAAACACTCACCCCAACGGAGATTTTGTCGCTTTTTTCTGTACTGTATATCAGTGAGTACTACCTTGTACCTTTGACACCATCAATCAAACAATGATATGGAGCATACTCAAATGAAAATCTTATTGAACAATCTAGCTAAATAGGGTTTAATGGTCATCCCTTATCCTAAGCAACCGGGGCATCGATATTCCTTTAGGGACTTAGATCAAACGACGTTCATTGTGGTGGGCTGGCCATAAATTGCACAGACCACAAAATGTCATTATCAGAAATTTTATCGATTGGAACCTTCAAGGCAGTAGAAAAGAGGGCGTCATAGTCACACACAGCGTAGTCAGCAAGCCAGTTTGATTTAACAACTTCTGAAACGAGTAAAAAATGTTAGTAATGGATAAAATCGAATAGAGTAAATTGTTGAGAATATATTTCCTTTAAAATCCTTAAGGAATATAGTATACACAAGGTGTCCGCCGGCAAGGTAAACTATAATGTTTTACTGCCATTTTGATTAATATTAGTCCTGGCAGTTCATATTTGACAGTCGTAAAGAAGAGACGTGGTAAATTTATCATACAAAAATATTCGATAAATCAACGTGCATTAATCGTATAAACATTTTATCTAAATCAATCATCGATTACTGTGACGATGAGAAAGTTACGTGAAATTTTTGAAAGAAAGAACGCGGCTACAAAGCGCACTATTTATCATGTAGTGAATAATTTCAAAGAAAATGGGAATATAACTGATAGGCCCAAGCATGATTCACAATGAAGTCCAAGATCGGCTGAACAAATTACTGTTGCTCAAGAAAGTGTTCAAAACAATCCATCAATCTTAATTCGACGCCGTGCTCAGGAGCTTTGTCTTCAAAAAACAACAACTTTGGCCACAATTTGCAAAACGATTTGCATTTGTTTCCATTTAAGATTCAGTTGAAACAAGAGCTTCTTTCAGAAGACCATTTACGGCGCCTTACATATGCCAATAGGATGTTACAGTTTGCCAATGACAACCCTGATTTTCATGAAAAAATCATATTGAGTGACGAGGAACATTTACATTTGAATGGATATGTGAATATACAGAATAGTCGATTCTGGGCAATTAAAACCCCAAAATTATTAATCAGTCACCTTTACATCCATTTAAAGTGGCAGTCTGTTCTACAATTTGGTCAGTAGGAATCATTGGACCTTACTTTTTTGAAACTGATATGATATTTTTAATGAGAATGTAATGAAAAATTTGCTCAAAAGGGCTTGCATTTATGAGGCATACAGAGGTAGATATTTATCTAAAATTTTATTTCATACATAATTGCTGAAATTAAATAAATCATTTGCCAATATAAGGCCCAATCTCTTTCATTTATTCAAAAATTATTACCAAACACAGTAGTATACCTTGCCGGCGGACACCCTGTATGTATATAGTAAAAATAAGTTTGAAGTTTGCTCTGCGTTTGTTTGTCCCGCAATCATGGTTAAACGCCTGCGGCGATTTCCATGAAACTGGAAACGTAGGCACACATAATCATGGAGTATGCTATGGGCTATAGCTTTTGTAAAAAAATACAGTGACACGCCCACCACAATTACAATCTAACCACTAATTAAATGCTTAAAACAGGCACTTTAATGGCTCCGATTTTTATTAAAGTAGGCGATGCCCGCATACGAAAACAAGTTCTGAATTCAGGCACTTAAATTTATTGGTGGCTTCTAATATCGAAATTTTGAAAGCAGACAATTAAGCGATGCCACGCATACAAAAATTTAACTTAATATTTTGGGTTTTTTATTATACAAATTTTCTGAGATATTGTATGAACATTCGAAGCAACTAACATAGAAATTTGATGGTTAAAAATTTTAAAAAAATGGCATAGGGTGTAAAATGGTTGGGCTTGACTTTTTTACTTCTTAAAATTTATTTTTATCACAAAAAAATGCATTAAAAATTCTTTTTATTACAAATTTAAAAAAATAACTTTTTGATATTAAAAAAATATTAAATATACATATTTAATTAAATTATACAACTAGACGACAAAATAAAAAAATTAAAATTTTATTAAAATTATAATAATAAGTCACTTATTATTTTACAGAGCCACAGGTGTTGCCGATTAACAAGCTTAACGAAAATTTGGTAGCACATGGCATTCAGCCGCATTCATCCACACAATAAATGATTTATATAACCTAAATTTAAATTAGAAAAAATTTGATATTGTTGACACCCTTAAACAGCAAAAACTACTTTAATCTACAATTCCTTTAAATCAAACCAATTTAAATTTTTACTCTAAAACACACTCGAATGAGACTACTAAGAGTGCTTTGCCTAAAATTTTATTTTATTATTTAATTCACGCCTTGTTATACGAAATTAAATTTGGTAATTCCTAATGACAAAGACATTTGGTGACTTAAATAAAATATGAAGTCAAAATATGTGCCTGCAAGCACCCCTTTCTTTTGATAGACACAGCTTGGCAAGAAGTACCCTTCTTCTTCTTCCTTTGCTAAAGGAGTTGCTGTTATTATTTTGGTAGACACATTGAATCCATTAAATAGCATGTGATGCCCTCAAACTTTGTTATTAGAACACATCACTGCCTAAACAGTAGCATATCGTAAGAAGTTAAAAACACTAGACGTCATACAAAAGCGATAACAAGTAACACCAACACCAACAACAACAATAATCATAATATTAAGAGCAGCAACCCTGTTTAACCTTGTTTCAGTTCTTTGATAGTACTTTTCATAAACATAAAATTTATGTAAATTATGTCTCATATTCACAAGCTTGTAGCAAACATTATTGCGCTCAAACATACACACAAACACTTTATAAGGATATTTTGATGTTTATCCTTCTTTGCATATAACAAATACAAGCTTTTAACTTATTGTTCTTGTCGTCATCAACATTTACGAAATTGTTGTTGTTGTTGTTCTTGCTGTTTTGTATTTACATTGTCCTTGTCGCGTTTGTATTTCAACACGCGCGCCTTTTCGTTGATTTTAACAGCCAAATCAACCAACTAAATAACCAACCCTTCAATATTAATTCGTTTTACAAAAACGAAACGTTAATATATATTTTGTTGTTTTAATTTCAATCCAATTTTAAACAATTCTTAAGTCATTGTCTTTAAAATTTGTTTTTATTTTGTTGTTGTTTTAACATTTAGTGAAACTCTTTTGCTTGGCATTTCCACATATATTTTTTTATGATTTTTTCCCCTTTTGTTGTTGTAGTTTAAGGGATTAAACATTTTAATGGATTTTAAACTTTTCAAAAATTTTAATAAAAAAAATATACTAGAATTTGAACACAAGCTGTTATTGTTTTGACGCCTCATTGTTATTGTAATTGATTTCTTTTCGTAGCATCATTTTACTTGTGGGTTTTAATATACATATTTACACTGAGAATAATTTTTGAATAAAAGGTCTATTTAATATATTTAGTTATGTCTAGATGAGTTTTTTTTAAATTAATTAAAAATATTGCCAGTTTGAATGACAGAAATCTGTGAAGAACCTAAAGTAATTTAATATTTTTTTTTAGAAATGAGTGCAATATTGTATCATTATTGTTTGGGCTGTTTAGATAAGTCGGCTTTCACTTTCGACTTTGTTATTTGAATACAGCATGGTATAAACATGTTAATTGTATGACCAATAAAAAATAATTTATTTTATTTTATTGTGTAAACGTAATGTATGGGGATTTGAAAGTCATTTTTTATTTGTTTTTTTCACATTCTCCAGTTAGTTTTCCGATTTCGGTTATCTTAATTGGAGGTTTTGCCTTAATATAATAAAACTAAATTTTATTGCCACCAATTTAAAAATTTTGTAACCATGAATTTCTTTGAGTGTATTAAAATCACTTATATGAGTATTATACACCAATATTTTTTTTATCTCTTCAGTATTTGTTTAAATTGCTCTTTTTGTTTTAAGCTGTGAAGAATTTGATACAGGGTGTCCGCCGGCAAGGTATACTACTTTGCTTGTTTATAATTTTTGAGTAAATTAAAGAGAATGGATCTTGTGTTGATAAATGTTTTATTTAATATCGGCAATTATGTATGAAATATAATATCAGAAAAATGCCCGCCTCTGTTAGCCTTATAAATGCGAGCACATTTTTCATTACATTCTCACACATTTAAGGCGGTATTTCATTGATTTCCTCACGATTTTTTTGTTTGAGTTGCTCCAGAGTATCTGGACTGTTTGCATAAACCAGGTGACCGTGGAGGCCAATCAACATAAACATTTCTTGAAATAACTTGTTGTGGAAAGAGGTATCGCAGTAACTCCATTGTAATCCTGCCTCTATGCGATATGGCACCGCCTTGTTAATACCACATGTTTACCAAGCCCGAAGCATGCAGTTGTAACATTAAACAGTTTTCAATCATATCACGATATCGCACCCCATTGACAGTTACCGTTACGCCGTTTAAGTAAAGCCCAATAATTCCGCCTGACCAAATTACCCATCATACTGTCACTTTTAATGGATGCAAAGGTCAGGGTCCAATAATTTGAGCGTTTCTCATTGCCTCGTCACTCATTATGATTTTTTCTTGAAAATCGGGGTTGCCATGTTTTAACGATTAAATCACGTTGGTTTAGCAAATTTTTTTCTTAGGAATACTCTGAGGGGGTTAAATAGCGCAATTTGTGTTAGGTAGGTCTAAGGAAATTGGTCTGTTATAGAAGTGACTGGTTCATACATAGAAGTACTATTCGTGAATATACTAAATGGTTGTTTTTGTATATGAGGCTCAGAAAAGAAAAAGAAAGAAAGGAAAAGAAAAGAAAAGGAGGTACTCTCTAACTTTATCTTGCTGTGGTAATCCCTAGTCGTATCGGTTCCACCGGCAAATGCCCGCAATTTACACAAAAAGATAACTGCTTGTGTAAGTACCTAAAAGTTTTCCAACGGTTTTTGATGTTTTAATCAAGGGTTGCGGGTCCTTGGAGATCAATTACTGCAGTTGTGCTTATTAACGTGGCCGTTTAAGTGAAAATGACCATCGTCGCTCCAAGAAATAGGATTTACAGTGCGAAAACGCTCCAACCGTTTTACAAAAATCTTTGGGTAAATCAAAGTCACTTTCTTTCCATTTTTGAACGATTTAAAATTTAAAGGATGGAACTTCATGAATAATCGCCCTTGGAAGTCCTTGTATGGTTGGTCTTTTCCGTATTGAAAGTCACGAATTTTCCCGTAATCTCTTTTAAACCAGTTAAATGTTTTCCGGAGTCCTTACAGATCGACCCTGGCCTTGGCCGTGGGATATTCATAACCGAAGCAGTTGCGCAGAATCTTTGCACCCACAAACGAATTCAATCAACACTCGGTCCAGCCCGTATTCGCCACATACCAAACTTTGAACAAATTTTGTCGACGAGCAATTACGTAAAAGTCATTACTTTTAAAAAATGCCTCCACAGTGAACGCGCGATGCTCACTTGACTACTGGACATCGTATCGTGACTGACAAACCCGCACAATTGATAATTCCAACGGCATCCTCCTCATCCCCCACCGTTTATTATTTTTTAAAAAAATCTTATTTAAAAATATAAATTTGCCACCAGGCACCCTGTATAATAATTTCTAAAAACTAGAAAAAAATTCTGGGGGCAAATTACGGCACTCGATTTATTTCGAAATTTTAAAATTCTTATTAGAATCCATATATTAACAGCTCGATCGATCGAGTAGAATTTCTATTTGAATCGAATGCCGTAATTTGCCTTCTGTTATTATGGGAATCTAAAAACAACTTCTGGGAAAAAGGAAAACTCTAAGCCGATTTCTATTGTTTTAGTGTTATTTTAACTGATTGCGACCACTTCGCTGATGAGCGAACAAACGATTGAAGAAAGTTGATTTTGGTTGGGGTTGTTTCAATTTAATGTTTATGTTAATCGCTTCAAGTGTCTTCAACTTAGGCAGTTGGCCTGATGTTTGACTGTCTTAGAAATGATAATAATGATTATGCTGATGTCACTTTTTGTTGTTGTTGTTGTTGTTTTAATGGTTGTATAAATATTTATGTGTGACAATATGTTATCACTGTTGGTGTCTGACTCTTTTGACAGTGATTCTATAAAGAAATTAAACTAAAAGTTAAAAGGTTTCGTTTAAGGCGTAAAGAAAAAATAATGAGAAATAAGTTGTTTCTTAGCCGAATTGAAAACATTAATTATGATTAAAATGACTCTTTATTTTTTAATAGGGACTTAGCCTTTGAAATTTTTCTTTTAAAGATATAAGAAGTACGTCCGTCATCACGTTTTTTTTACAATTTTTTTATCTTTTCAATTTAGTATTATTATCATTAAAACCTTTTGCTTTTGTCAACGTTTGTATCCTTTTGACTAAATGTATATTCTCCCTTAACAGAATAGGTTTTTTAGTTTTATATCTTTTCAGTAAACAAAAAACAAGTGGCCACATAAAATAGTTTTGAAAAAGTTTCTCTTCCTCTTCTTTCCTTTTCTTTTTTTAAGGACACACTACGTTAAAACTTATGCTGACATTACAAAACAATTTTTCATTATTGTAAATTTAACAGCAATCTGTGTTCTTTTGCGTTTCCCACAATCTAAATGAATTAAAAAACTTGAGTATATATCAGAAGTAAGCAAATAGCAAAAAAATTAAAAGGTTTTGAAAAAAACTATTTTACAAACAACTTTCAAACACTCTTTTCTACTTTTCTCGCACTCAAATTTGTTTAACTATTTACAACAGTGAGTGACAAAAGCAAGAAAATTTATAAAAATTTAATTTTTTTCTTTTTATTTACTTTTTTTCCCCATTTTTGTGTGTGAAACCTTTTTAGCCAAGATTGAAAAGAGTTGCATCAAGTAAAGAAACGAGTAGTCTTTATATTCTTAATGTTAACGTGTGGCTGCTGTCAGCTTTAGAAGTTATTCATGTCGTCAAAGAGTAAAAAATGTAAAAATATAGTTTTTGAGAATGATTCAAGGGAACTTAAAATATTATCTTTTGAAGTAATTTTAAAAGAGTCTTTGTGTGTTTTTAATATATTTAGTAGTAAAATAGTAGGAACGTCATCCTTGTCACCAACTTTTTTAGTTACTTTAAAAAAGACATGTCAGGTAAGTGGGCTAATTGATAACGCTGCAAATTGCTTAATATTGCAAGTTGAAAGAAAGTGCACAAAATTATATATTTAAGTTAAAAAACTAATAACACAATTTTTCCTTCTACCTTGGCTTGTTATCGTTTATGTTTAGAAAATTAGATCTTCAGCGAAAAAGCCCGGACTTTGCTTTAAAGAGTAAAGAGTTTAATTTTATTGAAATAATTGATAAATAAGCGCTTGTTAGATAAGTTTGGTGAAGTCTATGGATGTGGGCTAGGAAACATCAAAGGATTCATTACAGGGGTTTAATTGTTTGGTATGTATAAATATCCTGCACGGTTTTGGCCCTTTCGCATGATTCGATGAGCACTGACTTCTTCTAGACGTTTGCTGACAGCGTCGTTCGTTGTTACTCTCACAGTTTCTTGCTGGCTTTTATTTCACTCTTATTTTACTTTTGGGATTCATAATAAGCCTAGAGGTATCTGGGTGTAGGAATCGAATATTATTCATCACCAGTCATCTATGGCGATTTTCGCCAATTTTTTGGTGTACTTGATGATTGAAATTGAGGTTTGACCACAAGACAATATTTGTTTTGCATATTTTAATACCCTTCATATAATTGAAAAGGGTATATATAAGTTTGTCATTCCATTTGTAATTTCTTTATTATCCATTTGGGACCCCATAAAGTATATATGTTCTGGATCCTTATGGATAGGGAAGCCGATTTAGCGATGCCCGTCTGTCCGTGTTATGGTTGGAAACTTTTCTGAAGCCCCCGAGGTCGTATAGACCCGTAAAATGTATCAAACTGTAAGAAATAATCTCGAAAAAATCGGTATTGAAATTTAGCAAAATCGCCTCATAAATGACCGAGATATAAACAAAAAGCCAAAACTACCTCCTATTTTTTAGTCCAAAACAGCAACAAAGAACATACTTATGTATGTAATAATAAAAAAACAACAAAAAAGGAAAAAACTGAATCAGTGATGTTGATATTATTGAACCACACCCAAAACAAAAATTTTATAAGTATTAATATTCATACATATAACAGGGTTGCCATACATATATTAATTTAAAAACTTTTTTAAATCGCTCTAATGGCTTCCAGGGTTCTCCCACAAAGGTAAAATTTAAGACTGACCCCAATTAGTTTATCCACCCAAACATTTTTGTGGAACATACTTACCCTCTATCTCCAGCCCCTAACATGATTGCCAAGCAAAATTTTAAAAAATAAGGTAAAAATCGCTACACCTTCCGCAGAGTCGCCCCTAGAGGAATAAAATGCAGCACAGACCCCCATTAGTTTTTCCTCTCAAACGTATTCCTAGAGTATACTTACCCCCTATCTCCACGCCCTAAAGGGGTTGCCATACAAAATTAACAAAAATTATGTAAAAATGCCCACAACTTCTTCAGAGTCGGCCTTAGAGCAATAGGGTGTACGACCGACCCCCATTAGTTACTTCTCCTAAATATATTCCTAGAACATACTGACCCCCTTTCTCCAAGCCCTAAGGGGGTTGCCATACAAAATATACAAAAATGATATGAAAATGCCAACCCCCATTAGTTTCTTCTCCCAAACATATTCCTAGAACATACTTACCCCCTATCACCACACGCTAAGGGGGTTGCCACACAAAATTTACTAAAATTATGTAAAAATGCCCACAACATCTTCAGAGTCGGCCACAGAGCAATAAAGTGTACGACTGACCCATATTAGTTTCCCCTCCCAAACATATTCCTAAAATATACTTACCCACTATCACCACCCTCTAAGAGGGTTGACGTACAAAATGTTAAAAAATTAGGATAAAAACCCCTACAACTTTCCTGTAGTCACCGGTGGGGCGTTAAAAATAACACCGACCCCTATTTAAAAATTTGAAATATTTCATAAGAAAAAAAAATTTATAAAAAAAAGTTTGGGATTTCGAAAGGCTACTGTGAAGGGTATATAAGATTCGGCACAACCAAATATATAGCGCTCTTACTTGTTTTTAACAATTATAAATAATACATGTATTTGGAAATGAATTAATTCAAAACATTTATTTGACAAGTTAACCTTTGCATTTAAACTAAACCTCTAGTTGGCTTCAAAATAAGTTTTTTCTTTAGCTTGGTTTTTGCAACAAACAAAAATTTCTCTAGGTTGTGTTAACCGAGCCTACACTGTATATCCTTTACCCTTAAAAATATGTTAAAATTCTTTTTTTATTATATTAACACCAGCTAACAATCTAGACGAATTTTGCCATCATTTAAGCATTATTTCAAAGCAAAACAACTTGTACAATATTTTTGCATTCTTTTTAAAACACATACTTAACTCTTGTAGAAGATAATAGAAAACCCAGTCCTGGTAAAAACTTTTAAACTTACTTAATGTATTACTTGATCTGATAGTTTCTTAAGACTTCTAAAAGTTTTGTTATCGCACTTATAATGACTTTCAAGTACTTACCAATTAGCTTACTCCTGCCTAAAAAAATTATTTATTTTATACTTTGTATTCACTTAAAAAAACTTATGTGAATAGACACATCATATCATACACACACAAACACCTAAATGCTGACTTGCATAGAAATAAGTAGTTAGCATGTGTGTGTGTGAGCTAGTGGAAGCATAAGTGTGGAAAATGTTTTACATCCGCAACGGAAATCCTTTTTATTTCTTTTGCTACAAATCACTCTTACACATATATATTTACACACATACATTTTTAAATATGTTTGGGTGTGTGTTGTAATACTTTTATAAACATAAATATAAAAATTTTAACACACATACTAAATTAAAAAAATTAAATAAATATATAAAGTTATATGCATAAAGGAATATTTTATGTATAATATTTATATACAAACATAGGGATATGTATGTATTTAAGTATGTATGTACATTATTTACATACGTTTACATGTTTACATATGGGTTTGTGTGCTTATGAGTGAGAGTAAGTGGAAAAGTTTTTCTTTATATTTTTAAGTAAAAATTATATTAAAATTTTCTGCTTGATGTAATATTTGTCAAAAAAACTGTATAAAAAGATGAAAATACTTATTTTCAACAGTTTACTTATACATATGTGTATTTGCACGTGTGTGTGTGCATGTGTGTTTTTAAAAGTGTTAATATGTATGCGTGTGTTAATAATTTTAATGAATTTTCAACTTGAATTAATTTTTTAAAAGGCAAAAAAACATTAAAAAACTTTTTGCTGCATATTTTTTATGTGTTTATTTGACTTTTTATTTTTAGTAAAAACTGAAGATGGAAAATGTAACCCTTTTTCCACTTATTGTTTAATTGTTGCTGTTGTTTCTCTTGTTGCTGTCATCATGTCATAAGCAGTATACGAAGCAAGTTAACTGCTTGTGATATGTGTTTGCCCTTTTCATCACATCTTGGAAAATTTTTAATGGAATGCTACAAAATAAATTTCAAAGCAAAAAGAAAAACTGTTGCCATGTGTATGTGTGAACGCTGTATTTAATCGTTGACCTGATTATAAATTTATGTACGAGTTTGATAATTATAAGTCTTTTTATGCGCCATAATCACACTAAGACACAGGCGCTGTTTCCTTTGTTTTTAATTTTGTCGCATATTTAAAGGGTAAATGAAAGATGGATTTTATAATAACTTTGGAATCCATTATGCCACTCCCAATAAAATGATTACAAATACATAACATATATGTACATGTAAGTAAGCATACAGATATCATACTTGATTCCTCTTATTTTAAGTAATTTGCTTAATGAGTGTGTTATGAATTTATGACTTTTTTTCTAACATTAAAGCTCTGGATTATACATGGAAAAAGGTTTCTTTCAATAAAACTGGAAAAAGTAATTAAATTATTTTTTGATTCCGTTGAATAATATAGCAAAAATACACAGAAAACAAAAAAAGAAACATCCCGGTAAAATTTTTGTGAACTTTTGTAATGGGCTCTCATGATTTCATGAGGTCACTGCAACAGAAAATTACTTTTTGGTAAAGAAAGTAAGTAAGTTCACAAGGAAGACCAAGGTTCCAAGCTTCAGACTCCCGTGGTTAAGGGACTGTTAGATCCCGCTATCCAAAAGTGCGAAACATCTGGGAATCGTCCTGGACTCGAAATTGTCATAGAAGCTGAACATCTCGCATAGGGCTGAGAGGGCTACGGTAGCCTGCTACAGGTCCGTGAGATGTTTGGAGCGGGATGGGGACTTAGCCCCAAAATTGTTAGGGGGATGTACACGGCAATAGTGCGACCAATACTCACTTAAGGATCTCTGGTTTGGTGGACTTGTACGGAGCGTAGATACGTAGTGGACCAGCTGTATAAAATCCAGAGATCTGCATGCATTGGAGTTACGGGCGCACTGCAAACTAGTCTTTCTGAGGCATTGAATACTCTTTTGCATCTTGCTCCCATCTACCTTCACATAAGGGCCATAGCTGCTTGTAGTGCAGTAAGCTACTACAGGACAGAAATATTTGCTGGATTAGTGGTATTTTTGTCAACAGTCGGGCGGCGCTTCTGTCACTCAGATCATACACTACCACGTCACTATTGGTCAGTCAGTGTAGAATAGAATTGACTTAGCTAAGGCAGCTGTCTGACATAGGGTCTACCATGGTAATGAACGGGCAGATAAGCTTGCTAAGAAATGACCTGCTCTGAATATCTCCAATGTGAATACAGTCGCGAGTCCTTTGCAGACTATTAACAGCACCATCTTAAGATTCCTTCTGCGCATTGCTGGCGATAGGTGGCGGAGGTTGGATAAGTGTAGGGTCGCCAGGCAAACGTGGCCCTCTTTCAATGTTGGGCGTACTACGCAACTTATGAAGCGGAATCGAGTGGAAATTTCGAAGTTGTTGGCGGTGCTAACGGGTTATTGGATGCTGGAAAGGCATGCGGAAAGACTCGGCCTTACTGGACAGTCTAGGGGATGTATCTGAGATTGGGCTGACGACCTGTCGAGGTACATCAATGCGAGAGGGTGGGTCTAGTACTTAATTTTTTCCTTGGACCATGGTTTAAGGGAACCTATCAGCTATCAATGATTTTCGATCGGTCGTCTTTAAGATGAACTTAAAACAAAAGTCATTGCAATAATAACCATCTGTTTAAAGGTGTTTAAATTTGTCCTTCAATATGTTGCAGAGAAAAAGAGACTGCTGGGTCACGCAACTTACTTTAATAGTTTTAAAAACCGCAAGCTTTGAAATCCAAGGATTAAAAGAAAGAAATAAAAGGACTCAAATGGTATTATCTGTTATAAAAGCTTGTAGACCTTGTATTGTAATATCTGCTAGAGTTTCAAAATTAATCTCTTGATAAAAAGACTATTTAAACAATATTTTTATCAAAACCCTATAATATCAACAGATACGAGAGCTAGAAACTCTACGTGGTAGCAGCTAAAACAGGAATTGTTCTTCTCCTATCCTCCCACACTAAGAGTCTATTCAGGCTGCAATAATCTCTGGTGATCTTAGGATAGATACAATGCGTCAAAAAAGCCAATATGAAAACATTAATTAAATAACATTCATGGGCACCAACACAAAACTATTCATTTAGGCACCTTGCATCCCCTTGACACGGACTGGAGCCTAACGAAAACTTCTTCCGATCTGTGGATCGCGGCACTTGGTGAGTATTGTGCAAACAACTTTCACGATGTTTTAAGAAGAGCCACACCATAGCCAGGATGGAAATGGAGTTTCAAGTGTCAATGACTATGGTAGTTCCAGAATTAGGGTCTTGTGAGTTCTCGTAGCCTCCTGCCAGTTTTATTCCAAACATATCAGAGCCTCACTGAACTACTGCCAAGAGTGCATCAATTATTTATTCCGATGGGAAACAGAAAGATCAAGGCACGCTAGTGCCAAACTACTTTTTTATAACAGGATTCTGGGTAAGCACACTAAATGATAAAGTCTTAAGGATCATGCGGACGAGTACCCAAAGACTTCTTGTGAGATGGTTATAGCAGAACTATTGCAATAATTTTAGATTCTTGGGTGTCGATGGCGAAAACGAGGCATTCACGTGCTTAGGGCGAGCTGTCTGGAGACTAATCTTTTCCGTGACTTCAAAGAACTAGCTGAGCATAGTACGATACAAGTGTTTTTTTTATAATAACCAGCACTCAGGGTATGGTTTCTTTTCATGCGTTGCATTTTTTTTGGTATTAGGAAAATAGGGAATGAGAAGGACAATAGAGGGAGTAGTATTTGTTAATGTTTGATTTAAATTTCTCGATATTAACTGTGACATTAAACACTCGTACATATTTAGAAAGCGTACCTCATGTGCGATTCAAAACAAAATTTTTCCTTTAATGCGTGTTCAATTTACTGGCCAGTCGACTGCAAATTGATGTGCTTTTCTTAAAAAACGCGTATCTCGCACAAAGATTTCGGTTTCAGGAATTCTTCAGGTTTTTTTTCAAAGTACATTTCATTATTGTATCTAAAAAACAGTGAAGGACATCCCAAATTAAGACAGTTAGATACCCGATCAGCACCTTCACCCGTTCATGTTCGCGGTCAAGTAGCTCTAAAATAGACTTTGGACCACCAGCCCATATGTGAGAGTTATATTCCGTTTTCGGCCAGGTTTAGGTTATATGAATGTTGAGAAGATCAGATGGCATAAAAAAGTTCCTACCTAGTTTAAAAAAGCAAGACATTTGGATACTTTGTTCGACACAAGAAAAATGTCTAACGGATATCGCACTGGACTTTCATGCCCAAAGCATCAAGAAATTGCAAACCAAGTTATAAGCTCCCTCAAGCTTATAACATCGCCTTTGTTCTTTACACCAGGCTACCTTTATAACCTTAAAGGGTGTATGAGGGGCCTTTGGCCTTAATGAATAAAATAAAGGTAATAGATTAAGTCCTTTTAGATATTTTTTGGATGATGCCAATGTCATCAGCATTTGCAAGGAGATATAGCTTTTGGTGTTCGGAGTTCCCGATTTACTAACTTCTTATCTTTAAATTATTTTTTTATCGCATGATAAGCTGTCACTCTGTTGAAGACATCTAGTAGTAGTAAAAGGTCGTGAGAAGTAATTTTCTATTTTACTCGCAGATTCATTAAAAAAAGTGTACAAATTTTGACATATAGATACAAATATTTTTAAGCTTTAAAATGTATTTTTTTGCAAATAGGCGTGTCATAGGTGGCCTTAAAAACGACGAAAGATGGTATGTTTAATTCTTTTTTAAGAGTCTTTCCCAGAAATTGGCGGAGTGTGAAGATTTTTTTGAAAATCAATTTTTTTCGCCTTCAGCCACACTGGTAAACATATACCAATTATTCGACCTAAGACTGTAATATTTTGCAAAATATACCACCTAGAATGTAATAATATAAGCAATGGTGGCTTTTTCCGCAATATTTAGTTAAAATTAGGCACAATGTGCTGAGTTCACTAAGGCCGACCCTCAACTTTATCGCCCATCTTTGGCTACAGTAGGTGGCTTCATTTACGGATCACATCCTTTACTAATGGTCTCTTAACTTTCCTTCCCGTATCCTCTAGGATCAATATTTAAACAAAAAGGACTGACTCAATAGAACCGTATTCACCTAAACAAAAATTCTTGATTATTTTTAGCTATTTAGTATCGAAAATTTTTTTATTAAAAGCATTTGTAATTGATTTCAGTTTAGAAAAAAATCTTTAGGCCCAAAAATTAATAAAAAATGTTCCATTAAATTCATATTTAACTCAGTTCTTGCACAATGACATAAATAATTAAGTGCCACCAATAAATCCAATACAAATAAAGGAAATCAAAATAATTTGCATACAAATACATATTTACTTACATACATCTAAAAGTAAAATTTAACATTTAAGAAGGCAGGTATCGAAAATCCTTTAAACTCCTGCAAGATATAAGAAAATAAACATAAATTGTTAACAATAACACAATACGAATAAATTAAACAATTGTTAAACAATTTGTTCAATTTCCTTAAACGAAAATTAAATATTCATGCATAACAGTATACATATGTATGTACACACATACAGACATATGTATGTGTGTTCTTAGCCTCTTTTATTAACAACAATAACAGACAAAAACATGGTTAAAGGAGGGAATTTAGAAAAGAAAAACAACAATAACAAGATTCAAATGTAAAGGCAAAGTGTCAAAAAGTGCTTATAAACAGCATTATTAAAGAATTTGCAAATTGTTTTGTCAATTTTAGCAAATACATTTTGGAGAGGGAAAGCAACCTCTGCCAGGAGTGTAATGTGTGGTGAAAGAAAAGCAACAGTTTTAGAAGAAAACAAAAGTAAATACTTGAACTTTAACACACTAAAGAGAAAATATATTTTAAAACACCCACCACATGTGAATGTTACGCACACTTGCATACAAACATAAATAAAACGTGTCTTAATTTTAATACATGAGAAATATATTAGAAACACAAACGCACAATTGATATTTTAAAGGTTAAATTCAATGTTGTTGACATTGTTGTTATTTGGCAATTGCAAACAAAGGTGGTTGCGTGTATCTTTATATGTTTGTGTGTGACAATCTTGGAATGTCAGGGTGGTTGTGTTTTCAACACCCTCCTTGTTTTTTTATTTTTTAAAACTTGCAAAAAAAGGGTCGAGTTTAAATATTTTTTTTAAATTTGCACAAGGTAATAAATAATATTTAACACTTGTTCCTACCCAACCTTTGTCACAGCAAGCGAATGTTTCGAAATAATAAATAGACTACAAATCGATGGTTGGTGTTGTATGGGGGATATTGAAAAAATAATGCGACCAACTAACTATTTTCAACAGCGCATGTGGGCCATTGGCTGAACTAAGATTGCATTTCCAAACACTTTGGTCTTCTGCGCCTTTTCTCTTTAATTTCTCCCGTAGTGTTGGGAAAGGTTTTCTTAGACTTGGTCTTTTAAACGGAGTATCGATCTCCTCCTTTGGCGTCTTTTCACGTATCATATTTACACGTTTTCTTTGCGGGAACATCTTCATTCATTTGCACATGATTGAGCCAACGCAGTCCTTGGATTTTTGACATATAGTAGCTCCTACTCAGTGAGAAATAACAGATTCTGAAATCAAGAGTTTCACTCTTTATTTTATACATATGTACTTGGATTTTCCCTAAATCAGTCCTATTCGGATTACCTTAAAAAGCAAATTAAAAAACTCGTTGTTTTTAATATATTTTAGCATTTGAAAAACAAAGTGTCTCGGCAGCATTAATGGTAGCACGCCGGTGTTGCAGCACGAAGAAATCCAGGTTCAAATCCCAGCAAGTACAGAAAAAATTTTTTTTTAGTTAATATTAGAAGTAAACCCCTTAGGATTGAATAAAATTTGTGTAATCAAAAAAATTTGCTTTCAATTTTGGATTAATCCTTTTTATCCTTAAATTAATTTTTAAGCTTGTTTGCTTATGAGTTCAGCTTTTGGTTTGTATAATGCTGATATTCTCCACCTAACAAAAATAACAGGATATTTCTTTATTTAAAAACTAATGACAATTGTTTAATTTTGGCGTGTTCGAAGTACACCATTTTCTCTGCTGCCATGGAACTGAAGTTTTCAACTTTCACAGATTGTCCTATTCTTGTGGAATAGCTATTCATTAAATCGTGGTTGCGATTTCATTTACTTCCGAACCCATTTTTGCCATTTTTTTTTATATAAAAGCAAACGAAGTAGATACATCTCTCAATGTTCGTCCCATGATGTCGATATACTCGTCATATGCTAGCATTAAATGACTTTTGTTGAAAATCATGGTATTTCTATTTACTGCTGCGTCACGCACGATCTTTTTCAATAAAGTACTGAGTAGGTCGCAGGACAAGCTGTCAATCTGAAGCCACGTTTTGCTGGTAACGATTCAAAGAGATCTCTTCCGATCTTAACGCATGACTCTGTATCCGTAAAAGTCGTTCTGCACAATATGATGAGCTCTGCAGTTATGCCAAATTCAAACATGTTCTTAAACACTTGTACGAATCGGCCTATCGAAAGCGGCCTAAAAAGTGGCAAAGAGGTGGAGCGAGAATGATGAGGGCCGATTATTTAAGTCTTTAAGTTTTTAATTTTTCGCAAAATATACATTACAGTGTCTTTAAAGCGATAGATAGGACCCTAATGCTTCTTTAACTGACACAAATGTCTTTATCTCATTTTTGTGAACGCAGAAAAATGCACAAAGAATTCAGTCATTGGATATGCGTTCCTCTAGCCAGATATTGCAGATTTTACCGCCTTTGATGCTTAACAGCTCCAGTACTAAGCCATTGGCTCCTGCCGCCCTATCATTTTTCATTCGCTATACAAATTTTCCCACCTCAACTTCGCTAGGCGATAAGCCCTCAACACCGTCATCATTGATTGAAAAAGAGGTATCTTCATCGCCGCTGACATCTTATACCATTATTTTTAAAAAGTGTTTCTTCCAGATTTTTCGAAGAGATGCCCAAACCATAGCCCTAAGTTTGTTGTTTTACACGCTGGTGAAATTTTCTGGCATCGTTTGGACCCCTGTTCATCTCGGTCCCTTAACATTCAAGTATTTCCTTTTCTCTTAACTTCCTTATTATTTCCCCGTTTATTTCTTCCGATACCTCTCCAGTGCACTACGCGTGACTACTGTCTGCAGAGTTGCCGCGTATGCTGCACTTTTCTTTGGAGTTGCTTTATGAAATTCCTTGCCATAACATTGGAAGGGGATAACTGCTTTACCTTTTATGTGCTAGAAAAGCTAGGCAAAACCATGGAATCGGCATGCATGGGATTAACAAGTGTTTTATTCCTTCAGAGACACTAAACACTAAATTACACATGGTTGGTATTGATCTCAATATTAACGACCATGCGCGAATCTCGATCACATTGCCTTCAATGTAGAATCAATCCTTAGACAATGCTTTATTTGATGCGAACTTTGACAAGAAGTTAAGTGTTCTTATTCCTTCTAGGACTGAGAGGTTTGGTGGTTATAGCGTGAAATATTATGACCCCAGGACTTACACAGATGTGTCTTTAAGAAAGTTGCTCATATCGTCTGCTTGTTGGAAGTAGTGCATTTAAGAAAGTAATATTTGCTATTCATGAGGCATTAATGTACTGAATAACAGGAATACCTGCGAAATTATTAGGCTTTGTGTTGACAGCATTTCTGTCAGTCAGTTCGCACGCTACTACGTCTTTCCCAGTTAGCCAATGTCTAGGCGAGGTAAGATAGCTAATTAGTTTAGTTTGGGTTCCTGTGCATTGGGAACATTTCCGTTGTAAAAGGTTAGATGAATTGGCTAATCTGAGATCTGCCTTTTATACAGAGAAATTAGTTGCAATTCCTCTGAAGACTATGAAGAGCGGTACCTTTAGCCTTTTTATTAAACAAGCGGGGGTTTTTTGGTTCTTTTGAGGGCAACTGTACCTTGAGTCAATCAAAACGAGACACATTTACTTATAAGATTGTTTAGTTGGTCACGTTATTTATTAATTGTTGCCATTTAAAAATTTATTATATGAATACAGCTATCAAAATAGTTGTAGATGTTGTTCATATAACGTTTAAGCTTATCCAGTACACGCACATACTCACGCACACACGCACAGCATATTAGTATCATATTGACAAGTAAATTAACATGAAATTGAATCAATGCTGCAAAATGTCCTTGGGGAGCATATTTTTTTTTCTTCTTTAAAAATTTTTCGCACATGTTTATATTGTCCTTAAAATGCGTTACAGAACAATGACTTTAAAATTGTCTTTTATTTTTGACAAAATTGTTATTAAATTGAGACGAAACCCTTAAGTGATTTGGAAAGGAGATTCCTTGAAATGAATAGCTGTGGGTACAAAAGAAATAAACTGAGACAATTTTTTGTATATTTGCGGAGTTGTGAATTTCTTATGACTCGCTTGTTTAGGATTATTATTTTTTTTAAATAAACTCGTACTTCTTAAACCCCCAGAGGTTTATATATATTTTTTTTTTTTTGAAAATTTCATATCCATAAAGTATAAACAACTTTATTAGTTTTATAAATGTCTGAAGAAAATCAGTTTTGATGCTGGAAATATATAAAAATTTAATTTTATTACTTTAGCTTTAAAATTGTTTTTAAAAAAAGAAGTTGATTTGTTTTTGTTTTTCATGTGGTGCTGTTGCGTTAAGGGATGATATCCTGTTACGTTCTCTTACGATTTGTCATTTTAGTGCGTTTATGTTTTGACAATTTTGTCACTTTTCACATTTTTTAATATCTAGATTTGTCAAACACAAACAAAGTTCAGTTATTCTATAAATTATTGTAATATTTTAATAATAGGAATTTGATAATGATGATGTGTGAAAAATTAGAAAACATCATGTGGAGATGATTAATGTTTTCATGTCTTAATAAACAGAGTTTGGAGGAAAATTGAAAACTAAACGAATGATAAAAATTTGATAATATGGCAAGAATAAGAGAAAAATAAATATTGAAATTTTTTATTCAAAACTTTTATTTAAAACAAAATAAAATTTTTTTTAATTGGCAAAACTTTTTTAAGGAATTACCATAAGAACTTTCTGATCATGAAAATGACACCCTTTTAATATATTTTAATATGTGTGTTTTTTAAACAAGTGAAAATTTGAAAGACACGGGCTAAGCTCTGTTATGATAACCATTATACAAATTTTTATTATAAAGTTATTTTTGGAACAATTTTATTTTCTTTATCAGGCTCAAGTATTAATGGAAGTTTTCTGATAATTATAAAATTACTAGCTAAGCCCCGGTGTGCTTCGCTACTCCAATCATAGTAAAATTATTCAAATATGTTAACACAAAAGAATTTATATTATTTTAAATTTATTGGTTGCCCCACATAAGTTGCAATAAATAATAAGTCAGCCCTACTATTTACTTAGCTCATAAAAATTGGAAATTTACCAGGCTTACAGTTTTGGATATTCAGAAAGTTTTAATAAGCAAAAATTATTTATAAACTTCTATATATAATCTTAGCCCCTTGCTTCCAGACTTTAAGTAACTCGCTGTAAAAATTTCAAAAAAATCGATCCACTGGTGTTGACAGCTATAAATTACAAACATACATACATATGTATTTACATACATATATACATACATTCATACATACATACATACATACATACATACATACATACATACATACATACATACATACATACATTCATACATACATACATACATACATACATACATACATACATACATACAACCCTTCTTTATATAATATAGATACGGGGATCACATATCAAATATTTTTCAAAAGAAGTTCAAACTTCTCTTATATTGTTAAATTCAAATTTTATTATGCTTTTGTGCAAATTTTCGTGCCTCACCAAAGAAAAAGGTCTGAGACCCACCTCCAATTATACCGATCGACACAGAATCACTTTCTGAGTCGATTAAAACCTGTCAGTCCATCCGTCCGGCTGGCAGTTAGGTTGAATTCCAAAACGCAGTTTGCCTTGCATCACGAAATTTCAAGTTTTTCCTGAAAGCAAAGATGATGTTTCTGGTAATATCTTCTACTTCCAAATGAGGGCTTACAGTTATATTAATGTCCTGGAAGCAAAAAACGTTGTCCAAATTGTAAAGAGTGAATAAGGGAAGAAGTTGAAAATTTTTAATGCAAGGCAAACTGCGTTTTGGAATTCAGCCTTATTAATGTATTCTTGTAAACAAAGTAGAGACCGCATTTTTGCAGATATTTCGATGAAATTTGGAACAGATAAGTTTTTTGGCATAAGAAAAAAGCATGTTGTTTGTGGTGATGATCAGTTAATTTTTCGACAGAGCTCCCATACAAATGTCCTCCCGGATTAAGCGTTTTGGGCTATAACTGGCTCAAATATGGCCTTATCTTCACATTATTTTGCACGTTTGTCTATCTTTATGCCACCCATTTTTGTACCGAAAATAAATATTATCGGTCAGTAGATAGGGAATGCGGGTTCTAATTCAACTTGACTGCGCAGTCGCTACGCAGTCGGTATTCCTGCACGTGCATGCTATAAATCATGGGTAATAAAACTGTCAAAAAACCCATTAAATTAATTGAAGCGTGACGATAATTTTAATTGCTTTTACAGTACAGTGTAATAAAAAAGTATGTAAACAAAAATAATTACATTGAATCATGCGTGGCTTCTTTGTTTAATTTCCTATTAGGTGATCTTGCTTTAAGAGTTGTTAGTATTTTACCAAATATGTTTTTGAAATATGATGCTACAGATTAATGTTTAAAGATTTTATGAAGGAGGGAGGCAAACTAGAGTGAGCGCAGTCGATATTTATGCAGCTGACAACCATAAAAAACCCATTAAATCAATTGAAGTGTGAAAATAATTTAATTGCTTTTAAGTGCAGTATAGTAAAAGTATGTAATAAAAAATAGCTAGATTCAATATGCAGCTGTATAAACAAACAAGTACAGTTGCTTCAGGAAAGATTAGTTGTATGTATATTACAAAGGGGAGATAGCAGATCAAACAGCGTTTGCTGAGAAAAATATTTATTTCACAACGATTTAGTTGTGAGTTTCTTGATAAAAAGGGTTCAATGAACTATGGTTTATAATTTTAAGTGTAGTTAATAAAAAGAAAAATTTTATTGTTTAGTTAGGCGGTGCTTAGCATGTGTATATTTATGGAGTAATTGAAAATCTATGCTAGTTTATGATCTTTTAATAATTCTAATGTGTGTGTGTGTGTGTGTGTGTGTGTGTGTGTGTGTGTGTGTGTGTGTGTGGTGTGTGTGAAGATTATTTTTTGGGGTATGCTGTATGACTTCATTAATTTTTGATTTTATGACTGGTGATATTTGTTCATAGTAGATGTTTAAATTTTTAAAGATAAAGAAAAGCAAGTGTGGAAACGAACAAGTGCGATTTTAGGGTGGATGTATGTATGCATGTTTATATGTATGTATATATATGTATATTAAAAAGCAGATCAGGCAATTAAATTTATAATATAGGTCATGATGTTTGTTTATATTAAATGCTTATACATATGTGTGTAAATAAAGGAAAATACAATTATTTTGAATGCGTAAAGTTGGAGTTAGCACGTGTCAAGTAAGTATGTACATAGTTTTAAACTTCAGCTGGATGAAGATTTTTTGGACTATTTTAGATTTTTTCTATAAGTGGTGATATTTATTTTTTATAGTTAATGTTTGTGTGTTTGTATATGTAGGTTAAGAACAAAAAGTTTTTTATTAGTTTATTAATAGTGCAGGGATTGATTTACAATAGTTTTTTGGAAAATAAATTTTTGCTGCTTTAAGTAAAGTGTTGGAATATGCTTAAGATTTTTTTTTTTTTTGAAAGTTTGAAAGAGGGTAGTGGAGGGATTGATTTTGTTTGAAAATAAATTTTTTGCTGCTTTAAGTAAAGTGTTGGAATGCACTTGTTATATTAAAGGGAGGGAGGGGATGTAAATGTAAATATTTTTTATATTAATATTACTGTAATGAACCGTTTTAAGTTAGTATTACGTAGTCGCTTGAATGCTTTCTTCCCAATCTGCTCTCTCTCCACTAATAGTTCGAAATATTTAAAAATAAAATCTTCTCGATAAAATTTAAAAGTTTTTCCAGATCTCCCCATAATATTAAAAAGAAATTGTTTTTGTATTTACTATTTAAATAAAAGACAAAGGTAACAAAAGAAAATTTATCTTTTTCATACTTAGCTATACTGCTACTGTACTATACTGAATCTAATAAAGTGCATCTAATAAACTAAAAAAAAAAAAAAAATAATAAAAGTACTTAAAAATAGAAACAAAATACAATATAATTAAACTTGATGTGACAAATATTGATGTGAAAAATATAAATAAGTTTCGAGTTAACCATTTACAAGAAAAAATAATAAACTAAAAAATTAATAAAAGTACTTAAAAATAGAAACAAAATACAAAATAATTAAACTGTTTCTTACTTCACAGTGCTTATATGAAATACAAAAATAAAAAAAAAAAAAAAAAAAAAAAGCAAGAACTAGCTTAAATAAAAAAATAAGGGATATTTAATTCAAGAAAACTTCTACACGGAATAAAATATAAATAAAAATGGCTTCATCCAACAACACACCATCAACTTCAACTGCAGCTGCAATCAAACGTAAGTCCGATCCAATTACGCTTTTAGAAAATAAGAGACCTAATTTAGATAGATCAGTTCAGCCAATAAAAAGTTATTTTAAGAACCGCTTATCAACGTACCGGTTCCCAAAAGTGGACGAAAGTTTAAACATCAATTCTTATTTAGATGAAGGATATGAAGAAATAAAAAAGCTCTTAACGAGTAGCTTGGCAGAGCATGTTTTAATTAAGTTTAATTTAGAGCTTACAGCTCGATATAAGCTTCCTGCTAAAATTGATAATCCGGAAAAAGATATCTTTCATATAACGCAAATGGTGCGATTATGTAGAGCAGATGATGTCGATGCTGCTCTAAAACTTCAAATGGACCTCATTAAAACGAAGATGTCCGAATTCCAGGAGAGGGATTCAGGCTGGACACTAATCAAAATAAAATATTTGAATATAAATATTAATAAAGCGTCACCCCTAAACGGTTCACAATATCTCCCAACACCGAAAGAACTTGCAAGTAAACGGGCATGCCTTAATGTGCTAAACAATGATATATTTTGTTTCAAGTGGTGTCTCATAGCAGCTTTTTATAATGGGAGTAATATAAATACATTTAGAACCTCAACCTATAAAATTAGCAATATTGCTGATAGTATTATAGGTTTAGAGTGTGGAAGAGTTCTGGACTTCACCGGCATGAACTTTCCGACTGATGTTAAGCAAATAAAGATATTTGAGAAAAATAATGCTGACATCAGTGTAAATGTGTTTGGTTATGACTGCAAGCAAAAAAGCGTAATTGGACCTTACTACGTTACAGGAAGTGAAAAGGAGTTCCATATAAATTTAATACTGCTGGAAAGTAAAGATGGAAAAAGCCACCACTACATTTTAATAAAAAATATTTCGAGGTAATTAATTAAACAAATTAAATTTAAAATGTTTATAATAAATGTTTGCTTATATAAAAGAAATAAATAATAATAATGTTTTAATAAATCTCTTTCCTTTGCAAGAATATTAAAACTTTTCTAGACTATTTATAATTTTTTTCTTTGCATTATCTATTTGATTAGATTACTATCAAACCAGTTTTCTCTTCATAAGGGTAATATGCTATTTTGTAACACATGTCTATACAACACCCACCTACCTGAAAGACTAGCAACCCATAAAGAACTAGAGTGTGGTAGGTGTATCTCAAAAATGCCTGAAGGAGAAAAGGCAATCCTTTCATACAGCCATTTCGAGAGGCAAATGGATGTGCCATTTGCCGTTTACGCGGATTTTGAATGTGTGCTAGAAGATGTTATTGAAGATAGTTCTAGTTTTGTTAAAAAGCACATTCCATGTGCCTATTCTTATAATATTAAGTGTAATTTTAACGATAGGTTAGATAGATTTAAGATTTTTTCTGCAAATGATAGTTCTATTAGTGTAGGAGAATATTTTGTAAATAGTTTAGTTTCTGATTGTAGGGATTTATATAAAAAAAATTTTGAATTTGTTGTACCAATGCAACAATTAACTCCCTTAGAAGAAGAAAGTTTTTCAAGAGCCACTCACTGCTATATTTGCAGTAAGACTTTAGGTGATGAGCCAGCAGTTAGAGACCACTGCCATTTGTCCGGAAAATATAGGGGACCAGCACACAATTCGTGCAATCTTAATTATAAAATTCCGAATTTTATACCAATTTTTTTCCATAATTTTTCTGGCTATGACTGTCATTTATTTGTAAAAGACCTTTTAAAGGTTGAAGGAGAAACAAAAATTATTCCTCTAAATAAAGAGTTGTATATTTCATTATCGCATACAATACGCGTGTATAGTGATGATGAAATTCAAATTTTACTAGAAGAAATTCGAGTAAAAAAACAAAAACAAAATATTCCTCAAGCTGTTATTGAAAAACAGCTGGAAAATATAAAGAACTATAAAACTCAAAAGAAAATAGAGTTACGCTTTTTAGACTCCTTTAGATTTATGGCATCTAGTTTAGATTCACTAGTTAACAATTTATCTGAAGATAATTTGAAAGCAATTGGAAAATATTTTCCAAACTCTGAAGAGTTTATTCTTATGAGGCAAAAAGGTGTTTTTCCTTATGAGTATATAAACTCTTTCGAAAAACTAAACGAAAATAAATTACCTGCCATAGAATCTTTTTACAGTAAGCTAAATGATAGTCATTGTTCGGAAGAAGATTATTTACGGGCCCAAAAAATATGGGAAACTTTTAATTGTAATACTCTTAGGGATTATATGGAATTATATTTAAAGACAGATGTGTTGTTACTGACTGATGTTTTTGAAAACTTTAGGAATGTTTGTAAAAAAATTTACAACTTGGATGCAGCTCACTACTATACTGCACCTGGCCTCTCATGGGATGCCATGTTAAAGTATACAAAAATTGAGTTGGAGCTTCTTACAGATTTAGAGATGTATAATTTTGTAAAACGTGGAATACGAGGTGGTCTTACTCAATGTTGTAAGAGATATAGTAAGGCAAATCATAAATATTTAAGTGATTTCGATGAAGCAAAGCCTTCTGAATATATTTTATATTTAGATGCTAATAACCTATATGGTTGGGCTATGTCGGAATCACTTCCTTTTGGTGGCTTTGCTTGGACTGAAAACTTTATACATCCTAAAGACATTCCATCCAACTCGGAAGTGGGCTACATCTATGAAGTAGATTTATTTTATCCCCCTAGCCTCCACGATCGCCATAATGATTTACCATTTTGTGCTGAAAATAAGATAATTGGCGGAAGTAAGCACGAAAAACTGGTGGCTGATCTTTCCAATAAAAGTCGATTCATTATCCATTATAAGACATTAGAACAATGCTTAAATAATGGATTAATACTAGGTAAAGTACATCGAATTCTTCAATTTAATCAGAAACCATGGTTGAAGACATACATTGATCTAAACACCTCATATCGAACAAAAGCCAAAAATGAATTTGAAAAAGATTTTTTCAAATTATTAAATAACGCAGTGTATGGAAAAACTATGGAAAATGTTGATAAAAGAAAAGATGTACGCTTACTAAGTAATTGGGATCGCTTAAACCGCAACAAGCTAGGTATAGGGGAATTAATATCAAAACCTAATTTTCATAGCATCTCACAATTTACTGACACATTATGGGCTGTGCAAATGGATAGAACCCTCACTTTTTATAACAAACCGATCTACTTAGGTTTCTGTGTTCTTGAGCTATCTAAATGGAAAATGTATGATTTTCATTACTCATATATGAAACCAAAATATGAAGAAAATCTTAGCCTAAATTATATGGACACAGACTCCTTCATTTATTCTGTTCGAACTGATGATTTTTATGATGATATTCGGGCAGATATAAAAGAACGGTTTGATACTTCATCCTACTCAGAAAATAATCCATTTAATTTTCCTTTATTAAATAAAAAAGTTCTGGGTATGATGAAAGATGAAAGTGAGGGTAAATTCATAACAGAATTTGTTGGCTTAGCACCTAAAGTCTATTCCTATACAATTGAAGGTGATGTAAATATAAAAAAAGCAAAGGGAGTTAAAAAATGTATTGTAGGTAATTATAGTATACTAGATTATAAGAATGTTTTATTTAATAAAGAAATAGTTTTAGCATGTATGTATACATTTACATCTAAGTTACATAATATACTTACTAACGAAGTAAATAAGGTAGCTTTAAGTTTCATAGACACCAAGCGTAAAGTTAGTGATAATTGTATAAAAACGTATGCTTGGCACCATTACCAGCTAGATACTGGAAATGGTGAAGAAGAATTAAATAGATTAATAAGTTCAATATTAGAATTAGATAATGAAAATAAGGATGTAGAATTAAACTTGTTAGCAAATGAAATATTGCAAATAGAAAGTGAAAGTTTTCAGTTAGAATTAAATAGTTTAATTAATAATTTACAATAAATTAAAAAATATATACAAGTTGTAATATATATATTATATTTAGATAATTAACAATAAGATAATTTAAATAAAAACAAAATTATATTTTAAAGCAAAGAAAAAAAAATTTATTGAGTTCTATTTTTATTTCACAAGTTGATAAAAGTAAGTATAATAAAAAAAAAAAAAATTATATAACTTTATGAACAATTCCAGTTAATGGGGTATACTCCATCAAGCGGTCGTATATAATCATACAATAAGCATTTGTATTTGCTGGAATTGGGCTATCTGTTTCAAACTCAATCTTTACATCAATTGGCCCACTTTTAATCATCTCATTTTGATAGGTTACATCAATTACAGCAATTGGAATATCTTTGAATTTTTCACAAGAAATAAGTGGTTGTGCTTCCTTCATATAGTATTGTTGTTGAAATTTTGCATACATATCATATAAAATAGCATAACGATTCTCTTTAAACTTTAAATTTAAGTCATCATATGGATATACATCAGAATTTAAATGTACTTTAATATTTTTCAAGTCAGAGTGAATATATTTATTATCTTTTTCCAAGACAAAAACCAAGAAACGTGGTCTTTCTCTATTGACTGACATCTTAACATTCCAGTAATGATTTCTTCCACCAACAAATGTAGGATTTAAATAACAGTCCCAGCTACGAAAAGCTATAGGTAAGGAAGTTGCATCTTTTATAATTTTCATTATTTGTATTTTCTTAGAATCGGATAAGTGAATATGTGGAATTCTCCATGTAATGTTTGTTATTGTTAACTGAAGATTTTCATTTGCATCTGTAGAGTAATATGCGTTTACATCACTTGAACTACGTAAGAGAATTAGCTCGTGTTTACTGTTTAATATTATTTTATTAAAATCCTCGGCAAATCCCATTAAAAGTTTCAAGGGAATGTAAAAGTTAAAATTTGATATCGACAAGTCTTGAGATATAGACCAGCCAGCATTTCTCAACATATTACTTTCAAACTCATTTAAAGATATATAATTTTTTAAAGTGCTTGCTGTTCCCAAGTATCGAGTTCGATCGATTTCAACACCATTAATCTCATAACGTATTTCTTCAAATAGATACGCTACACAATTGTTCCTTAGGCGAGCATTTATTGATGCTTCACCATTTACTTTTTTTATATTTCCTTCTATATATAAATAGCTTTCTGAGGGAAGCACATACAAGTCTTGATTTTGTAGTGTAATTCGAATTTCATCATTATTTCTAAATGATTGAATATAGGGTAAATAGCTATGATAATCTTTTTTAATTATATTCTCATCTGAATATGGTTTTTCCAAAACATTAAGTATGTCAGACATCGTTTTTTACTTTAAACTTGAGTAATTTTAAAAATTCTTTATTCTTTTCAGTTAACTTGGGTTTAAGTACTTTACTAGATTTAGCTGTAATGTCTTGATTGATTTTGTTCTGTTTTGTTGTTGTTGTATTGTAAATTATCATATTCTTTTTGGTCTTAGATGTAGTCTTAGTGTTATTTCCTCACCTCGAAAATTAATTAAACGACCTTTTTGATCAACAATGCAAATGGTTATGTGTGCTATTTCCTTGACGTTTACTGGCAAATAAATAAGATTATTGGGGATCACGTCTAATTTATAACCTGGAGGAACATCCAGTGCAAACTCATGAAGTATGTGTGCTGGTAGGTTATTCATATAGGCCCCCCTTATGATATTACATTTAACTTGAATAGCATTCACTTTTAAAATATTTACTGGTTGATTTGATAAATGTTTGAAATTCGACATTAAAGATCTTTTATCAAATCCAAATAAACTACCAATAGAACGATTCCGATCAAAGAATATTGTATCATGTGAAGAGGTTATTTCAACTTGTAAGGTATTGTTATTAGCTTCAATTACAACTGATTTGCTAGAGTCCACTGCTTTATACTGTGTGGTAATATAATCAGCAATATCTTGTAACTCGTACGATCCAATAGGAATTTCAATAACTTTATCTCCTATATGAAAAAGATTATTATCATAATCTACATTTGGAACAGAATTGTATGAGTGAAAGTCAATTAGACAACATTCGTAATCATCTTTTAATTGTATGGGTGGAAAGTACTTTGCTGTTAGGATTGAAGACTTTCCGCTTAATGCTATTGTTATTGACATATTAACCTCTCAACTAGTAATGAAAATAAAAATGCTTTGATGTTTGTTTTTTCTTTATTTATTTATTTTTCATTTTATAAAATTTTACAATATTTCACTTTTTCTAATCCAAGAGTTGTGTTGATTTGAGAAACCCAACCATTTAACATATGCTTTCGTACCTTTAGTTTTTAATACTTTTTCTACTAGATATGTGTTTGGATAACGTGTATGTAGTAACTCCTCCTTATAAAATCCTCCCTTTATTTCATTACCTTGATAGTCTTCCAGCAAAAATGTGATGGGGTAAGTATTCTGTATTAATCTAATTTTAAATATTTCAGTTGTCCAGTTGGGAGTATATCCTTTTTCAAAAATATGTTTATATTTACTTATGCGAACATAATCTCCTACATTAAAGCGTGATGGTTTAAATATTTTTAAATTGCTATATACAGTGTTTAGCAAATGCTTTTCATTTTTCGCAGTAACGTGAACAGGTGCCATTTTTATTGTTCGATGTGTTTTATAATTGTACTGTTTAACTAAGCTCTTGTATATATTAAGCCATTTATAGTTTCCATTATGGCTAAACTCTCTCCACATCATTCCTTTTAATGTTCTATTAAATCGTTCTACAATAGAAGCTTTCATTACACTGTATGTAGAGTAATGATTTATTGTATATTTTCGCATCAGCATTCCAAATTCTTTATTAAAAAATTCTTTGCCATCATCTGTTTGCAAATTTTTTGGCACACGTCCTAAGCGAAGTATGTTTTGAAATGCTTTAGAAACTTCAGAAGCAGTTTTCGACTTGATTGATTCAACCCATGCATATTTTGAAAATGTATCAATAACTGTTAACATATATTTATACCCCTTGTTACTAGACGAATATTCGCCCATTTCTACTAAATCGGCTTGCCATAGATCATCTACACCCTTTGTAATAACTCTACGTCTTAAGAAATTTCTGCGTGCTCTTGAATGAAGCTCATTAACTAAATCTCTTTTTGTAGACATTCTTAGTTTGTTAAATATTTATAATTTATGTTATTTTCAGATGAGTGGTTGTGATCATTACCATCATCTAGTGGTATATATTTTAGACTATTTTCTGATGAAAATAAAAATTTTTCAATTTCATAAATTTTTTGATTAAAGTTGTCTATATGCTTGTTTAGAATAAGATTTATTTTTTTTATTTTTTCGTGAATTTCACCAACTTCCTTTCTTAAATTTCTATTAAATTCTTCTTCTGATTTCTCAATCTGAGACAATACAAATAATTTATTTACAGCATCTTTATCATCCATAGGTGTAGCCAAGTTCTTAATTGCTTTATGTTCAACATTTATGTTACTTCCATCTAGAGTAAAACCAAAATGTTTTTTTAAAAAATGTTTCTTGTTTGCTCCGTTACTAAAATTTTGTTTATTATAATGACCAAACTTATCCACGGTCATATTTTCTTTTCAGTCTTGATGGTTTATTTTTTTTTTTTTCAAGTATATGCTAATATTACTCAATTATATTTGCTTCTCTTAATTCCTCAATTATTGACAAAATTTCGTTAGTATGATTATTATTACCGGCGTGTTGTGATGCTAATAAAAGTTTTAATCGATCTACTATTTCATTAGGATTGTCCCAGTATATATAGTTTGATTTGTTAAGATTAAGATTCATTAAGCCCTTGCCAATATGCGTAGAGGATGGAAACAGTTTGCTTATTATTTTTTTATATTTATAACCTCTGTTACCTTTAAGTTGATTACTAGGATCATAATTTCTTCTATGTGCATTTGTATCAATCAAGATTCTTTTATATATTTCCAATTCAGACGAGTCATACTGCTCTGGTTTTTGATGGAAAAGTAGAGAATATAAGCCCGGTGTTAGCGCCCATGACTTATTCCCAACTTGAATCTTTTCATCAATAATCTCAAAATTTAAGTTTCCTAACTTCCAATTACCATTTTCACTTTTATGAGGTCCAAAAACATTATCAAGTTTTCTGCTGTCTTTTGAGTCTGATATATTATGCTCCCAATCTGAAGACTGCGAATAAAATGACTGATCATCTTCCTCTATATCTTGTTCACTTATCTCTTTTTCGATATCTCTAGGCTTTAGTAATGAATCTTCTGTATCAACATTTTTCTTTGGAGTATTTATGTTATCCTCTATATATTTCATTTTGCTTTTATCATGTTTGAATACTGAAGGCTTATTTGAGTTTGTATTAGATAATTTTACTAGTTTATTTAAAGGTTCTGTTATTGGTTTAAATGTATTTTCCAATTTATTAAAAGCTGCCGCTTCTCCACGTTTGATACTTTCAAACTTCTTTTTCAAAATTTTCCTTGATTTTACCAACTCCTTCAATACGTTTTCTTCCATGATGATATTTTAAAGTATTGAATATAATATGATAACCTCAACCAGCTAAACAGCTATACCAAACAGCTAAACAGCTATATAAAACAGCTAAACAGCTATATCAAACAGCTAAACAGCTATTTAAAACAGCTAAACAGCTATATCAAACAGTTAAACAGCTATATCAAACAGCTAAACAGCTATATAAAACAGCTAAACAGCTATATTAAAACAGCTAAACAGCTATATCAAACAGCTAAACAGCTATACCAAACAGCTAAACAGCTATATCAAACAGCTAAACAGCTATATTAAACAGCTAAACAGAAGAAATGGCAAAAATTGTTGGCTTATAAATATTAAAGTGGATACACGTCTGATTAATGTAGCTATACGAATGCAACTAAACTTGAATGAAGATGTGAAAACCTTTTCTATAACGTCCATTATGTATTTCATCATCCTTATTAATTACTAAAAATCCATATTTTTCCTTCCAGCATTCTTCACATATTTTAGAAAATATATTAAGGTTCATATCACTTCCAACATGATCTTTATAAATATGCTTTAAGTTTAAATCGTCTTGTTTAAATATTATAATCATATTTGCATTATCACGTATCAAATGCTTTGGAATATGTGTATACGTTTGACATAGGTAGAAGGCATCAATATTATTATGTCTTCCCATACAGAAGTATGATCTTATATTACTCTGCTTTTCACATGCAACGTCATCAAATATCATTACTGAATTTGATTTTGCTTCTTGGGGTGGTATTACATTTTCATTTTCTGAAAATGTGTAAAGTCCCATACCTTTTATAGAAGAAATTAATTTTCTTAGATATTGATATTTTGGTTGATGTAATGATTTTGAGAATAAATATATATTTTTAAATTTTAATCCATTAGGGCTTTCAATTAAACTAAGCATTACATTTGTTTTTCCACAATTTGATGGGCCTACTATTATTGCTCTTATAGAATTTGGTAATAAACAACTGTGTTTAATGTTATAAACATCTTTTACCAAGTCTATATTTCTTACTGTTATATCCTTATGTTGTCTTATTAAACGCATGCTTTCAACTGATATGGTGTGGGTATATAAAGAAATACTTAAAGTAATGTTTACTCACTATAAAACAGGTTATATAAATGATTGCATATAAAAAGAAAACATTTAGTAAAAAACAACACGTTCGCGGAAAAGGACTGATAAATAAATTAATTAATTCACTACCAATTGAACTACACCTACCAGGATATCAATACTGTGGACCTGGGACAAAACTTGAAAAGCGATTAGTAAGAGGGGATAAGGGGATAAACCCTTTGGATGCAGCTTGTAAAGTTCATGATATTGCTTATTCTCAAAACACTAATATTAATAAAAGACATCAAGCAGATAAAGAACTAGCAGAAAAGGCTTGGGAACGAGTTAAAGCTAAAGATAGCACACTTGGAGAAAAACTAAACGCATTTATTGTTTCTAACGCTATGAAGTCGAAAATAAAATTTGGTTTAGGCTTAAAATCTAGTAAATCTACAAAGAGAGTTTATAAGAAAAACATTTTTAAGAAAGCGATTAAAATGGCAACAGCTCTCTTAAAAAGGGAAAAACCTGAAACTATTGAAACTGCTATAAAAAGTGCACGAAAAGTTATTAAAAATTGTTTTCGTGGTAAAAAATGTAGCATTAAAATTCCAAGAATAATCAAAGTTCCGAAAATTGGTGGCTTTCTTCCTCTAGTTCCTATATTAACTGCACTTGGAGCACTAGGAGCATTAGCTTCTGGGGGATCATCAATTGCTAGAGCTGTAAATACCGCCAGAAATGGAAGACAGCAACTTGAAGAAAGTAAGCGACATAATAGAGTATTGGAATCAATTGCAATGGGAAGAGGTTTATACCTGAAACCACATAAAAAGGGATATGGAATTTTTTATGATAATACATCAAAAAACTTATAGATCAGCTACCTAATAGACCGCTAACAGACGTCGATTTAAAAATTTTTGGAAAAAATTATATTCCTAGTTTTAGAGGAGTTTATATGAGAGATACGCTTCCTAAAACTCCACGAAAAAAAGAATGCGGTATTATAAACTTGGATAATAAAAGCGGAAAGGGCACACATTGGGTAGCCTATTACAAAAATAACAAATATATTGAATATTTTGATAGCTTTGGCAATCTTCAACCACCTTTAGAAGTTTTAAGATATTTAGGAAAAAATATTAAGTACAACAATAAAAGATATCAAAGAATGAATACCTTTAACTGTGGTCATTTATGTCTAAAATTTTTAAATAACATGAGAAATAAAGAAAGCAATAAATAAAAGTAAAAACATAAATATTTTTGTTTCAATTTTTTATTATTTATTATCAATTCTTGATAGTAGTCTATATACTTTTACATCAGTTTTTATTTTATCATTCATCTTTTTAGAAAATTCATAACATAGTCGTGTTAAATCAATTTCAATATCTCTGTCATATGGACAATTCAGTTCACAGATTTGTGTAACAGTTTTATTTAACTTAGAGCAAGATGGTATATAATATTCATAGTAGAAATGAAGAATTTGTTTTCTTAATATGCTATTCCAACATAAAATTGATGAGAGAAATGATCCAATCCGAAGTAATGATCGCCAAGTGTCCGGATCAATCTTAATTTCGTATTTACCTTGCTTGATCATAAAATAGCAAACTCCTTTTTTAAATTGAAAGCTGTAGAATGTTTCCCTTTCACCTTCCCTCTCAAAGAGATTTATAAAGCCCACAAATTTAACTTGGTTTATAACGTTACTTATATGATCCTTATAGCTCATTAGATGTAGCCATTCTTCTCGATCTAATCCCACAAAATTTTTGTCCTTGTAGTGTATCCAAATAATTGGTTTAAATCCTAATATTGTTGAAAATCCACATGAAATTTTAAATCTTAGATCCAAGAAGTACTCCATTTCAAAAACAACATCATGTACTGGAATCTTTCGTCCTTGAGTGAATTTAAACAACTTTTTTGATGTGGTCTCCATCTTCAATGAATTTTTAATTTAAACTGATGATCTAGCTTCTTTAAAAACACTTTATATAGCAAATAATAATTTTTTTATTTTATTTTTTTATTCTCCAACATTTAAATTTTTCTGATAAATTTTACTCAAGTTTATGATAATTTTTTAGTCTCTGAATTAATTGTTGATATTTTTCAATTATTTTGAAAACTCTCTCCTTTCTCATATGGAAAAAGTAACATCCACAGAGTCCAACTACATCCCCATCGGAATTTTTGTGGGGGCAAGGTTTATCAAATACATTTAAATCGGAATACTGCTTTTTGAATGCATTAATAAATTCTAAATCTTCTTCGAAAATTAAGTTTTCAAATTTTTGTAGAAAATCATTAATATCATCCATCTTTCTTGGTGAATGTTATGGTTGAGACTGTATATATCATAAGTTTTCAACCTTTTATATAATATTATAATTAATTATCTTAAAATAATAATAAAGAAAAAAACAACAACACAGAAAATAGTTTTTAATAAATCTTTAAGTTTTATTTAAATGTTTGAAATTCGTTTACATTATAGTAATCTCTTATAGTATAAGCCACCTTTATCTCTAATTTATAAGAATCATTTCCTTTTTCATCATTTGAAGCAATTTTGGAGATTGAATAAATACCAGTTGATAGGTTTTCTATATCCTTATCAGTGAGAGAGTTAAATCTCTTAGGAAGATATAACATTTTTGAGTCCAATTCCAAAACAATTACATCTCCATATTTGGTATTTACACGTTTTGCTTGTATAATGAAATAGTCCTGTCCATCTTTCATATCCTTAAGACTTAGGATTTGTTTTAAATTTAATTGGTTAAAGGTTGATACCAAGTCCGTATTGATGTTCATCGTTGAAATCTTTTTTATTTAATGTTTAAAAAGGTTATAAAATTATCAATTTATAGATAACTTTCTAAATCAATTTGTTTTAAGATTAATAAGGTAATAAAAATTACTCGTCTTAAACAATTAAGACTCAAATAAACTCTTACTAGGAAGAAAATTTAAAGGAAAGAAAAAAAATATAAGCCCATTAAACAAGAAATAATTAAAAAAAAAAAGAAATATATCTTATACTCAGTCTGACTACCTTCAAGGTATTTGTGTACCTTTATGCGACACAGATGCATATAAGCATATACATGCACTCTAATGAACAACAATAACAACACTAATATAATAAAGCAATAACAACGTAAAGAATTCATAAAAATACGTTCCATGTATTTCAATTAGTTTTTAGGTGTGCTCCTAAAAATATTCTTTCTGCCATCTTCTTAAACAGGGAAATTAACAGTCAAAACAATATAACTTGAATTAAATATATTAAATATACTATGTTTAAAGTTGGCAACTCTAATAACTTGCAATTGTTACTTCTTACACTTCTTCTTCAAAGAAGAAAAACTAATAAATAATTTTATCAAAATAAATAACTATCAATTCTTACACCATAGAAAAAAATTTCTTTCTCCTTTTAAAACGCAGTTCCTTAAATCTAAAACATTCTTATATTCATAAAACCCTCTACAACAACATACTTAACATGTGCTACAACATGCTTTGAAACTTTTGTTATATATATATACATACTATTTTCATTTATATATTTTATTCCAATTTATAAAAATTCATCTTATGATTTCCTTAGCTAAAACTAATATTAATTCTCACAAAAGCATAAAATACATACATATCTATATAAAATTTAAATAACTTCCACCGCTCATATAGTTTTTAAATAAGTATAAGCCTGTAGCATACTCTAACTTCTAATCTAATCTTTACCTCTCTAATTGAAGAATTTACATTGTATTTGCAGATCGAAACACTTGTATACATGAAATTCTCTTCAATAACACATTTTATTCATGAAACCCTCTACAACAGCATACTTTTATTAAATATAGTAAAAGATCGCTAACCACCAGATGTTTGTAAACGTTCGCATTGCTCTCCCTTTCTCTGTCACTAATAGCTATTTATAAATTTATTGGTTGTATACAATACTTGTTAACTGCAAAACTACGCTTAACAGCATACTTGACACGTGCTTAATCCTACTTTACGCATTCAAAATAATTGTATTTTCCTTTATTTACACACATATGTATAAGCATTTAATATAAACAAACATCATGACCTATATTATAAATTTAATTGCCTGATCTGCTTTTTAATATACATATATATATATACATATAAACATGCATACATACATCCACCCTAAAATCGCACTTGTTCGTTTCCACACTTGCTTTTCTTTATCTTTAAAAATTTAAACATCTACTATGAACAAATATCACCAGTCATAAAATCAAAAATTAATGAAGTCATACAGCATACCCCAAAAAATAATCTTCACACACACCACACACACACACACACACACACACACACACACACACACACACATTAGAATTATTAAAAGATCATAAACTAGCATAGATTTTCAATTACTCCATAAATATACACATGCTAAGCACCGCCTAACTAAACAATAAAATTTTTCTTTTTATTAACTACACTTAAAATTATAAACCATAGTTCATTGAACCCTTTTTATCAAGAAACTCACAACTAAATCGTTGTGAAATAAATATTTTTCTCAGCAAACGCTGTTTGATCTGCTATCTCCCCTTTGTAATATACATACAACTAATCTTTCCTGAAGCAACTGTACTTGTTTGTTTATACAGCTGCATATTGAATCTAGCTATTTTTTATTACATACTTTTACTATACTGCACTTAAAAGCAATTAAATTATTTTCACACTTCAATTGATTTAATGGGTTTTTTATGGTTGTCAGCTGCATAAATATCGACTGCGCTCACTCTAGTTTGCCTCCCTCCTTCATAAAATCTTTAAACATTAATCTGTAGCATCATATTTCAAAAACATATTTGGTAAAATACTAACAACTCTTAAAGCAAGATCACCTAATAGGAAATTAAACAAAGAAGCCACGCATGATTCAATGTAATTATTTTTGTTTACATACTTTTTTATTACACTGTACTGTAAAAGCAATTAAAATTATCGTCACGCTTCAATTAATTTAATGGGTTTTTTGACAGTTTTATTACCCATGATTTATAGCATGCACGTGCAGGAATACCGACTGCGTAGCGACTGCGCAGTCAAGTTGAATTAGAACCCGCATTCCCTATCTACTTCGGTCTATTTTTGAGCTTCATAAAAATTGCAACAATAGAAGAACCAGTATGAAAACTTACATTTTTGTGGGCGCTGCAGTCCTCCATTTTTGTCCTTTAAAATTTCGGAATTAGAGGCCTTCTATATGTGTGCCAATTTTAAAAAATCAGTGCAATAAAAGTACCAGCATAATAAGTTTAACTTTTATGGGCGTGGCACCGCCCACTTTTTTACCTTCAAAATTTTAACTTTAAAAGCCGCTTATGTGCGAACTAATTTCCAAAAATCGGTCTGGAAGAGGAATTTAAATTATGTTTCTATCTTATTTGATTTTAAAGTTACAAAAAGTACTAAAACCTAATTTTAACCCTTTCTTGCCCTTAGGATTTAATAATTAAAAAAGTATCTAAAAACATACTCATATTTTTTAGGCCTGTTACACTTAATTTGAATAATGTTCCTATCGTTATTGGTTTAAAAGTTACAAAAAACGAATAAAAAAATCAAAATATATTTTTAACCCTTTTTTTACCCTTTGGGCCCAAAATTTGAAAAAAGTACGAACAGCGTAATCATATTTTTGTAAAACCTATCGAACGCAATTTGAAAAATTTTTCTATCTTTATTGGTTTAAAAGTAACAAAAAAGTACCAAAAAGTACCAAAATATAATTTTAACCCCTTTTTCGCCCTTTCGGACCAACATTAAAAAAAAAAAACTCCAGATACCTGTCTGTTTATTTCTTAAGGAAAACGCTAAATTTTTTAAATTTTGTTTCTATCTTATATACATCAAAAGATAGTAGGTTACAGATTTTTCCCTTTTTGTCCCCTTTTTATCCCTTTACGGGCCCAATGTTTGAAAATTTATGTGCATTTAAACAAACATGTAGAGCTTAACACGTGTTATAAATTTCATGTATTTAGCTCTACGCGTTTGATCAATATGGCCTTGGGTAATTTTGTTAGGCCATTAATAACCTAACCTTCCCACACAAATGGGCGTATTGTGGGCGTGGCAGCAATAGTTTTAAAAAAAAAAGTAGCCTATTGTTCCTTTCAGACTTGAGATAACTCCCTGTAAAAATTTCAAAAAAATCGGTCCACTGGTGTGGCCAGCCATAAAATACAAACATACAAACATACATACATACATACATACACCCCTTCTTTATATAATAGATTATGCATTTAGGATTTTTTAAAATAAAATAACAAAAAATATTTGTTAAATACACACATGTATTATAATATATTGGATTAGTTTTGGAGTTTAAGATTCTTTCTGTTTGGAAATTTAGTAAGACTCTACTCCAGTTAGAAATGAGCTAGATAACCCTTAAAATTAATATAAGTAGCTGGTTGAAACGTTAATAGCGCTTAATGTCTCTTTTAAGTCAGGACCAGAGGCAGCGTCAAACTTTTATGTGCACAAGACGGTTGATGATGGCAACGTACAGTGCACATTATAAGAAATATGGGTTTCTATGACCACCTTTCGTTTAACGCATTAATAGACATATACGTAGGTGAGGTAGTTTTTGACTTAAATATCAATTGACATCAGCAAGAGCGTTTAATTTTTAACTCACCTTATATTAATCCGATTAACTCAGAATTACTTTCTGAGACACTAAAAGCAGATGAGTTTACATGTGTGTTTTTAAGAATAAAAAGCAAAGGTCCCGTTTTATATATAATTTGGATAAAAATTTGAACAGATAAGTTACTTGGTCAAAGTCAAATGAGACTGATGCTCATCGGTCTATATTTGCACTTAGCCCTATACAAATGTCCTTCCTCAGTAACTGTCCCGAATTCTACTCTACAACAATAAAAATATAGTTGAGACTTTATGCCGCAGGTTGTTAAAGTGAATCTTTTTGTGATAAGTCCATTATTTAACATGGGTGCAATATATGTGGTCACAAACATAAACCGACTAACTTAACTTGGTTGGTAAATTAGTTATGAATGCCTCCTCAGAATGGCTTTTCTACGAAAATGCGCAAAAGTATGTTTTTCGACTTTGGCTTTATGGCTTGTGACCACAGATTTTAGTCTTACTCCTAGATATTACATTTTGCAGCACAAATCGCAAAGCAAATGCTATGGAGTTGTAAAAACTCATGCGAATAAGAAAAAACCTACAACGTTTTTTAAAAAAAAATTATCCACTATTCATCATAATTGCTACAAGCGAGCGTTTACCCGAAACTCATTATAACTCAATTTACAATGTCACCTTAACCTGCATACATTTTTGGCCATATGTTTGTTGGTAGGGTTACACGGTAGCTTTAGCTCTCAAATAGGTTTAAAAAAGACTCCGTTTTGATGTGACCATACTACTGGTCAGATCTATTGTCCCTTAGTAAACGTGTTTGGATTAAAATTTAGAGTACTGGATCAAACCTATGGCCGAGAGGTATCTTAATAGGCTTTTTAGCCAGCTCCTTGATTCCTTACCAAAGTCATCTAGTACTTATATGTGAGAATTTGTTGATTACCTTTTTTGATTTTATTTAATGAAACATATCATTTAATCTGTTTAAGCAAAATATATTTAACTTTAATGGAAAATAAAGTTAAATAATAAAATAGAGATATTAAAAATGTCGCGCACGTCTAAGTGCTTTGAGTGTCACTCTTAACATTAAAAGTTAACAGATTATGCTTCGTCATCTATCCTCTTTGTTTGTTAACCTGCTATGTCCCTTTTGACCCTAAATGTCTCAAAACTACATATGTATATTCCTCCTAACATCTAAGGCAGGACATTCGGAAAGAAGACATCAGTGGAATCGCATGCCTCCAACCGAAAAAGGGCCAGTGATCCTTCAAGTGCCCAGATTGAGCCACCTACTTTCAACTACTTCAAGAAACTGACTAAATATTCCTCTCTTGAAAGTCCCTAGTGGAATGGTAAATTTCTCCTTGAAATACACTGCATTTAGGAAGCAATAGACATGAGGAACTTTTCTTGTGATTCTCTGAATAGACGCAGGATTTAATGCTGCAATTAATCTTCGAGCCATCTATATAATTTATAGCATTATAATTTACTATTTTTACACTCCTTGCTTGCGGCAGGTTGCTGGATTGGGGACAATGTGTTTAAGATTTTTTTATTAGTTTCACTGAAATGCCGGCAGATATGACCGTTATATGAAAGCTGATATCTGTTTTAAAAGGACCCGACGAAGTACGCTTATATTTATCATACCTTTCCATCTTTATGTTAAGCCTAGCTGCTTCATAAAAAATTTGTCCTTTATGCAAATTTTGATGCTTTAATAATATAGTTTGTAGTGTAGGATATAATGAGATAGTAATTGACTGACTAAACTTTCTTGCTTGTCTAATGTACTGAAAATTTTTTGTTGAGGTATTTGACAAAATAAATTCCTTATTTTCTAACTTTTGTTAAGTACCCTGATGATTAAAGTGGTTTTAAATAAACCAAAAATTTGTTTTTCTAGGCTAAATAGTGTTAATAAATTAAGCATTGAAATTTTAGAAAAATATTTTTATGAGTAAAAGTTTAATGGAAATTTAAGCCAGAAAACTCTTAATGATGATAAAGGTATTTAATGTCTTTAAAAATTATTCAGAAATTTAAAGCTGGCATGTAAATTATACAAATTTAAAATTACATTTTGTTTCGTATATATTTGTAAGTTCGTTTGTATAAGAAGTACAAGGACTACAACGAAATATATAAAGAAGAATTTATTTTGTATTTAATATAAATTTATTTCAAAACAAAAACAAAACAACCTTTAAAAACCAAATAATGTGACCAAAAAAGCTAAAAAAGAGGATTTTAAAAAATAAAAAATATAAAAATATAGCAACGGCAGCAAGAAAACTAAGGATTTTTAACAAACACATACACATACAAATAACAAAGTTCAACTCACTGTTTATTCACCCATAAAAAATAAAACATTAGAAATGAGCAGAAAATGTCTAGGAGGTTTTAGGGACTTATGATGGCAGAAGAACATTAAATAAGACTTAACAAATGCGCACAGAGAGTAAAGATTTGAGTGAATTTAAATAGAATTCACCTTAACTTAGAGTGTTTTATCAAACTGAGTTAAATAATTTTGCAGAGTCTTTTTAACAAACTTTTAAGAAAATCTGCTGGAGATGAATTATAGAAATAAACATAATTTTACTCTAAGATGTGGTGAATTTCTTTAAGATGTTTTGTGGTGAACAAAAGCTGCGGATAAAATAAACTCTGTGGTTGGCTTACAAATCTTAAAGACTGCCGTCGGAAAATTTATGAAACATTTTTCACTTACCGACGGGAAAAATTATTTTTGATTTTAATTTGCTCCAATTTCTAATTTTAATATTCTCTCTTTCTTATTTATTTTATTACTAAAACATCTTAAGATTTTTGTTTATTTAAGAAAAAATCTTTACTCTCTCTTTCTCTCTATGGTATTTGTTAACCATATGTTTGTGTATAATTCACAAGTTGGTTAAGAACAAACCCATATGTGGGTCTAACGCAAATGTTCTTTTTTTTAAACCATTTAAATTGCAATAAGATGACATTACTGTAATGACTGCTTGTTGTTGTTATTTGGGTTGCCACACACACACATGTTTAATATATATGAAAACTTTTATTTATGCTCAAGTTTAGGAGTGTATAAACATCAATGAATATTTTAATGCCACACAGTTTCTTATGTATTTTTAGGTAAACATACATACATACAAACAAATGAATCGGTGTACTTGTGCGTGTGTATGTTGTCTATATATCTATAGTAAGTAGGTAAATTCTTTAAGGAAAGCAAAAGCAAAAAAGCTTTTTGTGGCGCACCAATGGGACCACGTTATGCCCCTCCAGCTATCATACCACACACATATAGACATTTATACAGACTCAAAGCAGACTTAACCATTCAACCAGCCAGTTCTTTAGCCACACAGCTACATGAATATGAAAATATCTTTGCGTTTGAGTTAAATGTAATGTGAACCGCTCATAGAGAAAATACATGAACTCTAAAATTTTGTTGTACTTTGGTACGTACTTTTAACAAGAAATTAAGAAGCATTTCAAAGGTACTGAAAAGTTCATAAAGTCTTATGTTTAATTATAAGGATTTTCGTAAGTTTTGATATTAATAATTAACACTTAAATAATAAAAAAAAATTTCCCATATTTGTGGTTCGTTTGCCCATAAAACTTTGAAATCAGATTTTCACCGCCCCAGAATGTCTGCGAGCCCTTTAAAGCATAAGGAGAAAGATTTGGCTATTAAACCCACTATGTGCTCAGAATTATATTTTGAGATAACGAACTAGTATGACAAACTGATAGTCTTGATATCAACTTTCAGCCATGGCATTAACAAAACTTTTGCTTTAGGATATCAGTACTTGAAGGACTTTTGATATTGCTAAGGCTTGATTTTTAGCTGGATCGGAACATTTTATATTTGTATGCATAATTGACTATATGTTTTATTCAGATCGTGAAAGATTTTAAAATGATTTCGCTGAACAAGCTAAGCAAACAGCTAACAACGGTAATCCCCGGGGTCCCTTACTTCGCTTTCGATGGTTCTACTTGAACGATAGCTCAACAACAACCTGAAATATAGCAGGAACATTTTGCACCTTAGTTAACTTATTAAAATAAAGTTGAAACAAAAAATTAACAATTTTATAAGTGTGGGTGTAAACTGATAAAAATATTACACATACTTATTGCAACATTTTTTTAGAAAGGAAAACACCATAAGAAAGGCACCCTAATCATCTGTAATAACTGGAGAAGTATTACCTTACGCAAGTCCATAGTTGAAGATATGAACGCGATAGCACTGCAAAAAAATCACCTGTTTTGTTTGTATGTTTGGCCATTTCTGCGAAGACCATATTCATTTGTTATGCATTACTATAGAGCAATCAATGCAATGTAATTCACCAATTACATACTGTAGACGTCTTTTTCTACGGTATCACGGGACGCAATTATATCGACACTTTTTGTATGGAAAAAACTAATCAATAATTGTAAATATAATATAAGATTTATATACCGATGCACTGTATATAGTATGTCTTAATTGAAAGGTAAGCTAATTTTTCAAAAGGCTCAGAGAACTGAAACGGTTGTACCTTGATTACCATTTTTTTTCTGTTGCTTTTGAATAGTGTAATGGAAGATACGAACAGGGAAGCACCCTTCGGAATCCAATAGAACTTGACAGAGTATTTATATGACATCGCCCGTGAGGATGAAATTTATTTAACTTTTTTTTAATATTTTGACAAAAACAGGACATATTTTAATATAAGGCACCTCTTTGGTATAATTTTTTTTAAATTTTGGGGTTTTAAAAGCATGGCAGACGCTTAGGTATTCAAGCGTTTTTGAAGATTTGATCTGAGATTACTATTGTGATTATTACGGCGCCTGAACGGTTGCACTCTAATTGTATATGAAGAGTATTAGTATAAAAACGGATTAAACATGGAATTGCAGAGTCATACAATATAATGATTCTAAAATGCCGATAAACGATATTTTGAGGGTAAAGAAAAGAATACAACCGGGATTATTTGATGATTGTGCGACCAAAAGAAAGGTTCTTATGAAGAAGGGGTTTTAAATAGCCCCGTTACATCCTTATTATTCACTCGTCAGATGCATTGTTTTGCAGAGCCCGTTTTTGGAATTAGGCCTGGAGTATTTCAAGAGGTCATTTAAACTGCATTTTGATAACCCACTAAAGTCATCAGTATAAAACTTTGCCTCCTGGCAACTAGAGAATCACTTTCGCAGAAAAGATGGGAAAGCGTCTCCTTTATTTCCTTATTCCTACAACTAGGGTAGTGGTCGTTAAAAAAGTGCCCGAATCTACTTGAGTGCTGACACTTTATTCAGTGACCCACTAGGACCGGTATGAAAATCAATACGTTCTACTATCACAGCCGAATTGCAAAGGAGTCAGCATACGAAATGTGTAAAGCAGGGGGCAAATTTCCGCATTCGATTCGAATCGAAATTCTACTCGATCGATCGAGTTTTCAATGCTTTTAATATAGGAATTCAAATAAGAATTTTTAATTTCAGTTTAACTAGCTCATCCCCCCATTTATTATCGAGGTAATTGCTATGCGCATGAATCCAGTAAGTAATATTAGGTAAATGACTTAGACTAGACACCTCTTTCTTAACTTGGCTGACCTGTAACGACAAAGTAGTGTGCGAGCTGAGCAACAGAACTATCGCCTAATTGTCGACAAATATCCAAATGCTTTTACAAATATTACCATCCCCAAAGAAGCTTGAGTGCTTTATGGACAGAAAACTCTCTGCAACCATTAGGCACATGAAAATAGGACTAACCCCAAGATTAGCCAAGATGCCTCCAGGTCCCAAGCCACAGCTTATCTTGAAGCCGTCTGTATAAATCCTGGCTCATAGTTTCTTACGGGGTTACCTCCACATATAAGAACCCTGAAGTCCGTATGGGCTTAAACTTAGTCCGAAGATTGGTTCCGGATCCAGGGTAATGCGTCCAATGTAGGTTTCACTTCTTTAAGAATTGCTTCAAAAAGATCCCCCATAGCAAGTTTGTAAACATAATCTAAAGAATTTAGATATAAATATTTGTATTCAAACATTGATAAGATCATGGCAAAATAATTTATCAGGTCAAGCATCTCCTTCTATATTTTTATATGGAGTTTGACACTTTCCACGTCATAGAAAACGGAGCTCCAAACGTAAGTGTGTCACAAAATAGGTTCAAATTGTACTAAAATAAATATTCCTGCACAAACAGTAGTTTCAGTTTATGTATTTATGTTGTTTGTAGTTGGTATCGACCCACATATACAAAAGCAAAAATGTTATGATGATTGTGTAATTGAATGTGGCTTTGAAAAGTATGTAAAATTGAAAGAGTATATGTATGTGTGGATGCTTATATGTGTGTGTTTGTTTTGTTCTTTCTAACAAGTATGTTATGTATAAATTTAGCGGCTCCTTATGTTTTCATTTGCATTCACAAGTGTTTGCAGACTTCTCTTGCAATGTCATCGCCGTTACTGTATTTTAGCTGTTTTCTAAAAGTGTTTTTGTGCTTTTCTTGCCGCTGTTTTACTCATTTGGTGTGCCGGAGTGTGTGTATATGTGTGTGCATTTATGTATTTGCGTCTATATATAAACCAGAGTTCGAAATTGCTCACTCACTTCTCATTCGTGAGAACGAGTGTGAGCGCTGTGTTTACTACAGCAATTTTTCATTAATGAATGAGTTTTTAAAAAACATTTTGTGCCTTCTCACTCTCGAGTGAGAAAAAAAAATTTTTTTTTTCACCAGTCATAAGTGAGAAGTGAAAAGAAAAATTTACTTTTTTTTTTCACGAACATAAATGAAAAGCATCAAATTCGAGTACTTCTCATAAGTGAGAAATCATAAATGAATTTTTTCGCGAAGCATTCATAAATGTGTACACATAAAATTTTTTGGTCATGTTACTGGTGCTGCCATATGTAAAATTTTGTCGCATAATTTTTGAAATGCTTAAAAAAAGTAGGAATAATTTTTTTTTAAACATGTTTTTAATAAATTAAAAACTGTTATACGTTGTGGTTCTTACCTTTTTTTTTTTAATTTTCTTGCTTTCATAACAAAATATTTGCATTTATTTAACTTCATTTCATTTAAATTTTTCAATGAATCCAATTTAATGATTTTAGTAATAAAAATATGCGCTTAAGGTTTTACAAAAATGGGAAGCATTACTCCAGTGACAAACAAAAGCATCGCCACCATCACTTTCATCATTACTTTGTTTATCTCGTTTGTGAAGTAGTTTGTAATGTCTTTCACTAAGTTCCTTTTTGCACGATTCTATTAAGCAAATACTTTTTTTGAAGATGCATCGTACAACACATATTTTTCAAAATTAAATTGTCTTTTAGGCACTGATTGTTATTCACTTCACGCTATTTAAAATCCAAATAAGGTTCTTTTACAAATATTTAATGTTGATATTGCAAAAAAATAGAGCTGTTACACACACTCATGCAAATTTTAAAAGGATTGGAAAAAATTGCATTCCGCTTTACCACCATTAGAGATAATTGTTCATCATTTCATTTTGTTTGGGATTTTCCACTAATTTGAAAGGTATTTTTTACCTGCCTGTCCGTCATCCTTTTAGGTATTAGGTATATTGTTACAAAAAATTGTGGTGGTTATTATACAATACACACGCAAATCTTTTTATGTACAACAATTTGAAACTTTATCTTTCAGGTCAATTAAATAGAACCGAAGAGTTTGAAGGAGTTCTATTTGCAAAAGTAAGGTAAATTAAAAAAAGAGCAGTTACGACCTTGAACACAATACACAAGAAATACTTTTTATTTATCAGAAGACGTCAATTAAAAATTTAGGAAAATAGTTCAAAAATATTTTTAAAGATTGCTATGAAAACTTGTGTCAGTGAAGACTATAAAATTTCTAAAAAATCACAACATAAAATGTAATGTATTATTTAAGTTTCTTAACAAAAACAATTATTTTATAAATATGACTTTTTCACAATAAATACTGCTAAAAGTAATCCTTTATATTAATATTTATTTATTATTAATTATATTAGCAAAATAAAAAAAATTTATGTAAATGCAAGAATTTTTTTACTCTTATTGGGAGTACAAATTTCACACGCTTAAAAAATTATTTTCCGGCAACTCTGTTACAAAGCGTGAAAAATATTAAAGCAACACTCGCGCTCATAAAAGAATGAATCTAAAGTGAAAAGAAGAAATTTCTCATTCATTTGTGAGTGAGAAATAAAATTTGGTTTTTATTTTTCATTTGTGATTTGTGAGCGTGAAAAAAAACGACAAACTTCTCATAAGTGAGTGAGGGTTGGCAAAAAATTTTTCACGCTCTTTTATGAACGTGAGAAGAAAATTTTTTTTTTAGGATTTTTCGCTCTCGAGATTTTTCATGAATGGTGTTTTTTTATCGCTCACTCTTGAGAAAATTTGTACTCTGATATAAACGAAGAAAACCCGACCCCAAAACTGACACCAACGTGGCTAACCCTTTATAGCACTAAGGTTTCCTTTAGAACCACATATTTAGGTTTAAGTGGGAGTAAAGCAAAGCCAATGCCATTGCAAACTTGGTTCTCCTACATATAAACACTTACAAACACGCGATAACATAAATTCCTAATACAGCTGAAGACAAACAAACACGTAAAAGGTATTCACTTGAATAAGAAGTACATTTGTTCTATGTATTTCAATGTTTGAAACTTTCTCTTACACGTATGTATGTACAAATGTGATGTAGAACCTTTTAAAGCTGAGTATGTCTTAAGAAACTATTTTGTAGTTGTAGTTATTTCTGGCCGTGGTCTAATTTGAGGTATGTTTTCGTGTCTACCTTATCAAAGGAATTAAAAACAAGCAACACCCACCCATACACTCACTGGTACTAAAGGAAGTAAAAAGGAGTTGATTCAAAATTAAAGAAGCCGATTTTATTTGGACTAGAAGTTTGAGGTTTTAGTTTTATTAAAAAAAATAATAATCTTTAAGTAACAAATATAGTCAGGTTTAGAGAAAAGGAATCAGGAAAAAGTTATAAATTTTTAAACTAACAAGATTACTTTGAAGCTATCCATGTGCTTCGAGCTTTAAAAATACAAAACAGTTTTTAATGTGGCAAAATGATAATTAGAAAAATTATTTTTTTTTGTAATAATATTGTCCTTTTCCTTAAAACTGATAAGGTTGATTATTTCTTTTTTCTATGCACCCTTAGAAGTTTTTTCTTCCTTACAAACTCGTCTTTATTATTCAACTCCTAAGAACTTCTTAACTGCTCTTTTTTAGAAGCCCCAAAAACCAAAGAAAAAAAAAACTTCTAATAATTGAAAACCTAATGATATAAAATTTGAGGTTATAAAATTGTTTCTTCGTCTTGGTGTTAACCGAAAAAGTCACTTGCAGTAGCAAGAATATGCAGCAGTAGCAATAGCAATAGTATTTGTTGCTTTTCAATAAGAACAAGACGAAAAACAAATACAACAACTTAACCAACAAGCAGCATAGTGATTGCATGAGTGTGGTGGTCTATATACTATAACCAAATAATGGCGTCTTTTGGTGTAAACCAAGAATGGTTGGTTGGCTGGCTGGCTGGTGGCTAAAAGGAAGAAAAGCAAAAACACAAAACGAAAAAGGCATCCAATTTTAAACATTTAACAAATACATGCATATTTCATATGCATTTACAAACAAACAAACATTTTTATTTTACATATTTCTTGTTGAAATTGGGAAACTTTTTACTTTATTTTTATATTTTTTTTTTATTTTTGTACAATTATTTATATACAGAGGCCGTATGTGTATGTATGAGTGCTTGTTTTAAAAGTGCAAGAAGTATATACCACATTTAGGTGAACACACACACACACAAACATACATATTTTTAGAGATTTTCTGTTTTTGGTTAGAAAAAATTAAGTTTTACCACATATAAGGCCATATTAGAAATAAACTGTTGGTTAACAAGTGAAAATGGCAGCCTACACGAAATAAAGTATAGAGTGAGAGTATGAGAAAGAGAGAAGATTAAAAACCGTTTTTAGCCACTAAGAAATGGCTGCTAGAATTTAACCTTTTAACAAATTTTTTTAAAGACATGCTTAATGGGATAAATGGGACGGACGGGTGTGAATATTTTAAAACAATTTTTGACTAAAATTTGAAAATTTTAAATTTTTATATGGCGTAGCTTCCGATCGGGTTTTTTTAATTTTTAAAAACTTATTTAAAGGTTACATATTTGCCGTTTATTTCTTAAGGTTTTTTAGGTTTGAAAAAAGTGTTGCTAAGACATACCTATTGCTGTATGACCTTAACTGGATTCGACATGCAGAATATGGCTTTTGCGAAAAGACAAAAATTATTCGCCTCCCAGAATTAGGGGAACTTTTTAATTTAAGCTCAAAAAAAGCTTAGATAATGATTGAAAAATGCTCAAGATGCTTCATCCGCTCAAGCTACTCAAGCTACTCAAGCTGCTCGTATTTTATTGAATACTCGGGTAATGGGCTTCACTAGAAAACCAAGTTAACCTCAACAGTCTGGAGAGTGCGCAGAGATATGAAGGACTTAACCCAGCACTCCGAGAGCATCTCTGTTTGTAATCTTGAATTTAAATCTGATAAGGTGGTCGCAAAGGATGTCTCAAAGTGGTCTGTGACCAGATTGGTGTCAGCATGGTCATGGCATGATGATTGGAGAGGCAAAATGTCCCGAAAATTATATTTTTTTTGGGCAGCCAAATGTAATTATAAAAAAAGGAAAAGGGAATTAACCTGCCTCTGGATAGTCAGACTGCGATTACGTTCATTGTCGCAAGGATCACCTGTTTTTCAATTATATAAGAATTCTAGGAATTCATTTGTGAGCCAAGTTCGGTGGGAAAGGTAATGGATACAGGGGTATTGTAGGAAATCAGATAGTTAACGAGTGGGCAGGGGTATTTTGCTTCAGATTTATAGCAAGAGTTTAGATTCTGCTGTGAGAGAGGTCTGAGAAAAAAAAAATTCGTGAAGAGTCTCCACAACTATGTGTAGATCTTATGACATGGAGGCTACAAGATTTCTTTTATTTTTTTTATAAAGAGACTATAGACTCCTAGTGGGGATAAAACGGTTCCTGCTAAGCAAACAGAACGACTGGCTTTTTCTTTCAAAACATCAAAGAATTATCTTGGATTGGTTTAACTGTTAGCATTTACCAAGAAAATATATAAAACTGTGAAGCTTAAAATATCCCATTAATTTTTATTTATAACACAAGGAATCCTGAGTGTTTATGTGAAATCATCAACATTATTTTAATTACTTTAGCAGATGTTTTGAAACGTCCACGAGAAACAGAACTCATCCAAGTGCAAGAAAATGGAGTGCCATACAAAAACTATTTACAATAATAAATTGCTTCATTATGATAACCTAAGGCGAAAGAGATTGTATGTAAAGTCCGGCCAACCAGCCAAATAGACACTAAGGTAAGGCTCATGGATAAGGGATCATAAAAAAGGCAAAAAATACCTTGATCGGGTTCGTTACGCATCTGGAGTGATTCTTATCTATTTTACCTCATTTTGTAGATACACCCAATAATTTCAATTCGACTACAACTCAGAAGGTTTTTAACACTTTTAACATCTAAGAAGAGGAAGATACAAAAACAACATTGTTTCTATTTCAAAAGATCACTGAAAGCTTTTAGCGTGGGACCTTCAAAGAATTTTGAAGTAAAAACATTGTTTACTTTGATCGCTGGGCTGATGCCCTGATTAACTGAAAGACGGGATGGCCCTTGTATCAATTGTGAATGCTGGGAGTTTGCTCAAACTTCTTATGGAATTAAAACGCTTGTTTGGTTGATATTGTCTTTTCCCTTCATTCACTGTATTCTGGTTTGATTTTCCTTTAACGTTTTACACATTAGTTTTAAGTGCTCAGCGATTTCGATTTTTCAGCTTCTGACCCTATGGATCACTAAAGGTTAAAACTTGTTTTTTTTTAATTTTTTTTTATTTCAAAATAATTTAAGGGGAAACTATAGACAACCTACTCTTTACAAATATTTTCAAAGAGAGGTATATAAAAGTGTGATTGTGTGTATGTAGGTGGTCGGTTGTTAAGCTTGAGTGTTTAAGATTTGATGCATGCATGTGGTATTATGCCGGCGGTGAAGGAAAAAACCAGAAATGAGCGACCAAATATTAGCCTCTATGTGGCTTGTAATTGTCCGTAGCCCACATAAATATATTGTTAACAATTCAATGAAAAAATACACTTAAAAAGTTTTAGAAACAACTGTTTTTCTTACAATTTATTAAACAATTTTGTTTACTTTTATTTTTTAGGTTTTGCTCATCATTTGGTGGGAATGCATACACATTTGCATGCACCTGACTGGCGAGCATTGGGGGGTGGTCATGTTGCTGCTTTGGGACGGCCAGGTGGCTTTGCACATGGGGCGCCATTTTTTCATCATCAACCAACTGCCTTCTCTGCCCATATGGGGTCATTGGAAAGGCCTGGCTTAAGTCGACTAGTAGGTCTGTAATAATATAAATTTTAGTTTTCCTTAGATTGCAAATTTAACAAGCTTTTATTTTATCTAAAACAGATACTCATCACTTAAATCAATTGGGTCAATTGACAACAGTGCATGGTCTACCACATAGCACTACAAGTCCAGAAGGTTCTCCCACCACTACATCTGTTGGCCCACATCAAACATCTCTTACCACATCCCCGCCTTTGACTACAACCACTAGTGAAAATGATAATAATATTGATGCCGGTTTTGAAAGTGATAGTATTTCAGTAACTGGTTCACCACGAAAAACCTCATCCATACATGAAGATGATGATCAGCGCAGTACCTCACCACCGTCCTCAAATACCGGCAGTGGTGGGGCGTTTACCTCTCTAATACAACGTAACCCTGGCTTAAATAAAAATGATTTATTTTCGGGGTTTGCTTCCAACTTCGCACCTTCACACAGCTTTAATCCAGCATTGGCGGCTCAGCTATTCTTACAGAATCCTTTATTACCACAGCCCAGTCAATGGTTGTATACCCAACTGTATAGTAATTATCATGAATTTCCCTGGTTTAGAAATAATGCGCCCTCGCAAGCAGCGCAACCGGCTGTTTTAACACCCTCACCCGAATCCAGTTCAATTGCAGCTCCTGTTCTACCGTCTGCGCCAGCTAGTGATACTAGTCAGGGAGTGAATTTAATAAAAAGATGTGTAACCTTAATATCCCACTCTAACTCTGAGGCTGATGTTAGAAAACTTAATGCCTCTAAAATTACACCACCACCAGTAACATCTACACAAAGATCCCCTTCGCCTGTGGAAACAATTGATTTAGATGATGTCAGCATTACTTCTAGATCGGCAAGTAGTACATATGGGCCAATACGTAGCCATACTCCAAAACCTTCAGATGTTTGGCGGCCGTACTAGCAACTGCGCAAAGCCATTGGCCAGGCTTTGGGCTTGAGTTTATATGAACCGACCGAGGAAGCCAAGGAATTCGAGGAGAATGATTTCAGTGTAGTGTAAATGTATTAGCAGAGGGACGAATGTGATAAAGACAGTGTTGCATGAATTACCAAGTTACAAATATTTTTGTTTAACAATTAACACTTAAAATGTTGTAAATAAATTTTCATATCATGTTTTAAGAACAATGTAATTGCAGTATCAAAACATATTAAGGAACTATATTAATTTGTACAGTCATTCAAATTATAATTTTTGGTGTTTTATTATTCAAACTTTTAATAAAATAAAACAACATATCGAATTTAAATCAAAAGTTTTAAATTAAAAATAATTGTCAAAACTTTAAACTTAATTTTTGTAAAAATAATTAAGCAAATATTTTTGAATATTAAAATACTACACCGTTTCCAATTTTATTTAAGGATTTTTTTAAATCAATTTTAGCAATCTCTAATTGAATTTAAAATTTTTTTCTTCAAATTTCAGTATTTTCTTATTGCATATGAACATAACTTTGTGTTTTATTATTTTCTATGTGCATTTAAACATTTACACAAAATTTAAACACAATTGGAAATGGTGTTGTTGTATATATTAAGTATATTTGATTTGAAAAAAATTAAAAAAAAATTAAGTTCTATAAAAGAACAAGAACATCTTAAGCCAAATAAGAATTAATAAAAATGAAAATCAATTGCATAAACAATTACTTTTGTAAATTCTTCTGGATTTTTAATATTTATTTCAGTTGTAATTTAGAAATATAAAATTTTAAACTTAAACAAAGTTTTATGTAAATAAATACTTTAGTAGTTAATAATTAAATAGTTTAACAAACATCATTGTTAAACAAGATTACGTTCACATTAGACAAATTTTGAAGGCAATAAGTGTGGCAACCACTGCTTCTGGCAAAAGTTTAACTTTTGTCTGGTCAAAGAATGTGAAAGTGGATAAATCATATAATTATTTGAAAACACGTATATTTATGTAATTCGTTTTTTTTAAATAGTGTCATAACTCAAAAACATTTATATTAACAAAAATGGCTTTAAATTTTAAAGTCTTTTCACCAACCAAACTACCATCGAAGTTTGCTTTGCTTGCAAGTTATCAGGTAGGTTCAAGAAGAGACCGCACAACTCGTCAGATATGTATGCCATCTTCTGGAAGTCATGTCTTGATTAAGACATGGAGTACTAAATTAACCATGTGGCCAAAAAATTTTATTCAAAAGTTCATTCAGCCTGCCCCTTGGTACTACACTAGATCTAAGACTTCCGACAGCCAAAAGACAGCCCCTTCAAGCTAGATATTTGCGTCTGCCCAGACTATGTCATTAAATCTCAGCCACTTCGCGACAGTGTCTGAAGGTCGTGCTCCTGATAGTTTTCAGCGGAGTTGTGGGTGATTAATTTTAAAGGCTTTAATAGCAGATCCCTGTTTCGTTAGATCCTCTGTCTAATTTGATCTACAATTTTTAAAGTATTTTATTTTATTGCAGCGCAGCTTAAAAAAATCATAAAATATAGCACTGCTAAAAATTTATTTGTTGTTTACTTTAACTTCAAACTAGATTTTATATAAAAATTTTAGAAAACAAGACTTTAACCCTAAAAGTCTCAAGAATTTAAGAAAAGAAAAAAGCTTTTGTAGATCATACCCAACCTTAAAAATTTATTATTCTACTAAGTTTAAAAATCCAAGTCTTAAGTTAAGACACTATTTAAGAAAACGGCCAATATGTTCATATATTCTTTACGTGGTCTTGCCTAAATTGTTAAATATTTGCCAACTGTCAACGTACATTAAGATTACAAAAACCTAAAATTTAAAATATATTTATTAATAAAATTAATTAAAAAGTTAAATAAAATGATTTGAATTAAAAATGTTTATATTTTTTCTCGAAACTTAGCAGCAGTAACGGTTTATAATAATTTAACCATTAATCACTTCAAGTACGCTGTTAAAAATGCAAATCAGCTCATCTAGTTGGAACCAAAATTTCGCCATCGTTAGTTTCAAGTTACAGAATATTCTATTACTTCAGGATAATTTTAAAATTTTGTTTGCACATAACACTTAAGGTGTAGTGACCAGTTAAAGGGACCTTCAGACTTTACTACAAGTATTAACATTGAATTTGATTTTTTTTTAAACAAAAAAAAATGATTTTTGGTCTGATCAGAGTACACTAATACAGGCAATATAAATAGCCCAGCTGATTACGAATATTTAGGAAATTTTATATGAAATTTAAGAATTTTTTCGACATTCACTTTCACAAAAGCAGGGGGTGAATTGTTTGAATTCGCCTTAATAAATCCTGTATTAGGATGTCCCGTGAAAAATTTGTAATAATTAAATTTACAGCAAAATATATTTTAAAATCAAAATGAAAGAGAAGGTTCTTGAAAATAATAAAAATATGTACTTCTATTTTGTATGCAACTCTGATAAAATGCAAAGGAAATGGTTTAAAAAAATTTTTTTAAATTAAGAAAACCTTTTTAATGCTAAAATTCTTTAGGAATTTTTTGACATTTGTAACATATTGACTTCATACTATTATACTTTCTGATTATATTTTTGTTTGTTAATACACTGAAAAAATTATTTATGTAAAATCAATTGGAAATCTATTTAAAATAACTGGATATTCAATAAAATTTAAAGAAAATATTTCATTTAAGTTCAGACGTCAAAAAATTAACTTACATTTTCGTCTAAAATTTACTTCATTTTCTGCAATTTACAGCAAAACACAAAGTATCAGAAAAAAATAACAGGGTTAATTATTACTAAAAAAACTGTCAAAATTAACTTCAACTGAAAATCAGTATTTTTGTTTAGTTGAAGCCTTCAAACCAGTTTAAAAAAACATTGTATTCAAATTTAACTGTTTTTTTTATTTAAAAACAACAAATAAGACTATTTTTTTAAGCTTTAGGTCTATTTATATGTTTATTTTTTTGCAAAATTTTTTCAATATTTCGCCACTCCGTTGTGTGGCATCATCAGGAGGTTATTTCAGTTAAATATTAAAGTTGTTATTTTGGTTTTAAAATTAGCTTTTGGCTTTTCGAATATGTATTAATGTAGTTACAAAAGTATCAAAAGTTTGTGTAATAAAGTGTAATTTTTTTTTTTTTTTTTTTTTTTTTTTTAAATTAACTTATGAAAAAACATATACATATGTATGTATGCCTAAAAAACCATATTAGTCAAAATTATATAAATCCTATCTCTGTTATTTTTTACATATTAGATGTCTGTAATTCTGGGCAACATTGTCTGTGTCTGCTTTAAAATTAATTCTATGTGTTTTTGGAACGTTAATAATATTTAACATTTCTAACATATATCTACGTTTATAATTATTTTCTTTATCCAATATTGAAACATTCTCAAAGTCTGGGTAGTGATCGAATTCCGAACAATGAGAAGATAACGCTGTTTTCTGTGAACTAGTGTCCCTATATCTCTGGTCAGATTTATGTCCAGCAATTCTTGTTTTAAGTTTATTTTTTGTAGTTCCTACATACACTTTCCTACATTCCTCCCTATCATTTCCCTTGCAAGGTATCTTATAGACTATATTCGCCATATCCAACTTTTGTATTCTATCTTTTGTTTTACTAAATAATTTACCTAAAGTATTGTAAGTCTTAAAGGCCATGCTATACTTCTCACAGTCAAACACTTTTGATCTTTTAACCCTTTCTGTCACTCCTGGTACATAAGTAAATGATTTATAAATCTTCGGTCCCCTTTCATTATTCCGACTATCTGCATTTTGGTCTGTAAATTGATTAATTAATTTAGAAATAAGTCCCCTGGGGAAACTGTTATCCCTTAAAATATTCCAAATAATCCTTTTGTTCTTCCTATGAAATTCTTTGTCACTTATTGTAAGTACCCTTCTCACTAAATTCCTTGCGTATTTGTGATAACTTGTTTGCTATGCTTAGAATAATAATTAATTATCCTTCCAGAAGCCGTTGGTTTTTGATACCAATCTACTTTTAAGCCGTTACCTTAATATTATAATCGTTATTCGAAAAGCCAAAAGCTAATTTTAAAACCAAAATAACAACTTTAATATTTAACTGAAATAACCTCCTGATGATGCCACACAACGGAGTGGCGAAATATTGAAAAAATTTTGCAAAAAAATAAACATATAAATAGACCTAAAGCTTGAAAAAATAGTCTTATTTATTAACATTAAAAAGGTCAAAAAACTAGAAAAAATAGATATTTAAAAACAACTTTACGGAATACTTCCTAAATAACTTACAGACAGTTACTGTAATAATTTTTAAAGTGTACTAAGTTTAATAGTCTGAAGGCATCTTAAGTGAGACTAAATCGGAGGTTTCTTTCCCATATTTTTTATAAATTTTTTTTATTTTGTGCGCCCATACAATAGAGTGTTATATATTAAACTAAGAGCAGGTCGTTTAAAATTTGACAATGACTGGTATTTTTCAATATTGCGTTCTTGATTGGATATTGTCCTTTGTTCTTTAATATTTTTAAACGGATGTTCTTAAAAATTTTAAAACGCTTCGTTTACAATTTGACATCAGCCTTGCATGATTTTAGAGTTACTTTTTGCCCTCTGTATACAAAATATTTTTTGTCTTAATTTAAGAATTTGTTTATACATAGGTTCTTACTCAAACAAAATAATTATTGTTTTGGCAAAATTTTAAGCCAAATTTCCAAATTACTTTTTCTTAACGTAGGATCTTCCTGAAAATTGATCATCACAAATGTTGACGTATTTGCTTGGCTGTTTGCTGGCATATTTGCCATAAATGGGCAGTTCCAATGTGACGGGCTTGACAATTTTGCGCATATTTTCCAAATTTTAATTTGAAAAAAGACTATGAGTTTCAGGGGGGTATATTTTTAAGTGATTGATAGCAAATATATACTGAAACAATATAATTTTTGCTTACAGTGGCCACTTTAAGACTGTGACGGGTGTGACTTTAGAAATTTGCATTTTAGAGTCATATATTTTTATAGTTTTAAGTTTTTTATCGTATTTGATTTATTATTTCTGACAAAAACTGTTTTACTTAAAAAAAAAACCTGTTAGAAAATATGGCAGGTGTGACTTTTTCATAAAAATAAAGAAACGAAGATCCGATTATTTATTATAAGATCATCTTAAGCTGTTGTGAAAGAAATAGAAATGAAATATGAACCAGTTTATTTAAATTTCGATCAGTTTCATTCTCCTCTAGGGCTAAATTTATCGATTTCTTTTATAAAGAAAACTCTGATTTCTCATCATTTTCAGCCGTTTTACGTGGAATTGACCAAGTGGCAAGTACAAAAATTGCTCCTACGATACCAACTTAAGGTACTTTAGCTCCTTTTGGTTAAAGGCAAAATAAGTGGTCTCTCTCTTCAATCATAAACTGTCGGCCGGCATTGTACTTTTCATAAAGGATATAAAAATTCACTGGCAAGTTCAGCCTTAGCTTACTTTTTTGCTAGTGATTAATGCTATATTTTGTTTAAAGTTTGAGAGTCATCAATAAAGAGAGTAAAACAATATTACTTCTCCTCAAAGGCTTTTCATGTTACCTGCACCAACCTGTGGGTTTATTCAAAGATACTGAATTGTCACCAAGAGCCAAATTGATGATCGGGAATGCAGTTGTTCTCATTTAAAATCGATAACAGTTTGAATATAATAACTTGAGAAACAATTTCTAAGCAGCTTGTAGCAGCCTTAGATTATTGGACAGTAAGTTCTCACCTTTGAAGTATCCTTTGTAGGCCTGGCAATTATCCTTGCAAAGGCAAATTTCCATTATGCCTGATAGTATCCAAGCCGTAATATTACATTGGAAAGAAATAAAATTATTCTTTTTGCTATGCAAGCCAGTTGTAAGAGTTGCTTTTGGGTCCAGAGCTTTTGTAACACTTCTAGAAAAAGGAATCTGGGCTTCTCATGCTTTCTAGCAGCAATCGGCAGCAATTCAATTAAGTGGAATTAAAATGAAGATTTTTGTATTAATCTATGCCCTTTAAGCCCCTGGCTGCCTCAGGACTGTATATATAATATATTTAGTAAAAAAAAGCTCCACAATAAAGAAATTCATTTTAGAAATGGTCGTTAAATTCAAAAAGATGTGTTTTATTTTCTGTAGAAAATTAGGTAAACGTCACCACTTTGCTCTAAAAAACTTAAATTAAGATCCAACAAAAGAAAAAGGAACATTTTAAAGAAATTTTAAGGGCTTTCTTTAAAACATCTATGTGCTTTAGAAGGGTAACAGAAGTATGGGTATGTATGTATGAGATGTGTGTGTGTGTGTGTGGTTATATACAAAGACATATGCAACCTATGAACACACGATTAAAACAAAATTATTGTGCTTCTTTACTTAATCCTTATTAATAATGATATTTTTTATTTCAGTTGTTTGTTTATTTACGTCCTTCACCTTACCTGCCCTGTTTTAGTTATAATTTCTAGTTGTAGCAATTTCAATTCAAATTGTACAACTTTTGGTCGACATAAAAATTTATCTAGCGTTGCAAATGCGCAAACAAATGATTTCAAATTAACTTGACTTATGAGTTGTAACAAAAACAGACAGCTGTGTCCAAAATAGATAAAGGAAAAGGTTACTTTATATTCATCTTCATATGTATTTATCAAAGCATACAACAATTTTTTCATTGTCAGTATGTATGTGTGTATGAATGTATGTATATAAGCAAGTGTAGTTCGTCATACACATGTGTAGTTTGTGTTTATGTAATTTAAAATAAATTAAGAACATTTTTGGTGATATTTTTTTGTAGGAAAAATGTTATTTATTCTTCCTTGAATTTTTATGTAAAATTAAAATAATGAGGTAAAAGTTGTAGAATTAAATTTTCAGCCCCACTCTCAAGATATGGAAAATAAAACCCTTAAACATAAAAGAGATGAAAGAAAAATCTTAGGTTTTGTATCCTGATGCTGGTGACAACACCTTCTACTTTTTTTTTATTATAACTTGTAGGTCTGCATGTCTGTCTATCACCAAGTTAACCAGATTAATGTTGTTTTGTGTAAAATACTTTTGTCTGTTGTTTGTTCCTTAACATAAATTGTGACTCCTGTATCCCCAAACAGGATATTAAACATTTTGGCAAAAATAACTAACCAAGCATAAGAGAAAAGCAAAAGTATTTCATTATGGCGTCAAAGACACCTTATGTAACCTTCGATACCATTAAAAATCATCCATGAAATATGTGTTTGAGTGTATGTGTGTGTATTGGTGTTGGTGTTAGTTACACAAGTTTAAATAAAATTAAATCCAAAGTATATGTACGTAGTCATAAGGTGATTATTTAATTGGCTCTTACATGACTGCCTGACTGACTGTTTGTATTATTTGCTTGACTGCTTCTTTGACCGAAGTTGTTTGTCTGATTATTGGTATTTCTGGCCCAGAATGTTAGAAACAAAAAACAAATCCAGGGGTAGTGGTGGTTAGTGTGGTAACATTTTTTCTGTCTTCTTATGGTCTGCTGATAATAATAAGTCAATCAAGCTCAGGTTGCTAACATCATATTGTTGTCTAGTTACGCAGAAATACAGTGTTTGATAAAAAAAAAACTTCTAAATAGCAGTAGCGATAGGTTTGAAGAGCAAGAGTGCTATATTTGATAGTGCTTACCCTTTACTAAATCATGGACATTAAATAAATAACTTGTTAAAAAAATAGATTTTTTATGAGTAGACCCAGGGTACACTAATACAGGTAGTTTCAATGCGAATTTAAAAACCTCGCCCTATGCATTTCCTTTTTGTGTTTGAAAATGCGAATTTAAAAAAGTTTTTAATTTCAAATAAAATTAATAAATCTGTCAATCACTTTCAAAAAATTTCAACACGAATTCATAATCAGTTCTTAACACTACCTGGATTGGCGTACCCTGCGTAGATCTAATTGCTGCTATAAGACAAAACTGGTTTTTGTTTTAGCTCAATCTAATTTCTTGAATGTAATTTTTAACTTTAAGTAACACCCTGAAAAAGGATTAGTGATTGTAACCGTAAAAATAAGAGATTCAAATGTTAACCATTTTATTTTGGCATAAGATATGGTGATCGGAGACGTCAATCTGTTGGCAAACCAGTTTATTATGAAGAAATCAATCCAGCTTTCTGTATTCGAGGATGAAATTGCCATAGGTGGTAGACTGCTTTCCGATCTTTCTTATAGTTTTAGCCAACTAGAGTCAACGATTACATTATGTGCCTCTTCACAGCCAGAGCAGGGCATTCGCAGAGAAGATGGAAAACCAATTCCTCCTTTTCCCTATTCTTGCAGCTGCGACAGTGATCGGTAAACGTGAGGTCGAGTCGTTCTGAATGCCTTCTCAGAATCCAATGACCCGTTAGCACCGCCAGCAACTTCGAAATTTCCACGCGATTCCGGTTCATAAGTTGCGTTGTACGTCCGACATCGAAAGAGGGCCACGTTTGCCTGGCGACCCTACACTTATTAAACCTCCGCCATCTATCGTCAGCAATACGCAGAAAGAATTTTAAGATGCTGCTCTTAATAGTCTGCAACGGAATTGCGACTGTATTCACATTGGAGATATTCAGAGTAGATTCTTTCTTAGCAAGCTTATCTGCCCGTTCATTACCATGGTAGACCCTATGCGCAAGAACCCAAACTAGAGTAATGTCAGACAGCTGCCTCAGCTAAGTCAATTTTATTCTACACTGACTGGCCAATAGTGACGTGATAGTGTATGATCTAAGTGACAGAAGCGCCGCCGGACTGTCGACAAAAATACCAATATTCCCGCGGATATTTCTGTCCTGTAGTAGTTTACAAGCCTCCCGAATGGAAAATATCTCGGCCTGAAAAACACTACATTCAACCGGAAGACAAAAAGAAGCATTTGCGTCTAGCCCTTCTGAGAAAATACCGGATCCAACTCCGCAGTCCAACTTAGAGCCGTCCGTAAAGATCCTAATGTCATAAGATTCCCCAAAGTTTACCTCTACAACATTCACCTCTGGAGGGAATAAGAACTTCAAAAACTCTATCAAAGTCCGTGTAGGGAGTAATATAGTTAGAAGGTTGGTCAAAGAATGGGGGTAGTCCTTGCATTACTCTCGCATGCCCATATGGACTTGATTTCCAACATCCAGTCGATCTAAGCCTTATCAACAGACTGTAACTTTTTTTATATTTTTCGTTAATATACCTTAAGCTCTGATATATTTTTAATGCAAAAAAATTTCGAATTTTCAATCTTAAAATTTAATAAAATTTTCAAACATCAATAGTTAATATTGAAATACTTTTGCTTTACACTTTACATTAACAGTGTTGTCAAGGACAACAAGATTCTTTTGAAATATTTAACACAAGTCACAGGATATTAAGTACCAAGCGTAAAATATATCTGTTTCTTCATATTTTTCCCCTTTAAAATATTTAAGGTTAATATTTGTAAGCAGACCAGAGGTATTTTTTACAATCTTTTATATTTGAAAATGTGTTAGTTACTGTTTCTTAAATAACAAAAATTTACTTTCTTGTTATATACTAAGAAAAAGAAAATTTTTTTAACTTTTCTACTTAAAATTTTAACAACATTTTATATAAATTTAATTTGATGCTGTTACCCTGGTGACATTTTTGACAGTGAAGATTTTCAAGTTGTATTGATTTTTTGTCTATAAAAGTTGTATGAGTATTATATTTTTTTAAGAAAATATAAAATACGGCTGAAAAAACCTGATAAAATTGAAGCTTTGATTATACGAACTATTAAATGGTAAGATTATGTTGTCATGAGAAAAAAATTATGTGAAAAAATTACCTTAGCAAAAATTCATAAAATAATAATGAGCAATTTTTGCAACAGCATTAGTATAAGGAATGATTTTTGATAAAAACTGAAAAGGAAATGTTGAAGCCTTTTCTTTTAAAAACAATAAATTAAATTATATATAATTTTAAAAATCATTTAAAACAAACTTTGTACTATTTACATGCTTAAACTAAAATTTTTTTACCCCAAAAATAATGTTACGTAAATATCCTTCCGAATTTAAAATCATATTTATTTAAGAAAATTAAAAACAGTTTAAATTGGTAGACTTTTTAAAGCTATTTTTAGTTTTTGTTACAGCAGTTATGTTCATGTGTATGTAACCAAAACCCGTATAAATTTGCTTAAGTGCATTCCACTCCAGTAATTAACATTTCAATTATTGTCTTTTAGGCCTCATAATTAAACTATAAAATACACAACTGAGAACAATGTCATAAAGTACGCAAATAGGTGTAAAGGCAGTTAGACAAACAGACAGATAGACAGACAGACAGACAGCCACGCAGGCTGGCAGACATTGAATATAAATCTTAAAACAAAATTCTAAATAAGGAATTTTGAATGTCATGTAATAGATTTTGTGCTAATTATGTCATCATTATGATATGCTCCCCATGAAACGAACCATTCAAATAGATACGAACACACACATGCATGCATTCATATACATGCCAGTAACAACCCTGTAGGAAGCCTGGGGGCAAGTGTCTCCAAGTCAGCAGTTTTGTCTACAATTTTGATGACTTTTTGGCGACATTGTCAGCAAATCGTCTACATATAAATATTTGTTTTGATGAGTAGAAAAAACTTTGTCACTTACAAACTCGCGGCGGCGTCAGCTAAATGGTAAATTGCCGGCAGCATAATAGTTTTAATTCAGAGAGCGTTATTCGAGTGTTATTTAAATGTATCGTTTTGAGTGCGAACGCTTATAAAAGTACCATCTTTTGTTAAAATATTTTGACAAATTTATTAAAAATATTGAAAATGAATAATTAGACATTTTTAATAAAATATAAAATGTGAACTAAGTATGCAGTTTTATTATAAGCATTTATTCCAAAAAGTACCTAAGATATAGACAAAAATGTCTAAAATGTACTAATAAATCTCTATAGACAATGCCTACATTAATGGTTCCACAAGAACAGCCTAGTCAATAGTACCAACCTTGTCAGTAGTAAATACTAGAATTACTAAAATGTACTAGTGATTCTCTATAGACAATGTATACATATATGTTTCCACAAGAACCCCCTAGTCAATAGTACCAACGTCAGTAGTAGATTTTTAATGACACGCAAATGTTAAATGTCTATAGTAAATTACATTGCTTGGGGCATAATAAGTCACTAGTTTAGGTGACTAAGTCAATAGGGAATCAGTACTGTTTCATTATTGACATTTCCTGCAGGGAATCGACCTTAAAAGATTTAAAGGAATTTTCACACACCATCAGTATTGCATATCAACACACACCGTCAAAAGTATTTGCTTATGTTAAGAACACATTACAAGATGCAATGCAGCAGCATTACTCTGACAACTACGATAACATATAAAAAAGGGAGTTGTTGCTACTTTTGCAAAGGGTGCTTAATACAGATCTACTAGAGATTTGCAGCGAATAAGTTTTCAAATAAGTTTTGAAATTTGACGTAAAAGAGAGTATGCACTTGTATTCGCTCGTAGTGTGAGAGTACGGAATACAAACATTTATGAATTTAGTACAAAAGAAGTACCTTAGAAAGTGAAGGTAAATAAAAAAGTACCACAAATAAAAACTACAAGAAGTTCTTGTGCCAATATTTGCTGGCACTTTATGTATTTATTTTTGTGGCAAATTACCTGGTGCATTTTTATAGGGATACATTTGATAGAAGGCCTTGACCCACTAGCTTTTCTTCTTATGGGTTAATTTAACAATTTTTAGAGGAAATTAAACTTTCGTGTGCTTGGTGACCCCCCACAGATATCCAACGTTAAAAATTTTTGTACAATATTTTAATCCTTAAAAAGCCCTTTTAAAAACGGGGTTTTCTATTTTTTCGAAAAAGGGTAAAACTAATCTATTAGCAGAGAGACAAGTGGGCTAACACCTTTACTAAAGGTTACCCCCACAAAACTACACAATTCCATTCTGACCATAAGAAATCTCTCTGACATTTACTTTTAGAATTTTTTCATTAATATAATGCTCCATTCGAACAAAATATTAAACCTTGGCCATCTGTCAAAAAAACTCAGATCAGCTGGACTAAAAATTCCACTGAACATGCATGTTCCATGCCCTATGACCCTTTACAATTAATAGCATATGTTGAGTTGGAGCATTCTGGAAGGATATTTGGTATGAGAAAAATTCTTATCTGGCTTAATAGAAAAAAACCTACTGGTGCTTAATGTTATAAAACAATTTTATAAAAGCGACCTTTACTTTGGTTTAAGGAATACTTGCACAGACGGACGAATAGACGTCAATTTAATAAACGATTTAGATTCTAAGTTGATCGATGTAATTGAAAGTGAGTCACAGACCATAAAATTTTATGCAAAATGCATAATACAGCTACTACATATGTACATATGTGCTGTCAGTATAGAAAGTTGAAATTTGATCGATTATTCGAATAAAACTAAAAAAAAATTAAATTTATTCCGTTAATATTATTGACAACCCTTATTATACTTCAAGAAATAGTTGTTGCTGAAGTTAAGTGTAGGCCGTGACAATATTTCAAACAAAATTGTTTTATGGTTTGAGTGGATTCGAGGTAAAGCAGGAAACGAAATTAATTTAACACATTCCTGTTGTATGATTAAGTGTGTGCGTGTGTGCTTGAAGGATGAGTGTTACATATGTGTGTGTGTGTGCTTAAGTGTATAAGTACATGTTTTAATGAAGAAGAAATTAATAAATTGCTGTTAATTGTATGACAAAGACAAGGTGTTTTAAATTTCATATTAAGCGAAATTATATTATTATTGTAGATTCCAAATACGAGCATGCAATTACTGACACTTAACTTATGTTTTTTTTATTCGTTATCGTTTTCGGTGTTATTAAAACTTAAGTTATGTTTGGAAATTTAAGTTAGTTGTTTAAAAATTTAATAGTTTGTTGCCATAACTTCTAAACAGTTTGTATAAGTTTATGGGTACTATTGGTTGCAGTAAAATATTCTTGACATGTAATTAAGGATTTTTATTTTTAATGCTGCATTTATTTTTTACTTTTCCTTAAGATCGCAATTTGTATTGTTTTAAAGAATTAAAATAATTTCGTATATTCAAATTTATAAGTTCATAGAAAAAAAAACAATTATTTTTTTCCCCTCTTACACAACACTGATTTAAGGATATTTTTGTGTTTTTGTGCCTCCATCTGTTTAAAAACATATTAATATTAAGCTCGCCAAACAATTTCCTACTGCAGCTCTAAAACTGACCACATTATATCTTTTTCTGGTTGTGCTAAAATATTTTTAAGAGGTATTTCAAATACGTTTTTAAGAAAGCCAAAAAAACAACTACAACACCATTTCAAATTATTCTGCTGGTCCAGCAAAGTAGATATAAGCTTACAATTACGTACAAAGTAATGCATATTTTTAGGGGCTGGGGGGGGTATAGAAGAATACAGATGGCTTCCTAAAATTGCTAGAAAAAACAAATAATGAGAACCAAATAAATGTTATGTTAAATACTTAAATACAATGTGAAACGTTAAATTTGGGGAAAGCAGGAAACTTAAAACAGCATTCCTAGTAGAGGTGAGCGATCCCGTGATTTTTAGGGAATATCGTTAATAGTGAATGCGATTTTAAAATCACCGGTTATTTAAACAGTGACAGTGATCACTGTTTAGCATTTTTCACTTCTTGTAAAAGAGTTATTTTAATCTCTGTTAAATTATTATACATAATGTTATTTTAAGCAGTGATTATGCGATTTTAGTTCTTTTTAACGAACTCCTGAACAACGCATTGGAAAAATAATATAAATGATTAATAAGAATTAAAAATATTTATAAATAAGAAATATCAATTTTCAATAGGTATGTATGTACATAGTTACAAACAATATTCCATATTTATATTAATATTTTTAATTTACTTTAAACAAAATTTTTATAAAAAATTTAAATTTATACCTTTTGAGATAAGTTTTTAAGCTCCAGTGGAGCATTGAGATAAAGCTTTAATTTAAAAAAGCAGCTTAAAATTCTTGTTAAATAGATTCCAAACATAAAAATATATAAAAATAGTTGAAATCCATTGTAACAAAAACAAAAACCTAAAAAAAACAAAAAACACAAATTAAGCTGTATATGTACATAACACAACTAAGTATAATATAACATTTGTGCTTTTTCTCGTTTAAACGCGTTCGTCGGTCATTTAGGACTTGTCCAGCTTTTGAAAATATTCTTTCGCATGGACTGGCGATCCTAATGCACAAAAATTTTCTTGAGTTATTTGAGAAAGATTTTGATATTTTTATTTTTTTTCCTTCACCAATCAAAAATATTTTTATTTCTTGATAATTGAAAGTTAAGTTCAAAAACCCTGAACATATTAACTAAAATTTCATTTCAGCTAACGATTTATATATATCGCTCATTTACTCAAATGTTGTAATTCTAGAAATGCATTTTTGGAGTTAACGATTCAGAATTGTTTATTATGCTATGTTTAATGTCGTATATAAGTTTCATATTAAAAATGTTTCTACTTATAACGTGTAAAAAAATGTTATTATTCGTTTCTATATACATAATGCGAGCAAACTAAAAACTTTATACGCATTTTTTTCGAAATATTTTTGTTGTACCTTTACAAAGATTTTCGCTTATCATGTAAAGTTCTATTTTTGTTAGCGGTGCTTTTTTTCATTTTAGGTTACGATATGTATTTAAAATAAATGTGTGTTTAAATCTGTTTTTGAATATTAATTCTTTAGCCGGCTCATATCCAAATTTAATCCGCCGTCGCGGACAAACAATGCTCGGCGCTGGTCTCTGACGGCACCTCTGTTGTTAAGTTTTTAACAGCACTTTGACAAACACACATACAAACACATAAGCCCTTTACTTCTTTTGAAGAACAAAAGCAGCAACATGATTTGTTAGCTATGACCAAATGTAAACACGAAGCACAAAAATGTTACTTTACATTTTGCAAAGTTTAACATAATAAGAGTAACATCGCAGGTAAAATTACTGCACAATATTTCAAAATGTTACTTTTAGTAACATAATAAATTAAAAGTAACATTTTAGTAGAAACAGTTACTTCACGGTTTATGTCACTGTCGTTACATGTCAAAATGTTATTTAAATAACACAAAAACTTAAAAGTAGCAGTAGCAGTTACTTCACAGTTTTTGTCACTGTCGTTACCAGTGATTTGCAAGTAACAGGTATAAAATCACAGGTACGGAAATATCACTCATCTCTAATTCCTAGTACTTGTAGGTAATGTTATTACCATGTACTTGATACGTATGTGTGTAAGTTATAAAATAAGCTACATTGGCACGCCTACAAAACAGACAATGTTGTGGTTGCATAAGCATGACAATGTCAGCGCCATAACTAACCATGGACCAGAAAATAAAAATAAAAAACAAAAATCTAAAGTAAGAGTAACAACTAGCAAATTGCGAGTCCTAGAAAATTGGAACATACAAAATAACAAGCTTTTGTGTAACAGAAAAATATTAACAAGTATTTTCTGGAAATCATAGAACAAAACGCGAAAAAAAGCTTTTAAATTTGAGAAACCATAACCCAACTGCTATTAAACGATGCTGAGTTTGCAGCTACATACACATGTATATACATTTGTATGTATTCATTACATGCTGTTTTCGTATTAAAAAAAACTATTTTTGCTTACGCGCCTAAATGTAGGCATTGTCCCATGAACTTAAATGACACCTAAAATTATGCAACAAAACAGAGAGGGACATACATTCACAAAAACCTTGTAATATGAAAATAACGCGAAATTAACGTGGCCTTTAGTTTCAAACTCAACTTCAATTTCAATAAATTCAAATGTTTTAAGTGGAAATATCCAGTGCCTGGCAGTAAGTTGATTTGAGTTGGCAACGCGACATTTAATGAGATGCCCTTGTCTTTCGTAGAATATTGCTACGTGTTATGTGTGTATGTTTTCCAAAGTGTGTGTCAAAGTGTAAATGTGTATAAATGAATGAATAAATGAATGTAGTGAGACCATGTCATGTTGTTATGTTCGGTCAGTTTGATGTGGGTTATTTTTCTAGTGTTGGTTGCTTGTTAATTTCAGCATTATATTATTTTTTTAGATTCATTTCTTTTTTATATTTTCAACTACTGCTACTGTCGGTGCGACATTTTTTTCGGATTTGCCAAATCACCATTTTCGTTTGTTATATTTCGTTGCGTTACGAAAATAATTTTGAAATGAAACGTTTGCAATTGACATAATGAGACTGTAATTGGAATTGTATAAAAGAGCCTTAGCATATGCTATACCCATGAACAGCAATAGTTTAATTTTAGTGAATATGTATGTAAATGGAGAATTATTTCTATATTAGACTTAGTCAGCAAATCCATCAACGTCAAACCTCAAACTAACACAATGCTTAAATTGCCTAAATTATTTGAATTTCTTTATATTTTTCTAAATTCTCTTTTTTTTTTTTTAAATTTTAAATAAAAACTTTTTATATGTATATCAGGCCATAAAGCATTTTTTAAATTGGTAAAATAACACACCTTCTTAAAACTATATATAGGAATAGCTTTGGGAACTGGCTGACTCATTCATTGTCAGCCCTAACGCGTAAAGCCGGAGACCTAAAAATTGGGCTGTGGGCACCTCTGCGTATATATAGGTCCACCAAGACGCGATTTCAGGAAACTCGAACCCAAAGGGGCAAAAATGGACGAAATATAGAAAGCCCGGAGGGATAATTTCTCCTTAACCACACCATATAAAAAGAAAACTTAAAAAAATATCGTTTTTTGCTCAGAAAAAAACGGACCTGTTTTAAGCACTTTTTGGATTTTTGGAGCCTAACTGGTAACACAGCTAAAAAACTTAAATTTTTAGTTTTGTACTTTGGTCCACTTTCTAGCTTTTAAACGGGTGAAGAAAGAAATAAGTCAAATTGAACTCCAAAAAAATACTTTTTTCCATGATATTAAACTTTCGTCCTACGGGGGAAAAAAGGTTAAAAAAAGTTTAAAATTTCTTTTTTGGTACCTTGTAGGTACTTTTTGTAAATTTAGGACCAATAAACGCAAAAATAAAATTTTAATTACGTTCCACTGGATCAGAAAAATATGAATTTGATTTTAAATCTTACGGGCTAGGCAGGGTAAAAACTATATTTTGATGCTTCGTAGGTCCATTTTGTAATATTTTAACTAAAAAGTTAGCGAAAGGTTTTATTAATATTTAAATACGTTTTTGTTATTCAGGGTACTTCTTAGATCCGTTTTGTAACTTCTAAACCAATAAAGGTGGAAGGAAAACTCAAACAGGTTTCTAAGAACAGGAAAACTATTTTGTATCCTTTTTAAAATATTGCACCCTAATGAAAAAGTTAAGGTGAGAACTAAATTTTGATACTGCTTAGGCCTATTTTGTGCTTTTGAGCCAATAAAGATAGAAATTTAGTTTAAAATGCATTCAAATGGTATTGGAAAAATGTGGACATGTTTTTTGTTTTTTTTTTAATTTAGTTCTTCTTAGGGGTTTAGAAACGCTAAATATTATGTGTAGTACCTTAAAAGTACTTTTTGCACCGTTAAGGCCAGAAGTCAGCTAAGTAGACAAAGGGGACTTTTTTTTATTTTTTTACTATTTTACATTCTTTGAGATTATGAGTCCTGAAATACGATACTTACGACTATTGACCCAGGTTAAGTTCAAAAGTTAGCAAAGTTACCAAAAAGAACTTTTGTGACATTTTTGGTACTTCTTTGCATTTCTTTAACTTATGACTTGATTGAGTCCAAAAGTAAGCAAAAAGGTCTAAAAGTACTTTTTTCACATCTTTGATACTTGTTTAACCTTTTTTAGTTAATGACTAAAAAAATATAAAGTTAGATGCTATTGACCCAGATTGAGGTCGAAAGTATGCAAAGTACAAACAAACAGTACTTTTTCATATATTTGGTATGCATTTCATTTCTAAATTTTGTACGATTACAAAGCTACAACTATGGAAGTGATAACTATTATCCCAGATTGAGGTTAAAAGGCAATTATTTATTCAGAAAGCACTTTTTCGGGTTTTTTTAAAGCTTATTTTTTTTTAAACTAAAAAACGTCCTTTGATCGCGGTCGAGTCCAAAAGTCATATAAGGGGTCAAAAGCTACTATTCCATATGAAATTAAGAGCTATTTAAGTTGTAGGTCATAAAAATGCAAAACAATAGATTTTTGATGGAGATTTTATAAGAAATCATGATAATTTGAGTTTTTTTTTATCGCATTTAGTAGCTTGCTTTAGTTAACACTTAAAACTTCGCTTAAGAAGTGGCGGGTTAATTACTGGTTCAGAATATAAGTTTTTAAGCGTTTCAGGAATAAGACAAGAGGTTTTGTTATTATTATTAAAAATGATTTCAAAAGGGCCGAGCTAAAAAATAAGACTTTAAAATAAAAAATCTTAGATTGATTGCAGATGAAAAATTTTGTTCAAAAACTCTTAATATTAAAGAAGGCATTTTGGCAGTACCAGGCAAAAAAGTTCCAAGCGCTGTTCAAGAAATAAGTTTTTTTTCCCTTAAAAGAAAGATTTTGGGGATTTTTGCTGGTTTTCTAGCCAAACATTGCAAGTTCATATGCTTTTTGCATAGCCAAGACAAAGCAGACTTACATGAATATCAATTAAAACCAAAGGGATTTGAAGCCCCAGTGCAACTTCCTAATCGATTTCTATTTTCCCGCCCATTTGACTAACTGTCCATGTTCTTATTGCTGTGTTAAATGTAAAACATTTTTTAAGAAATTATTTGGTACAAATAAGTTGTTTAAGATAGGAACCAAGCCTACTATAAATCCCTCCCGGAATTAGAGTTTTTAATTGAATGTAGTTGTAAATATATAAAAATTTGCAAATATTTTAAAAATTTAATTAAAATTTACTTTTCTAAGACTTATATAATTTTTGCCTAAAACGGAAATTGAATATATTTTAAAAATCACCACTTAGTAATTGAATTTAGATATGGTGAGTAAATGATTAAGATATTGGTGAGTGTTGCTTTGTCATTTTGTTTATCAACAGTGTCTGGTCTACTTTGTGCAACTCATTGTAACTAAAAAATTAACATGATTATGCAATTTTTTCGTTAGTTTAAACATTTAAACGCTTTTCATTTTTGATGTTTATTTAGTGCAGGATTGGTATGAGGTTGACGGTTTGTATGTATGCGTGGGGTTAAGCCTTTTTTTTTGTTGCAAATCAATTGAAATGTTAAATAAATACCGTAATGTTACCCTTTTGACTTTAAAGCTTATTTGATTTTTTATTGATTTGTAAAGAATAAGAGCTGATTGAGTTTGAAATTAGGGGAAATTTTGCAAATAAAATTTTAAATGAGCTTTAAAAAATAAAATGTCACAACTTAAACTATTTTAAAGTTGATTTTAATCTACTTGGTTCAATTGAACTGATTTCTTGACGAATATTTTCCTTTAAAGCCGCAAAATACTAGTGATTGTCATTATAAGCCCTATATTTGAGGTAGCCTCATAAAAAATTCATTGGAGCCAAATCGGGTGACATGGGATGTCCCTAAAGCAACTGATCAGTTTTTGAGGAAAGTTTTCTTAAAGCGAATTCATCAAAGCTCTGAATGTGTGTGCAGCGGTCCGATCCTGCTTAAAGCAACGTGGGTAAAAAGAACTATGAACGAGCTCGCAAGTATGGCAAAAAGAATTCCGTAACCGTGCATCAATTATCTTTACCGTTGAAATTCGTCGCCTGGCCCCGTGAATTATCTCATGTGTAGATAAGGCTCACCAAGCAGTTACCTTGGGGCCATGCAATGGTTTCTGATATTTCAATCGATAGTTTCGGGTTCTTGAATGCCAGTAACGGCAGTTTTGCTTGTTGACGTAGCTGTTCAATGAAAATGAGCCTCGATACTCAAAAACATAGGACTTACAGTGCGAAAAGGTTTCCACATTGTTTCACAAAAATGTTTGCGTTAATCAAAGTCTTTTTCATTCAGCTCTTGAACGATTTAAATTTTCAAAGGATGGTACTTTAGGTTCTTTTTTAAAATTTCATGATTAATCGCTCTTGAAAGTCCTAGTGAGGCTGAATTCTTCGTATTGAAAGTCGCGGAATTTCACATAAGCTGCTTTCAATCAAACCAATACTTTCGGCAGTCCTTGAAGATTGATTTAGCACTGCCGTGAGACATTCATAGCCAAAGCAGTTGCGTGGAATCTCTGCATTCACGAACAAATTAAATTACCACCCAGTCCATCACGTTTTCGCCGAATACCGAACTTTAAACAAAATATTCGACAAGCAATTACGTAGGAATCATTACTCTAAATAAATATCTCTACAACGAAAGCCCGATGCTCACTAGACCACTGCGACATCGTGACTGACAAATCCGCACAATCGATAATTTTAACGGTGCCACCCTTCCTCCGCACCACTTCTTACCTTTTAAAATAAACGTATTTAAAAAATATAAGTTTGCCACCCTGTACTTGTTGTTAACTTTTTATTTACATATATTCGAAAAAAATGGGCAAAAAGTACTAAAAATTGGAAGAAGTACTTTTTTCACTCAGTGGCTTTAGGTCTAAATTGGGGTAAATAAACTTAATTTAATATTTTCAAAATGTGAAAAAGTAGTTTTTGTTTACGAAGGCGACTGAGTTATTGCTCCTTTATTTAATTCTTCTAGACTAATGATCCCATAAAATTAAAAAATCAAATTCCCAAAATGTCAAAAAGCAACTTGGGGTCCTAATGATTTTTGGCCACAATCAGAATCAATAGCCCTAAATTTAATTTCTCTAGACTTATAATCCTAAATTTTGCAAAGAAGTACAGAAATGTATAAAAGGAGGTACCACGGACCAAATTTAAAATCTTTAGCTTGACGCGTTTGGGCTGTAAGATGATGATTTAGTCAGTTAGCCATTTAGCCAATCAGTGATCCAGGCAATCATTAACAGCATTTTGATTTAAAATTTCTTTATTTTTTAAAAGCTATTAAAAATTTAGGTTAATTAATTACGACTATATTTTTCAAACAAAAAAAATCGCCTTTTAGGTAGCTAAAACGAGATAAATCTAGCACCGTAATACGAATAATTGGCGTCGCTGGATCTGACGAGCAGTTGGGACCTCATAGAAGTCTGTAAAGTTAGTTTGGAAACTTGTAGGGTAATTTTATGGCCATAGAGTAATATATAAAGCATATATTCTAAAATGCTTATTCCGGGAGAATAGTTGTGCAGGGCTGTGTGAAAAAACGAATCTACTTTCATGTTATTTAAACATGTTAAAAAATCATCTAGCTCGTCACATGGGCAGACGGACATGCATGCATCGAATCAGAAGGTGACTCTTATACGTCAATCACGTATGAGGTTGAGGTATGATAAATGTGATATGGAACCAATCCAAGAATAATTCACGCAATTATGTAGTGGTTTAGATGAATCTAATCTAAAACAATTTCTTAAAAAAATCATAGCGATTCTAATATTATTTAAAAGTAGAAACACAAAATTGTTTTCCTAAACTTTCTTAAACTTATGAAGGTCAGAAGAGGCAGTTTATGTGGTATGAAGAGGCATATATCGCACAAACCTAAACCTGATTGTTCATAGGTTCACAAGAATGTTCATCGGTGGAATAAGTAGGAGTGCGCTGCAGTTGCATTAGGATGATCCTGTACTCAACCTGTAGATTAGACAATATAAAACAATTTAAAATAATAATTTGATTCAATTGACGCTTAGATAAATCTTCATATAAACTTTTGTTTACCTTGGTTTCGAACTTAAGTCAATCCATTTTTATAGTATAATAAAAATTTGACATTTGTTTCGTCTCGTTTATATATTTACACGTTGACCCTACCATATGTAACATAAATGCAAAAGAAATATTTAATTTTTTCTAAAAGACAAAATCAGCTCTTGCCACTAGCCCTATGCTATAATATCTTTTGATTGACTTTAAATTGTAAAGAATCATTAAATTTAAAGTAAACAAATTACATTTTCTTTGCAATATTTATTTTAATAAAAAATCATTTATTATAACTGACCCTTCCCCTTCCTCCCGTCATCTTCATTCGAATATTCACCAAATATTTAAATATTTATAGAAATAATAAACCCCACAAATAGAAAAACTTTACCAACAAAATAAACTAAAAATGAGGCACATCAAATTGTATGTACCTTCTTCAGAATTAATGATGTGCCATATTGACAAGACTTGAAATGAGATGAAAATGAAAATGTGAAAAGAAAATAAACAATTTGATTAAAATCATCTTAAGTGTCTGGCATTATGAAAAGAACCTCAAAAATGAATTTTTGTTGAAAATAAGAAAATTTGATTGTTGGTTATTGTCAGTTAAAAAACACGTTTTGTGAAAAGAAAATTGCAAAAAGATGGAAAAAAAGAAAAAAAAAGATAAATGAATAAAAGATTTGTTATCTTAGTTTACCAGAGATATATTTTTGTAACACATTTTTATATAAGAAAGTAAGTAATAAATTTTACATTTACAAATCATTATCAAGTGTTTGTCTAAGTTTTTTCCTTCAATTTTTATACTTTTTTCTAAAACATACGTTAAGACTCACATTTGGTGTTTGAATTCGCCAACTATAAATGTAATAAATAGCCAATGTTAGATTTAAAGGCACTGTTTCGCAATAGATATGGGACGATCATCACTAACGGTGGATTCAACTCGAATCATTTTCTGATTCTGAGTCGTTCAGCGTTACTTAGCATGAGCCTTATACTTATTTTTAGACGTTACAAATACATAATCTAACTACCAGGTTGAAAGTTATTACTATATCCAAATGTTCTTTAAAATCTTCTTGACATGAAATTTTAAAAGGAAACAGTGTAAAGACAGTTTGTCAAGTCTTATGTTTGTAAGTTAACACCCTTGTCCTCCCTCACAACAGGCATCATTTTGCTGACACCAAACAGTGATTATCTTTGTATGTTTGTTACACCCTGTTTAATAGTGTTTTTGTTGTTAAATTAAACTTGTAAGTGTTCGTCAGGGTGTTCGTCAGGGTGTTTGCCCCTGTTATTGCTAATGACAGAAAAATTAATGATTGATTTCCGTTTTTGATTCAAAGAAAAATTTATTTCTTATGTTTTTTTTACTGAAACAAACATACACACACACACTCACACAAATACACACTTAACACTCTTAAACTTTGGAGAAATGGAAATTTTTGTGGGGTTTGGCGATAAATATTAAAATGACCCACACCAGGCTGGGAGATGTGCATGTGTGTCTGTGTGTGTTTAAAACTCTTATTACCATAGCATTTGGTTGATTTCTTGGTTGTCTCGGTTGTCTTGACTTTGGCAAAAGTATTCATGTGTTATTTAATTTTATTTAATTTTGTTTCATTTATTTAAATATTCTCTATTCATTTATCAGTAGATTCGTTTTTCTCTTAAATCGTTTTTGTTGTTTATGTTATTGGTAATAACTTGAAATTTGTTTGTAACATTTTGCAACTTAGAAAAATATTTTAAGAAAGTAGGCTGGATGACGCTTTCTTTTGCCTCTAGTGTTAATGATGATGTCAATAGCCAGGAAGTCTTATACAACAGTGGGTGTTAAATCAATTATTTCTTTTTTCTTGAGAATGAAATACATAATTATTTTTGTATATCCTTAGATGAACTTGATTAATGTTTAAATTCTAAAATTTTAAATTAAAATTTAAAAGTTAATATTAAAAAGCTTTGGGGCTAAAAGATATTTCTTATTATTGGTAAATAAGCTTTGAGATATATATGTAAATAGCCAGTGGGTATAGAAAATTAAAGAAAAACAAATGCTTAGCACCTCCTGGTTGCCAGGCTGATACTCCACCACTAGACCACGAAGACATTGAACTATCAGTGCTTAAATTTTTATTTATGCTATCGTTTATGTTAACTTTTTTTCTATATTTAACTTAAAGGGTGCTGTATACCAACAAAACCCAGGGTACAAAGGTGTTGAGCTACGAAATTCCCATGAAAAATTTTGAAAATTTTTAAGACCTTCTAAATTAGCCTTATTAATGGCATTTAATTTGCAACTACAATTAAACATTTATTTGTGACAATTAAATTTTTAATTTAAAAAGTAAATATTTTATTTTAATTAATGCGAATGGTAATAATTTTTTCTGTGTTCTGTGTTTGATGAAATTGGTGCTTTCCATACGCCTTGATTTAGGTAGAGATTACTTGATTAAAATTTATTGTGTATGTGCCAAATGGGGGAACACAAAAATCAGGGGAATTAGTTCACAGGATAATTCTTTAAGAGGAGTACTTTCACCACTTCTATTACCCCTAATTACAAACAAAACTTTTAGCTTGAGAGCAAATGCACTAAAATAAAGGTATGCACAGGGGATGGCTTTCCTTGCTCCTGCAAAGTATTTAAGTAAAATTAGTTTTGCGTTGAATAAGGCAATAGTGACACATATCTGTAATTAAAGGGACATTCAAAGTTGCTATTGGTAAACTGGACAGTAATCTGTCGTGGAGGAAGGAGTTAGAAACACAACAAATTCGCTCTATGCTTGCGGTAAAATACTAGACCAAATATATGGTCTTACGATAAGCTTAAGGTAAGGATGTGATCCTGGATAAAATTGGTTTCAAAATCTGTTTTCAGAGGGTATTGTAAAGAAATATGAAGCTCGATAAAAATGAGCGGGACCGTTCACTTAGGAACCATTTTGTCATGGTCCTAAAACTTCGCTTTATTGGAAAGCCAGGTGGGGTGTAACTGTCAAAAAAAAAGGCAGAACGGCAGAACTTCAACCAAGAATAATAATAATTTCTTTTCGTGTGAGCCCCAGGTAGAAGGTTGAGGACTGAGTAGTTAAAAGGACTTAATGATTTCCGATCATTGAAGTTTTATTTATGCAGAGATAAAGCAGCCAAAAGATCTATTTTCCTGTCTTTCTAAACTTTAAACTCAAGGCATTACTTGATCGTGAAACAAGTGCACATTTACTGGGTTCGGGAACCCAGGGGTTCTGAGAATAATAAGATATTCGACGAACATGTGAGACAAAGAGTACAGTTGCTAAAAATGCAAAAAATATCCGCGCTCCTGGAGACTTGCAGCTAGAATTAAGACAATTTGTTTATGGCTCATGCCAAAAGTAAAAGAAGTCTTGCCAATAATGGTTGCAGGTTCTGTGCTGGGTATGGGATTAAATAGAGTTTTAAGTCTATTTTACATTATTGTGCAGTGATCGTGTGTTCCAGTGAGACGAGAGCGCCAAGAGATATCTATGAGCTTTATCACATCAAATTAGTAAAAGTGAAATTACTGGGTTAACGTTTCCTCTTGTCTGGCAACACCAATGCCCTAGAGGGATTTTCAGAGATCTTAATAACCAGCCAGTTTAAATTTACCTTGGATTGTAGAGCGACTAGAAATTCCTATTAATGATCTTTTTCCCTAATCTAACGCCCAGAAGAAAAACAGTTCTCTTCCTCTTCTGCGCAGGGCCTGTCTTACTTATCAGAACGGGCGGGTTCCCTGGTTTCCATGTAACCTTTTGCTTATCGCCATTTATGGAATTTTCTGACCAACTTTGCGAAAAGTTTGGAAGGCTGTGCCGAAGGGGAATTTAAGAATTTAGACTCCAAAAGCTTACGCCTCCTTACATAATTGAAAAAATGAATTATATACCATCATGCTTGATTACCTGAGCAGAATTTACTTCAAGGTGAAGTAGTTCTCTGGACACATATTTAACTCATAAATAATTTCCCTATAAATATTTTTCACGTCAGAAATAATATTTCAATTAAAAGTATTCGCTTAGGCCACTCATATCAAAAAGCCTCTTAAAGCAAAATAATAACACAAAAAAAATAAATTTAATTAACAAATTAATCAAATGGTAAAACAAAAATTTCAAAAGTGCCAAAAGAAAACAAAATGATTTATAACTTTAGTTAAAGGCAACATATATGAAACACACACATGTAAGTTAACAAACCCTTTAAAATCTCGCAATAATACAAAGAAAACATAAATCAATTTTAAAAGAAAAGAGAAAAAAAAACTGTATCAGCTCGTACAAGGCCTTAACAGAAACCACATATTGGACTTAAGGGAAATTGATATTTTTTCTGTCTACAACTTCCGCATATTTGCACTTGTTGGATATTTTTTTTCTCTTTTGTCTTTTGTTAAAAGTCGAAACACGTTTTCTTAAGACAAAATAAACATAAGTTTAACACTTTCGTTTATACAATTACGTTAACATAGATACAAACATATGTATGTATGTTTAGCAAAACAAATTGTTTTTTAAACACCAACAAAAATATTCCAACTTCTACCCTTTAGAAAACGCGACTAGTCCGTATGTGTGTGTATGAATGGTCCATAAATGAGTAAAGCTGCTCCCAAAAGTAACCCAGTTGTATGTACAAAACATGGTCCATTTAACATTATGACGTCCTAAGGCCGAACTACTTAACCCATCCTTGCACTAAATCGAAGTAGTTTCAAAACTACTTTATGTTACAGAGGACTAATTTAACAACTACGACAACTCAGTTGCAATCGTTAAGACACGAACACCTGTCGCTTAACTACAAGTTCTTTTTCGACAATGACATGGTTCATCACTGCCTTACATAGGACCAAGTTGTAACTAATCAATTTCAACTAAAATTTATCATTTTTTGCAGGGTAATCGAAACACATATACATACATACGTCCGTATCTGTGCGTATGTACGTCCGTATCTGTGCGTATGTATGTGCGCCTATATATCTCTTTGTGGGTGAAAAATTTGTATTACATGTGGCTAAAAAGAATGTGGGTAAAAAAACAATCCTAAGTCCAACACAATGTTAAAGCTATTAATCATGTAGCAGTAGCCGTGTTTTGCGAAAAAAAATATTAAAAAACTTATGAGAAGCAAAAAAAAAAATCTCTCGAAAAATCCCTCATCTTTAACAAAACAAAAAAAAAAAAAATACAAAAATACAGGAAGCCCACATTCTTAAACGTAACATTCGTAACGTAACGTGCGTAAAATTTGCTTTGGTAAGCAAGAGTTCACGATGGCAGTAAAATCGTTGCATTTCAACACGTCCTGGTTAAACTATTGTTTTAAGATCTGTATGAAATAATTTTATACTTGATTTCCTTTAAACCTTTTTTTTAAGGAATGTGTTTAAAGATTTTCTTTTAAGGTTAAAAATGTGCTTAAACAAAATTTTGTTTAAGGGTTAAATATATTTTTAAAGTCTCTTAAAATTTAAATTTTAGAGTACATTTTTTTAAGTATCGAATATTTTACAGTTTTTATTAACAGCAGCAATTTATTTTATATAAAAATTAGACTCTTTTCTATTTAATAAACTTCTTGAATTTGAACACTAAAAAAATTTTTGTTAAAAAAAGGATATTTTTTTCTTACAGGATATTAGCAATAGCTCTGGGACTTTAAAATTTTTATATATATCCCTTTTACCAACAATTTTTTTTCATGTTGGCAAATTAATTTTTTTTAATATTTTACCAATTATTTTTTTGTTAAAAATTGATTTTAATAAGTAAATGGCAGATTATCGTTTGAAAAAATTTACTGCAGTTTTTGCTAAATATTGTACAAGAATGGTTGTTGAAAAACATTAAAAAGGAATTTAATAAAATTTAGCTTAGATTAAAAAAATGATCAAGGAGCTATAATAATTTGAGATATGATGATATGATTGACTCTCACGAGTTTTATATTAAACATAGCCAAAAGTTGACATAGACTTGGTAGTAATCCAGGGAGACCAAAATGCAAGTTATATAAAAAACCCAAACAAAAATGTAGGTGACTTGAATGTATCATTTTTATTAAAACATTTCTGTAGATTAGGAAAACTTTTTTAAAAAGCTTTAATTAATTCCAGAACGCAATAATATAAATTTGAATCTTTTTTAATTAAATATTTAAATGGATAAGCAAAACTTTTTATGGAACTTTAGTTTAGGGTAAAATTAGGCTGATATTACAAATTTCGATGGTAATCGAACCAAGGATGCAGGTAGCTTCCATATATTAAAAAAAAATTGGTGTAGGTTAACAAAGTTCAAAAAAAATGAAAATATAAATATGGGCGACCTTTTTAAAGCAATAAATAATAAAAAAGGACAAAAAATTAAATTTTTGGAAAAAATCGTAGCAAGGATAAGGGTGAAACCCATAGATTCTTTACAATAAAATATTACCACTCATTAAGAAAAATTGTCTTAGATATGCTCTTACCTATAAATCACGTATATATGTAAGTTTCTTTTGTAAGCCGTAGGTAAACAGGCATTTACATGAAGCTATTTTTAACTTTAAAGACAAAACTTAAATTTAGATCAAGGATACCGGAAATCATTTATATTTTTTTCTAATTATAATATTACTACAGACTAAAAAATGGACAGAATGGTTCAGGACAGCTTAAAAAAAACACGATTTTTTAAAAAAAAAAGTATGCAAAATGGCACCAAAACGTTGAAAATGGCACTAAAAACGGCGAAAAATTAAATAAGAAATAAAAAAACTTTCTGTGCCAAATTTCATTAAAATGTCTTTAAAATTGCGTCCTGTACTTTGGTCACAAGAACAGTAACATAAACACCCAGCCAGACGGACGCACATGCTAACATCGACTTGGGAAGTGATTCTATGTCGATCGGTATACTTGAAGGTGGATCTCATACATTTACTTCCGGGCGTTATAAGCATCTGCAAACGCATCATATCCCAAACGCGTATAAAACAATAAATGAAATAATAAAATATAATTAAATATTAAATAAAAAAAAATAATAAAATAATAAAAAAAATTTAAAAAATCTGCGGTTTGCATACTTAGTACAATCATGTGTTTTTAAAAATATTTTAAAAAAGAATTAATCTACAAAGTATCACATAAAATATTTAAATACATAGAAAATATCCGTTTGACATCAGTAGATATAACCAAAGTTCATTATTATTTTATCATTTTACAAAATAATGAAAAAAATAAGTTGTATTTGCCATTTTCAACTTGCCCTAAATATGACAAATCAAGAAGAAGGCAAAAATAATTTATCGATATTGTACTGGGTAGGGCTTCATAGGGTTAAAAAGTTTATTTACATAAAAAATTGTTACTCTCTTATTTTCATTAGCTATTAAAATATAATGACAGAAAATTTAAAAAGAAAAAACAAAGAAATTATAATTTTTTAATGCAATTTTAGCCAAAAGTTGCAAGTTTTGAACAGCTGCAAAATGGAGCAGTGTGGCTTAGCTTTCGTTGTGAGAAAGAATTCGTCCTTTGGTTTATTTCAATTTGAAATTATTTTTATTAGGACTTTGGCCTACGACCATTGTCGATAGAAAATGTTATTTGCTCCATTATTTTAAAATATTGGAGCAACTGCTTTGAGTGCAAATTTTTTTTAAACCCTTTAAACACATTTTTTGGTGCTTCCTGTAACACTATTCACAATAGAAAATATATAATATGTGTCAACACCATTGTTATACGCCTTTGTTTTAGTGTTTGTTTGCTATAAAACCCGTTACTTAAGAACATCCATGTTGGTGTATAAATAAACACATATTTGCACATACGCGCACTCTCTGGCCCTGTACGTGCCGCCAGCCATTGTATACGTTGGCAGTAAAACGTTTTTCATAAAAATTTTTACCGCCAACACAAGATTTAATTAAACCAAAGACTTGATTTATGAACGAAAGGATACAATAATGTTCCATAAACGTTTTATACGAAGTTTTATTGAATACGTTTAAGTGTGTGTGTGTATGTGCTTGTGTGTATTTGTTTCGGTTGCATTTTGAGAAAATATTTACCACTCCATAACAAATAATGGTGTATTACGTGGACGAGTGTGTATGTGTGCATACTTTCATACAAATGCCAAAGGGCCAGAAAAGAAGAAATAAGTTGCGGGAAAAAAATAATTGACAGGAAAAAGAACGACGACAACGTGGAAAGCGAACGGAAAAAGAAATTTACAAACCCAAGTGAAAGGGTTAAAAGACAAAAACAGAAGCAATAAGTTCAATTTAAAATAATAATGAGAGCGACATTTACAACAAATACTAGAAGGAAATATGAAAGAACTAGATCTTTCTTATTTATTTATGGTGATTTTATTGGGTTTCTTGATATTTAACTTCTTAACTTCTAATTTATAATAATTTTTTAATTATTGTATCTTTTAAAATTTTTTTTAAATTTTGTAAAATCTTTACTATTAATAAATAATTTGTAATAACTGTGCGTTTTTAAAAATACATGTAAAAGATAAATATCACTTTCTACTTGTTTTCTAAAATTTCCGTTAAAACTTAATTTATTTTACGCTTAAAAATGATTTTATTTTAAGTTTAATTTAACAAAAATGTTCCTTAATACAATGAAGTAATGACTTATTATAACTTTCTTTTTAAAAAAATATTTTCAATTAAAGATTTAATACTTTTATGCTACTGACTATTGACAGTTAAAATGTTGGCGGCAATACCAACTGGGTTATACTTTCTGACCAAGAATACAAGAATAGAAAGCCAAAGATTTTAAGCAAATGAGTTTTGAAGATTAAAGCAAAATGTGGTGCTTTAATAAAAAAGTATTGATTTAAAAATGAAATTTTTTATCGCCTTTTTAGTTTACAGCGAATTTTCATAGTGGTTTTACATAAAGAAATCCACTGTTTTATTGTCCCCCCTCCCTTTTATTCAAAATTTTTAAGGCTTCTTTTGATACTTTTTTTATAATTTTGTTTTTGCTTTTGGTTACAAATTTTGGTACTTTTTATTTTTATTGTTTTGTTTTTGCTTTTAGTTACAAATTTTCTAAAATTTTCATTTAAATATATTTTTCCCACATTTAAATGTTGGCCAAAAGATTTCTAAGAGAAAAAGAAATAAAAAAGTTTTAATTTGGGTTATTAAAAGTGGAAAAAAAATGTTACGGTGGCATAAAAGAAGATTTAAGATTTAAAAGGATTTAGCTTTGTAATCGATTTAAAAATTTATTAATGCAAACCATTACTTTTACAGAGTTTTTTTTAATTTTTTAAGGTTGAATTGCTTATTTTTTGCAGTAAATAAATTCCAAGAAACGGGGGTTTTTTGTTTTATTTTGTAATTACTTGAAAGGGTTGAATTTTTATGTTGTAAATAATTAAAAACAAAAGACAGCTAATGATGTGTAAATTTGGTAAAGGTTTTAAACTAAGTTCTTGAGGTAATTTGTTCAAGACAATTTTTAAAAGTGCTTTTTACAACGTTTTTTTTTAAAGTAAGAAACTTGATTTCAATAAAAGAAAATTCAGTTTACACAAAGCTCTTTTGAATAACGCATGAAGCATTATCTTGTTGGCAGGTATACTGACCTGTTTTTTAGCAAAAAGTTATTTTTTAAAAATACAGTAAAGACATTTTTTTTTATTTCTATATAAAAGACTTAAATACTTATAATCTTGCTTTTATCCTAACAAGGTATCGACCAATTAGCAGGTTGTCAAAGTCGTAATACATTAGCAACACAACAAATTTAATGCAGCATTTCCACTGTAACATTGTATGTAGTTCGGAAGTGATTTCAACAAATTTTTTAAAACATTTTTGTGATTAACAAAAAATATTGTGGAGAAAAAGGATGATAAATGCCTGAAGCAAAGGACGAGGCACTTCTTTAAAGCAGTTTTTTTAGTCTAACGTTTAAGAACAAGCTTTTAAAATTTTTGACGTATTTAGGCACTTTGAAACTGTCAGGGACTTGTGGGGTGAAGTGTTTTGTATTTACTTTTTAATTTCTATGCACTGATTTTTAAAAATTTTTGAGAAATATGCTTTTTTCTGCAGAATGCTTTGAAATATAGCAAACTGACGAATGTCTTCTCTGGAACGAAAACTGACAAAAAACAAAGGTGCTTAAAATATTTTTTTTAACAAAATGAAAGATAACAGTGTTCACTGGTGTTTACAGATTTTCCTTTTTCGAAAGCAATCAGTTATTATCAATGTTGATAGAATCATTTTTGGCAAAATTTCATTGGCTATTGATGGCTGCGATAGTACACAGGGACTAGATTCCCCTCAGAGAAGTCTTTAAGCCCATAAATTTCTTTAGGTGAAGTGCAAAAAACTTTTAAATGAGACAGACTGTATCATGGCCACTGAAACAGTCTCAAAAATATATTTTTTGGGTTTCAGTTTGATGTGCTTAAAGAAACGATAATAACAAATTAGCTAAAAACCACTTAGACACCGTGGGTATTTTAAAAGAATCTGTTGAGCCGAGTGAAATAACGAGTGAAGGTAAAGGCAGTGTTTGCTTAAAGAAATTAATTATTTCAAATCAAAATTGATTATAAGTTGCGAATTTTTTTTTTAAGTTTTCCAAATCACTCACGATGATGTTTAGTGATTTCAAGGGTCACAAAAGTAAAAAATTTGTAACGCGTGACATAACGTGAGCATGAGTGACTATTTTCGGAAAACGAACAGGAAATTTTCTAAAGCATAAAAAACAATTAAATCATCCCAGCCGTTTAGCTGGTGTTTAAAATCAATATTTTAAACCAAAATTTAAATAAACATACATATTTGCATATAATGCTTATATAAAAACGTATTTTTTAAATTACAATGAATTATATTTGAACTAACATGAGTCTATTGTGAATTATTACCAAAAAAGTTAATGCCTAAAAAATGTTAACTAAATGTCAAAATTAGTTTTTATAAGCTGCAAAATAAAATGAATTATTACTACTTGAACTACCGAACAGAAAAGTCTAGTTTTTAATCTTGGAGTAGCACAGATTTACTTATTCCTTTATAGTTCTACGGGTCATTGTAGAACTATAAAGCATTTAAAGAAAGTTGGATTAGTCGTCTTGCTACAAAGGTGCACCCTACCACCAGCAATCTGCTTAGCTGGAATCCCGAACTCTAACCAACCCGACCTTCTTTTTTACATGGTCCTTTCGAACCGTTGAGAGCCAGGAATTCTCATCTTACTCATCTTTACAAAATCAAGTAAAGCTCCCTAACATATTTGGAAGTAATATTCTCACCATACTACAGAATGAGGTAAAGTACAATCTGTATAAATTTATGTATTTAGTTTCATTCGAGCAACTAAAAGTAAAAACGAAATCGCTTACGCAAAGGAAAAAATAAACGGGAAAAACGTGGAACGGGGAGAAAAATAATAAAACCCTTAAAACCCCAGAAAAAAAAAAGTGGAATTTGTATAAAAAGGTCGTAATTTTTAATAGCAAATTTTCCGAAATATCAGCATTTATGTATGTGGAAGAAATAAAAGAAAAGAGGAAAGGTGTAATCGCAATTAAAATTTTGGCATTATATTTCTAAAATCAAGGAAAGCTATAGAAAAAAAAAATATAAATTTATTTCAGAAAAATTGATTAAAAAAGAAAGAAAAAAAGAAGTGCAAGTCGAGAAAAAATAACAACAAAAAATACAATAAGAAATCCGTTAAAGTTTCCGTTTTCAAATTGTATTATACATACAAATTTCATATATCGTATACATAAATTTGCATATAGGCATATTTTGGTATTTGCCAATTTGTTAATTTATCATTATTTTGCATCTTCTTAATTTTCTTAAGTTACATGCAAACTCACTTTGAGAAAAGATTAAAGAGAAATTTTAAGAAGCAAACAAAAGAGTTATAATTCTTAAAAAGTGTGGTGAAGTTTATTTCAACTCTCTCTTAATTTCTTCTTTGCTTTAACTAACATAAATCTTCTTAACATTAAGTTCAATTTAGAGCGCAATTCAAACTTTGATTTATTATGCATTAAAGCTTTCGGTCAAACAAGGTTTACAATGTTTTAAAGTTTATCCAATTGATATCCGATCAAAAGCTACTTCAAATTCCATCAAACATCAAACAACTCATTCTTTCCAGCGTAATAATACAAAATTGCTAAGGTAGTACTCAAAATTTTCTAAGTTACATTTATAAGGAAAAATAATAAATATATAAATAATGTTACTGTTTATTGGTGAACAAAACATATAATTAAAATTTTATATTTCTCAATGCCAATTTAATTACATGAAGTGCTGTTAGTGCTGGGAAAACGTGGTTAAGTGAATAAAATAAAGCAGCATATTTCAATAATTTCACATTAAAAATTTTCGAAGTTAAACTGATAATATTAAAGGAAAATCAGTAGAAAAATACAGAGAATAATACTTGCCTCCCTCTTGAAGTGCTGCACTACAAAACAAATCGTATTATAATTGCTTTAGTTATCAGTTTGCTGAAGAAAATCTTTCGTCTAGTTTAAAGTTAAAAAATTATCATTTTCTAATTACGTTGAAAGTTTATGTAACTATTGGAAACCAGAGATGATAAAGGGAATATACCAGAACAACTTCGAAATTCAATGGCCCAAACAAATAAAAATTTAAGGTAAATAATTTTTGAATTCTTTTTTCGTTTTATATTGTGAATACTAAACAAAAAGGGAAACCCTAACCATAAGGTATTCAAGATGTGTTGCATATTATACAACGTAATACACAACTCCTTTTTATATATCAGCATAAATTTTTTTGAATACTAGAAACTTGAGCACTAATGAAACACTTATGAAGTTAAGCTGAAAAGGATTTAAAGCTTTGGCATCTGCTTCGAAAAAAAAGAGAAATCTAACCCGGAAGAAGTTTTCGAAAAATCTGATCATATTGAGTAACTTTAAATTTAAACCCTGACCTAAAGGAAACAAAAAATTTACCTTAGTTATTTGTCGTATTGTTTCAATACATCCTTCCTAAAAACAGTTTCTGAACTCCAAATAAGAGCTACTGTAATCAGCTAAACTTTTGCGTCTACAAAATTATTTTTGGAATCTAATTTTTTAAAGTTCTTACCAAAATTAAAATTTTAGAACAAAGTCTGTCATAATATAGTTCGAATTAAAATTCTCTTGCTGAAAATCATGTCTATTTCAAACGATAACTTTTTGGATCAAACACAATCCTTAGTTCAGGATAAATTCGTTTTTGATGTTGAACATCTTCTTTCATTTTGCTCAAACTTTAGTAGTATGGAAATACAAGATCAAACCGATTCTGTTCTGGAGACAAAACTCACTGATCTTGAAAACAGATGGAAGAGATTGGAAGTTTCATATGAAAAGGTCATGCTTTCACCTATCTCGGTAATAAGCAAAGAGTTGAAAGACAGTGCAAAAGCGGACTTCTGTGCATGTTCGGAAGCTTTTTACTCTTGCAAATCGAACATTATAGAGATACTTAAAATAGTAAGAATAGCACCTGCAGCACAGAGTACAGCTGCCCGTTTTAGTGTACCCCTTCAAGATAGCCCTATTCAAAACTCTAGCATGCACATAAAACTTCCTCCTTGCGATACGGAAGTTTTTGAGGGTAGTTATGAAAAATGGCCATCATTTCGTGACATGTTCACGGCCGTATATATAAATGGTACGAATTGCCCACCAGTAGTAAAATTATTTCATTTGCGGAACAAAACAGGAAATGAAGCAGGAGCTATCGTAAAACGCTACCCGCTGTGCGAGGATAGCTTTGAATTGGCTTGGAATGCCCTCAAAGCACGGTACGAGAACAAAAGAGTGCTGGTAGATCATCAGCTACAAACTCTATTTAATATACCAGTAGCTAATTCAGAGAATGGTAGCACACTTCAGAAAATCCACTCTACTGTCACTGATGTCCTCCAAACTCTTAAAAGTTTAAACGTCAACACTGAGAATTGCGATTTTTTTATCGTGTACTTAGTCTGTTCCAAACTTCCAAAAGAAACTCTTGCTCTGTGGGAACAATCTCTAAAATCCCATCGAGAGTTACTTAAGTGGTCTCAGTTAGAGGAATTTTTAATTGACAGGTATGAAGCTGTGGAAAGAATTTCGAATATGATGATCACAAGAGATTTTTTTGGCATGCCAAACATTCCCAAATCTAACATTCAGTCATATGCTTCATCGGAAAAACTTAACCCAACATGTAAAATGTGTAATGGTGACCATAATCTCCGAATGTGTCAAAAATTTAAGGAGCTAACAGTACAGCAGAGAATCGATTTTGTATCAGCAAATAAAATTTGCAACAATTGTCTTTCTTCAAACCATCTAAAATCGAAATGTCCTAGTAAGAAAACTTGTTTTGTTTGCAAAATGAATCACCATACCTCTCTGCACATAGTTAAACCCAGCAATTCTAATAGACAGCTAAATGATCCAAACCCTTCAAAATTTGAACAGCCTCTACCATCTCTTCCTCACCAGAAAACAGTAAGTTCAGAGCAAATCACCAACTCAGAAGTAGATTTCCCATCGACATCTAGGCAGGCAAAAAATCTACAAGTTCAAGCTAATGTTTCACTCAATACTGAATTTATTCTGCTCAGAACGGCCTTGGTGCACATTATACATATGGGAGAGCTATTCACAGTGAAAGCCCTAATTGACCCAGGTTCTCAGAGAACATTTCTGTCCCAAAGAATCAAGAATAGGCTACAACTTCCAACTCGGAAATCCCAGGTTGATGTAATTGGTATAGGAGGTCAGGTACAAACGGCCACTAAAGAATGCGATCTCGTCCTTTTTGCCAAAAAAGCAAACATCAAGATCTCAATTAGTGCTATTATTTTACCAAAGGTAACTAACCATATTCCTTCAGTTTCTTTTGAATATCCAAAGTCGGAAATGATTAATATCGACTTAGCAGATCCTACTTTTAACCAATCCTCTCAGATCGACCTTATCCTTGGAAATGATTCAGAACGTTTTATTAACATTGACGGTATTAAGAAAAATATTTGTGGTAATGTGTCAGCTTACAATACAATATTTGGTTGGGTTCTCAGTGGTCCAATTAAAGCTAGCCCAGTTCACACCTTTACAACCTATACTACTCCCTCTGAAAACTCTAGTCTGAATAATCTTCTGAGGAAATTCTGGGAACAAGAGGAATTACCTTCACCTAAACACATATCAAAAGAAGATCAGTATTGTGAACAATTTTATGCACAGACTACAACACGGGAGATTGATGGTAGATATATGGTACGATTACCATTCAAAAAGGAATTTCCGAACACTATATTTCTTGGTGCTTCCCGAAATTTAGCGCTGGGACAATATGCCCGTATGACACAATCTCTTTCAAAAGACCCAGAACTTCAGACCCAATATAATGAAGTGTTAAATGAGTACCTATCTCTTTGCCATATGGAGAAGACAACGTTCCGAGAATTATGCGTGGATAACAAGTTTTTTTCGAGTTATTTGCCACACCACGCAGTGTTTCGTCCTGAGCATAAAACGACAAGGGTCAGAGTCGTTTTTAACGCGTCAAGGAAAACAAAATCTGGGGTATCTTTGAACGATGTTTTACTTACTGGTCCCACTTTGCAACAGGATCTTATGAATATAATTCTTAATTGGCGTATATATCAATATGTGTTCAATGGCGACATTCAAAAAATGTATCGCCAGATTTGGGTACACCCAGAAGATAGGCCATTTCAAAGAATTTTGTTCCAGGAAAACCGAAATGCTCCTTTTAAGGACTACCAACTCAAAACAGTGACTTTTGGAGTAAATTGCGCTCCATATTTGGCAATACGGACACTTCTCCAATTGGCAAATGACTCAGAAACTCAATTTCCCAAAGCCGCTTCCATTTTAAGAAATGAAACATACGTGGATGACATATTATCTGGCGGCCACTCAATTGAAGAGGCACTGAATGCTCAATCAGAACTAATCTCAATTTTAAAATCAGCAGGATTTTCATTAAAGAAAATCACTGCAAACAATACCCAATTACTCTCAAAAATCCCTCCCGAGGATTTGTATGATTCTGATTTTCTTCGCTTCCATGAAGCAAGTACAACAAAAACTTTAGGAATCAGGTGGAATGCTCTCACCGATTCGTTTTCGTACTCTTTTTGTTTAACTCCTCAACCAGTTAAGGTTACTAAGCGCTCTGTACTCTCTGCAGTGGCAAAATTATTCGATCCTGCTGGATGGATAAGCCCAGTAGTTATCAGAGCCAAAGTGCTCATGCAAAATCTTTGGTTGGAAAGTCTTGATTGGGATCAAGATATAAGTCACGATTCTCTCGAAATATGGAACGATCTTCTCTCAGATCTTCCCAACATAGAGCAAATTACTATCCCAAGATGGATTCAATACACAACCACTGCTATTGTACACATACATGGCTTTTCAGACGCCTCTAAACAAGCTTACTGTGCTGCAGTTTATATTAGATGCCAATCTAGGGATAACATCACGAATTCTAACTTATTAGTGGCGAAGACCAAAGTAGCGCCCCTACAGACCGTCAGTTTACCACGGCTGGAGCTTAGCGGAGCTGTTTTGCTAGCAAATTTAGTGAGCCAAGTAGTAAAGCTTCTAAGTTTAGAGGAATCCCAGATTATATTATGGACTGATTCAACGATTGTGTTAGGTTGGTTGTCTAAGCCTCCAGTGACCTGGGAAACGTACGTTGCCAATCGCATATCTCAGATTCACCGATTAGTACCGAATGCTATTTGGCGTCATGTCCCGACTCAGGACAACCCGGCTGATATTGGAACACGTGGTTGTCGGCCAAAAGACCTCATTGTCAATCCCTTATGGTGGCATGGGCCCTCTTGGCTTGTAAATCCCCCGACAGAATGGCCCGCCAAAGTAGAGATACCCCCTTCACAATACTCTCTAGCAATATCCACTAGTGCAACCCAAATAAGTGATATATTGGAAAACTTTTCCTCTTATCATCGAGCGCTGAGAGTTTTGAGCTACGTTTTTCGTTTTATTCAAAAGTGTCTACCTAAACAGAAACCCCACTCAGGTCCCGTCTCATTGAATCTTTCTCAGGGCGAAGTGAACACGGTTAAAAAGAGACTTATAATTCTTGCGCAAAGATCATTTCATGAATACGAATATAGATGTCTATCAAAATCTCAACCAATTCCCGAGAAAAGTTCTCTAAAAACATTAAATCCATTTATGGACTCAGATAAAATTCTGCGAGTAAATGGTCGCCTTTCGCAATCCTCTCTTCCATACAATGAACGCTTCCCCATAATCTTACCTGGAAACTCTCGATTCTGCCAATTATATTTAACACATTTGCATGTAACTCTGGCACACGCAGAATGCAACCAAATGTGTAGAATGGTTCAGACTGAATTTTATATTGCCCGATTTAAATCACGAATTAAGAAAATAATTCGGCACTGTAAACCATGTATTATATTTAGGCAGAAAAACTGCTCTCAAATAATGGCTCCATTGCCCCCAGATAGATGCAATCTCTCTGCGCCATTTCAAACCACAGGGGTTGATTTCGCTGGACCCTTTGAACTCAAAACTTCAAAATTACGTAATTCTCCATGCATAAAAGGGTTCGTATCAATCTTTGTTTGTTTTAGCACCAAAGCCATACATCTTGAGGCTTGCTCGGACTTATCCACTCCGGCTTTTCGAGCGGCATTCTCTCGTTTTATTGGGAGGCGGGGGCTCCCTTACAGGGTAGTGTCTGATAATGGCCGCAATTTCCTTGGTGCAAGCAGGGAATTGAACAGAGAGTTCGCTGCTTTTATAAACTCAGCATCAAATGATATCTCTCAAAGATACGTGACTCAGGGCTTCGAATGGAGTTTTATTCCACCATATTCCCCACACATGGGCGGCCTCTGGGAAGCGGCTGTTAAAAGTTTTAAATTTCATTTCAAACGCATCGCTGGAGCACACCGATTTAATTTCGAAGAGTTTTCTACCATTCTGGTCCGTATAGAGGGAATATTAAACTCACGACCAATCTCTGCGATATCAGAGGACCCGGCAGATATCACCGCTCTGACCCCGGGACATTTTCTATGTGGTAAGCCAATAATGGCATTTCCGGAACCTAGATTTGAAAAAATTTCTCTTATTAACCGATGGGAGAAACTAAAAGCTCTTCATCACCAGTTTGCCCTTAGGTGGAGAGAAGACTACTTGAAAGCCCTACACAAAAGATATAAATGGAAAAATTCTATCTCTAATCTTGAACCTGGTGATTTGGTTGTTGTGACTGATGATTTAGCGCCACCATCAGAATGGCGTCTAGGGCGGATAGTAAATACTCACAAAGGTTCTGACGATAATGTAAGGGTAGCTGACGTCCGAGTAGCTAGCGGTGTCATAACACGGCCCATAGTCAAACTATGTTACTTACCATTTCTCAATGAACATGATTCTGTTCGCAACTAGAGTTTTCGAAAAATTGTTCACCAATAAACTTGTCTTCTATTCCTAAATGTTCATTTACAAACTTATCTATTATTTATAAAGTTGCTCTTTTTTTCCTATTTTTAATGATTTTTAATAGGCCGAACTATCGCAGGCGTAATCCGAAAATTCATCAATGCATGCTGTGTAAACAATTTCATGCTCTCCGATTTTGTCGCCGGTTTCTAAAAATGGGTATCAAGGCAAGGACTAAGGTAGTCCGACGTTATCGGTACTGCGAAAACTGCTTAGCCAGGAGCCACGAGCTTAAGTCGTGTTTATCTAGGGATACTTGCCACAAATGTAAGCGATACCACCATACGCTCTTACATCCTACTGACGGCCAAACGAAAGATTTGCGTATTAGAATCGGAGGACGGTTTAAGTCGAGTCCACCTAACAACAACACGCCTTCAAGTTCCAGAAAAGGCCAACAGACGGAATCTTCTTACCCATCATCCGCCTCCAATCAACAGATCATTTCAGAAGCCATTCGTTCACTCGCACAAGTGCTATGTGCCCAGCCCGAATTTAAAGTTGCACCAGTGCAAGGGGGCCGGCATGTTTAAAATCAATATTTTAAACCAAAATTTAAATAAACATACATATTTGCATATAATGCTTATATAAAAACGTATTTTTTAAATTACAATGAATTATATTTGAACTAACATGAGTCTATTGTGAATTATTACCAAAAAAGTTAATGCCTAAAAAATGTTAACTAAATGTCAAAATTAGTTTTTATAAGCTGCAAAATAAAATGAATTATTACTACTTGAACTACCGAACAGAAAAGTCTAGTTTTTAATCTTGGAGTAGCACAGATTTACTTATTCCTTTATAGTTCTACGGGTCATTGTAGAACTATAAAGCATTTAAAGAAAGTTGGATTAGTCGTCTTGCTACAAAGGTGCACCCTACCACCAGCAATCTGCTTAGCTGGAATCCCGAACTCTAACCAACCCGACCTTCTTTTTTACAGCTGGAATTAAATTTTTTCCCAAAAACGGGTTAAATTTCATACTGTGCACACAAGCATATTTCCGCGGTTTTCTTTAGCAGCCTCGTATGTCATAAACTCAGGTGCAATATTCTTCTGTGGAGATGCCTGTTACGCCGAAAAATTATAGTCTTATACTCACTTTTAATTACTCCGATCGACAGAGAAACCCTCTTCTAAGTCGACTAAATCATGTCTGTCTATTCATCCATCTATGTGGTTACAGTCTTGGAAGAAATTTGTATAAAATTAGTTACAAAAGCATAGGTTGTTTGCTACAAGGACCAAACTTTTTTAAGTTCGTAATAATCGGCTTATTACTTCATAAAGCTCCTACAATAAAATTTTCCCAGAACAATCATATTTGGCTGTAGCTGCCACAAATATGAGAGCCATTGTAACACTGAACTTAATTGCAAATCTTTTTTTTTTAAACTTACCCCAGCAAATTTTGCTAAAACCAATTCTGCATTTTTTAAAATTATGACTCTAGAAATACGAAACTAAGGGTTACTGGCCCAGATTGAAGTTTAAAGTCAACTTCTTTATCAAAAAGTATTATTTGCCACGTTGTTTGTAATTTGATATGATAAGTCTTGTATTATTTGATATGATGAGTCTATATATATGAAACTAATGGCTATTGGACCAGATTAAGGTCCATATTAACCTTTGTGATCAAAAGGTGGAAGGCTTGTTAAAAGTACGTTAGTTGGTAGTTTGGAACATGCAGACGTAAACAAGTTTGAAATAGAACCGAAGCTTAAGTGTAGAAAAGGACCAGAAAAAAATTGGGTGAAGAAGACCTACTAGAGTCTCTGGCAGGAATCAAACCAGTGACCCCCATACTGGTGTACTTGCCCAGTTATTTACTTGTTTTCCATTTGAGTTTTTGGCTTTCTTTTCACCTTCAGCTTCACATTTTACCATTTTTCCTATTATAATACTAGAAAACGATGCAGTTAGAAAAAAATCATATCCGTCCGGTCGTGAGTTCTTTCGACTTCTAGGTTTAAGCCAATAGTCCCATATATATGTACATCTCACTGCTTAAAATTACTGACATATGATTTCAAAAAAACTTTAGTGTAGGGTATAATATAGTTGAGTTTGACCGGTTTTAACTTTCTTATTCGTTTTTTGTACCTTTATCTTAGTTAAAATAACAAATTAATATTTTTTTATATCATTTAAAATTGTTTAGTTTTTAAAAACTCATTTAAAGAATTAAAGGCAAAAATTATAAAATATTTTAAAATATATTTGTGATATTGTGCGGTTTTATTATTACTCTACAGCAAGAATCCGCTCCAAAGAATAGAATTTCTAAGCTTTTGAAAATACACCACCACAATCAGCTACGGCTTCTCGTCAGCATTCCTTCTATCCGAAACTACTGTTATTTAAATGTAAATTTGTTCTATTTAAACAAACTTTAACTAGAATTTGAATACTGGAATTATATTCATATTCTTATATTGCTTAGACTAAACTAAATCCACATACAACCCTATGTTCTCTTATTTTTATTCCCTTTGCATTTATCACTAGTTACTATTATTATTTAGCTTTATTATCTATTTTTAGCAATCAAGTAACTAATAGTAGTACCGAATAGAAAGAGGGACTATTTCGAGAATGTGTTACACTCGGTTAGTATCGGAATCAAAAAAAAATTCCATTCTTAACTATCAGCATTTTAATAATGAATTCAAAGCCGAATAAATGGAAATTATTATAAAATCTTGAGTTATAAAACGCACTAAGTTGACCTTTCCTGAATTCAAATATAAAAGAAATATATTTGAGCAGCAAAAATTTACATTAAATTAATTTAAAGATGGCCAAATTAATGTATTTCTTTTCTTGGTTTCTCACTATATCCTTAATATTTTAAACAGGCTGTAATAAATTTTCTCATTAGGAAGTAGAACTTTTTCCAAAAAGTTTATAAAACATTTAATGCCACAACAAACTTTATGGCATATTTTCGTTATTAGTCTGATTAATTTGGCTCTTTTCATAAATTGCTATTATGAATTAGGCAGCAAAAGCAGCGGCAGTAAAAAAACCAACAACGACAGCCTTTCTTATTTCAAAAACTTCTTAATTTTTTTTTTTTTTTTTAACAGAAGTGTTTTTATAATAAATTTGCCCCTTTTTGAATTTTCTTTCTATTTAAGCAACAGCAATGTCGTCATAGTCAGCGTCATCATCTTTATCATTGCCATCATCACTATCACCCTCATCTTGGTCATTTGAATGGCAGGATGTTTAAGTCAACACAGAAACAAAAACAAAATATAAAAGTTTTTAAGTTTTAAAAACGGAAGCATTTTATAAGAACCACATCATACATTATCCTAATCAAGGATAATTCATTAGTGTTTGAAATTGTTGGCATTTACTTTAGGTTAAGTAGACAAACAGGGCAACGAAATCCAAACAAAGCAAAATTAAACATTAAAAGCAAACCAACAGGCGAAGAAAAAGGAAATTAGTTGATAGAGAAATAAATTAAAATAAAATGTTGAGTGGATGTTAAATATATAAATTTTTTGTTTTATCTTTACAGCTAAAAATAAGGATAAAGAAAGGGATAAAGTTTTGTAAATAAATTAGTGTTTGTATTCAAAGAAGCATCGTCAAATTGCATTTGTTAATCAGCAAAATTAATTAATGTAATTTATTAAGTTTACCCCGAAAACCCCAAAAGCAAATTGATAAATAACAAAAACTTTTTGCAATAAAATACAAGATTAAATCAAAATCAATGGAGTTTTAATCAATTTAATATTTTCATATTCTTTGTTAACAGTTCGCTGTTCCTTATTCAAAGCATCAGTTTTTTTTTTCATAATTTTACACTTTAACTTTATAATTCTTATTATTAGCCCATAAAACAGACAAATATCTTATAAATGTTTATTAAAACATAAAAACTGAAATATTTTTATGCAGTTTTTTATTTAAAAGTAATCGCGAAAACAAGAAAAAAAATCAATTTACAAAAAATAAAAGATTAATAAATTTCAGCTTAATATTAACTGTATTTTAATATGTATGTTTTGAATACTTTAATATTAGGGCTATTCAGTGCAGAAAGAAAAAGATGTATATTTGTTATGTTCGATTGTGGTTAATGCAAATTTAAAGTTAAGTATCTGTCTGATTACCTAATAAACAGAAAAAAATAAAAATCTTTTTCAATTAAAAAATTTGCTAGTTTGATTAAAAAATGTTTGATAAACAACGTATAACAAATTCGCATATTCGATAAAATAATTTTAATTAAAAATTGTTACAAATTTTTTGATAAAAAAATTTATGTTTCAATGAATTAATTTAATTAAAAGTAAAACAGAAAAAAAAGAAACTGAAATGAAGAAAGATGAAAATATAACAGAAAACAAACATAAGAAGGAAATAATAAAGACAGAAAGAAATAATCATTATTAATTGCATTTATTTTTCAAAAATAATTAAACATTTAACTGTGGCAATCAAGTTTTAACTAAAACCGGTAAATCCTTTAATTATTGCGTTGACTGAAAAAAAATACGGGAAACTTTTTTCTGTGTTGGTTCTTAGGCATTTGAAAGCCAACTTGAAATTATAATCACAGAAGCGATGTGGCTCACTCTTATTGGGCGGTTTTTTTTAACAAAATTGTTGCACATGCAGTAAGAATAATCAATTGAAGACCCTGCATAAATTATAAGATCCAGGAAACATCACTTTTCATTATCGGTTTGGACTTTTTTTCATTTGAAATTAGTCGAATCTCGCGTTGTGCTCAATTGAAAACAAAATTATTGAGTTGCATCAATTCCTTTCCGAGATTTGAACAAGATGGCTCTACATTCGGTATGTCGGCCGTTTGCATCTACTTATTTAAACCAAAAGGGAAAGGCGGAAAAACCCGAAAACTGCCGCCCAATAGCTTTTTGTTCAGCATTGTCCATGGTTATAAAAACTATGATTGACAATCGTTTTGTTTTTTATCCGAAGTCCAATGGTTTACCAAGCGAACGGCTTTCGTAAAAGAAGTCTTATGGAGAACCTTCTTCTAAACTTGCTGCTTTTAACGTCAGCGATAAATTTTCTTGATTTTTAACAAATTTTTTAAGATATCTCACCACCCGTGTTGTTATTAATGAGACCTGCTCCAATTAGTTCAAAAATCAATTCAGGCGTTCCGCTAGGCTCCGTTCTCTCTTCTTTTCTATTTTTTATATTTCTTAATGACCTTCTCTGTCAGAATTCAAATTCTACCTATTCCTTTGCAGGCGACAGTAGCTAATACCATTCATACTCATTTGACTACAGGAGCATATCTTTGGAGATTGGAGCTGATGCCAATCTCCAATTAGGGCCCTGAAAATAGAGCCGGTTTTTATGACCGTAAGACTCCAGTGTTGTCTTGTGACACATAAATGCCCAGTAAGCCATGCAGCAATCCCTGCATTAATGGAAGATAAAAATGTTGGGGATATTAAAACTCTTAATGTTCTGAGCATGAAAATACAGTGCGATGTTTGTTGGATGTTTTGTATCGAAAGAAGCATCTAAGTGTCTTAGTTTTTAGAAACGTTATAGAAATTATTTTAAGCCCCCTATTTCCGATCGAAGATGGAATATAAGTTTTATTTTCAGGGCTGGTGCTCCAAAGTATATTTTGGAGTTACTTGGCCGCGTACAAAAACCGGAGGAGGTACTCATCGGTGACGTTAAGGTATTTTATTGCCCTAATTCACTCGAGTACCGTCGTAATTTGAAATATGTTTCACTATTCTACCAACACTATAAGCAGGACTTTGTGCGAGATACGCGCCTTTCAAAAAAGCGCAACCAGATATGGTTGACTGACCAGTGAATCGCCCTACGCGTTACAGTAAAAATTTGTTCTTTATGCGTACAGTTCGTATGGGGAATAAACTTTCTAAAGATGTATTTCCTGCCACATTTAATGTCGGAAAATTTTATTAAAATGCCCAAACATATCATCGTTCCTATATATTTCTGATATAAACACAACGCGCATCATGTAAAGCCGTCCCCTGAGTGCTTGGCTATTATGTTAAACAAGTTGGCAATGAATGTGTTTCGAAAATTTGCTGGCCAATTAGCTTTCACAATCTGACCTGAGGAATCAGGTGAAGCCACTGGCAGTCCAGCAAGAAATTACGCACTGAATGCCAAAATTGTTTGTAGCTCATGTTGCATACGGTTGGAAATGCTCCAAAGCTGTTTTGGATATCATTAGTCCTAAACAGCTGCGCAGGCCAGTGCACAAGATATAAATGCCATATATTTATTGATCATTTAAAAAAGTAATTCCTAAAAATAAAATTTACTTTTATTGTGTTATTTTTTATAATTTCTAGTTCTTTCGACCTAAAAACACCCTGAGCTTCAATTCAAACAAAATCATATTTACATGAACCCTCCTAAACCATATTTTCATTTTAAGTAAATATTCTGGCTCCAGATTAACGTACGCGTTATGGAAAAAGTGTAAAAAAAACAATTTCATATTAAAAATATTTGCAAAAATATGTTTAAAATTACTTTGAATTTATTAAGTTTAATAATAATTTTTATAAATATACTAGCTGACCCGGTGAACTTCGTACCACCTAACAGTTATTGAATATATGGATTTTTTTAAAAGCTTACAAAGTTTATTTAGTCAAATAGTTCCTTGAAATATATTTATAAAGAAAACAAAAATTCAAAAAGATTTCAAAAAAAATGGCGTTTCAGGTAAAAGCGGTTAAGGAAGCTATGTATTCTCGTGCATGGGTTATGTTTAGGTTAATTTCCTTCAGTGCAGTACATTGTAATATTCGAAACTTTTCGTTTTGTTATTAGGCGCAAGTACAAATAAAGCAGATGGTTTGCCCACACGTGAACAAACAACGTAGAGTTGGCCATGAGAAAAACATGAATTTTCTAAATTAAGACCAAAAATACTCAAGGACTGTCATTAAAAATGCAAGACGAATAAGAAATTGAATTCGCTTTAACTCAAAAGGCATATCGGTTGGTATCATCGGAATTCTCGGTATGAGAACTTCTTTACCTTTGAATTTTCCTCTAAGTATAATTGCGTGAATAACATGGACTATTAGTTTTGTTAACGCCAAGCGCGTTCCATTGCAGAAGTTTTGGTTGGTTTAAATTTCAAAGGACGACAACTACCGAGCCAACCTTCAGTTATAAGTTGTGCGGTGCTAAGTCAGGCACATCCAAAGAGTTTAAAACTTAAGTTGGATAGTTGGTGGCTTCATCTTCGTTTGTTACACAATCAATAGATTTAAAAGAATGCAGAGTACCAACGATTTGATTCTGAACTATATAGTTTAAATCATCAACATCTATATTTTTAGCTGCTAAATTGCCCGCTCACTCAACCAGTCATAATTGTTCCCGTTAGCAAATATGTTGGGGAATACTTTCTGGATGAGCTGTTATTTTGATGATACAAAATTACAAAAATTTTGAGGAAACGAAATCAATCCGTTTAATTCGTCGACAGGAATACGGCCATTACCGATAGTCAACAATTGGTTGAAGAAATCTTGAGGTGATATATCGTTGAACAATGTAACTTTCATGTTTTCTGTCAACTGAAGTATTTTTGCAAAACGCCAAAGAATTGAGGATTTACGCAAGCACTTATTCGATCAGCAGTCGTCGATCTTGGAATGACTGGCAGTGTTTGGCGGAAATCACCAGGCAGTAAAATCATTGCACCTCTAAAAAATCTTGAGTCACTGCGCAGATCTCTTAGTGTTCTTTTAAGAGCTTCTATTGCGCATTTGTGTGCCATTGTGCATTCGTTCCAGATAATGATTTTACACGCTACTAAACATGGCGGACTTTTTCGCAATGTTACAAGCGGTTTCTCTATACTTTGAAGGTTTAATGGCAATTTTAACGCTAAGTGAGCTGTGCGGCATCCTTCTTACAATGTGGCCGCTATTCCAGATGAAGCTACCGCTACAGCAATGTTGGATCTCGCACGAACAATGGCTAAAATCAGTGACATGACGAATGTCTTCCAAGTTGCACCGGGGCCATCAATTGCCTTCAATATTATACCATAGACTTCCTTCTGTTGGAGGTTTAAGAGGGAAACATTAGTTTAAACTAATTGGTTCAACTCATGTCGATCGTATTCACGTCCACGCTTCAATTCTCGATTTAGAAGCTCATTCATTTCATGTTCTGGTGCTGGCAGTCCTAACCTGACTAACAAACTGCCGCAAATAAGGTAACACATGTCTTCAATTAAGAGCAAGGCCCGGTTATGCATCTTTTTTTTCCATATTATTATTATTGAATCTTCGCTGATGCGAACTGACAATATGTATTAAAATCTTAAAATTATGTAATTGATATTAGTCCAGTCAGTACCAGACCAAAATTTAAGTTCTCATAATAAGATAAATAAGATTATGAATCTTCGACTTGACTTCAAGATTTGGATTCCTCGAGCTGACACGATATTTATGTAAAATGACACATTGTCCTTGTATTTGTTCCACAGGTCACTTGGACTTGACGGGAAGCATGTCAATAGCAAATAATGACAATAGCAAATAATGTTCGTATATGCCTCAGTGATTGTCGTATGTATCTCAATGAGTATCGTTTTCAAGCAAATTGAGTTCTTGACATGCAGCACAAAGTGTTGAGCAGACTATACCATTAACAGTACGAAATGCTGCAAATGATGTTGGACCACGAACATTCACCAGCAACAACCGCAAATAAAAGCATTCATCATTCTTCGGATGAACTGGATAAATGCGACCAAGAGCATCACTTGAATGCACATCCAGATGCCCAGGAACCATAGTGCCTTTCTTTCGACGTTAAAATTTTTTTGAAGAAGCGTTCCAAGTGTAATACCGTGGCATCTCCGAGTAAAGTAAAGTTTGCGCAAGCGGATCGCTTTGACAAACAGCAAAGAAACTTGTCAATGTTTTCGCTTGAGATATTTCAGCACGTTGAACAACATTTGTCGCAGTGAAATATACTCGTTGGCCATTCTCGAGATGCACTGCTAAATGTACGCCAAACCGCCTGATTGCGATTCACATTTCGCCCAACTTAATAACGCGTAATTTCATCGTTGCCATTGGAGGATTGGATGCTAAAAACAGCCATATCGCTGCCTTTCGTGACATATTTGCAGATGTACTTGATCAACTTCACTGAATTAGAATATTCAACATTGCAATGTGTCTTAATTGATTTGGAAAGAAGTGGCGAATATGGCACAGTCCAACTGTTGTCAATCACAAAATCGTTCCCTCTTACTTTCTTTGTAATAGTTTGATCGTTGTCATTGGGCGATCAACGCCGATAAAGTAGGTAACCTTCATTGCCAGTGACAGTTTTTGCCGTCAATTTTCATGGATAATGCTTGGAACACTTGCCGTCGACCATTTATCATATTTGTAATTACAACATCATGTAGTTCTTGATCTGTTTCCGGATCAGGGATCTCGGCACTTATAATATCATCTATCTGGTCTGGTCGAACTTTTTCGACTAACCAAGCGGCAAGCCTCGTTTTTTTGCCATTTTATTGAATACATCCAGCATCGAGTATATCCGAACACGTATTGCCTAACAATATATATAAAAAGCAAGCAAATTTTGCCTAAACACACACAATTCACAAAATATTGTCCTTAATAGCATGTCAATAACGTTATAAACATGTTTGTTTGTTTCTTTGATAATTACTGAAAATAACTGATAAAGCGTGAATAGAAAAGCTGCAGCCAATCGCATCTTTCATGATGGGAAGCTATTACTAAGAAAAACTTCACAAACAGTTCAGTTTATAATGGCTTCATTATTTTGTAGCCCTATCCGCCACTTGTAAATAATTTTTTTAAATGTTTGTTGTGCTTACAAAACAATGTATAAAAAAATTGCGTTAATGACTCGCTATCTGACAGACAGATTAATCATTGCATAGCCTAAATACTTAGGGAAAGACTTCAAATATGTATTGGTTAATTTTGTAGCTTCTGAACTTAAAAAAGATAGAATTATAATTTAATTTATGTTCGACAGGTTTCAAAGTTATGAATGCATTTTTCCTACTTTTTTGAAATATTAGACCATTAGAGGCGAGACAGGGTAAAAAATATTTTATAACTGCTTATATCCATTTTGTACCTTCGGAACTGAAAAAGATAAAAAGGGCTTAAATTATATTTTTAAATTGCGTTCGACAGGTCTCGAAAAAATATGAATATAAAATCTTGATAATTTTGATTCTAAGGGGTAAAAAGGGATAAACATTTTATTGGTTATTTTTAGGTTATTTCTGTTACTTTTAAACTAATAATTTAAATTGCGTTCAACTGGTTTAAGAAAAATATGAACACGTTTTTTGAAGTTTTTTTACAGCTATTAAGACTTATATAAGAAAGTATTTTTGTTGTACGGGAGAGGCCATAACCATTATTCCCTTTTCTCTTAAGTATACTCACCTCAATTATGTATATTAGCAAACATAAACATCCATAGACAATTTTGAGACTCTAGCTATAAGAAATATTGAAGAACATGTAAAAAAAAATCCAATTGTACGGGAGGTGCCACACCAAAAAGTTTGGAGACATTAGCTGTCACAGTTAATGAGATACACATATAAATATTTCCATGCTATTAGAGGTTCCACACCCATAGTTCACTTCCTGCCTATACTCAACTTAGTAATGCATATTAGCATAATAAATACCCATTTTAAATTTGGAGATTTCAGCTGTTACATTTATTGACATATATATGTAAAAGATTTTTTCTTGTAAAGGAGGTGCCACGCCTATTATTTTCTTCACGCCCAAACTCAGCTTAATTGTAAACATCAACATTGTAAACACCTACACAAAATTTGGACACTTTAACCTTACACAGCTGAATTATGCATATTACCATTATAAAAATCTTTACAAAGTTTTGAGGGTTCAACTGTTACTGTTATTGAGTTATATAAAAAAAATGTTAGTTGTATGCATACAGAGCACAATTATTAGATATTAACATCCGTACGAAGATTGGAGGCTTCAGCTAATACAGTTATTGATATATATAAAAAAAACTATTTTCGCTGTATGGGAGGTGCCCCGCCCATTTATTTTCTACCGCCCATACAAAGCTCAGTTATGCATATTAGCACTATAAACATCCGTACGAAGTTTAGAGACTTCAGCTGTTACAGTTGTTGAAATATATACAAAAAACTATTTTCGTTGTATGGGAGGTGCCACGCCTATTTATTTTTTTCCCGCCCATACAAAATTTAATTATGCATATTAGCACTATAAACATCCGTACGAAGTTTGGTGACTTCAGCTGTTACAGTTGTTGAAATATATACAAAAAACTATTTTCGTTGTATGGGAGGTGCCACGCCTTTTTGTTTTTTCCCGCCCATAAAAAGCTCAATTATGCATATTAGCACTATAAACATCCGTACGAAGTTTGGAGACTTCAGCTGTTACAGTTATTGAGATATATACAAAAAACTATTTTCGTTGTATTAGAGGTGCCACGCCTATTTATTTTTTCCCGCCCATAAAAAGCTCGATTATGCATATTAGCACTATAAACATCCGTACGAAGTTTGGAGACTTCAGCTGTTGCAGTTGTTGAAATATATACAAAAAACTATTTTCGTTGTATGGGAGGTGCCACGCATTTTTGTTTTTTCCCGCCCATAAAAAGCTCAATTATGCATATTAGCACTATAAACATCCGTACGAAGTTTGGAGACTTCAGCTGTTGCAGTTGTTGAAATATATACAAAAAACTATTTTCGTTGTATGGGAGGTGCCACGCCTATTTATTTTTTCCCGCCCATACAAAATTTAATTATGCATATTAGCACTATAAACATCCGTACGAAGTTTGGAGACTTCAGCTGTTGCAGTTGTTGAAATATATACAAAAAACTATTTTCGTTGTATGGGAGGTGCCACGCCTATTTATTTTTTCCCGCCCATAAAAAGCTCGATTATGCATATTAGCACTATAAACATCCGTACGAAGTTTGGAGACTTCAGCTGTTGCAGTTGTTGAAATATATACAAAAAACTATTTTCGTTGTATGGGAGGTGCCACGCCTATTTATTTTTTCCCGCCCATAAAAAGCTCAATTATGTATATTAGCACTATAAACATCCGTACGAAGTTTGGAGACTTCAGCTGTTACAGTTATTGAGATATATACAAAAAACTATTTTCGTTGTATTAGAGGTGCCACGCCTATTTTTTTTTCCCCGCCCATAAAAAGCTCGATTATGCATATTAGCACTATAAACATCCGTACGAAGTTTGGAGACTTCACCTGTTACAGTTGTTGAAATATATACAAAAAACTATTTTCGTTGTATGGGAGGTGCCACGCCTATTTATTTTTTCCCGCCCATAAAAAGCTCAATTATGTATATTAGCACTATAAACATCCGTACGAAGTTTGGAGACTTCAGCTGTTGCAGTTGTTGAAATATATACAAAAAACTATTTTCGTTGTATGGGAAGTGCCACGCCCATTTATTTGTTTCCGCCCATACGTAACTGAATTATGCACATCAATAAATAATATAGTTGTACCAAATTTGGAGACTTTAGCTATAATAGGTATTGAGATAAATGAAAAAAACTGTTCAATTTGTATGGGAGGTGCCACGCCCAGTCGGAATTTCCAAAAATAAATTAGCCTAAAACGCATTCCCAGATATCGGGTATGTCTTTTTTTCAAGTTTCATTAAAATCGGCTCAGCCGTTCTTGAGTTATAAGCGGTGTCACTAACAAAAAAAAAATTGTTCTTTTATATATAAGATTGCTTATTGTAAAGTTATTTTCCAATACTCTTATACACACAAACTGATGTTGAAAAGCAGTAAAAATATCTTAAATGTAAACATTGCTTTCACAGCTTAAGTACAAGTGCAAGTACATCCCAGTTATATTGTGCTTGTTTATAGACGTTTTTGTTTTGTATTTTTTTGTTGGAAGAAGAGCAAACATTTTTAACATTAAGTTTAGTCGTGCTTGGTTTTTGCCCTGCCACTCTAGGATAATTTTTAATTATAAACTCTCTATAAATTACTATAATCTATAGCTGTAACATATACACATACCACGAGGTTTTATAACCTACACATTTTAACCCATTACAAAACAGAGTAAATACAAATTATTAAATATTAATTTTTATTTATTCGGCTTTAAGCATAATATTTAAATTGTGAGAGCTAAAAATGCTCATCTGACAGTTATTTAAATTTCTAATGCTCTGTCTACGTGTGATCGTGTACATGTGAAGATAATAGAGAGAATTTGCGCGGAGTGGCAGAATGCCTATCACTGGTTAATACTACTTTTACATGAATTTAAATACTGGAATTATATTTATATTCTATATTGTTTAGACCGAAATGAATCCACATACAACCCTATGTTCTTTTATTCTTATTCTATTTGCATTTTTCGCAAGTTACTCATATTATTTACTATTTTTTTAAAATATTTTTTTTAAAATGTTTTGTATATGATTTCAACGCAATTTGGCAGCATTAAAATTAAGCCTTTTCAAACTTTTTAAAGGTACAATTTTCACCTGTACTTTACTTATATAAACCATTAAAAGTTTTATAAGTTTTATAACTTATCTTTAATGGGTTAATTGTGTTTAGTTGAAAGTTTCTGTATAAAATAATTATCCACTTTATACTTAAAAGTTTTTTTATGTTAAAGCAACTATGCTGCTTGTTACAACGTAATTTTTTTTAATACATCTTTGCCAGTACTGTTGTTGTTGCTACTAAAAAACTGAAAAATATCTTTCGTGGTTAGTGACTTGAGAGGCAATACTTTTTAACTTGGATAAACTATTAGTTCTTTGTTTTAATTTTTGTTATTTTTTATATTGCTAAAAGAAATCCTGTACAAAATTAAAATTAACAAGTAAGAGCGCTATATTCGGCTGTGCCGAATCTTATATACCCTTCACATTGGTCTTTAAATATACCCAGCCGAGTAATTTTGTACTGCAAATAATATAATAAAAAACATTGTGCGAGTTTTAAAGTCCATAGAAAACTATACAAAATTTTAACGTTCGTATGAATAATAGAAATAGATGAAGAAGATTTGAGGTCGAGAGTTTTTATAGTTTTCGACATTATTCATATTTAAAGGTTAATAAAACTTATTAGATGTTCTAGTCCCTCTGCTCTTCACCAAGTTTTTTCACCAAAATGTATGAATTATTTGATTATTACTTTTTGTAGAATATTCGAAGTCGATAGCTGTAATAGTTTTCCAGAAGTAGCGTATCGAAAATTGTTTAAAAATTGTTAATTTGTATGGGAGCTACCGCTTCTTCACCCCCCATCCGAAAATCTTTTTCTTCAGAGCGTAGCCCTTAATGTCCAATTACTTTTTGTAGAACATTTGATTTCGATATATGTTATAGTTTCTGAGATATAGCATATCGAAAATTTAACAAAAATTGTTAATATGTATGGGAACTACCCCTTTTTTTGCCCCCACTCGAAAATTTTTTTCTTTAAAGCGTAGACCTTAGCGTGCAATTACTTTTTGTGGAACATTTCATTTCGATATCTGTTATAGTTTCCCAGATATAGCTTATAGAATATTTTATTATAATTGTCGATTTGTTTGGGAGCTACCCCTTTTTTTGCCCCCACTCGAAAATTTTTTTCTTAAAAGCGTAGCCCTTAGCGTGCAGTTACTTTTTGTAGAACATTTTATTTCGATATTTTTAAAGTTTCCGAGATATAGCGTATCGAATATTTAAAAATAATTGTCGATTTGTATGGGAGCTACCACTTTTTTTGCCCCCACCCAAAAAATTTTTTCTCTAAGGCGTAGCCCTTAGCGTGCAATTACTTTTTGTAGAACATTTCATTTCGATATCTGTTAAAGTTTCCGAGATATAGCGTATCGAATATTTGATAATAATTGTCGCTACCCCTTTTTTTGCCCCCACCCAAAAAATTTTTTCTCTAAGGCGTAGCCCTTAGCGTGCAATTACTTTTTTTAGAACATTTCATTTCGATATCTGTTATAGTTTTCCGAGATATAGCGTATCGAATATTTAAAATAATTGTCGATTTGTATGGGAGCTACCCCCTTTTTTGCCCCCACTCGAAAATTTTTTTCTTCAAAGCGTAGGCATTTTTGCCCAATTACTTTTTGTAGAACATTTCATTTCGATATCTGTTAAAGTTTCCGAGATATAGCGTATCGAATATTTGATAATAATTGTGGATTTGTATGGGAGCTACCCCTTTTTTTGCCCCCACCCAAAAAATTTTTTCTCTAAGGCGTAGCCTTAGCGTGCAATTACTTTTTGTAGAACATTTCATTTCGATATCTGTTATAGTTTCCGAGATATAGCGTATCGAATATTTGAAAATAGTTGTCGATTTGTATGGGAGCTACCCCTTTTTTTGCCCCCACCCAAAAAATTTTTTCTCTAAAGCGTAGCACTTAGCGTGCAATTACTTTTTGTAGAACATTTCATTTCGATATCTATTATAGTTTCCGAGATATAGCGTATCGAATATTTTATAATAATTGTCGATTTGTATGGGAGCTACCCCTTTTTTTGCCCCTACCCAAAAAATTTTTTCTCTAAGGCGTAGCCCTTAGCGTGCAATTTGTTTTTGTAGAACATTTCATTTCGATATCTGTTATAGTTTCCGAGATATAGCGTATCGAATATTTGAAAATAATTGTCGATTTGTATGGGAGCTACCCCTTTTTTTGCCCCCACCCAAAAAATTTTTTCTCTAAAGCGTAGCCCTTAGCGTGCAATTACTTTTTGTAGAACATTTCATTTCGATATCTGTTATAGTTTCCGAGATATAGCGTATCGAATATTTGAAAATAATTGTCGATTTGTATGGGAGCTACCCCTTTTTTTGCCCCCACCCAAAAAATTTTTACTCTAAGGCGTAGCCCTTAGCGTGCAATTACTTTTTGTAGAACATTTCATTTCGATATCTGTTATAGTTTCCGAGATATAGCGTATCGAATATTTGAAAATAGTTGTCGATTTGTATGGGAGCTACCCCTTTTTTTGCCCCCACCCAAAAAATTTTTTCTCTAAAGCGTACCCCTTAGCGTGCAATTACTTTTTGTAGAACATTTCATTTCGATATCTATTATAGTTTCCGAGATATAGCGTATCGAATATTTTATAATAATTGTCGATTTGTATGGGAGCTACCCCTTTTTTTGCCCCTACCCAAAAAATTTTTTCTCTAAGGCGTAGCCCTTAGCGTGCAATTTGTTTTTGTAGAACATTTCATTTCGATATCTGTTATAGTTTCCGAGATATAGCGTATCGAATATTTGAAAATAATTGTCGATTTGTATGGGAGCTACCCCTTTTTTTGCCCCCACCCAAAAAATTTTTTCTCTTAGGCGTAGCCCTTAGCGTGCAATTACTTTTTGTAGAACATTTCATTTCGATATCTGTTATAGTTTCCGAGATATAGCGTATCGAATATTTGAAAATAGTTGTCGATTTGTATGGGAGCTACCCCTTTTTTTGCCCCCACCCAAAAAATTTTTTCTCTAAAGCGTAGCCCTTAGCGTGCAATTACTTTTTGTAGAACATTTCATTTCGATATCTATTATAGTTTCCGAGATATAGCGTATCGAATATTTTATAATAATTGTCGATTTGTATGGGAGCTACCCCTTTTTTTGCCCCCACTCGAAAATTTTTTTCTTTGAAGCGTAGCTCTTAGCGTGCAATTACTTTTTGTGGAACATTTCATTTCGATATCTGTTATAGTTTCCGAGATATAGCGTATCGAATATTTGATAATAATTGTCGATTTGTATGGGAGCTACCCCTTTTTTTGCCCCCACCCAAAAAATTTTTTCTCTAAGGCGTAGCCCTTAGCGTGCAATTACTTTTTGTAGAACATTTCATTTCGATATCTGTTATAGTTTCCGAGATATAGCGTATCGAATATTTGAAAATAATTGTCGATTTGTATGGGAGCTACCCCTTTTTTTGCCCCCACCCAAAAAATTTTTTCTCTAAAGCGTAGCCCTTAGCGTGCAATTACTTTTTGTAGAACATTTCATTTCGATATCTGTTATAGTTTCCGAGATATAGCGTATCGAATATTTGATAATAATTGTCGATTTGTATGGGAGCTACCCCTTTTTTTGCCCCCACCCAAAAAATTTTTTCTTTAAAGCGTAGCCCTTAGCATGCAATTACTTTTTGTAGAACATTTTAATTCGATAGCTATTATAGTTTACGAGATATAGCGCATAAAATATTTCACCAAATTTGTGCAATTGTAGAAAAAATACCCCTTGCCCTGGTCCTATCTGAAAAAAATTTTTCCATTATTAAGGTCCCTTCTTAAGGAGTATCCGTGCCAAGTTTTGTGGCAAGAGTGACTATACTTACTGAGATATATAGGGATATATGCACGGATTTTGTCCTAAAAAAAATGGGTTACTCTGGGTTTTCGCTTATATCTCGGTCAATAGTGAACCGATTTTATTGATTTTAAATAGCGATTGTCTCCAGGATATTTGTGATCGTTTGACACCATTAACTGGTCTGTATCTTTTTATTTGACTCCGGAAACTTGATTTCAACAGACGGACAGACGGACAGACGGACAGACGGACAGACGGACAGACGGACAGACGGACAGACGGACATCGCTAAATCGACTTCCCTATCTATAAGGATCCAGAATATATATACTTTATGGGGTCGCAAATGAATAATAAAGAAATTACAAACGGAATGACAAAGTGATATATACCCTATCACTATGTGAAGGGTATAAACAAGTAAGAGCGCTATATTCGGCTGTGCCGAATCTTATATACCCTTCACATTGGTCTTTAAATATACCCAGCCGAGTTATTTTGTACTGCAAACAATATAATAAAAAACCTTGTGCGAGTTTTAAAGTTCATAGAAAAAATAACAAAATTTTAACGTTCGTATGAATAATAGAAATAGATGAAGAAGATTTGTGGTCGAGAGTTTTAAAAGTTTTCGACATTATTCATATATAAAGGTTAAAAAAACTTGTTAAATGTTCTAGTCCCCCTGCTCTTCTCCAACTTTTTCTCCAAAATGTATGAATTATTTGATTATTACTTTTTGTAGAATATTCGAAGTCGATAGCTGTAATAGTTTTCCAGAAGTAGCGTATCAAAAATTTTATAAAAATTGTTAATTTGTATGGGAGCTACCCCTTCTTCACCCCCCATCCGAAAATTTTTTTCTTTAAAGCGTAGGACTTGTGTTCCAATTACTTTTTGTAGAACATTTGATGTGGATATCTGTTATAGTTTCCGGGATATAGCGTATCGAATATTTTATAACAATTGTCGATTTGTATGGGAGCTACCCCTTTTTTTGCCCCCACTCAAAAAATTTTTTCTGTAAAGTGTAGATCTTTGCGTACAATCACTTTTTGTAGAACATTTTAAGTCGATATCTGTTATAGTTTCCGAGATATAGCGTATAGAATATTTTATAACAATTGTCGATTTGTATGGGAGCTACCCCTTTTTTTGCCCCCACTCAAAAAATTTTTTCTTTAAAGTGTAGATCTTTGCGTACAATCACTTTTTGTAGAACATTTTAAGTCGATATCTGTTATAGTTTCCGAGATATAGCGTATCGAATATTTTATAACAATTGTCGATTTGTATGGGAGCTACTCCTTTTTTTGCCCCCACTCAAAAAATTTTTCCTTTAAAGTGTAGATGTTTTCGTACAATCACTTTTTGTAGAACATTTTAAGTCGATATCTGTTATAGTTTCCGAGATATAGCGTATAGAATATTTTATAACAATTGTCGATTTGTATGGGAGCTACCCCTTTTTTTGCCCCCACTCAAAAAATTTTTCCTTTAAAGTGTAGATGTTTTCGTACAATCACTTTTTGTAGAACATTTTAAGTCGATAGCTGTTAAAGTTTACGAGATATAGCGTATCGAATATTTTATAACAATTGTCGATTTGTATGGGAGCTACTCCTTTTTTTGCCCCCACTCAAAAAATTTTTTCTTTAAAGTGTAGATCTTTGCGTACAATCACTTTTTGTAGAACATTTTAAGTCGATATCTGTTATAGTTTCCGAGATATAGCGTATCGAATATTTTATAACAATTGTCGATTTGTATGGGAGCTACTCCTTTTTTTGCCCCCACTCAAAAAATTTTTCCTTTAAAGTGTAGATGTTTTCGTACAATCACTTTTTGTAGAACATTTTAAGTCGATATCTGTTATAGTTTCCGAGATATAGCGTATAGAATATTTTATAACAATTGTCGATTTGTATGGGAGCTACCCCTTTTTTTGCCCCACTCAAAAAATTTTTTCTTTAAAGTGTAGATGTTTTCGTACAATCACTTTTTGTAGAACATTTTAAGTCGATATCTGTTATAGTTTCCGAGATATAGCGTATAGAATATTTTATAACAATTGTCGATTTGTATGGGAGCTACCCCTTTTTTTGCCCCCACTCAAAAAATTTTTTCTTTAAAGTGTAGATCTTTGCGTACAATCACTTTTTTAGAACATTTTAAGTCGATATCTGTTATAGTTTCCGAGATATAGCGTATCGAATATTTTATAACAATTGTCGATTTGTATGGGAGCTACCCCTTTTTTTGCCCCACTCAAAAAATTTTTTCTTTAAAGTGTAGATGTTTTCGTACAATCACTTTTTGTAGAACATTTTAAGTCGATAGCTGTTAAAGTTTACGAGATATAGCGTATCGAATATTTTATAACAATTGTCGATTTGTATGGGAGCTACTCCTTTTTTTGCCCCCACTCAAAAAATTTTTCCTTTAAAGTGTAGATGTTTTCGTACAATCACTTTTTGTAGAACATTTTAAGTCGATAGCTGTTAAAGTTTACGAGATATAGCGTATCGAATATTTTATAACAATTGTCGATTTGTATGGGAGCTACTCCTTTTTTTGCCCCCACTCAAAAAATTTTTTCTTTAAAGTGTAGATCTTTGCGTACAATCACTTTTTGTAGAACATTTTAAGTCGATATCTGTTATAGTTTCCGAGATATAGCGTATCGAATATTTTATAACAATTGTCGATTTGTATGGGAGCTACCCCTTTTTTTGCCCCACTCAAAAAATTTTTTCTTTAAAGTGTAGATGTTTTCGTACAATCACTTTTTGTAGAACATTTTAAGTCGATAGCTGTTAAAGTTTACGAGATATAGCGTATCGAATATTTTATAACAATTGTCGATTTGTATGGGAGCTACTCCTTTTTTTGCCCCCACTCAAAAAATTTTTCCTTTAAAGTGTAGATCTTTGCGTACAATCACTTTTTGTAGAACATTTTAAGTCGATATCTGTTATAGTTTCCGAGATATAGCGTATCGAATATTTTATAACAATTGTCGATTTGTATGGGAGCTACCCCTTTTTTTGCCCCCACTCAAAAAATTTTTTCTTTAAAGTGTAGATCTTTGCGTACAATCACTTTTTGTAGAACATTTTAAGTCGATATCTGTTATAGTTTCCGAGATATAGCGTATCGAATATTTTATAACAATTGTCGATTTGTATGGGAGCTATCCCTTTTTTGCCCCCACTCAAAAAATTTTTTCTTTAAAGTGTAGATGTTTTCGTACAATCACTTTTTGTAGAACATTTTAAGTCGATATCTGTTATAGTTTCCGAGATATAGCGTATCGAATATTTTATAACAATTGTCGATTTGTATGGGAGCTACTCCTTTTTTTGCCCCCACTCAAAAAATTTTTTCTGTAAAGTGTAGATCTTTGCGTACAATTACTTTTTGTAGAACATTTTAAGTCGATAGCTGTTAAAATTTACGAGATATAGCGCATAAAATATTTTACCACATTTGTGCAATTGTAGGAAAAATACCCCTTCCCCTGGTCCTATCTGAAAAAAATTTTTCCATTTATTAGGTCCCTTCTTTAGGAGTATCCGTGCCAAGTTTTGTGGCAAGAGTGACTATACTTACTGAGATATATAGGGATATATGCACGGATTTTGTCCTAAAAAAAATGGGTTACTCTGGGTTTTCGCTTATATCTCGGTCAATAGTGAACCGATTTTGCTGATTTTGAATAGCGATTGTTAGCGGGATATTTGTGATCGTTTGACACCATTAACTGGTCTGTATCTTTTTATTTGACTCCGGAAACTTGATTTCAACAGACGGACAGACGGACAGACGGACAGACGGACAGACGGACAACGCTAAATCGGCTTCCCTATCTATAAGGATCCAGAATATATATACTTTATGGGGTCGCAAATGAATTATAAAGAAATTACAAACGGAATGACAAAGTGTTATATACCCTATCACTATGTGAAGGGTATAAAAATATTTGATGTTGTTTTTGCTCGTCAATTTTATTAATTACAACATCTATTTGATTTGCTGCAAATATTTTTAAGAAGTTGGGTGGTTTGAAGGAAACGAAAATTTAAAAATTTTAAATTTTGTACAAAATTTATAGCTGCCATTAAAAAATATATACTCGTAATACTTGCCAAAAATTATTACGGTTTACCATCAAGTTTATATCTAAGTGTATTGCTTGTAAATACAGATGAAAAGACCAACATTAAAAATAAAAATAAGACAAAATTTATTAAAATCTAAAACAAATATACACAAGTTAGTGGAAATAATACATAATCAAGCAAGATATATACATATATGGTTGCGATATGATAACGAAAACCGTATTTAATCCGTTGTAAACGAACATAGTTATCTCAAACAAATTATATTTACGTACTCATGTATTTGCTTGCATATTATAAGATTAAATTTTGTAGATTGTTTATGGTTAATAAAAAATTTAACAAAAATTGAAAACAAGCGGTATGATGTGCAAAATAGCCGAAACTGCTTTGGAACCCATGGGTAAGGTCTTCTGTGAATATTAAAACCCTGCGGTACTTCAGGGACAGAGCTGCCATGACTCTATCGATCAGCGCTTCGCTAATTAAAAAACATTATTCATAATATCCCAAATAAGCCCTCCGTTATAGCATAACCACACCCAGTCTGTCCCAGCAGCCTGTGAGTCGGCAGCCTGGTTAAAAAAAACTCCCCACCGGTTTCCTTTCATATAAAACCCAGTTAGCAAACGTCACATAACTTCCAAAGAGCAACCCCAAATCTTGACTATAACAAGGGGTTCAGGAGTTTTTAACTGTTATATATCCACAATAAGGGTCTGACTTCATAGTTAAGATAAGGTTTAGCTTTAAACAACTTAGAGATTAAATACTCCCAATAGCTGAGTTTACTGCCAGTTTTGACAATATTATCAGGAGAGTGTAACCCATTATTTTTAAAGCCCTCGCAGTTTTGACATAGAAATTTTACTAAAAGCTAAAGCTAATTAAAATATAAAATTTCATGCAATTGAAAATAAGTATATAATTCCTTAATTAAGTCAAAACTGATACTCCCGAACCTCTTCAACTAAATAAAATTGGTATTCTAACGCAGCCGAGGCAACCGTCTGAGCTGGCAATACTAGTGACTTGGAGTTTTGACGTCGCTGTTGGAATTCAATAGGGCTTATGTTAAAACAGTTAGCAGAATCCATTGTGCCAGGTGGTGGAACAATATGAAGAATTTTCTGTTTCAGAATAAGTAAGGTAAGTAAAGACCACAAATTATTTGCCGAGTCCTGGGGTAGTCGAAAAAATTTTTATGGCCCAAATTAGTTTCCTTAGAGCCAAAAATGGGCCCTCATTCGATTAACTTAGTTAAATATTAACATGGCAGTAAATTGTGGATATTAAACGGGCTGGCACACAGAGTCCGTCGTTCGAAATACGTCGCCCTATTCAGGTGACGGCTAAGTTCAAAAACAGGTTAAAATAAAAAAAGGGTCACATTCAGTACGTCTCGTTAGATGCAACGTACTAAAGTTGGGCAACTTTTAACTTTTAATTTTCGTCGAGTAGTTTGACAACAATCAGCTGATTTTATATAACTTTTATTTGATTTTTTGTTGTAAAACTGTTTTATTATATGTTAGGGAAGTATTCCATGTTCCAGCTTCTTTCGCTAGCACGTTAAAGCAAATTGTAAACGGAGACGAATGACGTACGACAGACTCACAGCAATATAAAGTTGTTGTGTGGTGTAGGGTAGGCACTAGAGACCTGCATCAAGTCCTATTTCAAGATAATTCAAGACCCGGATGATTTTCTAATTCTTGTGCTCTTGTGTGATTAAACTGTTTAAGTGCTGTAATGTAATGTAGCTGACACAGTTTGTTTGATGCAATGTAGTGTAGTTAGGAATAAAGAGTGGTGTCATGCACTGTTGTTGATGCAACTTAAATACTGTCATGATGTGTGGTCGATAAAAAAATGACTGTGTTGATGTGTGATCAACAACAACAAAACTTTGTGTATTACACACAATGTTAAATAGATACAGAAACAAACATATATACAAGCAAGCAAATCAATATAAAATTGATACGCAATTACATTACATTAAATACATACATTACAAATCAACCCCCGTTTTTAAAACTATCACACCAGGAACATCCCGTCAACAGTAAAGTTTCAAGATGAATTAAAATTGAAATGTGTGATCATGATGAATTAATGTGCCGTTGTTGTTAACTTAAGTGTGCTTAAGTGTAAATATATTTTTCATTTAAGTTAAGTTAGGTAAGCAAAAGAGATGGCGAACAATACAACGCAGCACTCATTGTTGTGTGTGCACACAGTAGCGGATTTAGGCCTGACCCATCTCAGGCACTCTTTGAAGTGCCGCCCTTTCTGATTATATGTGACATTTAAGTCACATATAATTACTAACAGTCTTTTGTCCACTGCAGTGTAATTCAATTATTAAATATTGTTTATTATTTTCGACCAAAAAATTTAAAAAATTATACACATAATTGGGGTGTTTTAAATAATCTTTGATTTCAAATTTTCTGTTTTTTCAATTAGAAATTTCTAAACTATTTGAGTATTTTATTTTATTTTACCATTAAATTTTGGCGCCCTTTATATTATGCCGTTCTAGGCCCTGGCCTCATAGGCCTAGGCGTAAATCCACCACTGTGTGCACACGTAAGGTATATGAAATGAATTGAAAATTCGAGATGATGCCTTATTTAGTGTGGTCTTGAGCTGGCCTCTAGTAGGCACTTATAACAAAAAATTTTTTTAAGGATTTAGCTTTTAAATTATTTATTACATAGAAAAATCAAGGCAAATAACGGTTCTTATTGCATAAGATTGAAATAAATTTTTTTTAAAATATCGAAAGCTAATTCACAGTAGTATTACAATTAAAAAAATAGTTACGCTTGTGTTTTAAAAATTTTGTCTTATGATACATAGGTATGTACTTAAAAATAATTTTACTTCTCTTTTGAATAAGTATACCTACATACGTACCTATGTACATGATTTTGATACTCATTGCTTAAATTGTCCAATTTTTTTAATTACCTCCAGATGCAATATTTAAAATTATAAAGCTTTCTCTATTAACCACTGGAGGCCAATAAAAACGTTGAATAAAAAAAATGCTATAGAAAAACGTGAGGAGTAAAAGAACTTAGTTTTCAAAGATGAATAAACAAACGAAAGAGTTTCTTTTATTTTCTTTGTGGTAAACCACAAGTCAACTTTTTGTTTATTTAAGGAAATAAGAATTTGTGGAAAAAATACATAAAATAGGAAAAAACCCCTTTTGAAGATAACTCACCTTTCTGCTGTACTTCAAGAATTTTTTTTGAACATTAAACTCAGCTAAACTATGAATATCAATAAGCGTTAAGACCACAAGGACAATAAACAAGGGTTGCAAAATATAAAAATATGTAGTTAAAGTCAAAGTCATTCAAAACTCATGAGATATACATTTTTAACGTTAAAAACATAAAAACAATGACAAACTACTGCACACACACGCACATACACACAAAATGTTTTCCACAAGAAAATTTAGAAATAATACAAAGATAGAAAGAGATAGTAACAATACAGCCTACACTTTTGTACACACACTTGGAAATCTTTAAAATAAATTTTGCGGTTAACCACAAAATATAATTGGTTGATGAACAATTATTTAGAGAGAGAAAATATTAAAGAGTCATCGAGTAAAACGAGAATAAAACTGAGAAGAAAGTATTAGAGAATTGTAAGAAAGAAAATGGAGTCTTTGTTAGGTTATAGACAGACCTAATTTAAAAAAAAATTATTAATATGAATAATATCAATAAATATATAATTTAAGCTGTTATGAATCTTAATAAAGAAAAAGCTTTATTTTGAACAAAAACGCCCTCTTTTGTAATATTGTTGCATTAACAATATTTTTATCCTTAACCTTTTTTTCATAGCAAAAAAATGTCTTGGCACAAGAAACTTGCTAAATGCTTAAGAAACTTTTTGTAAGCACAAGAAAAATATAACTCAAACAAAGTTAATGTCCACCTACTCGTTTCATTGCGTTTTGCTTCTTTATTTTACACCCTCTTCTAGCAAAAGTTCCTCATCCCTTAATTAGGGGTACAACAGCAAGAAACCACCCCTTAAACGACAGAAAAAAAATCCCTGTTTTTTATGTGTATTTTTTTTTTGCAACAAAGGGGGAAACTGGAAAAACATTTCGACTTTTGCAACGTTTTTGTCTTGGTAATTGTAAGAAAATTTTCTTAAGAATAAGAAAAGCTTACTTTAAGAGTTTTTTAAATTTTTTTTTCGCTTGGCCTAAGAAAAAAGTCTCTTAGGCTAAGTTTTTTATTGCTCTTAGAGGTTGTAATTTAAAAGATTTTGGTAAAGAGGGCGCTATAAGAGTTAAAAAGTGTATTACATTGAAGTTGTTAAAATTATGTGGGAAAATCTGAACATGTTTTAATATTATTTATGATTTGATTACTTTAGTTTGGCCAATTTGTGTGCTCTATTGTAATGTTATTTAGTTAGTGTGTTGACTATAAGGATTTGCATTTAGCCTTTTGTTGCCCATTAGTTAATTTTATTTGGTGCCACTAAATACAAAAATTATTTAAACTTTGGAACTAAAAATTTTAATATTTAACAAAATGGATTTTATTTTTTTAGAACAAAATGTTTTAAATCAAATTTTTTACAATTGTAAAATTCATTTGTATGTACATATGTGTTACTACATTGCTATGAAAACTAATTAATAATATAATCATTTGTAAAAATTTTCTAAATTTAAAATTTTAATTAAAATGATTTGCAGCTCGTTTAACCACAAAATGTTTTTAAACCCTTCTACATAAATTTATTCCTACGCAAACAAACATATCGCACAGCTAATCAAAAGCAGTCGCAACTCAGAATCTTTATATATTATCGATGGCTTCTTTTCTGCTTCTAAAAACATGGTTCAAATCTGTATTAGGTTTATTAGTAAAAACCTGTCTTAGAGCAAAGCGCCCTGAAACACAAACAAAATGTTTGTCTTCGTTATTAAAATGGTTTAGAAACTGGCTTAAGAAAAATAAAATGATTCGGATAAATTTAAAGCTATGACTTTTTTTTATTCTGTATGCGATATGTTCACTCCCTTTTACAAATTTTTACACACAAATACGATTTAGTTTTGTAAACTGTTTATCTAAAATCCTAAGCACATGCAAATGGAACAGAAGAGATTTTTTTTGTTGGGTTTCCAATCCCTTTATTCTGTTTGACCATCATCAGCATCAATAATATTAAAAATCATTTTATTTTATTAAAATGTTGGTATTAAAATTGGTTATGCATGTTAGCATTAGGCTGGCGCATAACTTTAGTGAAAAAAGGAACTTGCATCGCTGTTGAGAACTAAAACAGAATTTGTCACATTGAGAACACATTACTAAAGGTAACTCTATCAGTGTTGCCAGGTAAAATTAATTATTTCTTTCGAAACTCAAGGTTTTTCCAAGTACTTTAAAATTTTTTTAAATGAAATTTTGCCTGTTGATCTTACAAGTAGTATTCAAATCTTAAAATTTAGTATTCAATATTAGCCCAGCTAGTGCCAGATTTAAAATAAAGTTCTTAAATTAAAGTATACAGTAATTCAGATGGTTTTATCTGAGGGCAATAGTTTGTCTGGAAAATCATTCTGAATGTTGCTGTTAGTACACTTAGAAGTAGTAGTTATTATTATTAGGATTTTGCTTTGACGGCGTTGAATTTTCTTTATGTTGAAGACAAAAGTAGTACCCCATAATTGTATCCCGTAGCACAAATTTGGTTTCAAAATCGAGTTGAAGAGCAGAAGTTTACATACGCACGTATTAAAGATTTTTGGGCTTTCAACAGCATAAAACAACTACTCATAATCGCTTGAAGGGAATTGGCTATGCACACAAATACATATAGACATACCGCCAAACATTGGACAAATAAATAAACTTGAGAGCTTACATAAAATAAGTAAAATCAATAGAAAAAATAAAATCTAATAAATCTAACCAATAAAATAATTTTGGGTATTAGTTTTAAATATTTTGACAAACAAAGGCACATACACATACAAATACGTATACAGCATCACACTAAAATTGCAAATATATAATTTTAAAACGATTGCTTATGGGTCTTTCCATTTTTAACCTTTTTCTTACGTTTTGAGTTAGAACTATTAAAATAAAAATAACAATTAGACACTTAAAGAACAGGATATAGTTTAGAATGACCCTTTGGTCACAGAAAACTTTAATGACCTTTAAATACTAGTTTAACTTACTAATATAAGTTTTATGGAATTATATCCTTCAAAATATTTTAGAGGACACCAACATATTTTCTGGTTTCCACTTGATCCCTCAATCGGAGTTTCAGTCTTTCCCTTCTGCGTGATCTGCCAATAAGTTCGCATTCAAATGACCTCCTAGATGGAACATATTCATTCATTCTCACAAACATGACCTGGTCAACGTAAACGTTGAATTTTGATACGCGTAACTATGTCAATGTCGGCAAAAAGCTCATATAGCTAACGGTTCATTTGACACTGGTATTCTTCTTACCAACGCAGGTTGTTCCAAAGATGTTTGAAAGAATTTTCCTCTTGAACAGTTCAAGCACTGCCTAAACTGCTTTGGCAAGTACTGATGCTCCAGAGCTATATATATATAAAAGCACGGGTAGTATCAGTATTTTGTAGAGAGTGATTTTTGTTTGTCAGAAGGTGGCTTTTAAATTGCTTCTTAGTCCAAAGTAGCATCTCTTAGCCAATATTGTTCTTCTTTTTATCTCAAAACTGATGTTTACTTTAACTGCGTGGCCACCCATCAACTCCTACTTTCTTGCTTTCTTAAGCCGGGTAACTGCCATTACTGTATGGTAAAATTTTCGGACTTAATTTTGACTCCTGAACCTCTCTATACGCCCATAATCACGCCTTTTCATTTCTCTCTTCTTTCTACTTATTTAAATAAGTAAATTTGTATTCGTGTGTAAATTCGTATAAATTTTATTTATTTTCGATGTTTGTGTACAAATTCTAAAGGGGTGTAGATGTTGAATATTGATTTGAATCAATTAGTTTTTGCGGTTTGAGTTGCAAAATAACTCCCTTGAATCTAATTAATTTTAATGCCCGAGTACACATGAGCACAAACATACATACCTACATATACATACACATAAATATATGTATCGATGATATACGCTTAGTCGCACATATTAGTCCTCTAATATAGTTTAAAAAGGAGAAAATAAATTTACAATTATTTATTCGTTTGATTTTAGTTGTCTCTAACCGCCATACATTTAATTTTATTCAATGCTTCCTCGTTTTTAAAAAATAAAATAGATTTTAAATATTATAATTTTTTGTTGCTGTTGCATGCGTTCAAAATAAAATGTTGAAAAAATAACAAATGAATAGAAATCTAAAATGTTGCTGATGTTGCTTCCTGTTCCTGATTTGGACAAAAAAAATGGGCAACATCACTTGCAGCACATTCGTTTATATATGTATATGCATGTGTGTTATCAGAATATGTAAGCTTGAGTAACATCAACACATGTATTGATGTAGTCATGCATGCGTTTAGCCAGTCATTCAATCCGTTCATTCATTATGCAATTTGGCTACCAATTGATGATTTAATGGTTGATGTCTGTCAATGGATTGAAAATGTGTTTTGTAGTAAATATATGCATTTTATTAATTTGTAGCAAATACTTTTATATTTGTTTGATATTTGGTGTTAAGTTCCGCCTTATTTTCTTTAATATATCTACGTTCATAGTTTGCAAATCTTTTACGTGCATAAAGCTGCTAAAAAAAGGAATTTCTTATACCACTTTTTTTTTACATATTTTACTTAAAAAGCTGCCATTTTTATATATAACATTTCTTGCGTTTAAACTTTACTTGGTAACTCCTTTTTTGTTTTATTAGCATTTTATTATAATGAGAGTTTTCCAAACTTTTCAAGTGAAGACATTTGTTCCAACATCCACTTTTTATCATACTTATTCCACTAAAGCTCAAAATATTTATTCGCGTAAAATAATGCAACAAATTATTAATCTCTTTTTTATGCCACTTTGTCAGTATGTACGTACACTACTTGTATGCTTAATTTAATTAAGCGGATATGAAAAGTTTTGTACTTAAAAAACATATTCAAAACACCTATATATGTGCATGTACAGTGGGTAAGAAAATTGTACAACATTTGCCTAAAAGTATTTTTTTTAAATTTTTTGAGTATTTTGTGTTTTTAGTATTTTGATTTATTAAAAATAAAATTAAGAACTATTGACCCATACAGAGCTCCGAATTTGGCTAAGTAAAGAGAAGTACCTTGTTTTACATTTTCGGTACTTTATTTATTTTTTTAAATTATGATTCTAGAAATTAAAATTAAGGACCATTGAATCATATTGAGTTCAAAATTTAACTTATTATGCCCAAAAATACCTTGTTTTAAAAATTAAATAGTTTTTTGAACTTTTTAAGGTCATAAGTCTGGAAATCTGTAATTAAAGACTCTTTTCCCAGATTGGGACAGAAAGTCAAATAGGTTGTCAAAAGTCCTTTTTTATACTTTTTTTGCATCTTTTGAGATAGATGTATGAGATAAAGGTCTATTGCGTGGAATTCAGGACTGTTGTATAGAATTAAGATCTGTTGACTTATATTTATATTTCTAATTTTTTAATTATTTGAAACTATGAGTATTGGTATATGAAATTTAGAACCATATAGGAGTCAGGTTTTATCTTAGTGTTTTATCTTAAGTTTTATCTTAAGGACTTTAAATATTTTTATGTAAAAATTCTGTTTATGAATGTAAAATATTGATTTGTATTCTTGCAAAACAGACTAAGGTTAAAACTGTTAAAGTTGGTCAAAAAAACATTTTAAAAGGACAAATTTTAATTAAAGGATACATTTGGGTTCATATGAAGAATTATGTAAAGGAGATAGCAAAACAGAGTCTTTGGTTAGATTTAAGCACACAACCTCAAAGTTGGCGGAGCATATTTAGTTTATAAAAAAAAAGTTTAACTTCTTGTGAAGATTAGTTGGTAAGCACTCTTACTCTAATGACAACTTGCTCACATTTTTGTTTCCCACTTTTAATGTAAATATGTTTGCATATTTAGATATTCATATACATTTAACTCATACTGCTACAGACAAGTATATTTTTCTGTAAACGTTGCTGCTAAGGATGATACGTTTTATCCTTTAATATGGGATAATTTTTTTTGTGTTTTACTTATCTTTATATTTATATTTAGCATATGAAAAGTGGTTTTATAGCGGCAACATAAACAGATGAAAAAAAACATCAACGTAGCATAATGATGTTGACAGTTGTAAGTTTTAATTAAAACTTATTTTCAAAAAGAAGAAGAAGATCATAGATATATTACTGGTAATAATCACGAAAACATAAAAAATATTTTAAATATAAAAATAGGAGATTAGCCGGCTTAAAAAATTTATTTTGAAAATAGCACTGTATTAATTTAAAAAAAAAACAGCAAGGTTTTCTTAAAATTATTTTGCAAGAGCTTTATAAATTAATTGGTTTTTTTTATAAAAAAAATCACATTAAATAAAAACCAATAATAATTAGAAATGTTTCAAAGTTAAATATTGGCTTTCTTGTGTAAAATTACTTTTATTTGATTTATTTCTTGTTGTTAAAAATATAATATAAATTGGGTTACAGTAAAATACCTCAGCTTGTTTTCCATTTACAAACTAAATAAAAACCAAACAAGTAAGAGCGCTATATTCGGCTGTGCCGAATCTTATATACCCTTCACATTGGTCTTTAAATATACCCAGCCGAGTTATTTTGTACTGCAAACAATATAATAAAAAACCTTGTGCGAGTTTTAAAGTTCATAGAAAAAATAACAAAATTTTAACGTTCGTATGAATAATAGAAATAGATGAAGAAGATTTGTGGTCGAGAGTTTTAAAAGTTTTCGACATTATTCATATATAAAGGTTAAAAAAACTTGTTAAATGTTCTAGTCCCCCTGCTCTTCTCCAACTTTTTCTCCAAAATGTATGAATTATTTGATTATTACTTTTTGTAGAATATTCGAAGTCGATAGCTGTAATAGTTTTCCAGAAGTAGCGTATCAAAAATTTTATAAAAATTGTTAATTTGTATGGGAGCTACCCCTTCTTCACCCCCCATCCGAAAATTTTTTTCTTTAAAGCGTAGGACTTGTGTTCCAATTACTTTTTGTAGAACATTTGATGTGGATATCTGTTATAGTTTCCGGGATATAGCGTATCGAATATTTTATAACAATTGTCGATTTGTATGGGAGCTACCCCTTTTTTTGCCCCCACTCAAAAAATTTTTTCTTTATAGTGTAGATCTTTGCGTACAATCACTTTTTGTAGAACATTTTAAGTCGATATCTGTTATAGTTTCCGAGATATAGCGTATAGAATATTTTATAACAATTGTCGATTTGTATGGGAGCTACCCCTTTTTTTGCCCCCACTCAAAAAAATTTTTCTTTAAAGTGTAGATCTTTGCGTACAATCACTTTTTGTAGAACATTTTAAGTCGATATCTGTTATAGTTTCCGAGATATAGCGTATCGAATATTTTATAACAATTGTCGATTTGTATGGGAGCTACCCCTTTTTTTGCCCCACTCAAAAAATTTTTTCTTTAAAGTGTAGATCTTTGCGTACAATCACTTTTTGTAGAACATTTTAAGTCAATATCTGTTATAGTTTCCGAGATATAGCGTATCGAATATTTTATAACAATTGTCGATTTGTATGGGAGCTACCCCTTTTTTTGCCCCCACTCAAAAAATTTTTTCTTTAAAGTGTAGATCTTTGCGTACAATTACTTTTTGTAGAACATTTTAAGTCGATAGCTGTTAAAGTTTACGAGATATAGCGCATAAAATATTTTACCACATTTGTGCAATTGTAGGAAAAATACCCCTTCCCCTGGTCCTATCTGAAAAAAATTTTTCCATTTATTAGGTCCCTTCTTTAGGAGTATCCGTGCCAAGTTTTGTGGCAAGAGTGACTATACTTACTGAGATATATAGGGATATATGCACGGATTTTGTCCTAAAAAAAATGGGTTACTCTGGGTTTTCGCTTATATCTCGGTCAATAGTGAACCGATTTTGCTGATTTTAAATAGCGATTGTTAGCGGGATATTTGTGATCGTTTGACACCATTAACTGGTCTGTATCTTTTTATTTGACTCCGGAAACTTGATTTCAACAGACGGACAGACGGACAGACGGACAGACGGACAACGCTAAATCGGCTTCCCTATCTATAAGGATCCAGAATATATATACTTTATGGGGTCGCAAATGAATTATAAAGAAATTACAAACGGAATGACAAAGTGATATATACCCTATCACTATGTGAAGGGTATAAAAACAAGTTGAATGAGAAGTTAGAAGTGGTACGACCTTTGGGGCTTTTTTTTATGCAGGCGAGTTTTTAACACAGAATGCAGTTTTTATTAAAATCAAGCAATTTTTCTGTTCCATTGAAACAAAAAAAAAATGGACAACTTTATAAGTGTGGGTGTAAACTGATAAAAATATTACACATACATACTTATTGTAACATTTTTTTTTTGGAATGGAAAACACCATAAGAGTCAACCGGACGTTCCCTCTAGTGCCCGGTGAGTTCACGTAACAGAAGTATGTAATTCTTAAATGGACTTGCGGAAAAACTTCTACACACAATGGAGGAAAGAATTGAATAGGGCTACAAATCTCTATTCAGGTTGACTTGATTAAAAACTCTTTCCACAAGAATGTAAAAGACCATAGTTTGATGTACACATTTTTGAAAGTATTGGAATTGTATCTATGGAGCATCTAAGGTTTTATTCTGAAATATTTTGCCAAAAATCGGCAACTTTATTTCGTTTGCTTCACAAATTTCTTAAAAATTCACAAAGTTATAACTTATAACTTGAGTATGCGGGCGGGTCATTTAAACCTACAATGTGGTCTTCATTAGTTGAGGTTACGGGGACTAACAATTACAGAGTATGCAGAGAGGACATCAAATCGATGTGTTATTTTTGGTATTAGTAGTGGTAAATTGACCCAAGAGTACCGGTAACCGATATGGGATAAGGCTTTAATAAAGCCAAGTACAATTCGAGGTAGATCATTCTAAATGTCCATTGGCGTAACAACTCCACACTCGTGAAAACATTTCGTTCTTGTGCAGAGTGCTGGGAAATTTCAGGGAACGTGCTCTGTGGTATCATCATCAATGTCGCTAAATCTGCACGCCAATACGATCGATCAGCCCGTTTTACTTAAATGGTATCCGATATTAGAATATTCAGTTAGATAACGTGACAATAGTCCCAGGTACTTCCTGTCCAGGCAGAGAAGTTCTCTCATTTTGGACCTTAAAAAGTACATGACTTTCTCAGCCTGAAGTTGGCCTTGAGCTATTTGCCAGTCAAAAGAAAATTCAATGCCAAGGAGGACGGATAGTTCACCCCTAAAGTAACATTAAGAGACATTACAAAATGGCTCCGGGCTCCGGTGTTATTGCCTTGCTTTTGTATAGGCTAAAGCCTGATGTTTTAAGTCTGATATTATACCCAATGTGACTTACTTAAGAGATGTGAAATGGTAGGTTAGGTTAGGTTAGGTTAGGTAGAATAGGCAGCTGTTGAAGGAAAGGATACAGCTCACTTGGGTCCGCTTCATTCGGTCCCTTTGTGTTACCTGGAGAGGCGAATAGAATAGGTTGAGATGGAAGGAAAGAATAAATTTAGAGGAGGATAAGAAAGAACAGAAGAATGAAGCAGACTTACCAGGGTCTCTGGAGGAATTCGAACCCACAACCCCTTGACTGGTAGACTCGTGCACTTACCACTGACCTACCGGGGCACCCTGGGAAATGGGTAATCTTGAGCGAATTTGTTAAAATTTTTTGCGAACTTTTCTATTCTTTTAAATCACTTTGAATTCGTAAGAAGGAGAATAAAATTAGCCGATCACTGGCTTATATTATTATATTACACAGAAAAAACTGAGTTGTAGAATCAGTAACAAATTTCAGAGAATCAGTAAATATTTTGTCTGGCTGAGGACCTACAACGAAAGTTGTAAATTTAGACAAACAATTTTGCAAGAATTTTAGTTTCTGTTAAAAAATTTTGCTGAGCTGGTTAAATATTTTATTTGTCTAGGCGAAAATTTTGTTTGATTTAAAAATCAAATAAAAATATTATTAGAGACTATTAAATAAATTGACTAAAAAAATAAATTATTTTGGACAAGAATTTGTTTGAAAAATTTTTTTTGTAGTTTTTTGTGTGTATCTTGATAGCTTAAGGACTTTTCTTGCGATATGCTGCTTTCAACATAGCATCACCCTAACTAACTTCAGAATACTTGAGTAAAAATTAAATAAAAATACACCTTTGTAATCTCCAGAATCAAAAGTAAATACCAAGAGGCAAACTTTCAGAAATTATTTTTTTTATATCTATCATTTTGTTTTAAAAAAGGCCTTAAGTTTTGTTATCATATTAATTTTAGAAAATGTAATATATTTTTTATTACAAAACGGACAGAGTAAAAGCTAAACGCAACGAAGTCATTTATTTTCTAATTAGAAAACTGAAAATTTCTTTACTCGAAAACATAGAAATCTGCTAAATTGCCATAAAATTACTTGTCAATACAGTTGGTATAATCGAATCTTTTTTGTCAAATAATTTTTAGTTTTACCATTTTAAGCTGATTTTGTTGTTTTTTTTAGATAATTTTAATACATTTGTAGTTTTAATATTTCTCTAAACTGGGAAATAAAGTAAATATTTCTGCAGTATTTAAAATGGCCACCACAATAGCAAATCCAGTAAAATTCTTTTGTTAACAAAACAAAAATTCAGGGAAAACACGTTAACAAACATTTAAAACATTTTCGCACAAATAATGCAGTGATTTTAAATATATATTTTTTAAAGCCAAAATTATTTCAACCGTAAAAACAAATCTACAAACATTCAGAACTTTTGTTCTTTCACACGAATTGTTGATTCGCATAGAAGTAGTATGTGTGTATGTACTTCTAAAGGAAAACACACAAACAAACATTTACACACCTTTGCAAAAAAGGAACCCAAAAATTTTTGACGCTAGTTTTATGCTAAAATATTCATTTCAGATTCATTATAGCTATTTCTTTGTTGTTGTTTTTTTTAATGCACAAATAAATATTTCGCTTTTTAAAAGCAAAAAAAATACCAAAAAGGACTCGTTTTAAAAATTTTTACATAATGCCCACCACAAACAACATAGAAAATCTTAATGTGGCTTTGGGAAATATTTTTGTTAAAGCAGAAAAGTAGATACAAATCACACAAATTTATAAACAACATAAATGTTTTAGCATAAAATGAAATGATTATTATTTTAATGAGAATGACTGTCCAACTTTGAGCTCCAGACTTATTTTCAGGATGGTTAAAGTGCATTTTATTTAAATGGCTGATTGCATTAGAAAATAATTTATTTATTTCATATTTAAATTTATTTTTTCAATCTTTATTTTAATTTTTACTAAATTTATAATTTTTGTTTTTGTTATATATTCATAATCAAATTTTATTTTTAAATTTATTAAAAACCTAATGACTATTCAACTGTTAAATTGGTAATTAGTTTTTCATATTTCAATATATTTATTTTACTTTTTTGTTGTTATTGCATTAATTAAAAGAAAAAATTGTAAAACAAACAAAAATTAACGAAATGACAAATATGAATTTTTATCTAATTGTATTATTTAACTTATTAGCAATAAAATCAATTATTATAGTTTTATTAGTACCTTTAGTTATATAAAGTACTAATTTTAGGTGAATATGAAAAGAGGGGAGATATGCGAACATTATATTCAACTCAAATATATTTATTGAATGAAAATAATTTATTTGCGGTTTTTTTAAATTATTAAATATTTTTTTTAATCACTTTTATTTTCCATTATTAGAAGAATAAATATTTACTAAAACATTTTAAAACCTAAAGGTGGATTAGGTTAGGTTGGACAGGCCGTAGTTATAGAAAAGATTACAGCTCATTTGGTCCCGCTTAATTCGATCCCTTTGTATAACCTGGAAAGGCATATAGAAAGGGTGGAGATAGAAGAATAAAGAAGAAACTTAGAGAAGGATAAGAAAGAAAGAAAAGAAGAATGAAGCAAACTTACCAGGGTCTCTGGTAGGAATTGAACCTACAACCACCAGACTGGTAGACTCGCGCACTTACCACTGATTTACCGGGGTACCCAAATTAAAGGTAAATTTTCGTAAATATAGGTGTTTGAAGTTTGGCTTTTAACAAAAGTTTTTTTATTTTTTGTCTTTTTATAACACAAAGAAAAAAACAAAAAAAAAACTTTAAGGCGTTAGAGATAGAAGCCAAAAGCAGAGACTACCTCTGTTTAATTCTCTAAAATTTTTACATAAAAACCTCGGCAACTGCCCCGGATCTTCCTCTACATGGGTGCTATGTAAGAACGACTCCCATTAATTTTTCTTAGAATACATTTTTGTGAAACATACTTACCCTTTATCTTCGGCCCCAACAGGGTTGGTATACAAAATTTTAAAAAATAGATTAAAAACCCCTACAACTTTCCCGGAGTCGCCCTTTAAAAAATTAAATGTATTGAAAATCCCCATAAGTTTTCCTTTCCAAACATATTCCTAAGACATATTAACCCCTTCTTATCTCCATCGGCTCAGGGCGGCCTCATATAAAGTTAGGAGAATTGAAATAAATATCGCCCTACAGCCCGAAAGTAGGTAGGTCTGATCCCAACCCCGTTCTTTTGCAAACATTTTCTTGGAACATACTTACCCCCTATTTGCACCCCGTAAGGGAGTTGCCATACAAAATTTGAGAAAAATAGGGTAAAAACCCCTACAAATTCTCCGTGGTCACCCTAATTGGGTAAAAATATGACACCGACTCCTATTTAATAATAGAAATATTTTATAAATAAAAAAAAATGGATAAAAATAAAAAAAATTTCGGGGTTTCAAAAGGCCAATGTAAAGGGTATATAAGATTCGGTTCAGCCAAAGATAGCGCTCTTACTTTTCTACGGGGAAGTGTACTGGTTCAAGACTATTGACGTGAATGGTTTCTTAGGGTAGGGACTGGTTCTCTGTCACTTTTACATTGCGTTGCCATTGGAGGGGGCAATTGGTTCAAAACTAACATCTCAGAATGGGTTACAGGCCAAACCAATAAAAGTAAATTTTGTATTAATTGTTTAAGATCCTGTTCAGTCTTCATTGTTTGTAGATATTAACGCGTGTGTGTATATATATTAACAGATGTATGTCTATGTGTAGGGACCAGTATTTCTTTTTTTTCTCTTAACTTCTTTAACACGTTTAAACCAGTTACTTGATTTGTGCCTTTTTAACCGAACACGACCAATAGCTTTTGTTCAATTCATGTTTTGTACCTGTAACAGGACGGGTACGCCGACCGTTTGACCCGCAGGGTTGCTTTTAATTTTGGATATCGTTGCCATTTTCAAGCTATGATGTTGAAAAATGTGATTTCCGAGAGGAGAATTTATGTATATGGAAGCTATGGTGATCTGTAGATCTATCACAAAATAAATCAAAATAGCATTTGGTGGGGTGATGCCTTGAACTGTAATGTATGTTGTTAGGGATATTATAATATTTGAGAAGGTTAAAGTCGAAAAAGCTTATTCCAAGAGCAAGTTTTTATAGGGTTATGTGACGAAATTTGTTAAACAGTTGAATATTTTCAAAAATGTGATGGATGTTCTTAATACATATTTGGATGTTCTTGATACATCTTTTTGGATTAATCATAGTCGAATTTGGCATTTGCACTGACTTTTGAAATTAACTAATTAACATTTTTTTTTGCCTAATTGAGGATGTTTCATATTGAATATCTGTTAAGCATATTTTTGAGACAATTTCTTAAAAATGTTTTGTTATTGCTGACAAACAACTTTAAGTCGTTAATTTAGGATTTCTTTGGTATCTGTTGTAGAGGAATTAACAATTTTTAAAATTTCTCACTAACCCCGGCAAATGTGTTTTAAAGGAATCTTAATTATCTTGCGAGTTAAAAGTTTAATAATAAAGAATTTATTATCATAATAATTTATTTAACAGCCTTTAAAATTTTAACAATTAATTCGCATTTTGTAAAAAAAAAAACAAAACATCTTCTGCACCAAAAACAAGTATAAGAAATGTTGAAGGCAATAAAGTACTGAAGCATAAACTCATTTGTAAGACGCCGTTTAAGTTCAAAACACTTTCGCATGCAAGAGAAGTGTTAATGTTTTTAATGACATTTCATAAAATTTATTAAAGTGGTTTTAAGCAGCCTAATGACAAGTGTAGATTTCATTAACACAAGCGGTCGCCAAGGGACTTAACATATGACACGTAATAATAAAACACCTCCCCTGCTTTCTGCTAATAATTTTGCCTCTTGTAAACTCTGTAAGAAGCCTGTTGAAAAGTTTTTATTTCACAACTTAAGAAAAAGTTCAAGTAGTTTTGAGAAAACTTTTGTTGGTATTGAAATTTGGTTAAGAAAGTTTTTGAAATGCAGTCCTGCAGTTTTGACAGCGATTAATGAAATTAATTATCATTTTGTAACCATAAAAGTAACCAATTGTTTACACTTCAAGCAATTGAGGAATTTAGTTTTTTTTAAACTAAATGCAATGTAAAATTATTATACCTGGGCTAAATATTTAATTCATCTGGAATTTGTTTTCTAGAAAACCTGCAGGGTCTGTTTTCACTTATCTGCCTACTTTCACGCATAATTTTCAAAAATTTTCTTTGAATGTTTTCAAAACAGTAAAACAGTCTCAAGTGGTTACTTAGTAAAGGATATATTACTCATACTCATTCATGTTTTATTTAAGTAGATGTAACATTAAGAATAAGACATTTAAAAATAAAATATTTACTGACAGCATGTACAGAGTGGCAGCAGCTGAAAATTTAAAATGGGAAATAAGTTTTGTATTATTTAAAAGTCTTCAAATTTTACGAAAATTAAAATAAAACGAGTTAAAAAGTAACAGGTGGTCACCCTTAACCAAACAAAAGTTGTATTTTATGTTAGAGTCCTGTAGAGGAGTATATATATGCATGTCCCCTTTGACTATTTTCAGCGATGAAGTGGTAAGATTTTTTTTAATGTATTTCCCTTTATACAGGGTGCCTAATAGCGAATTTATAGTTTTAAACTTAAATGAAAACGTAATATTTTTTTTTGTTTTCATATTTTATTTTTGAATCTTCGCCTTTGGCGAACTTACAATAAGTATTAAAGTCTTAAAGCTAAATAATTTACATTAATCAGCTATTGGCAGACTAAAATTTAGGTTTTTACTTTAAAGTATAAAACATGTATTAAGATTTTATCTAAGTGCGATAGTATCCCTTCTCTTCTTTTCTGCTCGCTCGATACATCTTACAGCATGCACGACACAGTTGTTTGCAAGGAAGGGAAACGTAACAATTGACACAAAGTTTAAGTGAGAGCATTGATCGATGGAATGAACATTCGTGTTGAACACCCTGTTTAAAACGCAGCCTTGTGCTATGTGCCGCACGCTGCAGCAAACATGGTTCAATTAAGCTGATTTCTCGACAAATATTTAACTTTAAAGCCTGGACTGGAATGGTCATTATAAACTCTCTCTTTATGGTTGACCAATAAAAAAATCCATGGAAGTTAGATCGCGTTGCCCTGGTGGGCATGGGATGTACCCAAATCAACTGATCAGTTTCCGGGGGACATTTTCCCAAAGCAAATTCATGTAAGCTTTGGCTGTGTGTGCAGTCGTCTCATCATGTTGAAACTACGTGTGTGAAGAGTACGATGAATGAGCTCGCAGGCTTGGCAAAAATAATTCCCCAATCATGCGTCGATAACTTTCACCATTGATATTCGTCGCCTGGCATCAAGAAATTTTGAAAAAATGGTTCAATTATCTCATGCGTGGATAAGGCACATCCTTTTATACAGGGTGCCTGGTGGCGGACTTAAAATTTTAAATTTTAATAAAAACGTAATAATTGACACAAGGTTTTACTAAGAGCATTGAACGATGGAATGAAAATCTGGACTTTATTTTTTAAAGGGTATGTCATCCAAATGTCTTCCGTCGAGTTGAACACCCTGTTTAAAACGCAGCCTTGTGCTGTGTGCCGCACGATGCAGTAAATGCAAGTAAGCTGATTTCTCGACAAATATGTTTCTTTAAAGCCAAAAGAGATTGGGGATTGTCATTTTAAACTCTCTCTTTGAGGTAGCCCCATACAAAAATCCATGGAATTAGATCGCGCTGCTTCGGTGGGCACGGGATGCCCTTAAGCCGACTGATCAGTTTCCGGGGGACATTTTCCCAAAGCAAATTCATCGAAGCTCTGGCTTTGTGTGCAGTCGTCTCATCGTGTTGAAACCACGTATCTGAAGAGTACAATGGATGAGCTCGCAGGTTTGGCAAAAAGAACTCCGTAATCATGCGTCGAAAATTTTCACCATTGATATTTCGTCATCTGGCCTCAAGAAATTTTGGAAAAATGGTCCAATTAGTGTGGATAAGGCACACTAAGGAGGTACCCTGGCGCAATGCTATGGTTTTTGATGTTTCAAGCGAGGGTTTCTGGTTCTTGGAGACCAGTAACAGCAGTTTTGCTTGTTGACGCGGCCGTCTAAGTGAAAAGGAGCCTCGTCGCTCCAAAAAATGAGGTTTACATTGCGAAAACACTCCAACATTGTTTTATAAAAATTTTTGCGAAAATCTAAGTCACTTTTCTTTAGTTCTTGAACGATTTCAATTATAAAAGAATGGAACGTCAGGTTCTTTTTTTAAATTTCAGGACTAATTGCTCTTGGAAGGCCCAGTAAGGCTACTCCTTTCCGTATTGAAAGTCGCTGATTTTTACGTAAACTGCTTTCAACCAGTTCAATGTTTTTGGGAGTCCTTGAAGTTTGACTGGGCCCTGGCCGTGGACATGATATTTAAATCAATAACGCTAGAGAACTTTTTACTTTTATTTTGTGGCATTTTAATACAAAGTGGACTTTAATTTACATCAAAAACTGCATACCTTTATGTCACTCGAAAGCAAAATTACTGAGTGACTGATTTTGACTTTTACGTTCGCATATTTAGCTTGCGTTCGACTTAGGTAAACCCAATTTTGTATGAAAACTCTTACGTGTTCGTTAGACTTGTCTTTTGAGAAAACGTTCGCTTAAAGTATGCTTTAGTAGACCCAAATCAGTTTTTTTTCGCCTAGAATGCGAACGAAAGCATTTTTTCGACATCGTGAAACAGGCTATTAAATTTTGGTAAATAGCTTTAGGGACCACTTGTGGAAGGAGTTTTCCAGTTTCGTTAAAAAAACTATATTTAACAAACAAGTTAATATTTAAAAATTCACTAAAAATATTAAAATATTAATCCCTTTACCTTAATGTACAAAATTAGTAGATACGTTCCTGCCTCATATGTGCAAAGACGTATAAATATCAGACAAAAAAGGGTTAACGACGATGATACCTCAAACACATGAACAAAAATATTAAATGTTTTTCTACATACGCAGTACCAGAAAATATAAAAAAGAAACTTATAGCTTTTGTAAATGTATGTGTGTGTGCATATGTAGCTAAGTATATCGGCATGAGATCCTTATAAAAAGTGAAAAGTTTTTCCAAAAAAGGCGAAAGTAATGTATAGAATTTTTAATTAGGCATTTTATTTGTAGGTTGTTTTGTTTCAAAAAGAAAAAAAAAATAAAACAAACCTTAACTTCCACCAAAGAAGCTTAAAACAACTTAAGGATGTTTCTTGTAAAAATAGTTGTTCTCGATGTAACAAAAGATAGATGAACAGATAGATAAAGTTTTATTACAATTTTTCCATCTAAATAATAATTATTAAGAATGAGAGCTGTTTGTTTTTAACGTTATAACCATTTGTTATGCGAAATATGTTTAAAGAATTTTTGTTTGCTTTGCATAACTTAAAAAAGAGGGGATTTTAAATAATCTTTTTATTTAAATCAAATGGTTAGAGAAGCAGTTTTTTTTTATTTGGTTTCCATGTTTCAGTGTAGTTTTCTTTCTCAATAAATTTAATTTTTGTGGGTTTTCTTTTAAAACTTTTTTAATTTTTCTTTTATTTGTTACATATCGTTTCGTTACGTTTCACTTGAAATTTTTATTTTAGATTCCAAATTGTCTGTTTGGGAAATGGATTTTTTCTTTTCTATCTTTTCGTAGATTGTTGGTTTTAACAATAATTTGTAACTTAATCTATGGACGTTTTTAACGTAATTGCTAGCCACAATGTGTTCTAGTTAATTGAGCAGAAAATTACTTTCCGTGTAGGTGTAAGTTTAAATGACTGGATGACTGTCAATTTATTATTGGTACAAACACAGATTCACACAAACACTGTGGGATATCTTTTTATAAAAAGGTTCGAAAGGTGTTTCTTAATTTGTTTAAAACTAAATCTGGGTAATATAAAAATTAGGGCTGAGGAGAGTGTGGTTAACTACCGCTTTATTTACTATCTTAAATTTATAAGTTTGTTAACAGACTGGCTTTTGTAGGGGACCTACTTGCTGAGCTCTACCTCTACTCATAATTGTGGGGGAAATAAAGTGGTGGACTAAAGATATTTTTTTGGCGTTTGACGAAGTCTTGCGTTGTTGGCTTTTAGCTTCGATTCATATCGAATTTCGAAAATCGTTCGAAAATCGAACTATTTATAATGACATCGCTTCTAATTGGTTAAACTTTTTTAAGGGGTTCCACAAGGCTGCTTCCTTTTTCCCTACCTTACTCCTTATTTTTCTTCACGTCCTTCTATGACAAACTTTAAATTATATCTCTATCCGTTGCTGGATATTTTTAGTCTCCTCTGCGTTTTGATAACTTCAACCGAAGTCATTAAAAGGGGGTCCTTATCTACTGGCATTGGGACCACATCGACAGTGGCCAATAATTGCAGCCCCGGTGTCTCTTAATCCCCATTTGCTTAGATCAAGGGCACATTCAAAGTGTCTTAGATTTATCCTTAGCCAGGTTCCCCTAGTGATTTCACATGCGAGTTCGTTGGACCATCTGGCTCTCGCGATTCTGCAGGTGAGCCTGAACAAGACGGAACTCCTGTTTTGGAATGAATATGCCTTAACCACCAGTTTTCCAGTTTATATCTCCAGATCGGCATGTCCTACAGAGGTGACTTCATTTCCCTTTACCTGTGAAATAGCGGAGGAGGATTTCCTGCGGAGGATGGTTTTCGGTGTGCAGTAATAAATTAAATCGGAAACAAAATTGACAGTCTCAATCGTATTTAGACGAACGTATTCTTTGCGTTTCCTTTTGCTCACATCATGTAGTTATATCGAGTTGCCCACCCCCTGTTACTTCGCGAAAAGGTACGCTGGAAGGCAATTAAGTAGGCTCCAAGTGACGTAGTTGGAGTTGTTTTTATCGCCATGTTGCGCATCGTTATTTCAATTCATAGACGATTCGTGATAGAGTCCAGAGCTTGCCATCAGACTATATTCCTAGAGAGGAAAATTGGCTATATCCCCATTTTGTAAGGCCCACAAATGTTCTGGGAACTAAGGCCCCAGTTCTTGCCAATGGCACATAGGGCTTAAATTACGGGCGATCGGCTAACGTTTATATAGGCGCCATCTATGTACAGAAACGGCACAAGAGACCTTTAGAGATAGCCAACTAACGAGCAGATAACCGTCTTCAGTAATCTGCCCTTGGTGTAAGCGTGTTGTTTGATAGAAGAATGGTGTTGACTATCGCCCCGACGTAAACGTGAACCAGCCTTTCCCAGGTTTAACCAGGAAAGACGTAAGATTAATTGGCTCTTGTGTGATGATATGCCGCTTGGGATGTGAAACCCAGAGATACAATCTTTTTAAATACTGACGAGGATAACTATTTCGTTGTTACGCTGCAGTTTCACTGGAACCATCCCATGCAGGTGACTTTAATGGTTTGGGGTTCGTGATTTGCCCAGTGCAGCATATGATCATTCAGTTGCACCGGTAGGGATGACCGATTAAAGATACTGTGTGTAGACACACTCTCCGAAATACGGAGGAGCCTCCGGAAGTGAGTTTTCAAGTGCCATCTTAGCCGTGGGCGATGGGTGATTTACGCTCATCGCAGACGACTTTTTAGTTCTACAGCAGCAGTTACACAAAGCGCAAGGCTTGACAGCCCTGGCTTTGTTCTTGTGGCTTTGTACATAGTCCAGCTTACTGTCCTCTTAGCCTAATGAAATAGTTACCTTTTGCCTTGGGAAGAATCGGGGGCAAGATAATAACGTAACCTCTTTAAAGAAGCTTAATAGTATCTATACAACCACCTGTAGCTGACCAGAAATTTAATACAATTAGCGTGTGTTGGCTTATGCGCCAAAGCCTATTTTGGTGCTACTTGACCACGTACAGGATAGGGTTAAAGTATTCAATGGTAACGCTTAGATGTTTAAAATTCTCAATTTACTTAAGCCTGATTGTAATATAGGATGCTTGAACTGTTTAATAAATACTACAATGAAACGTACTCTGAAAAAAAACCCGAGAGATTGCTTCTGAAACCTGCGATTTAGTAAATGAAACGTGTCTTTTAAGAAGTGCACCACCTTTGTGATCAGTTGGACAGTAAATCGTACCACGTATAAGAGCAAAAAAATTTACATTTAAGTCGCAAAGTTTGTTGTTATATATTTATTACCTCTCATATTAAGTATTGAAGAACTTAAATTCAACGTGCAATTACCCAGTTAAATTTTAAAATAATTAATTTTTGAACTGAAAACAGAACAACTACACAATCTTTGATTTCCAGTTGGAGTAATTTTTTTAGTCAAACGACTATTATGCGTAGACAACAACAAAATAACATTTAACTTTGGTATTTTTCCAAACTTTTTGTTTTAAAGTAAAGTTGTATATTACTTTACGCCGATATAATTCGTTCTAACTTACAAAAAAGGAATTCCGTTAGCCTTTCTGGATAATATGTAACATCTAAATAAACTACTACTTTTCAAAGGGTACACACTCTTAACGAAAATCTTTGGATGTTTTCCAAAATTAAATCTACTTTGCCGAAGTTGGTATGGAAAATTGGCTTTTCAAATAAGTTTCTTTCAATTAAAATTAATGAAAAATTTTAATTTATTTTGAGTAAAATTAAATTAAAGATAATCTAGAGAAAAAAATAGTAAAAACCAATATATGTAAAAACTATTTATCTTGCAAAGTTTGGAAACAACAAGTCTTGCTCATTACTGAAGTAACAATATTAGAAAGGTATAACAAATTAGTTTTGCATTCAAGCTTTGGTTTAGGATTTTCAGCAATTAGTTTCTATTGTTTGAAATAAAAATATTTTTGTTTTTGATTTAAATAAATATCTTATATGAGAGATTTTCAATGAGCATCCAGTTTTTTAAAGTTCCATTTTCAGTCGGTTATACTTAATAAAATTTTTGGAGATATGGGACTAGTTCTAAAAATGTTACCTCTGAAAGTTCGAATTAAGTTTTTTTTTTATTGACCGTTAAATCATAGTTGTGCAGCCCAACTGTGTCATTGTTTAATGAATATTTAGAGTTTTTTTTAGGAATTTAACAGCCCTCTAAACGTAGTTGTTCCAGAAAAATTAGAAAAAAAATATAATATATATAATACTTTACCTTTTCCATATTTTTAAGCTACAAAGAAAATGCCTGTAAAATCCAATACTTTTTGGTGAATATTAATACATAAATTTTTTGTATGTATTTTATTTATTTTCTCACATTATATTCAAATTTATATTAAATGTTTTTCCTATTTGATATAGAAGTATTTTATTTCTGTTTTATTATTTAAAATCGTCATATTTTTTCTTGATGGTTTAGACACTACAAATAATAAATATATTAGAGATTTGCTTGTTACTGTTTTACAATTTGAAATTATAAATAAAATGAAGCATTTAAAGTTTTTTTTAAATACTTTAAATTAAATGATTTTTTTAATTTATTTTAATATAAATTTAAAGTGCTTTTTATTAATTTTTTTCAGTTTTATAAATTTTTTACTATAATTTTCATTATCGTATGGTAAGATCTAAAGTAATTTACTCTGCGCTATTTAAAGATTGACTAGATTTGGGTTTTTTAGGATTTTTTATCATATTAATATTTACAAAAGATTTTTTTATTTCTATATTTTACTACATTTAAACATTTATTTTTTTTTATTTTAATTTAAATATTTTTTAATTATAGTAATAGTACTCAAACAATTTTTTTTTAAATATTTTTATGAAATTATTTAACAATTAGAAATAGAAACAAATTGCACATTTATTACATTAAATTAAGGAAGATCTTGTTAAAGAAAAAAAATATTTACAATAAAATACAAGAATTTTATGTTTTCTTTATTAAAAAAAACAAATTGTAAAATTAAAAATTAGTTTCTCATTTTCTTAGGAACTTAGATGCGCTCTGTTGAAAGTGTTCTTTTTTGGCAAAAATATTTTTATTCTTTGGCTTTTGAAATTTTACATTTTTTTCTTTCTTGTGAAAACAATTAAACCTTTAATTAAACAACTAAACGTTTACGTCTTTAATTGGTGTTTACTTTTTCGTAAAAAACTTTTTTTTTCTTTACGAAAAATTTTGGGTTTTAGTTCACTTTAACCATTTAACTAGTTTTATTTTATACAACTTTTTACAAAATCACACTTAAACTTGAACTGTGAACTCTTGCTCTCTCTCTCTCTCTCTCTCTCTCTCTCTCTTTATTTTACCAGTGCTTGCTCTCTGTGCCTATAGTTGCCATATTTTATTTTATCACACTTAAACTTGAACTGTGAACTCTTGCTCTCTCTCTCTCTCTCTCTCTCTCTCTCTTTATTTTACCAGTGCTTGCTCTCTGTGCCTATAGTTGCCATATTTTCTGCTGGATTCTCGTAACACTAAAGTACAGCCGAGCCGCACCAAAGCACCTGACCTCAATATGGCCGCCACACACTACCGCCATTATCAGCTGGATTATGATGACCACGATGAGCAGCCAAAGCAGTCAATTGACGATTTGTATTCCCATCTTCAATACTTCTTACTGAGGCGCCACAGTTTCCAATCAAGGTCAAGTCGCCGTGATGAGTGACTCCTCCACTCGACATAATATTGTGCTGTTGTCTTACACCCACATTGCTGATATGGTCCATAACACTTTGCAGTTCTCCATGTACTGTGGAATTAGGCGAAGCATGAGATGGTAAGGCATGAGAATGAAAGCCATGTGATTGATTGGCGGCGGTATAGAGTTGGGAATATAATAAACTAGCCGGTAAGACAGGATATAAAGAACCATTACAGCCTGCGCCAGCTGCACCAGTATGTCCTCCCCCTCCCACACCAACCCCCGCACTAGTGGCTCCCCCATAAGTTATGGGATTTTGCGTTTGATTAACTAAACTGCTAAAATTATGATTTGAACCCACTATAGAGTTATTGGCTGAACCATTTGAGTTGCTATTTCCTGCTCCATTGGCTGTGGCATTTCCATTGCTGCCTCCCAAATTTGGTGTATTTGTAGACAGCAAGTCTTCCTGCACAGGCGATTCTGCTTGTGAGGAATCACTTAAGCTGCGTGGACCATTTTGACTAGAGTGTACATTGTAATCGTTGTTGGCATTGTGATAACGCGGCACCAGTATAGAATTTGTACCCGCCACTCCTCCCCCATTTACCGTCGATGAAATAGCAGTCTGCCCCGTAGAACCCAATAAACTGTGATGAGACATTTGCCCGGTTGTTGAACCCACTAGATTACTTAAATGCTGATCTAAATCTGAGGCTGTGGAATCTGGCAACACTATGGTTTTAGAAAATTAAAAGAAAAATATTTTTTATTTAAATATTTGCCATTTCTGTTAATTTCCCCCACAAAAAGACTTACTTGGCACACAATCTCTATTAGAGGCTCCAGTAAAATCCTGATTGTTTGCCTGCTCATTTGATGAACATGAAAAACCCAGAGCTGGATTATTAAATTGCGCTGATGTTGGTGTTGTACATGACGATAAGCCACTGCTGGCCAAGTAGGGTGAATAAGCGGTTGCAGAGCCATAACCCCAATGTGTATTGCTGGCACCTAAGTTAGATGAATAGCAGTGAATTGTGGGTTTTAGTAATATTTGGCTTCAAGTTTTTTATTTTTGTTTTTAATTTTTAAAAGCTATACCATAAACGTTTAAAAAAAGGAAGACAAAAAGCATGCACATGCAGAACAATTAAAAAATTTAATTAGGACTTTTAAAATAAATCGATGTAAATGAAAATTCTTGAATGCTTTTATTGCTTCCAAATTACCGTAAAATATTTTCCCTGCGGGAAATGTATGACAATTTGAGAGGAAAACATTTTGTAAATTGCGTTTTACGAATTTTAAAAATATTAGAATATTTTTTGGTACTTCTTTGAAATATTTTAAGTAATAATAAGTAAAAATTGGTTTTAGAAAGAATGAAGCTGTAATGATGCAGTTTTACTTTTTTTTTACTTTTTCTACGTTGAGATTAACGACAAATTGTTCAAGAAATATCTAGAAACTTCTAACAAAAAATCAAATTGTAGCACATGTGTTAAGCTCTTAGGGATGCCGCCTCTATTTTTTTTATCTATTTAATGTCCAAAAAATTTACAAATAATTGCATGCAAATATTATCAATTCCGTTGTTAGTCATTAGAACGATCCTGTAATATTGAAAAAAGAAACAAAAATAGCAAAAACAATTAACTAAACCAATACTGTCTACGTGCAGCGACCGGTAATAAAATAAATATGGGCCGCTAATTATGCCAATATGGTGTGTCGCGTATATTCATTGCTGGTGTAAATGAATGACAACAATTATGCGGGTTTTGGGCCACTTTGGCTACTGATTGCTGGTAAACTGAGCCATACATACAAGTTTAGGCGGGGAAATATTATGGAAACAAATTTTATCCCTGTGTATACCAAATTATGCAGGCATCCCAAAAATTTCCTAAGCAAACAAGTTAAAATATATTTGTGCGCATCTATGTGCACTTATTATATTATATCGAACTAATTAAAAAAAGCTAGAGTAATGAACGACAAAAAATACATATAAAATACACATGTTGTATTGAATTTATTTGAAAATCAATGACTGTCGCCTTGGCGCAAAACATTCATCGGTGCACGTTGGGTTGAAATGGTTCAAAAGTGACGCTTAATTGAACTTTTAGAATTAAGTTTTTGTATTTATATTTAGTATCAAATAAAACTAGATAAAATTTTACTACACTATGTAAATTTTCAAGCATCTATCTTGTCAGCTGACTCCGTAGCGACCTGTCAAAATACAAAATTTTTTGCCATTTTTTTAAAAAGCGAAAAAAGTAAAATTTTGCATTAAGCGAATCCGTAATTTCCAAACTTAACGTTAACAAAGTGTTATTTTAGGAATGGAACCTTCAACTTCAGGTATTAAAGTATACAAAAATGATTTAGTAATTTTGAAAATATGTGTGAAAATATTTTTGACGATTTTTTTCAAAAAGGTCTTAATTTGGCCTATTTTTGACGTTTCGTGAACCATAACTTCCAAGTTAGTTAAGGTTGGGTTTTGAATCTTATATTTTCCAAAAGTTAAAAATCTTAGCTTAATATTACAAGAATGAAAATTTGCGGTTTTGTTACTCCATTTTTGCTATTAACATTTTTCTGTTTGAAGTCGTGTTTTTTCAAAGTCATGTATTTAACAAAACTAACGTTCGTTCAATACTTACTATTGTTGTTATTGTTGTCGGAGATAGGTGCGTGAACAAGTATCAGTCATCTTTATTCACAAGAGTATTAAAATGGTTTTGTATGACTCCTACAATACATAAATTTTTAATTCATGGTCCCGAAATCATAAAATATGCCCTTTTACCGATTGGGGAACTTTCAGAAGAAGCTCAGGAAGCCAGAAATAAGGATTTTAAAAATTATAGGGAACACTTTACTCGCAACTGCAGCCGAGAAAAGTCGAGTGAAGATATATTAAATAGATTTTTTCTCAGTTCAGATCCATTCATATCTAGTATTAATAAACAAATTGAGCGGAAAGAAAAGCAACAATTATCAAATTCCAAACTACAGCTTTTGCTATCTCCTATTATTTTTCAAGAAATACATAAAAGTGAGAGTAATGATAGCGAAGATTATAATGATGAAGGTGAGGATGAACATAATATGGTTTATTTTTAAGTGTATGACAATTATTGATAAACAAAAAAAATTTTAAAAATTTATTTCGTTACTTTTTTAAAAAAAATGGAAAATTCTCGAAATCCTTCAAAACCCAAATTCAGACTTTGAATTAAACTTACATTCATATATATGCAAAATATATATTTATTTTTTAAAAAGAAGACAATATAAGCTTTTGTTTGCTTCCTATTTTAAAAAAAAAAATCACTTTCCATTTTAAAATTATGGCGAAAATTTTGAAACAAACTATAATTTTCCGAAAAATGAAAATGTCTATAAAATCGTAAAATGAAATTTTTTTCCGTGCATCTTTTTTTCAGAATATGTCTTCTTATGCATATTTAACGATTTGAAAAAAAAAAATCAAAAAAATTTAAATTTCGGCTCCCATGAATTAATCGCCACTTTCGGTGTCATCGAACCTACTGTGCGTTGCTTCATATGGACTAAAAAACCGCGATGTTTGTGCTATTGTCTACCATGATATTTAAGTTTATATTTTTACATATTTTTTTGTTAGTAAATTTATTACAAATTCTGTTTGTGTATAAGTGTGTGTATTACAGTAGCCATTTAATATTTTGTTTTTGTGTGAGTTCAGTTTTTTTTTGCATACAATTTGTAAAGTCTGTGTAAAAGCGTGTGTGATTTTGAAAGGATTTAAAACTTTTTTAATAAAAAAACTAAACAATTTTTAGGGACAACAAAGAAAATAAAAAGGAATTGATTTGACCTAAAGCCATTTTACAGGTTAAGAAACAATTTTTATTAACTTTTGAGTTTGATGAAAGAGTACTACTCCGAAAAAAAACATTTACTGTCTATGAGGAAAAGTCTTCAGGTAGTTGCTACAGGTACTAGGAACCTGGCCTTAAAAATTAGTAAAAGAAAATTAAATTAAAAATAAACTAGAGCAAAAATAATAAAATCCAAATTATGTGAAAACTGGTTATCTTGGAAATTTTCGAAAGTTGCAATATTACTGATGTACGAACATGATTAAAGAACATGTCCCTACAGCAACTTTTAACAAATTTTGGTGCTTAAATGAACCACTTCGTTTATCCTAAAATTTAATTTTGTATCACCAAGCAACTTTAATTTTTTTCAATTGTTTTGTGTAAAATTCATTTCTTAAAACAGTTCCACAAGAATATATAGAGTTTAAAAACATTCACTTAAAAGTCTAACAAATTTTCAAGTCTCCCTCGCATTGTATCCTCATAACCAACCATGTTTTACTTTGTAAATGTATGCGATAAATGTTTTATAAAAAAATTTATTATAAATAAATATGTTTATGTATGTGTTTGTATGTATGTTTATGTATATAATAATTAGGCTTAATTAATAGACCATTCAAAAAATTATTAATTAGTTTTCATAGGCGCGCATGGTACCAGTTTAAATGTTAAATATTGATTTTGTGGTGGCTTTATTAATGCTATTGGCTTAAATATTTTCTACCTTCTTTAATTATGTGGCCGGCTTTAATACCAATAATAATCAAAGCAACAGAAAGCAACAGCAACATAGAAAAAATAATTTAAGGAAAATATTGTAAATTTATTCAAAAAAGGATTAAGAGTTTAAGTGGGATTTCCACAGTGGGATTTTAATATTTATATATGGAAAATTAAATGTTTTTTTAAACTAAAGTTGAGGCTTATCTTATGATTTTTTTATTAAAAATTTGAAGACCACGATTTGTTTCCAAAAATTTTATTTTGGCCCTGATTCTGATTTGCTACTATTTGTGCAACGAAACAATTGAGGATTGTATTTTATCTTGGAAAATGGTTAAGAATATATTTATATAATACTATGCTGAGGGTGGCTAATTCTTTCACATTTTTAACTTAGGTATCCGCAAAAGTTATATTATCGCTGTTGCATCGTGAAAAAAATTTTAGAAATTTTATTTTTGAAAAATTAGAAGACCGAATGAATATACATACAAAAATATTATTTCAATTAACCCTCTTATTTCCTAAAACGCAACTCTTAAAACAAAAACAAAATGTATGGAAATGTTTTTTAAATTTTTATTTTTTCCATACAATTGTTTGCGTTATTATGCGTTGCCTAAATCTTGAGCACACAATGCAATGAATAAATATTTTAAATAATTTTTGTTGCAGACACTGAAAATAAAAAATGCATCTGGCCAATTAGCCGATGACGAGGCGGCGGCAACATCACTACAAGCAACAACTACAATAACACTTAATTTAATAAATTTATGCCACTGATGTTTATGACAATAATTTAACGTCTTTTTCCAGAAAACACATAATTCAATTTATTGTTTCGTGTTTGGTTGCAACAACACAAAAATATCGCAAAAAATCATATGAACGACAATTATTAAAATACGGATTCAGACATGCAGCAGCCCACTTCGAATTTTAAGTACAACTACAACTACAAAGTAATTTATTAATGAATAAATTATTTCTAAAAAAATAAAGTTAATAATATTCATTTTGTTAATATAAAAATCAAAGTAATTTAAAAATAACTTTAATTTTTTTATTTTTAAAAAAATAAATTTGTTTGTCAAATGTACAAAATAAAGTTTGTTGCTGTTTGCCACAAATTTAAAGTGTTTGTTGGTTGCTGCTTAATTCAAATGCGTGGATATTGTTTAATATTTATTTATTTTATTAATGTTTTATTTATTAAGTCTCTATTTAAATGAATAAATTTTAATAACTTTGAAACGGTTTAAGGAATTAATTGTAAAATAAAAAAAATTTTATAAAGAATTGGATTTTTTGTTTACGGCATAAAAGTAATATTTATTCGTCGATATTTGAGGCATCTGAGACCACACTTACTTAATCCATGCATCGCACAAACCAACAGACTATATATTTATTATACCCCTCACATAGTAAAAAAGGTTATATATCAGGTTTTCATTCCGTTTGTAATTTCTTTCTTATCCATTTGCTTCCCTATAAAGTATATTTATAGTCATGTCCATCTGTCTGTCCGTGTGTCTGTTGAAATCAAGATCCGGAGTCATTTAAGTCCTACGGACCAGGTATTGGTGTCAAACCATTAGAAATATCCCTGAAATAATCAGTACTTAAAATGAACAAGATCGTCTATCCACAGACCTAGATATAGCCAAAATACTGCAATTGCCCCAGTTTTCCCAGTTTTTTTAAGAACAAAATCCATACAAAATATGTAACAAATGTAATCAACTGGCAATGCTGTTAAAAATACACATAGATGTGAATAAATACGCACTAAGTTTCTGTATGTATGTTTGGGCGTAGGTATGAATGTATGAAAATGTGTTACTGACTCGCTTGACAATTCAAACGCAAAAAAATTAATTAATATTTTTATGAAAGGAGTTTGGCAGTTATTGCTTACTATCGCTTTTAACGCTCTTGCAAAGACAATAGATGTACATCGTGTCATATGCTACGTACAAACTTTTCAAAATGTTTATGCAATCAGGCATGTTTCATTGTTGGTTGCATAGTTTGTAGTTTTTTTTATGGCTTCATTTCATGTTGCATCAAAGATTTCAAAAATATCAAAATTTTTTGTTATTAATTTGCTACATTGAGGTTGGTTGGTGTGAATCGTTGTCTATGGTTGGTGTGTAACATTAATGACTAACGTGTTGCATTAACACGTTGCAAAATTTGTACTTAGCAATGCGTGCATATTGTTTTGCTTAATTTGTTTTTTGTCTTTTTAAAGCTATAGAGTGTGTGTTTGTGTGATTGTTGTTATACCCTTTACATACTGGTAAGTTTGTTATTTCGTTTGTAATTTTTTCAATATCCATTTGCGATCCCATAAAGTATATACATATGTATATTCTAGATCTTCTAACAAATCAGAATTTTTTTTCTATTTTAACTTATAACCCAAAAACGAAACAACAGAATTTGTATTAAAAACAAAAATCACGTCATTCATCACTTTTTTACTTCAATAAAAAAATTTATGCGATTTTGTACGTGTGTATGCATGTGGCAAAGTGATTTGGTTTAAAAAATAACAAAAAAAAAGTAAGTTTGTGTGTATTAAAAGAAAAACTACTAACCAACAAACTAATCGTTTTGTGTGGATTTTCAGGCTTTTTGAGGTTCGATTTTGTGGTGTCTGACAGTGGTATATTTTTTCCCAGATTTTTTTTTAATATCAAACCAAAATGTGTACATTTAACTGCTAATAATATAAGGCTATTTATTGCGTTTTTTTTAGTTAAAAACAATTAACTAAAGTTTCAAAAAAAAACATTAAGCGGTAAAATAAAATTTCTAAATAAGCTTTAAAATTAATTAAAAATTTTTATTAAGTGAATTAATTTATCAAAAAAATTTGCAAAATAAAATATTCATGCAACAATTAATTAAAATGTCTTTTTAAAAAGTTCATTAATATTATTCTTTAATAAAACTTATTACTTACTTTGACAGTTGCCAATTGGTGGCATACGAAAACCTGATAATGGATCCGTTGAAAAATGAAATGGTCTTTGGCCAAAGGCAAAATGAAATTGTTGTTGTTGTCCTAAAATTGATAACACTGAATGTTTTGAATGTTTTTTAATAATCTGCTCTAAATTTAAGTTTTAGGTATTTGATAATGCTTATGTGAATGTGTTTAAATTTATGTCTAAGTGCGCGTATATGTTTATTTTGAAGGTAAGTTACATACGTATGTATTTCAACTTTATAAAAAAATTATTAAAAGAAAAATAATTTTATTTGTATCAGTAGAATTAATATACGGGCTAATTATGGTCAATTATTTGTTTTTTACTTAAAATAAAACGAAATATATTTTCATTTTGAAATTTCCCGACGTTTTGCTTGTTTGTTTCAAACTTTTTCAGGGAAAATTTGAACAGATAGTCAGACATTAATAAGGGCAATAATGTTTTAGGATTTCAAATCTAGGACAGTGTTGCAATATATAAGAATTATTTTCGAGTATTTGTTATGTTGCTCTTTGATTTTATGGCGTAATTTGGCATTGCACAGGAAAATAGTCGGGCATTTAAAACTGAAAACTGCGGGGAGTTGTCCTGAGCAGCACAAAATCTTTTTGGCGACGACGGCAAAATTAAAGAAGGGGGAAGAAATTGTGACCACTTAGAAACAATAAAACATTTGTAAAGAAATAAAGGGATTTTCTCAAGATGATTTAAACAAGAATAAAATTTAGAAAATTCAAAATTTAAGAAAACCTTAAAAAGATTGGGGATAAGTTTTGTAACGGGCCACCCCAGGCAACAAGCACTAGATAGAGGTAATAGAGAACCGCGATTGCAGTGCATGCAGGAAGGGCTTTTGCACAGGTCAAAATATGAGGTTTTCATTCTGATGTTATATAAGACTTAGCTTCGTTTAAATATATAAAATTTGAAACTTAGTGGAACTTGTTCATTTCACAGAGTTTTTGTTTCAATTCGCTTTCCAAAACAAAGTCCGATGACTTGCAATAAGTGTTTGCACTGCGGAATTTAAGGCCTTTTTTTGGGTTTCCTTTTTATAATCTTGAGACCTTCCTTCATGCTTGGAATAATTAAAAAAAGAAAGTCTTAATTTTAAAGTTTTTCAAGGCATGAGTTTTCACCTCCTTATCGTAGAATTGACGATTATCCGATGGGTTTTATGAAAATACGCTGTGTTTTATTAGAAACAAAAGCGTTATGGGTTTAAATCAGACCAAGAACTGTAACTACTTTGCGGGTTGAATTAACATGAAAGGGGAATTACAGCTGCGGTATACTATCGGAAACTAAGCTCCAGAGAGTTGAGCTATGGATAAAGAATTCTACAGGCCATGTTGCTTTAGGAAACCGCCTATTCTGCCTTGTTGCCTTTCACAACAAATATTTCTTGCTTCTCAGTTGTCCAAGTGTGCAATCAATTTATTAGCAAACTGTACTGAAATACGGAGTACGGATAGCAACGGAAGGGCTTTTCAATTAAAAAAGCATTCTCTTCTGCCTATGGAAACAGTATTGGATGTAAAATGTAGGGGTCTTACATTCGAGGATAACAAGATTTCCACTACCTTTGCAAAGGATTGAAACAGTTTATTGTTTGGCAGTAGTCAATGTCAAAAAAGTGAGATGACTGGCTTCTAATGGCTGTAGATTGTAGGGTGTACGGGGGGTTAGAAGGTTGCCGAGTATATTTTGTGCTCGTGTTAAATTGTGATGTTTAGGGTATCCCTTTTCCCAAGACGTAAAGCAACCTTTTGGGACTTGTCAAATAAGGTTGCTGTCATATCCCAGAAGACAGTGAGGTACCCTCGAGCTTCTTTTATTATGGTAATTCTAACACCATTCGGCTTGAGGATCGATATGCATTAATAGTAACTAAGAACCCAAAAACATTACAACAATAAAAATATTGTTGATATTATTCCTTTCTAAGCTAAGTAATGTCGAAGAAGAAAATATTCTTGTGCACGCAGCTTCATAACTAATTGTTAAAAAGAAAATTTAAAAGACTTTGAAAATTTAAAAGTTCATATAAGGCAGTTAATATTTTGTGTAATTTTGAGATATTTAAAAACTCTGAATATGGCTTTAAATTAAATCAATTAACATTATTAAGGTGTAACTGTACACTAAAAAATGCAACCCTGCTCAAAACTTTATATCCTTTGTTATGGCTGTTCTTTTCTAAAATATATTAAAATAAAACTATTGAAAATATTAAAGTAGACACCTCAACATACATACATTTTAAAAGTTGTTTCTACACATTCCCAATAAGCATTTTGGCTGAAATTCAAGTGGAATTACATTTGAAATCAAGTCACGATTTCCAATTTCCAGTGTTGAATTACAGTTGAAACACAGTTGAATTCAATAGCGAATCCAGCAAAATTAACCATTGAATAACAGTCGAACAAAACAGTACCTTTATAGTGTAATTCCAGCCTTGAATAACGGTGTGATTCAAGTTGAACCGAACTTGAATCTGAAAATTTAATTATAAAATCATCATCTTCACCGCCGCCAATGATTTTCCATCAACTCTGTGCCATAAATAACGTATGCTTCAAACAAATTTGTTGTTGTTTTTTAACAAACTTCAAACAGACTGGAAAGAGGATGGATTTTAAATGTAATTCAAGCTTGGATTTACACCGGAATTCCAACATTGGAATTCACAAAAAATTTGTGCTTATTGGGTTTATATAAATGCACATGTGTGTGTGTATTTTTGCTTCATTAAAATGTTATAACCCTTTTTTGATATAAAATTGCAACAAAGAAAAACTTTAAATGTTGTTAAATATTAAAACTAAAACTACACTTATTCTCTTTCCAATGTTTTTCAATCTTGAAAAGGACAAAAACTACTAAAGTTTAGAAATTAAAAGAGAGAAAAAGATAAAAATAAGGATGTTGCTAAATGTATTTGTCTATAAGCTTATAGAGTGTGTGTATTTATATGTTTGTGTGTGTATGAATAAATGAGATAAATCATTTTGTGGAATAAGTAAAATGAATAAAACAATTGTTTTTTATTGTAACTTAAGGACAGGGACATAAATAAGTATGAGTATAAAAGGATTATATTAAACTCTTACGTTGTATCTATAAGTTTGTAGTTTTTTTACTGAAACACTTTTCAGTTTCATTTATTTTTATACTTTTTTTCCTCTCATTAATAACACACAAAAGAAACTAAGGGCTTAACATATGCAAAATGTAATATATTTGCATCTTTATAAATATTTCAAAAAAACAAAATGGACTTTTGAGTTCTCATATAATGAACGATTTTAAAACTGCTGTTGCAGTAGCAAGAATAAACTTACAATTACAAAGAAATACATATTTCCATTGAAGTTGTTTTACCAAGTTTCATTTAGCAAAAATGTTTATTTACAGTTGCTTATTGCCGTTTTGTTAACCCTTTTTATTGTAATGTTATTTAGCATTAATGAATATTCCTAAAAGATGAATTGTTTTCTGTATGTATAAAAGTGAGCGCACAGGATAAGAGTGTTTTAAGCCAAAATAAAAGACAAAACACTAACAGCTTACAGTCGTATTTAAATGGCCATAAACTATATTTGGCAAAAAAAAATGTGTACTAGACTAACGAGGGGAACTAAAGCCAACAAGCAGCTTGAAGTCAGGTTTATAAACTATCTTCGATGTGGACTGCTTAAAGACGGTAAAGCAGTTAAGGTTAGGTTGAACTGGTTTGTTGTGTGAACAGCCTTATCTAACCTACTCCAGATATTTCCTTAAAGCCTTGGAACAAATAAGATCCTAGAATGCTTGCTTTGGACCGCGTAAGCGCTGGAAATTGGCACAGAATGTGCTCAATAGTCTACGTTTTATCCACTAAAGAACATGCAGTGCTCGCTGGCTAGTCACTTTGATCTTTTGCCTTGGGCCAATGTCCAACAATGACTTTTCATCCCTAGTAGAAGTCAAAATCCACTCCTTTTTAAAAGGAGAAGAAACCTAGTCACTCTTGGGTCCTCAAGATTCTACTCGAAGTGGTATTTTTCCCGACCTCCATGGCTCTGCCCCTCACTGTATAGTTTATACTGCTATTGTAGAGCTCAAATGAAGCACAAACGTTCATTGCTATTTTCATAGGCCCAGTATATGAGCGCTGCCAATGGATTGCTTGCACGACTTCAGAACTAAAGAGAAGGTGAGAATTGGGGACGATTGGCTTCAATGCCGCGTGACTGTCAACAAATATGTTCACTTGAGAACTCTCAGTTTGAGAGGACAATGCAAGGACCGAGGCTAATTAGGCTGCTATTATCTTTGCCTCAAGTACACTGCAGCCATCAGGAAGCTTAAAGGAGTCCCTGATGCCTAGTTCTCGGCAAGAAACTGCAGCTTCTATCCCATATCCTTCTTAGACCCATCCGTAAAAAAAACAGTTCCGGTGGGCTGGGAGAAGGTCCGCCAACCAGCCCTATTCTTCCATAGTTAGTCCCACCTTACTAATGAAGCTTTGTTTCTGGATCAAGCAGTCAGGGCTATACCATAAGAGACATCGTTGCTATAAGCTACAGCGCTCAACAATCGAATTTTAATAAATTTAATTTGGTAGCAACCTTATACTCAAAAGTGGTTCTGTTCCCTGGCCCCTTCAATCGAGCGTTTTTACACCTCTGAACTACTTTTTATGAAGCTAAATCGTTATCACTTCACTAAAATTTTGTGCCTAAGAAAGCTCTTTATAAAATTCCATAATAAACAAAATATCTATATAAACTGTTTCTGGATGTCCATATGTGGCATACCTTCCCCCTTTCAAAAAGTTTTAAAATGAGTTTCTCTCTCTCTCCTTAAATGTGAGCTTTTGTGTAAATTTATCACTAAATCTAATGAATTGTCTTGCATTTTAGAATGTTTAACTAAAATTAAATCTTATTTTTGCCCTTCCGTGTTCAAGGATTTATGAGTTTTTCTATTGGTTTTATTTGTGTATGTTTTGTAATTGTAGTTGTTGTAGTGTATTGTTAAATTTTTCATGAATTTATTGTAATTTTATTCATGTATTTTAGAAATTTTAGTTTTGATATTTTATAGAAGTACTTACTGGTTTTTGAGCGTGGCTCTCGAGGTCCATCGACGGTTACTTTAATAGCTTTATTGTAGGTGGCAATGTGGGGCGGATTTGTTGAAACTGTTATGGTTAATGTAAAGCTTTTCCCTGGAATTAAAGAGAAACAAATAAAGTTTTTATTAAAAAAATTTGAAGTGTAAATTGCATAAATTTAGAAAAGATTTTAGTTTTCTTTAATTTCATATAAAATTGTAAGCAAAAGCAAATTTGAAAAATCTATATAAAAAGACTACGGGAAAAATAACTAGAACATCCAGTAAATGATGCACTAAATGTTTGTGGCTTTTGTGATGATAATTGTTGAAGGATTTTTATTTCCAAATGCAAATCAACAGAGCTGAAAGCGTTAAAACAAATAGTTCAGCACTATTGCCTGCCAAATTGTATAGTTAATTGTTGGACAAACGAATACCCCGAGGCACAGGAGCATAATAGATAACCAGCACAACATATTTTATACAATCTGCTGTTTGTTTTAAATCAACAGCACATATAGAGCATTCTAACGTACTATAAATAAAATTGAATTGATTCCGGATTTTCTAAACAACGAAATTTTTCTCTTAGTAGTTTGAAGTTAAAACATTCAACAGAATTGTATAGTCTAAACAATTGAATTGATTGTATGCCTAAAACTATGCTTTTGTTTTTCTACTTTATGTCCAATTTTAATGCTTGATGAACTAGTGTGAGTGCGTTTGTTTTCGCGAGTGCAATTTAGTGATTTAACCCCCACAGGGCTGCAAAAAAATACGTGTAACACAAATAAACTCGAAAGCGTTGTTTTATTGCCAAAAACACTACCAGTATATTAACGCAATTCGTTTTTTTTTATTCGAAAATGGAGTTTGTTTGTCCGGTCTATTGGCAAGCAAAGAAATCAATCCTTTTACCATTCGTATTCAAACACACAAAAAATTACTTTATTTGAATAAGCTCGTTGTTGCGGTTTCGCTGCCCCCAAATACTCAAACAAAAACAATTGTCGAAAATAGAAAATGAAATTTCTTTAACTCTGTTTACAACATATGAATGAAATAGACAAGAACTAACTATGCCATTTGAAAAAAATTAGAGTTTTTTTTTATTTTTCCCACGACTGACACTTTTAAATGATTTTTATCCTGCCTACTGTTGCCAAATTTAATTATTTATAGTAATTTTGAGGATTTTAGGTGCCGATGTGACGATTTAAGAAGTGAAAATTTTACTGAATCTTCAAAATATATCATATTAAAGGCTTGCATTAGGGCCCAAATTGAAAAAAAGTAAATTTGAGGAAAATTGTGAATTTGATGTACATTTGAAAAAAATACGAAAATGATAGTAATAGAATTATATTGGTTTACAAATTACAATTAGGGTATTCACAAGGTAGTCATAAAGCCATATGTCTTAAAAAAATAAAACAAAAAAATACTACTGTTGTAAGCATCCGCTCATAATTAAGTGTGCTTTTTTAAATTTAAATCAGCTGCTGGAGAAAACAGAAAAATAAGTAATTCCCAAAATATTTTAAAATTAATGACAGCGACTTGTTAATTATATCAACGGCTTCACTAAAGAGTTTCTGCCGCCCGGCTCAGGTTTCCACTGTTTATGACAAAACAATAAACACAGTTCAAAAAGTCTTATTATTATAGAACTTTTTTCTTTTAACTTTACGACAATATGACTTGATAGCATACCGTTTGAATTCCCCAAATAATTAGCTTTTTAAGTTTCGATGAAAATGCCACATTGGTCACATTTTTAAAAGGGCCTCAAGCTAAAAAAGTTATTAGTAAAAATAAAGTATTAAGGACGACTAGAAACATCTACAACCACCATGTGTACTAAAAAATTACTCCCGTTCTCAAGAATATTTTATTCGACACGATCATGAATTTTAAATTCTTAAAAATTTTATCATGGAAGATCATACCGGAGACAGTCTTTAAGTTGACTTTGTGTGCAAAAACTATGTTCTTTTAATGTCAACTTACTATTAATCACTTGAAAACATACCATCCTTAAAAATCATGTCCATTTTTAATTTAAAAAATTTTGAGATGTGTGAGATTTGTTCAAAAATACTTTCGTCACAATGGAATTGTCCATATGATACTTCTTCGGGGGTTTCCAATAATGCTTCATGATTATTGTTTAAAATTTTTAACTTTTTGTGTTAGTTTAAAAATGGAAATGAGGTAAGTGTAATGGTTTTGTGCTAAAAATGAAGCATTTGAGCGTATTGAAGGACAAAACTGTCAACTAGGGGAGGGAAAGGGCAAGTGGTGGTTTGGCATCTACCCCTGTTCCAAATGCGATATATAGATTGCTTAATATAGTTGGAAAGATTTTCGGGCACAACCTTTTGTCAGATTCAAATCTTAAAACTAAAAAAAATTGTTCTTTTGCAAATCCTTTTATTTTCTTTTCTTTTAATTTAATTCTCAAGCAGTTGTGGCGTGATTAAAAAAGTATATAAAAGTAAGGTGTCATGCTAAGTCAAACTTCCTGTTTGTGTTATAACCATCTTAAAATAGCTGATAAATAATAGAAGAACCACTATAATCTATGGCTTCAAGCAGTTTCTGAAAGCAATTTTTTGGCAGCAGGAACATTAATTAGAGGTTAACTTTGGCAAGCAAGGTAGTTTTAGACTTGTTACGAAATTTAATCCAAATAAAATTTATTGTTACTTTTGCTGCAACTGATATCGAGATGGTACTCGAAACCCTTCTCCGGGTTTATTGTCGATCCCCTTAGGGAAAATAAGACATTAAGTAATAGAATACACTTAGAAAAGGTCATCAAAATAGATTTATTTTATTTTGACGACTAAAATTATAGTTTGAAAATGGCTGGACTAATAAAAAATATTTAGTTTTAAGAATTTAATATGTATTAATTTTCAACCAAAGCTAAAATCCAAAGATAAAAATATGGTAAAAAATGTAAAAGAGAAAAGAAATTATAAATTCAAAAATTGGGAAAAGTTTAAGAGTGGAATATACAAACAGTTCAAATACCCATGTGAGTTTTCCAGTGATATTCACTATCCCCTGGCTTCAATGACGAAAAAAAGGATATTTTATAGTTCAAACTCCACAACATCGCTTAGTTCTTTGTGGAATATTTTACCCAACCACTTAGTTTTAAGGTCCTGTTATCTCGAGCAGTGGTAAAAAATAAACTCTATTTATTTCTCCTATTTACACTTCCCATTGCAGTCTGGAGTACCGTGACCTTTGTTTCTCATCCCAGGGCTAGTTGAACCAGTAATAAACATAACAAAAACCATTATGCTAAACCATGTTTATGAGTAAACTAGTGATTATATTCTTACAATCTTGCGTAACTTTTTCCACTAAATAAATGCAACATATTTATCGGTAGCCTATTGGAAAATTCAATGTCCTCTTCAGTTAGGGTGACAATTGCATATCCCTTTCACAGATCAAATATTCTCAACTAACAACTACTCAGAGGGATCACTATCGATGATGCTTTCTCATACATAATTTTTGTAATCAAAGCATTTTTTTGATCTCCGAGATATATTAAGCCAGTGGCTATTAGAGCACGTGTGTTCCTTCAGCCGAACGCTAAGATTTGTTCATTGATTTTAAGAAAGAAGTTTCCTTTTATTCTCTATGAGAACTGCCATTACTGCTTCCGCAACTCCCCGACTTAGAGTCATATAAAAGCACGGTTTGTATCAGTAAATTTTTGAAAGTAATTTTTATCTATCGGGAGGAGACGAATCTATAAACCATTATTGTCCTTATTTTTATCTTAAAAGTGATGTCGTTTATTTCGTTTATGGCGGTACCGAAGTACTAAGTAAAACGAAATCAATTAAATTTTAAAGTTCTATGTTTCAACTTCCACTTCTACTAGAAATCTTGAGCGTTGAAACCATCAACTTGGTTTTATCTTCTTTTTCTTCAACATTTTCAAAGGTAGAAGTGACTGCTCGCAATATTCGACTCGTGATGTCATATTTGTGGGCGTAAACGGGTTTTATTTGCAGTTTACTTGAACTAGGCTATACTAAGATCCTCAATTCAGATTTTTCGCAATATCCAATTGTGGCTTATTTTAAGAAACTTTCCAGAGCCTGGCCCTCGAAGTTCTGCTTTCGTTCCCGTCAATGTGTATTCAAAAGCTATAGTGTAAAGATGGACGCAATAGTAATGCCAAGTAAAGCATATCTTTGGACCATAGTAAGAAGCTTTAGTATTTTAAAAAAAATTATGATAAAAAATAAAAATATAAATTTAAAAATTATTCCCAAATTTATGCTGGCGGCACTAGTCCCTCCCTGTTTAGCTACAGCTGTTATGACAGGAGTGTTCTCTCTATGGATTTGAAAAAAAGTTTAGGCCAATACTTCTGATTTTATATTTGCTTGCAGGAGTAAATTTAAAACAAGAAAATCTTTAGAAATTCAAATAACATTTTTTTAATCAACCCTTTCATTTTATGTCAAGGGGAAAGCATTTTGCAAACAATTGTTTAATTAAATACAAAAAAATCTTAAGATAATTAAGTACAAAAAAATAAAAAATAGACTTATTCAAAAGGTAACAAAACGAAGATTAATTTTTCTTTTCTATAAAATGTCTAAGGACTCCCTTTAGTCATATGTGAATGTCTTATTAAAAATATACTTACATATGTAATACAATAGTAATCTTATAGAAAAATAATTAACGCTTTTCAAGAAAATATGTGTTTCAATTGTTGAATAAAGACAACAAAAGGCAGCTAAATTTCCAAGGTAATTTGCATTTGCTTTAGACAAGTGTTTAGTGTGTTTGTGAGCGCTTGTGACAAATAAAAAATAACAAGTTAATTAAATTCTAAAAAGTAAAGAGTTGAAAAAACAAAAGTAAATCTTCTTTATTTTTAAAAGAAGTTAAGAACGTTATAAATCTTTTTTTCTTCTTTTTTATAAGATGCAAAGTTGTTTCTCTGGCATAAATAAGCGCCGTGTAAATATTTGCTTGAAAATTTTTTAAAAGAACTCTTTTTTGGCATTTTTCTTTAAACATAATTTTGGGAAGTCAATTATGTGAGGGTTTTTCTTAACTTTTGTCTTTACAGATTTTTTTTGGGAAAAGTTGTGTAAAGGATTTATCTGTTCTTCTTTCTTAACTTGTCATAAGAGGTGTTGGTTTTTTTTTGTTCGTTTCCTTTTTAACGCCTTTTTGTGTTTACTGGATGATTATGAATGTGCTGGCTGTTTGTCTTTTTGGAAAATGAAAAAAAAATATTGACTTAAGGTTTATTTTTTGTTCTTTCTTTTAATGGGTAACCAAAGTCTGGCCTACAGTTGGTTGAAGAAGTATGTGTTGGGTCTGTAAAAAACTTTTGAAAAGTGCAAAACGAAAAAAGGTTGTCGTAAAATGTAAATAATTTATGTTGAAGAAGCTACTTAAACAGTTTTTTTAAGACATACATTTGATTGTTGTTTAGTTGTATCTAGATCCTTTGGTATCCAATCTAATGGGTTCAATGTAATATATTCCAAAACACTCCAAACTGTCTTGGCAAATTTCAGCACTATTTTGCAAGCTCAAGAGTCTTCCTAGTTTTTGGTACACTACTGAAACTTCAAACATGTTATATTCTCCCTAAAAGTCTAACGTCTCTCTTTTGCAAAGACAGAAGAAAATTTTTCGTCGCCAGATCAATAGATCCCCCTTTGCTCCTAGAGACTCTGCACGCATTGATGTATACCCAGGCTCCCATAGCTTAGTTTATTGCTTGAATGTAGAACTAAAGGAACCCTTTATTTTGACAGCTCGTTTGTTATTTTATATCCCTCAATATCCTAGTGTCCTTAAACCCATTAGATATTTACTTGTCTCATGTACACAATTTTTTTTCCTGCACGCCTGAATTTAATTTTGCAAAGCCTTGATTCACCCCCTTCCCTCTGATTTTAGCCGTAAAGGAACTAAATCCCTGTGGTCTAGGCGGTGACCTGCCCGCTAAGCAGCCATAGTCCTCAATAGCCACATCGAATCTTAGCTTCGGGTCATACAGCCATTGCTACTGTTTTCATACCCAATAAATCTGCCATGACAAAGAGGCATCTAAATGAATTGTCTTGTGGACTTTAATTAAATTATAGACTTCCTTGTTATAATCTCTTTGACCAGTTAAGTTTGTAGGTCGAGCCGTTGCAACACAGATCGAATACGTAGAGTTTGCCATAGAATTCATGTTCTGCTTAACATCTTTCTGCATGAATAAAAAAAGTTTGTCGACTTCTTGAACCTTTTCTTTTTACTGGGCTAGCATAGCTTATATTCTAGCATGTTTTCTAGGTACCTTGTATGTTCTCTCGGAACTAGATTGATGTTATGCAATTCCAGTTATGTCACTGGATTAGTTTTAGTCTTCCTGGCAAAAAGAACCATTTTTTTATCGAAGTTCAAATTCAACCCCCTTTTCTCAACCACTTGTTTGTCCTAGGCAATGTAGCCTCTTCAAAAGAGCTGAACTTACTTTAATACCCTTAATTTCTGTTAGAAAATGGTTAGTATTGAGTAAAGACAAAATTGGTGCAGTATTCCCTCTAAGGGAGTTGCCCGAGGAGCCACTTTTTCTGTTTTCATATTATTAAAAAATCTTTGACTTCAGGAATGAAGTCTTAATTCAATTACGGTTTCCGCTCGTGCCACGCTTTCAACCATCTCTCCTTTAGCCATATGGTTGAAAATCCCTACAATGTCAGGAAAAACTCTACAAATATTTATTGTAGCAAAGGGCTTCTTCAATATTAGAGAGTGTGAAATGGCATCTTAAATTAGCTCTTCTTCGTATAGGCGTGCTTGTTGCAAGCAAGTGAACCAGGACTCCTGGTATGGCATAAAATTGACAGGTCTATAATATTTTGCTAGAAATTATGACCCATAATATATTCTAGAATATTAGCACATTATTTTCTCAGGCGTTATCTGAAGATCCAAACCCAGCAAGATGCTATTCGGTCGTTGTCATGCTTAAGCGGTGCCAGAAAAATGATGTTTGGTCCGGGTGCTTAACAAGGTTAATGAGTGGTTTGTCCATTTGTTTGTCCACATTATCGTGGACATTTAAAAAATTGTGATAGAATTATTAAAGCTTTTTTATAAAAATTTTTTTGGTCTTAGTAGCATAGTTTAGGGTGTTTAAAAATTTGCAAAAAACATATTAAATTACACAGATATTTTTTGTATACTTAAAGTAGGTATAGATTGATTTAAGCTTCGTTGCACTCCTTCGTTAATATGTATATGTGTGTGTATATATTTATACAAGTGCCTAAAGATGGTTAACTTATTATCATATCAAAAACATATCATCCATTTGAAAGCACCAAATTATTTATGGGTTTGTTGATGTGTTTTTATGTCTTTGTATTTCCGTATAAAATTTTCTTTGAAATTATCATTATTTAGAAATAAAGAGCTGTTACTCATAAGGGGAAGAGAGATAGTTGTGTATCAAAGAGTCGGGGAGGTTAGGTTGATGAATCTTTAAACAAACAGATACAATTTGAATTAATTTGCCTATTTGTGTGCAAACGTTTATTTCTCATATGCACGTCATGCAAACTTTGCAATGATTTAACAAAACAAACAAACACTAACAAATTGGTTTCTCTGTTCAACAATCTGGTATTTAACGCGCTTTTAATCGTGTCATATCGTTAAAAAGAAAAATCAGCACGACATTATTTATGTTTAATTTGCAGGTGTATTATTAATATTGCCAGTGTTTGTTTTGTTGATTGAATTGTTTTTTTTTTATTTCTGTTTGTTTTTGTTTTCTTACTTGTAGATTTTAAAGAGTGTTAAAATTTGGTTTAGCGTGTTCTTTTGATATTATGGTGGTTAACCTGGATTTGGCATATATGAAAGATAAATAATTTTTCTTAAGTTAATAGACGCTGAGCCAATGTGGTTATAAAGGGGGGCGTATGATTAACGTAGATTTGATTAATTTTGGGAATCAGATCGTATGCGTATGAGTAATATTAATTAAAAAAACAAAATTTTAGATACACACCTCCTAAATGTTAAAAAATTAGATCTGGTTTCAAACCATATGAATGTAATTTTGGCACTCGCTTAAACGAACTTATTTACCCCCATCTTTTTGACTGTCTGTCTGTCAGTCTGTCTGTCTATCTGTCTTCTCGTAAATCTGTATATTAAGGCAGTCTTACCCTACGCTAAAAACTACTAAAAAAGGAAAAATTTATTTTGCACTGAAAAAACTAAAAAAGCCCTACATTAACAACCATAGCTACTCTATGCATTTATTTTTTCCGCACTTAAGTATTTCTCATAGAATTAACTTTAAAAAACTTAAAAAACGCCTCGCTTAAAAAGCTTGCACGAAAAAAAAACAACTCGAAATCATTTCTCATTAAAAAAATTAACAGTTGTTTCCCATCTAATGTACAATATTGTTTTTGGTCAAAAGTAACAAAATAAAAAAGAAATAAAACAAAGTTAACATCTATTTAGCCCTGCCTTTCACTTATTGTTTCTATTTACTGAAAAGCGACCAACAAATGCCATTTAAGTGCTGTGTTTCGTAACAATAAAGCACAAGTAAAAAAGTACGTCAAAGTTTTAAGTGTTTTGTAAAATAAAAAAAGTAATTTGATGCAATTACAAGGGCATTTTAGTAAATTAAAAGTGTTATTTACTAAAATAAAATAAAAAAACAAATTGTTTTTTACGAAAAATAAAAATGTGTTAAATACAACAATTCTTCTAGCTGCCATTTAGGTATAAAGTGAAAAGTTTGAAATTGCAAAAAAACCGTGTGAACTTTTTTTGTAAAAAACTACTTCCACCTCAATTCATCATTTAACAAAAATTTATATTCTAAGAACTTTTTAATTGTAGTTTTTTAACTTTCTGTTTAAAATGCGTTTAAACATTAGGAAAATATTTTTTATTTTATTTTATTTTATTTTATTTTATTTTATTTTATTTTATTTTATTTTATTTTATTTTATTTTATTTTATTTTATTTTATTTTATTTTATTTTATTTTATTTTATTTTATTTTATTTTATTTTATTTTATTTTCATATTTAAGCTTTTTGTTTAACTTAGTTTAATGCTAAATGCACCTTTCATCTTTCGTCTTTAGCTTATCGTCCCCATGTCTTAGCTTGTCTATTTCCGCAAGAGTAACACTCAGGGGTCTGGTTGACAGAATTTGCTTTCGATCCAAGATTACTTTTGACTAGGGAATGGTAAGCAAAGCCGAAAATCGATTTTCGATTTTACGATCAACTATTTTAATCTCGATTTTCAAAGTCGATTAATCGAAGCTCATAATCGATTAAAATTCAAAGTCGACTTTTATTTTGATGCTATATTTTTAATGAATAGAAACCCTCAAAATTGATTTTTAAGTAAGAAAATTTAACTTTTCCCAAAGAAAGGTATAATTGGAAAAGGCGTATGACGTACCTATTTAATGATTACAAAGAACGCAAGTCATAAACAAATTCAGATAGTTTAACTTTATATATAATTACATATGTATATACTTAAGTGCAAATATCCATTATAATTTCAATGTATGAAATTAAATAAGTGAAAATTTACATACGCACACACAACAGATATACATATTTAATTTTCAAAGACGATAAGTTATTTTTAGTGTACTGTATACTGAACTATTTTCTTTTATTGTTTAAAATTTTTTCCAAAACTTACTGCATTTTTAATTAAATTTCGGAGTCAAATATTACCATTTTTAAAATAATACACTAACGCTTCATATTAACACATGAGTTTGCAGTGCAGATATTTTAAAATAAAAATCATTCTTAAAATTTATAGCATTTAAAATTTTTTTAGGTAAAATCGATTTTTTGGGCTCAATAATCGATTTCAGTATAAAATCGTCAACAAAAGGCCGATTACAAAAAATCGATTTTTTTGAGGTCAAAATCGACTTTCGACTATAATCGAAGTCGATTCACCAGTCCCTACTTTTGACTTTAAATATCATATTTATATTACACCTCTTGTATATGTTGTTCAAAGTTATATTTTACCAATCGAGTCCTAAGATTCTTCCTAGTCATCGGTTTATCAGCGGCTGTCTTCTGCCATTAGTTCTTTCGGATGTATTCCATGTTGCGCATCTCATTAGCAAAACAGATTAAATGTGGGAGTCTAATATGTACAATATTTGGTGTAACGCTTAATATGCTAAGGTTTCTAGAAATTACTTAAGACTTCAAAAACTTGTTTGGCCTTCTACTCCACTTAATTTCAGTATTCCCTTGAGATAAATTAATATCATCATTGGATCTACTGGTAGATAAGCCCATGACATATACGGACAGCAAAGCGAGAAAAAATGCTTCCTTAACTGCTTTTGTCACAACTATTTAGTCAACAATACATTGTAAGTATTGAAAAGAAGACAAAACATACTCCTGTATTGATCTGGTATGAATTTTTCGCCTCATAAGGCCATTGCTAGCACATGGCTTAAATAAATTAAATATTTTTGTAGGTAAACTTTTGCATTGTTTTTATGTCCACTTTGCGTCAAAAGAAAATATCTGAAGAATCTTTTGAAAATCGCTAAATTTTGGTATTCAGTGTGTAACTTGCAACCTTTTCAATAATGCTTAGTAGCGTTATTCAATTCAGTTATAGTTCAAACAACCAGAGCTGCCGCCCGTTTAAGTCACATTGATTATTAATCATTCTTCCAGGTTAGAGGGCAGTTATTCTCTATTTAAGGAAAAATAGGAAAAATAAGGCGATTATGCCTGAATTTACACTAAGGTTTTCGGTTGCAACACAATCAACTCCTGCATATTTTCTCTTATTTAAAGCAGTATATCAATTCGTCCTATTGAAAGCTGCAGATATTTGAGTCAGTAAGGTTGTATTCGTACTATAAGCTTAGGAAAATGGTCAGTGTAAGATATAGCTTTACATTTAATAATTGATGTTCCTTTCAAAATTTAACTCTTTTTTCTGGCAGGGTATATTGGAAAACCCCGTAACAGGGCACTAAGGCAAGAAACTGTCGTGCGCAATAAGCCAGGGGACTTGGCGGGTTACCTTAGGTTATCATGTTAAGGAAAAGCTTTCATAATCCCAATATAAATCAATTGATAATCAAAACCGAATGGTATCAACATTTTTACTAGACTGTAGGTTAAAAAGCTGTAGGACAAAGGAAAGGCAGACGAAAATCTAATCTTGATTTTATTTCAGATGAAGTCGTTGCTTTACCGTGGTAAAATTCTTAATCAGCTCAGTTTTTGCAATAGGCTGGTAATATGCAAGGAGCTCTGCCACAAGACTCATATTGGCAATAAATGAGCTGACTGCTTAACCAACGAAAGCTGCTGAAGCTTTTCAGTAAAGAGTCCTGTAATAAACTTTATAGACTTTTATCGCTCATTAGGTATAACCTCAGATTACTAGCAGAATGTTTTCCCCGGCAATTTGGTCTAGAAACTTTAACACAAGAATGAAATCACTAAGTCTAAACAATGCACTAATGTTATGCAGATTTAACTCCGAAAAAATATTGTCAACGAGCGGAAAGAATTATTTTCATAAGCGAGATGTGGCCAAAAGTTTTTTATGAAAGAGCAAACGCCAATACATTTAAAAAAAAATTATTTTCATTCAATATTTTTTGTTGTAAAACCCACAATTTCTTAAACGGTATCATATGTTAAACAGAAACAAAATCTGCAATGAAGATCGCTGTAGGACTTGCCCCAACTCTTTTTCTTTCCAAACATTTTCCTGCAACATAAGTACTTACCCCTCTGCCCTCTAAGGGAGTTGCCATACAAAATTTGAAAAAGTTGTGGTAAAACCCGCTACATGTTGTGAAGGGTATATAATTATAGACATTAACTAAAATTATTGACTTATTCTTAGCTAAAATATAAGACATAAAAACGAACTAAGCCCAAAATAAAAGTTTTGGTTGTTAAAATTAATTATGTTGCAAAATTCTATAATTTATTTTTATATAAAACAGTAGAGAATTTTAACAAAACAACAACTCCCTCTTATTACAAATGCAACGACTTTAAAAACGAATGAAAAAATTAAAAAATTTAAGGATTTTCTACAAGTTGTAGTTAAGGTGTTTGCATTTAAATAAACTTTTTTGAAAATCTTGCTGAAGGGGTTTTAAATAAATATCCAGTTCTTTTATAGTTTTATTTTAAGTTGATTATATTTAAATAATATTTTGAGTGTAGCTGCAAACTATTAGAAAACTAAAAATAATTCTTGATTTAATGACAAAATTGTAAATTTCCTTACGACTAAAAATTTTACAAAAAAACATTTTACATACACTTACCTCTACCACTGCGTCCCACAAAACGTAAATCATTAAACTTGGCCACTTGATTTTTCATTACCGCTGTCGAATTTCTTAGTTCGGCACAATAGTTCTCATCGTTGCCCGCCCGCACTGTCACCATTGTACCATCCATAATGTCGCCCAGCGAAACAACCTTAAATGCCACCGGCAGCGTTTTATTCGAGCGCCAGTGTGGCGGCAATACAGTGCAAACAAACAGCGGACTACTGGTACGTATTAGCTCGCCTGGGTGTTCGGTTAGAAAATCGCCGAGTGTGCGTTCGGCTAAAATGTCTGAAGTCATTTTAGTGTAGGCCTCATTAAGTAGTTGTGCTGCTGTGGGCGGAGTATTTTGTTCAGCGCTGTTGTTGTTGTTGCCGTTTGATGAGTTGTTATTGTTGGAATTTGTATTTGATGTACTGTTGTTTTGGCTGCTACTGCTGTTGTTATTGGCTGCGGCCGTATTGGTATTATTGGCCGTGCCATTTGTTGTTGTGGTTGTGAGATGCATTTTGGTATTGTTGGTGTTAAAATATGTTGTTAGTGATTGTGGCAGCGTTGTATAGTGTTGGGTGTGGCCGTAATTGGCCAAAACAACTTGCTTAAAGCGCACAATTTTCGTAGAATTTTTTAATAAACCAATTTGTGTATGAAAAATTTTTTCTCTAATAATTTAAATTTTTTCTCTTCTTCCAATTAGCTTGTTTTGCTATGATCTTGTGTTCTTTCCAAACGGTTATTAGTTCACCTTTACATGTAGATCTGCAAAAACATAAAAGGAAAGTTTTGGATAAAAAACTTTAGTTTTAGTTTGTATTTGTTGCTTTAATAAATGCTGATGGTTTTTTTAAAATCCTTGAGTCATTAGAAAAAACTCGTTTTGGCCACATTTTTTGGTTTGACTTTTGGCCAACAGTTAGACAGCAAAAAAATATAAAGGAAAAAAAATTCAATTTCCATTAAATTCTTTGAGCAGAAAATAAAAACAAACAAAAGAAACGTATTTTGTTTGTTTACCATAAATCCTTAAAATTTTCAAAAAAGCCTTTCACTTTTTTTGTTTGACAATTTAAATAAGAGTCCCAGTTTTTTTGAGTGTCATCCAATGTTGCCAAATATCAAATTGTGTTTTGTAAACATCCTTAAATTAGAAATATTGGGTAAGGGAATAAGTGATTTCAATTATTTCCCATTTTTTTATAAAGAAGACCGCGCCATAAAAAGTTTCGTTTGGAGGCTACACTGTCTAGAAATTGAAGCTGTGTGTAAAGTCTGAGAAAGCCGGTTTGGGGGTCTATACAAGGAAGACTAAGCTTAGTCTTTTGTACAATGGACTCAGCAGTGCTAATGTGTGAGAGGGTTTCCCTTTGCAACTTAGCTTTAGATTAGTCCGTGGATCGTACCGAGATTTAATAATACTAATCCAACACCAAGGGAATACTTACAGCACTAAGGAGTGTTTTTAGGCAGTAAACTGTCATAGATTCTTAACGTGTAGGAAAAGCTCAAGGAGGTGACCCATACGCTCTTTGTATGCAGAAAAATTTAAGGTAGATCATCCTACGCTTAATCTTATACATGAGATTGAACTGCTCACAATGAGGTTGGCTGCAGGCACTTAAAGAGCAGGACTGTGTATAACTGGTGGTGCAGCATCGTTGGCAATTTGGGGTCACTAGAACAGTTCTCTGTTAGCAAAATTATTGGGGACTACATGACCTTCCTAATACCTGTCGAGTTCGTCCTCTCCTCTCCAGATAAAAATTTTTGGTGGATATTCCTATAAGAGCCAGATGGCAATCAAGGATATCTCCGTAAGCCTCGGCGGCTTTTTATTTGTTCCAGCGTGCCAGGAGTTCATAGGAAAACTGGATTCATTAACTGAGAGGTATTGGGAGGTGTTGAGGAGCTTTAAGGAGAATGAAATTGTAGAAGAAATGAAAAACAACCACTTAGTGTACAGTATGCAGCATTATGTAAAGATCATTTGACGCAGGGTTGGTAAAATATTTCTTTCTCTGACAAAGGATAAAGACTCCTAGTGGGAATGATAACAGAAGAAAGAAGCAAGACAACTGGCCAGCGATTTTTGCAGATTCTCCTGTTTGACTGGGAAGAAAGAATTGAGCCTATTCTACATTGCTTTTAAGCCTTAGCATTCTTCAGAACTATATGTCTAGGACCTTATTTTTTTAAAAACCTGGAGATAAGTGTATAACACAAGTTCCTAAGTCTACCTCCTAGTGGTATCAATGGGGCAACTTTTAGTTACTGAAAGGCTAACAGAAATGGCTTAGTCGAAAGCAATCTGTCTTGGGCTGAATGTGATCAGTGATTCACTGGTGTGGCTTGAGGCATATTGTCCTTGTTGTCGCTGTGTCATGAAGATCGCCGTTAAGTGGCACAGCAATACAATGTTCTTAGGGTACCAATACCTTTTCTGTGTTAAATAGAAATGGTAGGAAATATACGAAAGTAGATTTCCGAGGCTGACCAGAGTCCTATCTGGTTCCACGAGAATCAGTTGGCCCCATGTGCTTACCAGTGCATGAACTGATTAATGTAGGGGTCTCCTTCGGGAGTTCACGTGGTGGCTGTGGTTATCCCCAAGCGGGGCAACTGAGAACGAAAGTTGATATGCTGGGGTCCGTCCTGTACGGGCCCCAGAGTGACCGCGTAAGCGGTCTTATATGAACTTAAGGCTCTCCAGATAGAGTTTCTAGTTTTGGCGGGTCTAGCCAGGCACGTGAGCAACTGTTGAAGTAGACTATTAGCTGAAAAGGTGTAAGTGTGTTTGGAAGTAGGTGAATAGGGAAACTGGCTACGGCTGGGGACTCTAGGATCTAAAATAAGATCCTGTCAAAGTAGTAGCAAATAATGAGAAGGCCGGCATTGGCATGTTGAAGCATGTGCGTGACTCGTTACTGATTGGCGGTGAGAAGATTATGAAGCATTGATGATGGTGGAGTAATTGATTTGTCTAGATGAGAAAAAGATCCCTCAAACAGAGCTGGGTGTCACATTCGTTGGGTGCGACATGATAATCATAATATTTCTTGCTTAAGGTTGGGTTCTGTTTCACAAGCGTGTGAAGAGGTGTCTTGTCGGCGTGGATCTGTTTTGATTATGAAGAAGCGAGATCAAAACTAGAAACGCAATTCGGGTTTAGATAGCCCAACTTCTCACCAAGGGGTCTGTAATGACAGAGTCATGGCAGAGAATTGGTACCTGGATGGCAGAGTGAGCCATTCTGGAGGCGCTGGTAGACGCGTTGTTTCCACCAAGTGTTAAGAGCACCGTGAATTATTGCCCGCACGGCAGGTGCCACGTAAAACCCTTAACGAGTAACCCAATATAAGCTTTATACGTAATCAGCGCTGTGAAACGACTCCTAAGCAAACAAATTGACTACCCAAGTACTAATAAATTTTTTCCATGGTTTATTAAGCGACACCTTTTTTAGAAATTTGAAAAATTCTTATAGGAAGTTTTACTGCAAACAGTTTTAATATAAGTGCCCTGTGGGAAATGGGTGCCAATTGGTCGGCGTACTCGTCCTAATACAGACACAAAACATAAATTGGACAAAAGTTATTGGTCGTGATCGATTAAAAAGACACACATCAAGTAACTGGTTAAAAGGTGTTAAGAAGTTAGGGGAAAAAATGGAAATACTGGTCCCTACACATAAACATACATCTGTTTATAAATATACACACAGACACGCGTAAACAATTAATGCAAAATTTTTTTATATAAAATTAACCTTTAACCCGTTCTGAAACAATTGCCCCTTCCAATGACAACGCAATGTAAAAATGACAGGTTCTCTTCATTTAAAGTGAAAGAACTAGAGCGAGTCTCTACCCTAAGGAGCCGTTCACGTCAATAGTCTTGGTCCAGTCCACTTCCCCGTAGGGTAGTTACAATTTTTGTTTAAGCAAATATATAAAAAAACAGACTTGGAATTTAATAAGAAAACTACTTCTTTCTTGCGCCTTTATGACACCCTTCCTCACATCAGCCTTTACTGTAATTTTTTCTTCTCTCCTTCAAATACCAATAATTTTAAAAGGTGCTGGTAATACTTTATTTATTCGACAGCTTGTCTTTGATATCACATTTGCTAAAAGTATTAAAATACACCATTTAATATCAAGAGAAACGATGATAGGGCTAACATAAGGTTCTGAAGCAGGGGAAGCAGCAGAAAAAAAACGCGGTTTGTCACCTTGATTTTATGGTTTGAACGAGCACATACTTGCATACTCCCGCAATTGTTGCTCCTCTTGTTAATACTTGTTAAACTTACCAAAGAAGTTAACAAAGTGAATAGTAGTAATTTGTTAAATCAAAATTCATGGTTTTGTGACTTCTATGTACTTATATCGTTAGAATACGCTTTGATACCCTTTTACTAGATAAAATGCTTTGGAGGATAAACCAAATGACTCTCTTTTGTTTTTTCACTGTTTTCAACGGAAGTGGTTTCAATTTACAATGTTGGCATTTTTCTAAAAGGAACATAAAGGTTTAACGAATTTTAACTTTATTTTTTTTTTTTTTTTGATTTTTTTCTAAATGCCATTAGTTGTTTTTTATTCAGTTCAGTTTACAGTGTTTTTTAAAAGCAGTTCGTGTACATCTATTGTTCTCTTTTTTTTTTGTAGCGATTTTTTGTGATGTCGTTAAGTTTTAATTGGACTTTGGTTGAATTTTTTTTTACATTTGTTTCTTCTTTTTTATCTGTCTAAAGTTTTTTTGTTTCTTTTTTTTTCTTTTCGCTCAGACATTCTACATAAATGTTTAGTAAAACATACCACATGTGCTGTTAATTTTTTATATTTTTTCCATATGTGTTAAGGTTTTAGAGTCCTTTAGTAAATTGGTAAAATAAAATTAAAACAAAAAACGATTTTAATATTTGGTTATTTATCAGAGTCTGCCATAGAAGAATTTCAAATATTATTAAAATGCTTGACCTTTATTTAAAAAGTTGTGACCCTTTCGAAAATTTAGGTTAAAGCTTAACCTTTATGCTTTTATATAATTTTTAAAAATACATAAACGCTTTAAAAATCAGTTCTCTCCGATTCTTGATTAATTCTTTAAAAAATTTAACAAATTATTTAGTGTAAAGAAAAATTATTTGGGCGAAAAATTAGATTGGAAATCCTGATTAAATACTTTAATCATTTATTAGTGTTTTTTTTTTTAAATTAAGAAACCGCACCTCTACCGATTTGTGCGAAAGAGAGGAATAAAAAAAAGAAAGAAAGTAGTGAAGAGATTAAAAAATTCTAATACTTAAAGGTAGGGGGGGTTTTTATGTGGAGAAGCTGGCAATAGGGCAATAGTTGCCCCTTGCCTATTAGCAAACCAACAGCTATTCATGCATCAGAGTGACGACTAGGTAGGATAAGGTTAGCCTTTCAGTTCGACAGAATATATAGTCTGCTGACCTTGACCCGAACATCGTACAAGGTCGGACAAAAGGTTAAGGTGCACTTAATACCGCGAAGTGGCTGTCGTTAGTCTTTTTATCAGAATCGCCAAATTAAAAAACGTTCAATCGATGTCTAGAATACTAGCGAAGAAGTTTTATTATCCTTTATTAGGCAATCTCTTTGTAATATTAAAGATCCAAAAGTAAAGTTTTCTCGATTCAAACTCAGTTTTTTCAGAAATTGCACTATTCTTATTTTTAAAAATAAATTCTTTTAATTTCAAATGACTTAAAAAAAGTTAGGTGCTTCGTGAGGCCTTGAAATTTTGCCAACTTTATTTCTTATTGTTATTGAATTCTATAGTCTGCAGCCTTAATCGCCTTGAAATAAAAATATGTGGACTTTAGAGATTTTAACACAAGAAACTAAAATCCGCTTTCAATTTCAATTTGGGCTCAAATTTGATACACTAAATCATAACTTGAGAACGATTTGTATGCTTTTGATAAAAACACAACCAAATGATAAGGAATAAAATTTTCTAAAGTTATTCTAATCAAATGCCCACAGGCACTACTTTCTATACCAACAAAATGTACAAAAGCAATCATATAATATTTGGACTTAAAGGAGTTGGACCATAAAGTTCTAAGTACTTATCTTCAGTTCTTTGTTTTACCATTTGTTAATATCAATAATCACAGAAAAGAAGTTTTGACTACAATAAGAAACAAGGGATACTAAAAACTTTTATTAAGAATAAGACTCAAAACTGTTAACGTTCTACTTATAACCTCAAATGATCATTAACAGTGTTAAAAGTCATGCCACACAATTGTCCCAAGAATATGTAAACAATTTAAAGCTTTAACTTAAATAAGTGTCTTTGACCCAATATCTGCCAACCTCTTGTCAAAATTGCTTGCAAAATGCTTATGAGCACACCAAACAGTGCAGCCACTGCCTGTGGACACTTAGGAGTGCCTTAAGTGCATTTGCAACAACCTTAAATGGCCACATTAAATTATGGTATTCCTTTTCTTTCTCTAAAGTTTCAGTAAAATGCAATCTACTCATTTGCTTTTAAGTTTTTTTCTGTTTGATGCATTTCCTTTACCTCGTTTATTGCGACAAAAAACATCTGTTTGGCTAGAAAGTTACATGCAGTTTTTGTTGTCTCGTTCTCGTGGTTGGTCTTTTATGACTTGTGTGCGTTAAAGCAGTTTCTGAATGTCATTGTTTTTTCAGCGAATAATGCGTTTTAGTACTGGCGCAGAAAGAGGGCCTTGAAAAAGGGAAAGCTTTCTTCAAGTATATATTCTAACAAGTAAAAAAGATGTAGTTGGCCTGAGTCATCGGTTTGTAAAGGTTAAAGTCAGCAAGTAAATAAGGGACCAACCATTTCGTAATTTTGAAAGACTATTTATGCCGAATTTTGTTCTGTAACTGCTAACCTGAACAAATTTTAAAGCGCAAAAGGGCTTAAAAATCAGCGGATTATACTCGGGATATACTGCTAAAGTTTCCAGCTCTGCACATGATTTAGCGGCTTTGCCACTAAAAATGTCTTCAGAATAATAATTTATATAACAAAAGCTACAGTGTTGAGGATAAGCCAGAGGGAAAACGCGTGGCCCAGAGCTAGTTCGGAAAAGACGAGTGTGGTGTTCTTCGCAAGGAAGACAAATATTGATCCATGAAACACATAGAGGTTTTATAACAAAAATGTGGCTACATGGTGCCATAACATGAGAGACTATGAATAAATACGGCTGATGGGCCCAAAATATAGCTCTGGGACAATCGGTTACTTTAGTTTCTTTTTTCCAAAAACCACAATTTAATTGGAAATTGAATGAACTTGATTGCAGGCGAAAACGAATTAAGGTAACAAGTCAAACCCAATTCTATTAATATGGTGGTTTAGACGAAGGAATTGAGCTGGTAGATGACTGTTTACCTAGAACAGACGATCTTTAATGCCTTATCGGTTGAGCTAAGGTCGGCATCAGTAATTTTTAGGCTCAGATTGTGGATGCAAGAAGGCCGCTGGTCTGTCCTCCCTGGCTAAAAATTTTTTTGGTAAATATGTATATTGATTGTCAGACGGTAATCAAGACAAACTCAGCAAGCCGCACCTGATTCACAATTGTTAAAGCGTCCAAAAAACTCATTTGATAAATTGTGTAGCAAAAGTGAATATCCTGGGGTTGTGGACACAGTGGAATTAAAAAAAAAAATTGGGTAACAAAGTTGCTAAGGTATTGGTGAAGCAAGGGATCCACGTTCTCATTAAAAATAAAATGGACGTTCCAGCTCAACTTCAGGTTTATTATAACAGTATAGACCTTGCTGTAGGGGTCAAGGCCACGGCTGAAAATACAATCTCGTGGAGATGTTATAAGCCAGGGGCGACTTTTAATATCTTTGCTGGTAAAATTCTGTAAACTCCAAGTGTGAATGCTAACAGATCATTAATGGACAGTGATCCACCCTAAGAAAACAGGATGGATGTCCAACTATAATTGCACGTTCTGTGGCGTCTTAGTGAATAAGAAGACTAATGGTAATTTTCTGTGCTACTGGGCGAACTATTTTTGGTCACAACTGTTCGAAAACCTTAAGAAATGATCTGGAGTTGGTAAGACGGGACTGCTGACATTTGTCAAGAGAACGTGGAGCCACCATAAGTGCACGGCATCAAACTGGTTGGGTTGGAGTCATTGGGTTGTCGTGTCTTTTTATCTGGAAGTAGAGATATGTTAGGTCCTCGTGACCAGCCAGTTTGACCTGACCTTAAATAAACTATTGCTTGTTTCAATTCCTGTGCAGTTGCTTATTTCTGAAATTTGTTTAAATTTTTCAAAAAATTTTAAGCTTATTTGAACGAAATCTGAATTAGCCCTTTTCATAGAAATCTAGTTTAACTTGTCTTGTAAATCTTTGCTGTGGTGCCTGTCATTTCTGTAGGTTTCTGGCCCTAAGGTGGTAATGACTTCTGTGGTTATAACCTTGATGGTAACAATATGTGTTCTCCTTGTCAAAGTGATAAAGTCTTAAAGCGTAACTTTTGTTTTTTTTTATTGCTTTTGGTTGTTTAAATCTTGTAACAATTGCAATGAACAGTTGCACAATATTTACGAGTTGTTCTGGGTCACATGCTAAAACTAAAAGTACGTGTGAGTAAAAAAAAAATAAATTTTTCCGAGTCTTACATATCATTTTATGAAGGAGTGCAAGGTTATGCTAGCTTTGGTCATTTAAGGGATTTTGTGTTTGTCAATTGTTGTACGATGAACGACATCATAGTTGTCGTCAACAACTTATGGGTTGCAAATAGATGCGTTTGTATGTAAATTTTGGGGGTATTTTGCTGGTCGCGTTCTAGATGCCACATTTAAACTGCATTGTGGCAAATTTGACAAGCACTTAACAATTCAGTTGAAGGCTCGTTCTCTGACACCAGGAGTACTAAGAATGACATTTTTTTGAAAACCAAACAATGATATGATATAAGCACCCGTAGAGTTTCTAAGCAAAGATGTATGACATGTCGGTTACAATAATGTTTAGATTTCCTGCAGTTTTTGTTTCTTATGCCTGTATTTGTAAGTTTGTAATTTGATGCAGTTTCTTTTTTCTATTTAGTCGTCCCATCAAGTCTTGTTGGCTGAAAATCTGAACGAGTTCTACAATCAAGAATTTTAGGCTTTAATTGTTTTTTGCTCTAAATATTCTTTGTTTCTAAGTACGTCCACATGTAGAGGGTATTTTGTGTTAAAAATACAATTTACATACAGGCTCAGATATGGAAGTGCTTGTGTGCTTAGGAAACTTCTATTTCCTTAATTTAACTTCTTTTAAAAAGGGAACACACTGGCACTTGCTTGCTGAAATTTATACTCATGTTGCCTGATTAATATGGACTTTAGGCAGGAAAAAAAAGAAAAACAAATAGTTTTCAATGCATTTTCATTAATTGTTATATATGAGTCCAATGTTAGTGCCTCTGTATAGTTTAAAGTGCATTTGTATGCAAAAAGTGGCATAATAACATTGTAGAAGTGCCGAAAATTCTATCAAGATTTTTTGGGCTTGATTTTGTCGGGGGAGTTGCATATGAAGAAGGAAAGATAAATCACTTTAAAACAAGTGCAAGTCTAAAGGGTAAAGAAATATTTTTAAATGCATTTTACACATAATGTGCTACATGCATGAAACATACGTTCACATACATATATCAAAAAGGATATTACATTGGAGTAAAAGTGTTGAGGTTTGTGTTGTTCTTAGATTTTCTCCACAAATAAAGAGTTTATTTGTGGTTGTTTTTGTGGATCAAATGATTAAAATTGTTTTGGCAAAAATTTTAAGTGTTGATTAGGTTTTTCTTTTTTTATTGTTTACGTGTGTGCTTATGTGTGTGTGTGTGTGTGTTTGTTAGGTTATATATGTGCCTTAAGGTTTACATCTTCTTTCTATATAAATTGTGTGCTGAATTGAAAAATTACAATTTAAGGATGCTTGTGTTTTAAGGCATTGGATGTTTGGTGCTATTTCAGGCCAGATTTGATTTAATAAATGCAAAGAAAATTTTATGAAATTTAATTTATAGTTCTTTAAATTTTGTATTTTTTCTGTAATGAATTTGTAATATAGTCCAAGTAGAAGACTAATTGCTCGCAGTTGCCTAAAAAAATAATGTTGCATAAAAGAATAAATCAAATATAAATAATAAAAAAAAATAATCGCAAAATTTGAAATTAAAAAAAATATTTTTTTAATGTCCCATTAAAAATGCATTAAAAAGTTTAATGTTAAATCGTCATGGTAGGTCTAGTTCAAATATGCTTTAATATTAACATACATAAGAGCCACACACAGTTTATGCTTTTGGCCCATAAAGTACACAAATTTTTAAATAAAAAAAATCTAGATTTTTTTATGGTAAACAAACAATTGAAAACACAAGGAACTAGAAAAAAACACGCATATTGTCAGCCACAATACTCGTACTGAAGGATAAACAAAATAAATAATATTTTTATTAATAACACGAGAACAAATGCAAACAAAAACTATTATTTTTCTTAAAAAAAGACAATCAAACTCATAATAAAGTCATTAAATTCAACACACATTTTACAGTTACATATGGTGCTACGCAAATCTTAAGGATATAAGCGCAAGCGCGTGCGATTAAAGAGAATTGAAGAGAACAAAATGGGTTCTCATGTTAAGTTTTTAAATTAAATTCCTGAATAAGGGACTTAAACTAGAAAAATATTTTAATAAAACCAATTTATAAATTTATTTTTAGCGTACTTGAAATAATTTTATATTTCTCTAATTTCCTTATCGTTTTTTAGGCTAATTGGTTCAATTTTATTGTTATAAGATTTTTATTGAAAAATTATCTTAAAAAAGTTTAGTTTCCCGACACTTGCCGATTGGAATGTATTTTCAGAGCCCGCTACAATTCTACATCAGCACTCCTTATTCGGTACTAAGCATCGGTCGTAAAAATCTTCTATTTAACCAAAGTTTTAATTAAAATTTGAATACAGAAATATTATTTGTATTTTACATATACTCTCATTAACAATTGTTAATTCTTGGGTAAGAACAAAATTTATGGCCTGCTATTTTTTTCCTTTTCTTTTATTTGTTCTTTATCTCATCACTTTATTTTTGCCTTATTTATCTCTATTTAGATGAGTATGAAAGCAGCATGCTTCTGCATGCATTAGATTTGTCTCGCTTTTTGTTATGTTTTTAAATTTTAATTTGCTGATCATCAGCCGTCATTTAATGAAACACATTTAAAGAAGATCAAATAATTGGAAAGTTTATAAAAATAAAATTAAAAGTTTAATTATAAAAAACTTTAAAATAAAAATGGTTGGGAATTTTGTCAAATCTTGTTTGTTGTGAAGTACAATTGTTTCGGTTAGAAATAAAATATTAGTTCGTTACGTAACTGCGCCGCAGGCTTCATAATACTTTATTCGTTCGGAACAATTTTCTGGCACTTTTTTTAAGCTTGTATGTCGGCAATGGTATCACAAATATTGGCCTTTATATGCTCAATTGCCTCTCAGCATAACACTTGTCTTTAACGGCACTCCACAAAAAAAGTAGTCCAAAGGTGTCAAATCGCAGCTTCTTGGCGTTTATTTGACATCAACATTTTGACTAATTAAAAGAAAATCAAACATTGTGCACAATAAATCGATTGTGGCTTAAGATGTGTGGCAGCTATACCTGTTGAAACCAAAAATTGTGAACATCAATATCATAAACGGGCACAAAAAGATTTTCATTGACTGTAATAGTTGTGACGTCCTGACTTCATATAGACGACCCTTTGGGTCCATAGAGCTATTTGACAAATAAAAACGAAAACCCATTTGTTCAAAGTCAATTAGCTCGATGTTATGAGTTCAAGAGTGCTCAACAACCTTTCGGCAAATGTTGGCAGTTTTGCCTTACACATCCCATCTAATTTCTTATGGTTTTCGAAATATTGTGAGCAGAGAATTTGTGTAACAGTCTTCTTATCGCCTGGCGTACCACAAAGCGTTCAATCATCGCTTGCCATCTCTTTTGATGTTAATTCTGTCCAGAAATTATCTTAAACTATCCTCACTCGGAGCCTTTGTCCCTGAACTCTGTTAACGTTTTTATAAACTTAGCCCAAATGTGACTTGCAAAAATAGCCTTGATTGCTGCCTGACCATCACGTTACATGTTTACCTAAGAACTCTTATTCTTAAAATATAGGAAAAGATCTGTTGTCATTAGTCATAAGAAAGTTTGTTTGACTCACTAATGCCTAGCTCTCAAGAATAGAACGCAGCTCCGGCTAAACCTGTCATTCTGGCCCTGTCCGTTCAGAAGTTACAGAGCTTGAGGTCTAAAAAATTTAACCAACCATATATCCAAATTCCTTAACACAGCTTTATTTTGAAGCTCGGCTTTAGGAATTTGTTGGTACTGGAAGCTTTGTTTTCCCAATAATCCTATCATGTTCATATAGAACCTGCGTAATTTGCTTCGTTGCCTCAATTAAGTTGTAGACCTTTTTGCAAGAAACTCGGCAGTTATTTTGAAAGGTTTTAATTTAAGACTACATTAACCACTGTTTTCCGAGCTTATTCTAAGTCGCGCCTTTACCGCCTGTTCCTGTTTTAAAGGATTTGATAAACTTTTCACTAACCACAGCCATTAAATTATTTGCACATTTTTCGATTTCAGTGGCTTCAATCCCAAGTCTCGTAAGAAGTTTATTGACAGCGACTAACCACAGAAGTGGAGATTGCTTGTTGAGGATTTCGATTAAAATCCAGTCTTTCCGTGTCTGCATTCTTCCACTCACCACGTATAACTCTGAACCTCAGCAGGGCGGATATCCTGTTAAAGCTGAAAGGGAAGTTTTTCTCGTTTCACGCTTTAAATGGCTGCGTCCACGAAAACTCTCAACATGGATCTCAATAATTTTTTTATATCATATTCAATGAAAAAAAGAATATGCAAGGAAACCTACGAAAATCAAGTTAATTACACCATATTCATGGCATTGGGGTAGATTTTTTGAAAATCAGGTGATTTTAAAATTTTTTACTTATAATTTTCTCTTAAAAAAAAAAAAAAACTATTCTTATTAATTTGAATAACAAAAATTTTAAGCCGCGATTGAACGTTCGGGTTCAGATTCTGATTTCGGTTTTATAAAAAAAAACAAACCAAATAGGAAATACCTATAAAAGAAATCCCCCGATCTGGCAACAGCGTACATCGTATGAGTGATAGTAATGAAGATCTTTAAACGGTGTTTGTTTTGTTTACTTTTTGTTGCTCTCGTTGTTTGTTATTGTTGTTGATTTTAATATAAACATCATTAATTTTTAATGATTAATGTCTATATTAACATACGTATGTATGAATGTATTTGTGTTTGATTGTGTGTGTGTATGTATTTATAAAAGGGCTTTTAGGGTGGTCCATTTTATGCCAATTGTATGCACAAATTTTTTTCTTAATCGTTTATTTGTTGTTTTATGTTGATGAAATGTCAGATATAACGAGAGAAATGTTCTGTTTTAATGACCGCCTTGGCGGTATTGTCTTAAGATATGTAGATACATATGTATGTGTGTTTTATTGTTTAAAAGTCGGAGGCATAAAGAGGCCATTGGGGGAAATTTTAAACAATAAAAATAACAAATGTATGAATTTGTATATCTTCGTAGACGTTTGCTTTTATTTTTATTCAATTTGAACAACTGGCAATTGCGCTTTACTTCATTCGTTTTATTAGGTGGATATCTTGATTTGTCTGATTTTTAAAATAATGTAAATAATGCTCCTTTGCCTTCAATTTTTCAATACATTTTTAGCACCATGGAAATTGTTTGTTGTGACTTAAATATTCATACATCACGAGTTAAACTTATATCATATTCAAAAATGCAATGAATAACAGCTAAGTTTGTATAAGGATTTTTATACCCTTCACATAACCCTGCGGGAAATGTGTGTCAATTGGGTGGCGTACTCGTCCTGTTACAGGCACAAAACATAAACTGGACAAAAGTTTTTGGTCGTGGTCGGTTAAAAAGGCACACATTAAGTAACTGGTTAAACGGTTTAAAGAAAGTTAAGCAAAAAACAACAATAATGGTCCTTATACATAAACATACATCAGTTTATATACACACACGCGTAAATACAAGCAAAGTAGCTTGAACAGGAACGTGAACAATAAATGCAAAATTTGCTTATATAGGATTGGCCTGTAACCCGTTTGGAGGTTTGGATTTGACACAATTGCCCCCTCCAATCACAATACAATGTAAAAAAGACAGATTCCTTTTATATAAAGTGCAAGAACTAGAACCAGCCCCTACCCCAAGGAAAGGTATGCATAAGTTTGACATTCCGTTTGTAATTTCTTTAATATCCATCTGCGACCCACTAGAGTACACATTTTCTTGGTGATGCCCGTCTGCTGGTCTGTCCGTGTGATGGTTAGAATTAACTTTTTGAATCCCCCCGATATTGCATGGACCAGTTGATGAAATCAAACTATTGAAAATGTCTGCGAGTAAGCAGCTTTTGAAATCTAACAAAATCGCCCAATAACTGACATCAGATATAAGCCAAAGCCCATGACTGCTTCTGTGTTTTCTCTAAACTTTGTAGATAAAAACCTCACAACTGCCCCGGAGTTGTCCCTACATTGGTGCATTGTAAGTCCGTCTCCCAAACATTTTTTAACATACTTACACCCTTTCACCGCCCCTAACAGTGTTGCCATATGAAGTTTAAGTTATTTTAATGTTTTCTAATCGCTCCCACAGCTTCCAGAGTGCTCCTATAAAGGTAAAATGACATACCGACCCCAATCAAATTTTTTTATAAACATTTTTGTGGAATGTACTTTACCCGTATCTCTAGCTCCTAACAGGGCAGGCATAGAAAATAAAAAAATTGGGTAAAAACCCTCACAACTTCTCTGGAATCGCCCTTAGAGGAATAAAATGTGTCACAAACCTCCATTAATTTTTCCCAAACTTATTCCTTACCTCCACCCCCTAAGGGGGTTTCTATACAAAACTTTGAAAAATTTGGGCAAAAACCCCTACGACTTCCCCGTAGTCACCCTAAGAGATTTAAAATAGGACACCGAATTCTATTTAAAAATAACAAATATTTTATAAATAAAAAGGAAATGGACAAAAATAATAAAAATTTCGGGATTTCGAAAGGCCAATGTGAAGGGTACTCGGAACAGCCGAATATATCGCTCCTACTTGTTTAAAAGTTAGTTCATTAATTACATTGTTATACCCACACCACATATGTGGAAGGGGAATTATGCCTTTATGCAGATGTTTGTATTGCCCAAAAATAATGATCTGAGAGCCACCTTTACGTGTGGCGATAGACTAAGAATCTATTTCTGAGTTAATTTTAGCATGCCCGCCTGACTAGTTGGGTCACAATTTTTAAGATATTTTATTTAAATTTTACACAGATAATTGGTTTAGTACTGACACGAATATACCCCTCAATATTTATTCCTTATTCATTCATTACCTTAAAAACCACAATTTGGTGGAAATTTGATCAACTTAACACTTTAACGAACCCATTAATAACAGAAAAGAGAATCAAGTTTACTTGACAACATTATGCATTTAGATGTTCTGGTAGGATTTGAAATATTGTAAATGCACTGAAGTGGTAAGTAAGGAGCAATTAAAATGAATTTTCCGGTTACTTGACACATTACATAATTTGCATTTCCGTAACAAACACACAAGCGTTTAGATAGAAGAAGCAGTCATTGAAACAGACTTGCATTACGCATAAGGAGTATTGGAAAACCATAACATAACTCCAATCAATGACTAACATGACAAAATTAGTGCTAAAATCATACAAAGCCTGACAAGATTTACACATATTTACGCAGACACATTTACAAACTAGAAGATATATTGGTTGGGAGATAAAAGTAAATTTCTACATTAGTATGTAAATTATATGAATAAGAATATAATTGATATCAGGGGCAGATAGGCGGATGGAAGAATACTTTATCATATAGGCAAGTAAGAAAATTTCCTTATATATTGATGCATATGCATGAGTGTTTGTTTTGTGATGACATACAATGTCAACATACATACACCTTGAAGTAGCAACATCAATAATATTTTGCATTAACAACAACAAAAAACCAACTGACAATTTTACAAAATACTTTCAATTAATAAAAACCTAGAAAATTTTGTGCAGCCTACACAAAGCCGCAGACATATGCAACAATGAAGATTTTTGCATACAATCCACACACACACTCAATCTAACTTTTAGATATATGAACCATTATTACTTGCATACGTTATTATCCTTATCCTTATTAATTTTTGTGTATTTGATTTTTTTTGAAGAAATTTATGTGCAACTTGCAAACTATGCTCTGCTAAATGAGTTCTTTACACTCTTGTATTTCATTTACACACTTTGCTTTCTATGCGTAACTTTATTATCAATAAAAATTCTCAAAATTCTTGTTGTCTTTACATAAATTTTAACAGTTAAATCACTTTTATTTCCAAGATTATAAAGTTTATAGTAAATTTGCTAAAATTTTTAGGAAATCCAAAGTGTCAACCTAGGGGTACCTTTTGCTCCAAGATTAGGGACAAAGTTCCACATTGTCATATAACTTATGTATACACCTTTAAGTTATTGCCCAATTCAAAGTGCAACCCTCTAGGATATGCCAGCTGTTTTACTTTGAGATCAGTCTGTCCAAGGTTATTCTGAATTGATCAATATATTTGAAGGTGGATTACCGGACCATTGTTTTGGGCACTTCGTACCCTTACCACGTATGTGGTGTGGGTATAGTGATAAGAGAATTTGGATGGGAGAAAAATACGATCTAATATTGCGAATTATAAACGGAGCAATTGGTTAGAAAGAAGAGGTTTGATTTATATTGAAAAATAAAATACATGCATTTGGAAGTGAACTTTAAACTTTTTTTATCGGCTTAAAGAAGAGTTAATTGCATTTACTGTTTTAAAATTAATTCATTTAAATTAGGGCTTTGCGAGCTCCTATTTAGGACAACTCGTTTGAGAATAGGGGCTGATTTTTTGAGAATAACACGAGCAAAGCTGGCTTCCAAAGCGTCAATCATAGCTGGTTTCTTCTTAGAGCCCTAAAACTACACACTTTTATAGAGAACATAATCTAAAGATGTGATTTCGCACCGTCTAGGCGGCTTACTTTCCTATAAAAAATGGGAAAGGAAGTGCCGATCAAAATTATTTCTTAACAAGGTAATTTCTTCAGGCACCGTATGGCTTGTAGTACCATCCTGTTGAGTTTATATACTTTAAGATCACAGTTTTTACCTAAAATACGCCAAGTTGTTGAAAACGACAAGGCAAGCTGCTGAGAACGATGACAAATCGATTCGTCTTGGGGCTCGCATACACTCTCAGCTGCAACTGATTTATTCACTTCAAAACATGGTCAAACTGGTCCATTAATGTAAACTTGGACACAAATTTGAGAATTGAATTGACGAAAGTGAATTGAGTAGGTTGATTATGAGCGCCGTAAGTTAACTGAATCGAACGAAAAACATTTCTCGTAAGACGAAGTTTTTTGTAATACAGCTGAACGATTTGGAGACGCTGTTGTCGGTTGGGCCTTTACATGATGACTTACCAAACAATACGGAGCAAAAATGACAAAGCTTTTTGATTTCAGTCACGAGTGATCTTCTTGCCGGTGATAAATTTTCCTGATACCACTTCTAAGTTTTGCGTATCTTACATGAGGGTCTTGCTTTAGTAACTCTTAATATTCCTTATAAATTCAAAAAAGAATAACTCGATCTTTTTTCCAAAAGAATTATTAAAATTTTATACAAATTTAATTTTGATCCTGCAAGTTTACGTCTAAGTCATGTCGGTTAACAAAAATTTTAAAAAAGGCCCCAGAGGTTTATTTGAATAATTTCTAGTTCTTAAGACGTCCTTTCAAAAACAAAAGTTCATACTCATTCACATATGGATACATTCATATTCAAACAAATCCCACATACTGCTATAAATACATGCAAGTGTTTATCACATAACACCCTTAAATGCTTTAATGCAGTTGTAATCAACATTGTTTTCTTCAACCCAACATTATCTCCTCCTTCGTAAAATTTCCTTTTCAAATGCAAATAATTATCAAGTTTGTTGCAATATTCCTTGCCTTAGCCATCTGTAAAGAAGTAATCATGTTTTTTAGTTAAACTTTATTATGGAAAGAGAAGTTGAAAACATTCAGTTATGTGTGTTTAATATGTTTCCAATACTATTATTAATTTACCAAATTTCTCAGTCTCTCTTCAAAATGCATTTATTTCTCAGACATTTCAGTTGTTGCAGTATGAGTTGATTTTATTACCGACACTTCATATTAGTCTTTTGTGCAACAACACCTCCTTGTGACATTTTGTGACATTGTGTTTGTTATTCTAGAGTGAAAGTTTTTTGGACAGGGGAAAAAAATTATTTTGACATGTTGTCACTTGCAATGTCATTGCTTATTCTCTACCTTAAGGAAACTTATTTGTTAGCATTTGATTTGATATGTGAGAAGTTAGAGAATGAGTTGTGTTTGTTGTTCTTAGAAGATTTAAAGGGAGATTTTAAGGTAAAAGTCTTTTTGTTAGATTGAAAGTATTGATTTAATTAAGACCAAAATAATATGATTTAATATTTTGATGTTTAATAGAAGAAAAGTGAATGTGAAGGCTTAAATAACTGATTCAAAATTATAGCAGTATAAGATCGAACTTGTAAGTTTATATATTTTTAAAAGTTTTTTGATTAATTTTTGGGAAAATATAAGTGGCCTTACTACTAACTTGTATTTTTTATAAGCCCGGGTTTTGTTAATTCCAAAAAAGTTTTCTTACATAGCACAGTTAGCCCCCAAAAGCTTAACTTAAATAAAAACAGTTGGGGCTTCAATATATTCAGGTAACGATATATGTAAATATTATATAATAGGTTATAGAATCATCTTATTTCTCACTATATAGTTGAAAAATACACCAAAAACTGGTAACATTAAGGCGAGATACCCTGCAGAAAACGCCATAACTACTGACAAGCAATGCTTTTTGTTATAGACATATAACTTTTAAGTGTCATTGTAAATCCACTACTTGCATTGCTACTATTGAAAAGGTAGTTCTTTTTGGGTCTTATAAAGACATTGGAGCCAGTGATGTACTAGAACCTTTTAGTAATTTTAGTCTACAGTACTACTGACTGTCTATACCACTGGTAATGGGTTTCTGCAATAGACATTAAACATGCGTCTGTCATTGAAATTAAGTATCAATTGTGTATATAATTCAATTTTATAATACAACTAAAAAAATAAACAATTCAAAAAGAACTGAAGCGTTAATTTGATTTTGACAGTTTTCTTTTCTTCTTATCAAAGTTAAATATAGAACTGTAGACGTATTGTTGACAATGTGTCCAAAAGGGCCCCATAATAAACGACAAAAATGCTGACATGGGTTTCTTTAGGGTACACCTTTAATGTATGGATACATAAACAAACAAATTTGTAGGAATAATATCCCGAAGTCCGAACCAATATTTTCAACTGCCTTTCTAACTCCATTAATTTCCTATGTCCCAGTTTTGGATTCAAACGATTAAAGAGGGCAATTTCGAGCTTTTTCTTAATAAAAGGTGTTTGGCACGCGCCAACAAGAGTTTTGAGGTTAGATTTTTTAATGGAATTTAACGTTTGCCTTCTTCTAATTTTCAATATGTAAAACATTCTCAGCTTCTTTTAGGTAGAGTCAGCAAACATTTTCTCAACGATTTGAGTATTACTAATATGGATTTTATTAAAGTTATTTCCTGTCGACAATGCAAATATTCAACTGACGTGAATTAAAAATAATCAATTAAAAAAATAAAAATGTTTCAAGTGATACCTTGAAACAACATTAGACACAGTGCAGTTTCCTGAAAGCTCTTTAACGAACCAAATATGAATTTTTGAAAAAGTGTAACATTGTAATAAACTTAAGAACTCCAGTTCTCCAAATCCAGTGGCGGAAATATTGAAAAGTTTTTTTTCAAGGGCTAAGCTAAAAAAAAACTGAATGGGTTATAGGGCAGTATCCAAATTAATAGTTTCATGTAACTCATTGGCCAATTTCGCTCAATATACAACCATACCAGCCTCTCTTATATAGCGTCTGCCCCAAAGCAAATGCCTTGCCTTTTCAGCTACTTTTGAAATATCAGTCCCATAAAAAGACTTAAAGATTTAGGTTTAACACTTACTACTTCTAAATTACGCCCGGGGTAACAACAGTCAACCTGGGGAAACAGCAATACTCTGGTACATAAGCTGTTGGGGGAAAAAGGAATGTCAGACCCAGGATGCGTTGGCACCAACTGATGTCTAACTCGGGTCTTGGTCTGGTGACATGGCAATTAGCACCCCCTGGTACTTGTACCGGTACTGATCATTGCTGATACCACTTTGATGTGCACTTCCCCTTGGGAAGCCGTAGGAAGAAATATGAGTCTACCTGTTGTTGAGCCTGGTTACATAGCTTCAGCTTACTAGTTTAAGTTTTTTTTAGGAATATTGGTGAATCAACATAAACTGATTATAAAGTCAGTACTGCTTACCTTATTTCTGATAAATTGAGGGGAAATTAAGCAGCCATACTTATGGCAACTGTCGTGAATGACGATCTTCTTTGTCACTCCGGGATTCAGATATACTATGCTGTTAAGCAATATGCATATTCAGTACCCAGCGTCGTTACAAATAGAAAAGTTGCTACTTGCGTGTGTCCTTGCAAAGCTGAATGGGGGAGGTTGTTGGACGTAAAAGTACTTGGAGAGGAGAAAATGCCAAGTACTGGTACAAGTCATATTAAGTCTGCTTCTTGATCTCATATCATTTAGCAAATATAGTTATGTACATTTGTAGGTGTATATGTGTGTCGATTTAAATTTACAAAATACAAAATAATTAAAAAAAGAATACAAATAATTTTTATAAGTCACTGTTCATCTCTAACTCAGTTGCATAAAAACTTTTCTCCTTTTGGGTTAAAAAATTTAAAATTTTTAAAATATTGTTAAATAAAAGGATCGAGATCGGTTTTTAAAATAAACTTAATATTATTTTAAAACATTAAAAAGTCAAGGAAATAAAACTTAGGTTACTTTCATCACATGCCTTGAAAAAAAATCAAATCGACAATTTAGTTGGCAAGCGCTTCTTTAAAAATACATAAATTCTCTCCTCGATTTATTTTTGAAATTTTTTTTCTTCGCAGTGACCACAAAAACTAAATTATTTTTCAAAATATTACCCCAATTGATTGTTATTTAAAAAGTGGATTTTTTTTAAATACTTATAAAGAATAAAACAATAATTAAATCCACTTTTAGTACAGCTTATTTATTAAATAATTTTATTTATTTGTATTATCTTACGTTTTGTTTAACTTTTTTTAATTCATCAAACTGTTACCTCTTCACCAAATGTTTCTAAGCAAAATATATTTCTTCTATTCAATTAAAATTCACTACAAATGTTTCACTCTTTCCGAAGACGTTGATTGCATTTAAAGCAAAAAACCACTAAAATGTGGCCACATATGATGGATGGGTGGGCTCAAGTTCTGGACGGCGTTTTTTTGTATTTTTATTGTTTTTATTTTTTGAACGTACAACCCACAATAAAATTTTGACACAATTTCCATTTGGTTCTACTTTGAATATTTTGCACAATTCAAATTTTTGTTTGTATTTTATCACAAAAAAAAAGAATAAAATAGAATGCACTACACACACGTTGGTTTTAATAAATTTTTTTTATTGTTTTTCATAACACGAAGGGCAAGAATGCGTTTAGTTGTTGCGTCAGTGATGATGTGTGGAAAATTTGTGTTGATTTTATTTTGGTTGCGTTTTTTGGTTTGGTTTCCATTTCTGGGGTTTATCTTTTTCTTTCTCAATTTTATTTCATATGTTTTGTTTTTTTTAAATTTTTTTGTTGTTACATTTTCAAGCGCCAAAGTTAGCCAACCAGTAGTAGTAGTATTAGTCTCTAGTGGTAGTAGTCATTCTATATATGCAGCCAAAATAATAATAAAAAAAAATAATTAAAACACAGAAGCAAAAACAAACACTCAATTTATGTTGTTTTTGCTGTACAGTGGAGCCGATATAATCAAAATGATGTTGAATACATGAGAGCGCAAGTGTTGTTTTCCTAATATAAGAAAAATAAAGACAACAACAACAAAAACATCAAAAGCAACAAATAATGTGTCCAAAGCAATTTATAACAAATGGAGATGAGTTTGCAGTTACTCCATAATCATGATTTGTTGTTGTTGTTTGTTAGTGAATATTTTGTCTGCAAAGTTGGCTGCTAATGGTTGGTTAACTGACTGGCTGATATGCCAGCAGGTTTAATTCTTTTCATCTTTGTTGTTTTTTTATTTGGGTTGTTTTTATTGCTTTATTGTGGTGTCAAAGAGTTAGTGAGAGTATGTGCATGTGTATGTGAACGATCTGCTCACTTCCTTTTCCTCTGCAGTATTATTGTTGTTTTGTTTTTCTATTGTACGAACATACTTACGAATATGCATGTTTATATGTTTTAATTAGTCTCTTGCTTCATGTGTGTTTATTTAATTTTTTTAATTCTCTTGTTGATTTTTTTATTGTTTTTATTTAATGAATATAAGGAGACCGACCATACGCTCTCATATTGAATAAGTACTGTAATATGTGTATAAAAATGTATGCTTGATTTGCATTCACCTTTGATACTCTTGGGAAATGAATTATAAATTAACCCTTTTCAGGAAAGTATTTTGAATTACATATATTTTAAAAAGTGATGCCTACTTTCTAACAAAGAGTAAAATAATATTTATTTTTTAAAGAACTTAAAAAAAACTCAGAAATTGTTAAAAACTAAAAGTAAAGTAAATTTTTTCATAAGTGTTAATAGTATGTTACCAGAAAAGCTCCCACCTCTAGCTAAAAATTCAGTGTCCTTTCGAAGTAGATAATTGTTCCCCCTTTCATCTATTTTTTTAACAAATTTATTTTGTAAAACTACAATAGTAGTGTATTTCTGTGCCGTTTATGGTAAAACAATTGAGTTAAAAAAAATGTCCAAAAAATATTTAAAATTTAACTTTATGAATTAGAATTAGGGCAAAAGAGAAGCTGTAAATATTAATTATTTTTAAGTTTTTAATCAAGGCACATTTAACCAGGTAATTAAAATCAATTTGACATTTTTACGTTATAAAAATTTATTTTTTTAATTTTTCTGACATTCTACCAGTGTTGCCACCTTAGGTGTAATTACACATTTCATGTGTAATTTTTCGTTTCATGTGTAGCCCATGTGTAATTGGTTGCATGTGTAATTCATGTGTAATTTAAAATTTTATCATTTTTGATAATTATTATTATTTTTATATATATTAAAACTTTTTTACACTTGTATTTAAAAAAAGTGAGACCGCTTTATTTGGCTTTGCCGAATCTAATATACCCTTCACATTGATCTTTTTATGGTCATCTGATCTGACCGAGTTATTTCGTAATGGAAATATGTACTATAATAAAAATACTTTGTACCGAGTTTGAAGTCGATAGCTATTTTAGTTTTAAAAATAGAAAACTTTAGAAAATAATGTTTGTACCTATGTATAATAGAAATACCATGTAGAAGGTTTAAGGCCAACAGTTTTCAACTTATTTCGTATTAAAAGTTAATTAAATTTGTTCCTTCGTATTTTTTCCAAAGAATATGCATTATTGTCCAATTACTTATTGTGGAACATTTAAAGTCGATATATGTTATAGTTTGAGAAATATAGCGTATCGAAAATTTTACAAAAACAGTTTATTTGGATGGGGGTTGCTCCTCTCCCTGCTCTTATTCAAAAAATTTGCTTTCCAAAATGTAGTTATTATTGTGAAATTACTTGTTGTAGAACACTTGACTTCTATATCTGTGATTGGATAAAATTCTTCCCAAAATTTGTGCTTCTACATGAAAATTTTTTTCCCTAATTTAGGTCCCTATCTTCAAAGTATCTGTGCTAAGCTTTGTGGTTATTTTAGAGTTTCGCTTGCATCTCAGTCAATAGTAAACCGATTTTGCTGATTTTAAATAGCGATTAAATCAGGTATACTTCTGATTATTTTCTGAGCGACTTTTTTAAGGTTTGGAAACTTGATTGCAAAAGACACACAAAAGGACAGACATGGCTTTAACGACTTACCTATCTATAAGAATCCAAAATATTTATACTTAATGGGGTGTAAAATAAATATTGTAAAATTTAAAAATGGAATGACAATTTCATATACACCCTTATTACTATATGAAGGGTATAAAATTTAAAAATATGTAAAACATCACAGAAAAACATTTTTAATGCAATAATGAATAACTGGGGGCAACAGAAAAAGGTTATTATAATGCCAATAAAGTAATAGCTTATTTAAGTCCCTTCTTGTAATCGAGGATGGTAAGTACTTATTAACTCCCTCTTTGTAAGCGAGCATGGTAAGTACTTGCCTCCAATGTCATCGCCATGTTAAAATCATGTGTTAAAATGCTAATGAGTAAGAGTTTTTGAGATTTTAACTAATTTTAGAGCAAGTTTTTGCTGGGTTATTATTTTTGGACAAAAAAGGCCTTTTTTTAAAAAAAGCATGTGTAATTCGTAATTTCATGTGTAATTTTGGGTTTATCCATGTGTAATTTAGCATTTCGTTGGTGGCAACACTGCTGTTCTCACAGCGGCTTCGGCTGACTGTTCTCACAGCGGCTTCGGCTGACTGTTCTCACAGCGGTTTCGACTGACTGTTCTCACCACGTTACAGGTGTTCGATTTTTTGAAAATCAAATTCTATTGAAATTTTAGTTTTAAAATTTTCCAAAAATAATAGTTTATAAATTTTAATTATTTTGTCAAAAATTTAATAATTAATTTTAGAGTTTTATCTATTTTGGCAAAAATAATTTTTAAATTTTTAGTAAATATAAACATTCAAAGAAACAATGATTATAGCAATAATTAATGAAAAAAAAGAAATTAAAAAATAGTTGTTACGTTTTGATATCAATTTTTTTAGGCATAATAATTACGGTATCTGTTCCTAGTTTCTATAACTTGCGAAAAGTTTTCGCATCGAGAAATTTTATAAGATTATAAAAGTGTTCCACTTATTAACAGGGCGAGTCATATAATTTTAACAGATTGCAAGTTAACATTAAAAATTTATAATAGTTTTTCTTTGATTCATTCGGTCCTTGACAGGGCGACTATAAATTTCTCGACTTAAGAACTTCTCACATACCATACATAAACGAGGCACTGGTAAAAGTAAATCGCCGGCTAAGCACGCAAAGGGTTTAAGTCCATAATCTATAATTTCGCAGGGGAGAAAATAAACAATTATTTTTTTTTTGCTTTATGTTTTTGAATTTTGTAAGCGCCGAATATTAAGGAACATATGATTAAACAATTTAACTGTACTTTTTATAGGGATTTAAAGCATTTTCTTGTGTAAAATTGGGCTTTGCGCTGCTACGCGGAACTACAAACAACAACAAAACGAGATAACAGTAATTTTTTGCTTTGTGATTAACAAAGTTTTAGTTATTGTGCATTACTGCATTAAAATTTAGTTTTCTAAAAAAACGGACTTGGAACCTTTGTATGATAAACCAGCGAAATTATAACACGAATTGTTCTAAATTTATATATGTACGAGTGGTTTCCAAGGCATAATATATTGTTAGTAAATATTTTTGGTTTAGGAATATTATTTTGAACGAAATAAAGATATATGTGCCAGATTCACAATATAGTTTAGTAACGCACCTTGTGGTTAGTCCATTTATGTCTTTTGGTTCCTATAATGAATAAACACTCTCAATGTAAATATAAATTAACATAACTTCTGCATTGCGGAATTAAAATTCTCATATGAATTTTTCATTTGCAGTATCTCTCACAATTTTCTCACTTATACTTTAACTTTCTCTTCATTTACACAAACTAGCAAAGTCTGCAAATGCAGAATTTTTTATTTCTAAAGGAGAGCAGTGTTCGAATGAAAATGCATTTTGCAAACTGCAATATGTAGTAAAAATGCAATTGCAGTTGCTGGGCTTTATTTGTTGTATGCGGCCTACCCTATATTTGTGTAAAATTATTTCAATAATGGGGTTGATAAAAACTTTTAAAACAAGAAATAAAATCAGTTAAAGCTCCTATATTTTTGAACTTAGTATGAGAAATCTAAGGGGCTTAATCCTTTTTGGCAACCAAAACATAGAAAAAAATGTCTTTCTTCTTTCTATAAATATTTATACAAGACTTCTATAAAATTTTCTGTGTTAAAAATATTTTTATATGCAGAGCTTCTTGATTTCTTAAACATTCTTACATATATATTAACAAGCACATTCACATGTGTATGCACAAGTGCATATTGTTTCTTATTTGTTGCATTCTTTATTGCCTTTTGTGGCAAATGCAGATTTTCGGTTATTACCAAAAACTAACCACGTTTTGTGGTATTGAAGTTGTGTGGAATAATATTGGTAGGCCATAAGTTGTGTTGTTTTGTTTACTTTGATTTTCCACAAATAATACACAAGTTTTTTTTTAGTAAGAAAATCTTAGAATTTATTTTTATAAAAAAGATATTTTAAAAGATTTACAAATGTATGCACTTTTGATTTCAAACATGTGCACAGACATACATATGCTATGTTTCTGTTCACCTGTATGTGTGTAAGTAAGTAAATATTTTGGTTTTTATAAATTTATTTTTTTATTGATTTGACTTATTACAACCAAAACAGCATTTTTTGTTTAAAATATACCTATAAAAATGGTTTATTTATTATAAAAATGAAAGATTATTGGTGTAAATGCTAGATATATGAAAATATTTTGGTAATTTTATTGATTTATCTTTTCTTTAATTTATTGAAGCATTTCAGTTGACAGACATGTTTATATTGACAATTGCAACTTATTTACATATGATTTTAAAAATATTTTTCTTTAAAAGGAAAAAATAGAATGTTTGTGTTATTATTTAAGTTTATTTTTTCGGTTATAAGTTTGTAAAAAACTAGAAATTAAGGAATTAATAAAACCATTGGTTTCTGTCAGAAAGAGCAAAGCATCATTTTTCAATTGTGGTAAAAAAGTGAAGTAAAATTGTAAAGAAATGTTTACAAGAGAAGAAAAAAAAAGCAAGAAGAGGAAATATGTAAGAAGCAGCAGGTTTAGTTGTACAATTTATTTGATTCTTAAAAAATTTTTTTAAACAGGCCCTTAAACTTTATTATTTACAATTAGCAAAAGTGCTAACGATGAAATAAATGACGGTGTCAAAAATGGGCTTATATATGTACATATATCGGAAATATTTAATTTTAATAAATTTTCCCTGTTAGCCTAATGTCGAAAACAAGTAATTTTAGTATTTAAAACAAATATGAAATATATTTTACTGCAAAAAATATTAAAAACGGATGCCTAATTTATAAAAGGTTTAAACCGTGCTGAATTCTTTGAGCCCTTGATGGCAACGTTGTCCCCTGTGATCTAAAAACTAATCAGGTTTGGCATGTATACAACACAAGAACAAACGACAACCTAAAAAATAAAGCAAAAAACACAGTATGTGAGTTCTTTAATATTTTTCTACGTTGTTTGACTGTTTGACTTTTTATGAAAACTGTTATTTGAAGAGAACAATTTTAGGTGGAGTTGCTCTAATACTATAAAATATTTGCAAAAATTTTAATTTAAATTAAATGTCTTAAACCTTAAAATCTATAAAATGCAATTTTGGTACCTTTTACACAACAAAGTAATTACATTTTAAGTTAAGGTCCTACAAATATTTTTCAATAATTCTGAGCTACAGGGCGTAAAATTAAAAATTGGTTCGTTTGCAATATGAAGATAATTCTCGAAACTTTTGTGGAAATCAGAAACTACTGAAAAATTTTTGTTAAAACAGCCTGAAAATACTCATATACTAAAGGGGCGTTTGTATAAATGTGTATTAAGGGTTAAAAATAGACAGGTGACTTCAGTTTATTGCTAATAAAGTCATCATTTATGCTCTGAACACAACTGGGGCGAAAGTCGAATTTTTCTTAGCGAATATTTGTCTTTGAAAATTAAACACATTTGTGTATATGAAAATGCACACAATCAGTTTGTCGACTAAAATTCTGCAATAGGTTTATTTCTATTTCTTACGCCGACGAACGGCAAATAGTTTGGCACAGAGTGACCACTTTTATTATATATTTTTTATTTTGTTATCAGATAATGTTATTTTAGGTACCGTGAAATAACTCCCAAATGAAATAACTCCCAATGGAAAAAATGAAATAACTCCCAAATGAAATAACTCCCAACGAAAATGAAATAACTCCCAATCGAAGAAAATGAAATAACTCCCAACGGTAAAAATGAAATAACTCCCAATGTTTGGGAGTTATTTCATAAAAGTCACAAAAAAGTGAAAAAACTCCCAAATGAAATAACTCCCAACAAAAATGAAATAACCCCCAATTACAAAAAAATAATTGTTTTATGAAATAAGTCCCAACGGAAATGAAATAACTCCCAACAATAATGAAATAACTCCCAACGAAAATGAAATAACTCCCAACGAAAACGAAATAACTCCCAATTAAAATATATATAATGCGAAAACCGTATCCATAAATTAGATGTTACTAACGTAAAATTATTTTCTAAACAAACAAACCAAGTGACTGCCGGCCTCCGTCTGGACGCAGGATAAGTTAACTCTCGTGGATCGAACCGCCGGTTTCATTACAGCTTTAGGACAGGCGCGTGGACTTGAGGCACCTTTTTGGGTTAATAATATTTAAATAAAAAGAGTTATTTAGATAGCCGGCCTTCGGCCGGGCAAAAAAAATCTCCAGTCCATTCGATCCGCCGGCTTCGCAGTAGCCTTCGGCCGGGCAATGGACTTTAAGCTCTACTGCTTTCCATATAAAGTTTCGCCAAATAAAACATGAATTTTATGACACTTTAGTTATGAAGCTGTAAATACTTCCGATGCACTACAGTTTAAAGTATATTCCCCGGCCGAAGGCTACTGCGAAGCCGGCGGATCGAATCTACTGGAGTTTTTTTCCTTGCGCCCGGCCGAAGGCCGGCTATATATGCCAGCTTCGTTACGGCTTTAGGACAGGCGCGTGGACTTTAAGCACCTTTTTGGTCAAATAATTTTTTTAATAAAAATGAGTGATTTAGATAGCCGGCCTTCGGCCGGGCGCAAGGAAAAAAAACTCCAGTCCATTCAATCCGCCGGCTTTGCAGTAGCCTTCGGCCGGGCAATGGACTTTAAGCTCTACTGCTTTCCATATAAAGCTTCGCCAAATAAAACATGAATTTTATGACACTTTAGTTATGAAGCTGCAAATACTTTCGATGCACTACAGTTTAAAGTATATTTCCCGGCCGAAGGCTACTGCGAAGCCGGCGGATCGAATCTACTGGAGTTTTTTTCCTTGCGCCCGGCCGAAGGCCGGCTATATACCCACGGTTTTAAAACCCCAAAACTTTTAAATAAATGTCACCTTTTATACTAGCGTGATTAAATTTTTTTAAATGCTCTGGTATATACACTTGCTTTTAGTAAAATGAAATAACTCCCAATAAAAATGAAATAACTCCCAACAAAAATGAAATAGCTCCCAATAAAAATGAAATAACTCCCAATAAAAATGAAATAACTCCCAATGATAGAAAATGAAATAACTCCCAACAAGAATGAAATAACTCCCAACACTTCGAAAAAATGAAATAACGCCCAACAAAATTTCATTGGGAGTTATTTCATTTGGGAGTTATTTCATTATGAAATAACTCCCAATGAAAAATAATGAAATAACTCCCAACGCATTGGGAGTTATTTCACTATGAAATAACTCCCAATTTGTATGGAAAAAAATTGGGAGTTATTTCATTTTTTCATTGGGAGTTATTTCATTTGGGAGTTATTTCACGGTACCGTTATTTTATACTTAAAGAATAAATTTCATTTTTATATTTTTATAGTTTATTTTATATTAATATTTTAAAAAAGTTTTTTTATTAAATAATTTTTTCAGTAAGTGCCTCTTTTTTAAGGAATATGGTCTCTTTATCACAGCTGTTTCAAATGTGTGTATTCGTCGCGTAGTGTGAAATTCGTCGTTCACTTTATGCATTGATTTCAATCAATTACGGGTCTTGTATTTGTTACAAAATTACTACATAATATTTTTCTTTTTAGACTTTTAATAAATTTAAAAATAAATAAAATCTTTTTGACTTTGGCTAAACAGAAAATATTTTTTATTATTTCGGTTTGAATATATCAAAAAACCGCTAAGTATTTGACAATCTTTTATGACTTAGTAATAAAAGCGGGTTTGTTTTAACTTTCTAAGTATCTTTTTTGTAACAAAATTAAATTATTCGATCGCTACTTATAATGAAATCGTTGGGGCAGTATTAAACTTAATGTTTGCTAAAATCAGGTAACTTTACTTTATTGTGAATAAAACCTAGACTTGTCAATAAATTTTCAAATAAAAAACCTTATAAAATTACATGTTTATATGTATGTATAGTTTTATGATCAAAAAATAAAATTTGTAAGTTTTTGCTTTTTCTATTTTAAATAAATTTAAAATAAATAAAAATTCTTAAATTCTCGCCAAATACTTTTTTATATTTTTTTTTTTAAATGATATCATGACTTAAAGATATTTGTAACGCAAATATTTTAGTGATTCTTTAAAAAATGGAATAATTTCTTTTCGAGCTGGGATACAATCAATAAAACAGCCTCTTTAAAAATTTTAAATTTTAGAAAAAAAAAAATTAAAAAGAACTTATCCATAAAATTTCTATACTTAGAGGACTAACACACATCAAAATAATACATCGGTTATCAAATGTCACGAAAAAAGTTGAAATTGGTTGCATAGTGTAACTATTTTCGATTTTTTGCGATGTAAAATATCACAAAAAAAAGAAACATCGGAAAGGCACAAGAAGTACACCATCTTAATGAAACTCAACTAGATTATTTTTGATTCAAGTAGTTTTAAGATTTAAAATCTGCATTTTTTTTCTTAAAAAATAGTACATTTGGATTTTATTTTTTTTAAGGAAATAGTTATTATTTTTCTTTTGGTTTAGAAATTTTTTGGCAGAAATAATTCTTATGTTTTAGTTAATATAAAAACGAAAAAAAACCTGATTATAGTTATTGTTGTCGCAATTGTTATAAAATGTAAAAATAATTATTATTTCTGCGAAAAAAAAATAAAAATCAAAAAGAAATTTTTATTTTTTTGCTTAAAAATTAAAGGTGAAAACATAATAAATATTATTTTTCAGGGTTGCGACCTCCTGAGAAGTAATTTTAGTCAGTAAAATCGTCAGGCTACGGACCCTTGTAACATTATCGTGGATTATTCGGCAACTGATGATTCTTAAACATTGACTACAATAATAAAGTAAGCAAAAAAAATTGCAATTATTAAAAAAAATGATAGCTGCACCCTTTCGTCCAATTATTGTTAACAAAAAAGAGTAAATACTTTTTAAAATGAAATTTAAGGCAACTTATACATATGTAAGTACCAATTAAACTTCTTTTTACGGCTTATTCGAAAAAAAATATTTTTTTATAAAAAACAATCACGTCAAGCTGTGGATTTAAAGCCAGTTTATTAAAAAATAACCAGAATTGATAATAACAACACTACCATCATTACAACATAATTTATTAACAATGTTATTGAAGGAAAAGCCACAGTGAAGTATAAAATCCAGTAAAATTCAACAACATTATGGAAAAATAGGCCCATTTAAAGATGTGAACAACGTGCAAACCATTTTAAACAAACAAGAATACCTATAAAAAGAAAAATATAACAAACCAACAACAAATACACTCGAAAACATTTATACAAATAAAGGATAAGAGCAAAGGTAATGAAAATGAACACATGCAAAACATAATCAAAATACATAAATTAAGAAGGGCAGGAGTACATGAATATGTAGGTATAAGAATACTAGAAACACCCTACTATAAACTTTAATTAAAAAAAAACTAATTTGATTTGTCTTAGTTTAATAGCAAATTAATAGTCTACTTAAAACATACATATACCATAGGTTTGATTAGACATACATATTTCAATTAAATTTTTTTTGTATGAAACAAGCTTAGTTTGTGGAGACAACAATCAGTAACTATGTAGATATTTTTTTTATTCTCTAAAATTTTTTACAACGTGTTTTGTAGACGTGACCCGCAGACCACAGGTAATAAAAATAAAATACCAGAGATTAAATATCTGCTGGTGTAGGGTATTAATTTACTTAAAGAAACGAACGTACTGGAGTACTACCACAATGAAAAAACACAAAAAAAAAGAACAATGGAAATTATGGCAAAACCAAAAATCAGCAGCCGTATGTGGTCAAGTAAGCGAAAAGTACATATGAAAAAAACAACAACAACGTATTAGCACTTTACTACAACAAGAAAACTGTAACAAACTTGTTAAAAGAGTATGAAGAGTTTAACGGTGAAAACAAGAGAAAAACAAAGACCAAAAACAAGCAGCGAAAAATTATTGCAAAAATATAAACAAACATATGTTGGAGAGAAAAAATAAAAATTAATAAAAAAAAATTCAAAATAAAATACAAATAAAGTAATTCAACAAAAACAGCAAAAACAACAATAATAACCATAATAAAAATAACAACACTTTTGGGGTTGTCACGAACCACAAAAGTTGTTGCTTCATCATGTTCATCAGGTCAACAAAAGTTAACAAAACTGCAACCATTGTAAAATCGTTATCAGCAACATACTTTTATCGTCATCACTAACCTCATCAACACCATTGCAGCAATGTAGACCCATTTTTTATCATCATCATTATCAGCAATATGCGCATAGTTGAAATAACAAGTTAAAAGGAATCAAAAAAAAAAAAAAAAAAAAAGAAAGAAAGAAATGACAAAAAATTATGAAAGTTACGTGAGGAAATGCATTTGGCCAGTTGCACGGTTTCCTGTTTATCCTTTTGGTTTCAATGCGTGTGTATTTTGTTGTTCTTTATTTTTATTTTGTGTGTTTTATGTTTTAATTTTGTTGCCCAGTCATTGTTAGATTCTGCATTAAAGTTAACAACAGTGAAGTTTAAAATGAACTAACGTTCATCATTTTTGTTTGCGTTATTGCATGTTTGAGAGTAAAAATGGAAGAAATGCAGCTGGCATAGTGAAGCTTTTCACTTAATATTAATCAGTTTTGTGCCTTTAAAAGAAATTGTGTCTAATTCTGTTTTGATATAAATAAGATGTTTTGCCTCATCTCAACAATCTTTTTAAAATTTTAATCAAGCTGTTTCGCTTCAATACTTCGCCTTACTACAATTATATTTCAAAAGTACTATTGCTGTTTAGGTTTTTAGTATAAAAAAGGAGATTGAAAGGCATATGTCAATGCCAAAAAACTGCTTTGTAAAAATAATCAAAAAACGATGTTAAGAACTTTTGTAAACAATTAAGTTCTACAATACTATGATAATGCGTACTGAGTAAAAAAATATGTTTCCTGATAGGTTTAGCTTGTTTTTAGCTCACTCTAGGTACGCCAAAAAACAAATTTTCTACTTCGGTACAAAGAAAAGCCTGTAAGAGTTAAGGAGCTGCCAAAAAACTCGAAAAATGCACTGTTTGGTGTGGTTTGCTGCAGCCAGTTAAACAACACACAGGATGTTTATTACCAGTTTTTTTGCAGCTAAATTAATGATTTGATTTCTGACCTAAAACTTGTTTCTTGATGCATTGGAAATCTCTGATATGCTGAGATAAACCAGCCACATATTTAACATTAAAGGGTAATATTACAGCTGCCATTGTTAAGATATCGCTAAATATGTTGGAATATTATGTCAGAGTAGGAGCTTACACAGTAGCCATCTACGGCATAACCACAGAAAAGATTTCCATAAAAAGATCTTTTAAAATTTTTTTTTCTTTCAATAATGCTTTTGCATTAATTTTGCTCCACTGTAGAAAAATACTCTGAACATATAAAAAATATTAAAAATTAATAAAAAAATATACATATGATTATTGTATGTTAAAAAAAATAATCCAAAAATGCATACAAAATGTGTATAAGTAACGTTAAAAATTTTTTAGACTTGTCTAACACAAAATTAACAATATAGAGTAAAAGTGTCTTTTATCAACTCTATAAGGTTAAAAATGGAAAAAAAAACAACAATGCAAAAATTTATGAATAAAATTTTTTTAGGGCCTATTAAAAGCATTTAAAAATTTGTTTTTCCCTTTCTTTAATTAAAAGTAACAAAAAGTACCTCAAAAGTACCAACAAAGAGTTTTTCAGCTTTTTTAAACCCTTTTTTATTGGGGCGAAACGTATCCATATTTTTTTGAAACTTGTCAAATGCAAGTTTTATATTTCTATCATTATTAATTAAGAAGCTAGAAAGTGAACCTAGGTACTATCAAAATTAAGTTAACATTTTTTTCCCTTTAGGCTCTTTAATTTCGAAAAAATGCCAAACTAAGGGCCCATTTATTTCTTTTTAAGCATGACGATACATTATAAATTTTGTGTCTATCGTTTATAGATATAGAGATGTTAGCTTCTGAACTCTTTGCACATCTGGCCTATTTTTACTCGGTTGGGTCTGAATTTCCAAAATCCCATCTAAGTTGATCTATACGAATGGCGATGTATCCACAATACAAATATGAAGTGCCTAGTACTACGCATTCGGGCTGAGCAATGACGAATCTCTCAGTCAGTTACTCAATCAGTTAGTCAATTAGTTATGAAAGTTATTCCTTTATAAACATATATGTATGTAGATCGTTTTGGTATGAGCATCGTAAAATTTTAACGCTATTATTTTTAAACCGTATACAAATTTTTATTATTATATTAAATTTTTGGGTTTTCACAGATTTTCAGATAAACATTTTATGTTTTCAACTTCCTCTTTTTTTCTTTTTTCGTTTTGTCATTTTTATGATGTTGTTGTTCTGTCTCAACTGCCGCATTGTATGTAGTTTGAATGCAAACTTTTTTCGCTTAATACTTTTGGTCACATATTTTCTTTGATTTTTCGGTTACTTTTCGTGGAAAAATAATATAAAACAAATAATGGTAAAACACAGTCATCTATAGTGCACTTTTACTTAAGCTGCTTTTCTACATGTGCTGTCTGCTATTGAATTTGATGATGGTAAAACAACCCGTTGTTATCCCTTATGTAAATGTGGCCAATTTTCGATGGTCATCTTAATATGCACTTGTCGTTTATTGCGTGAACATATTTTTTATAACTCCCTGCAATTTTTTTAAGTTTATTTTATTTCTTTCTTTTTATATTCCTTTTGTTGGTCATGTATCTGTGTTTGCCAGTTCTTTTTGTTTCTGTATTATCATCGTCAACATAGGCATCATAGTTATTGCACACAAATTGTTTGCTTGTTTTTTTGGTTGAATCGTGGCCTGGTGCTTGATTATGTGACTCCGGTGCATTTTTTCGGTATTTAACACTTTGTTTTTAATGTTTTTTTCATGCAATTTTGCCTGCACTTTGTTTGTATAGTTTTTTTAGCACATGTTTTTGTATTGTTGGAGTTTTTAAGATTTTTGTTTTTTGAGGACATTTTTTTGGGTTTCTCCCCCATTAAAATTGTGGCAGATAATATTCATATTGTAAAACCTATAAAAGCGTTTAAATAAAAAACTGTTAAGAATGCAGTTGGATTTACTTTTAGGTATTATGTTGTCTTTTTTGGATTTTTTATGTGTGCCTCTTTTGTATGTGATTTTTATAAAGAGTGGCTTGTTTGTCACTTTGGTTCTTGTGGTGTCACATACATGTCCCATTACCACCGCTACTACGTGTCCGAAATCAAAAAGCACGGGGTACATAAATATTATTTGGCAGTAAAGTAATCTTTGTTCATGAAAATATTGTGGCCACAATCTTAATAAGATTAAAACAAAAATAACCAAATAGAAAAAAAGAACCATAAAAAATGCAGCAAAAAATTGTTTAAGTGCAGTTTTAAGGAATATTTTTATTATATTATTTTAATTAATTTTATTTTATTTGATTTTTCTAACTAAAATTTAAAAACTAAGATTTAAAAAAATTAAAATAACTAATTGAAAGCCTTTCTTAAAAATGTTAAATAAGGTTTATTGCAAGGAAGCTTTTGTAATTTGAATTTTAAACTAAAATAGCCGCAAAAAATATTCCAAAAAATATCCTCAAGGTAACAACTGAAATCCAATGTGAAATTTTTTAATTTTACTTCATAAAAAAAACTTAGCTTATCAGAAACCTTCTCACTCGTACCATTAAAACAAAAGCTGTTTTTGTCACTCTTAGCGTATACTTAATATTAAATTTCCTTAATCACTCAAACTCGCATACGCCCAGATGTCTCTTAAAATTTATAAACTTTTATTAATATGCATGTATGAAATTTATCAATATTGTTAATTTCCTCATATTTAACGTATTAAACATAAACTTAAAACTTGTAGCAGCCACTTTCAGACTGCCGTGGCTACGGTTAGTGCTACTGAAACTGCCACTAACGCAACCACAACAAATTGAATTAATATTTGTAACGAACAATATTATCACCCAAAAAGGTATAAATTAACATCATAACATACAAAACACATATAATTCAGTTATTAAAATAATGCAAACAAAGTAAAGCTTAAAATATATTGATAAAAAAAATACATACAAGCTTAAACGTGTATTAAGTCCTAGAACGGACATAAGGTTAAAAGTATTGTGTGGCGGCTTTGGAATAATAAAATTGAATGTGAAATAAAAACTAAAAAGATATAAAATGCAAGTAAAAATAGCACTTTCGGTAACCATAAAGGTGCCGAAAATGTTTTTTTATAAATAAATATTCAATAATTAATAAAAATATTTTAAGATTGTTACTAATGCATTACAGAGTTGCATGTAAACATTATACTGCAGTATTTTTAAATTACTTTTCAAGATTCTGTTGTTGGTTTTACATTTAAGAGTTTATATTTCTTACAATTTGAAACAACAAGATTTTAACTTTCTTCAGTTTAGAGAAAAAAATCAAATCCATAAAGACTGCTCCCTAAATAGTTATCTGACTATCCTCTGAAACATATTTCACTGCGTTAACACAATACAGTCACCAGATAGTCTTCAGGACAATCTAAAGTCTTCCTTAGTTACGATAACTTGATTTGCCTTATTTTCATGTATAAAAATTTACACCCACCATAGAGACTGTCAGGAATCATTACTTGTAATATTAGTTAAAACCAGTCCGTCTATTTTAGAGTTCTGGTCATATTTTAACAGTGTTGTCAACATTGAGGAACCTTTGTAATCCTGAATTTCAATCAAAGCTTCCATTTATCATGTACATATCCTTGTTAGTGTATTTTTAAGATGTACCATAATATATTGAATATTTTCCCGAAGCATGCACAAAAAGGACCTACCCAAACTACATTAAAGCCATTATAGAATCAACGTATAAGTCGGAGAAGAAACGTGAAGGACCAATTGACCAATAGCCAAATAGGTAAGTAAGTTTTTGTAGGGCGTTTTGTTGCTCTAAATTTTAAGAAATTTAGACAGATCATAGAACTTACGTCTAAATTTTATTAAACTTTTAATATTTTACCTTATTTAAGGCAATATTTATAATAAGTAAAAATTAGAAGAAGGTGAGTCCTTAAAACAAAAGTGACACAATTGTGGGTTTCGGTTTTTTTTACCAAATTAATTTCCAAATTTGAAAGTTGTTATTTTATTTGTCCTCTTTTTTATTTTTAAAACTATAAATTTTGAGGCAAACATATAGTTGCTTGGAACTAAAATAAATTTGTAACTATAAAAAGGCATGTTTTTACTAATGCCCGTATAAAATTTTATTAAGCTATCTTTTTCCTTCTTTGTCAAAGCAATTTTTCTTTCAAGAATTAACAAAAAAAAAAACACGGATTCTTGGAGTTTGAGTGATAAAATTTAAGGCTTGTCTTAAAGAATAAATGGGAAGGAGACGAGCCTTAAATATTTAAGTGGTGAAATTTTGGGTCTTGGTTTGTTTTTTAGTTGAAGAATGTTTGCCAAATTTAAAAGGAATTTTAATTATTGTTTCTTTTCGAGTATTTTGAAAAAGGACATTTTAGAGGTGAAGTTTTATGTCTAGGATGAGTTTTTAAATTTATTATATTTTAAATATCTCATGACTCTTGTCAGCAATATTTCTTTTCAATTTAGTTAAACTTTATTTATCGATTAAAAGCATTCCGTTTGCTTGCAGCAACTGTAACCATATATTATTACTTTAACAGTTCACTGTTTAAGCAGGCCTTGTCCTTTATTACTTGGTTTTATTTTTGGGCTTATTTTAATTAGCATTGAGGATTAAGGAAATTTGCAGATTTTTATTGAATTATGTTTTCGGTTGCAATTTTATAGTGATTTTTTTTCAGTGCATATAACCAGCATCAGCTGTGATATCATTAGCTCATCAGCCTCATCTTTGTCAGTTTTATCTTTTATGGGCTCAAAGTTGTGGTTTTAAGCATAATTTTAAATCAAAAGCACTGATAGTTGTTATTTTACTATATAATGCTGCCTACTGCCATTACATTTTGAATATCTGGGATATTGTTGATGTTTTTAAAGGCAGTAATGGCTGATAGCGGCAGCGATAATGTTGATGATGTTTGTTTCTTTTTTGGTTTTTGGCTGCCAGAGCAACACATCTGTTTGGCTCAATCAATTGGCACAATTGGCGAGAACTATGATTTATTAAGTCATTAGCAGTCCAACACAACATTCGAAATAAAAACAACAAAAACAATATTATCATTTAACGTCGTCATCATTCTCATCACTGGCAATGATTAAACCATATTTGTATGTATGTTTGTGCATAAAAATTTATGTAAAAATGCTTGTAGGGATAATCTTTATTTTATAGATGAAGCAGCAATAACAACAAGAACCGTTACATGTTCATAATAGTGGTGATGATAACGACAATGGCTGATGATAGTGGGCGTTTGCTTTCTTTAACCACAAGGTTTGGTTGCTGCCGTTGTTAATGCAGCAGTTGAACAACTTGTAATTCTTATTGATGATTATTGTTTTACTTGTATGTGTATGTGTGTATGCATTTGTTTCTGTTTATTAAGTAATGCACTTATGTCGTTACCATTGTTGTTTGGCAACAACCAGTAAACAATAACAACATATGGAATATATGTATTGTTTTACTTAAATAACAAACCTTTATGGCGTTATTAAAGTTTTAATTTTTATTTTTTTGTTTTTGGAATCGTTATCCTGCAAACAAAATTTATAAATTTTTTAAACACTTTATGGGTAAATATGAATATTTTAATCTTTTTTATTTGTACAATTGGTTAAAAGTTTGTTGCTGACAGTTTTTTTTGCAAAGTTATAGTACTGAAAAACTTGCTCAAATCCTTTCATTTATATATTTAATATCCTTTTAGGGGGAAAAAATGCTGGAAATATGTTAAAATTTTGCTGCTTACGCCCTAACGGGGAAAGGCTAAAAAAAAGCTTTTCATTAAAATGTTTATTTCAAGGATTTCTTCGATAGCCCCTTTAACGAAATTTGTGATAAAATAATTGAAAACCTCTACAGTTTTATTCTATTCTACAGTTTTTTCGTGTTTTTAAAAATAGTTTGGTTGACTACTATCTGAAATGATCAATAAAATAGTTTTTATTTGAAATTTAGATTTTGGTTCAGATTTTTCTTAGCATCGATTGTATGCAATTTATCTGCTAAAAAGACTAATAAAAACTGAAGAAAGTTACATTTTCCTTACAGGATGCAAGTCGTATGCCTCTAATAATCTTATCCACATATATCTACCTTTTATGCATATCTTTCAATATATATTTGTTAAAGTAAAAATTAGCATATTTATTTTTAGCGTATTTTTGAACAATTTTTATTTCTAAATTTTCCTTTATAATTTATCAGGCTAATTGGTTCAAATTTATTGTGATAAGATTTTCATTGAAGAAATATTTGGAAAAAGTTTAGTTTCCCGACACTAGCCGAGTGGAATGCATTTTCAGAGCCCGCTACAACTCCTCATCAGCACTCTTTGTTCGGTACTAAGCATTGGTTGTAAATATCGTCTATTTAACCCAAGTTTTAATTGAAATTTGAATACGGAAATACTAATTTGTATTTTACACATACTCTTATTTATAATTGTCAATTCTTGGGTTAGAACGAAATTTGCGGCCTGCCATTCATTTTTCCATATCATGGCAACACCTTTTCTTTTGTATATTCTTCATCTCACCACTTTAATTTTGCTTATTCATCTCTATTTAGATGAGTATGAAGGCAGCATGCTTTTGCATGCATTACTTTTGTCTCGCTTTTGTTATGTTTACAAATTTAAATTTGCTGATCATCAGTCGTCAGCGAGTTGTTGAACATGTTTTATTAACTTTGCGGACGTATGTATTTTTTTACACCATGCCTAGTGTTATTTAATACATATTTATTTTTAGCGTATTTTTGAACAATTGTTTCTAAAATTTCCTTTCTAATTTACCAGGCTAATTGGTTCAAATTTATTGTGATAAGATTTTCATTGAAGAAATATTTGGAAAAAGTTTAGTTTCCCGACACTAGCATATTTGTTAAAACTTATTTAAGTTGCATCAGTTATTTCATATTTTCCCACCTACCATGACGAGCTTGGTTTCATGCCTTAATACGGCAAATAAATTAAATTTATTCTGGAGGCTCTGTTGTTGAATGAACTTAATTTGTCACCTTAAGTTGTCACCGCTTTTAATGCCGAGCAATTGCTGTGATTTAATTTTTTATTCAAAGGTTTAAAGTTTATTTATTAAATCCAGCAAAAATGTGTACGCGCAGGTTTTTTTATTTGTTTATATTTATATGGTTATTGAAAAGGATTTTTGTGTTTTTGTATTTGTAATATATTTTTTTCAAAACTTGAAGGTATTAAAAAAAAGCAGATTTTATAATGTAAGTTTTAAGGTATTAATTTTAAAAAATTGAATGCAAGATATAAGCAAAAAATAATAAAAAGTAAAATCGGTAGAAGTAATTTGTATTTTGCCAATTATAAAGCTTAGTATATAAAATCCTGAATAAAAAAGAAAGCATTTAAAGCACTTAAAACTATATTTTCAATTTTTAAAATTAATAATTTTTGCGTATTGAAAAAAACGTCTTTAAAAAAACCACATAAAAATTTAAATGGATGGGGTTAAGTGAAATTTAGTTTTGTTAATTTAAAAATCTAAATGGAATAAATGTTTTCTGCTTTAAAGCAAAATTTTGGCAGGAAATCGCCACAAAAAGAAAATATTCTCAACACAACATCAAATTTGCACCGTCAAATGACAGAACTTTAATTAAAAAAGTGTGTATTATCCAAATAGAAGCAAGTATTACGGAAAGTAAAAAAAACAAATATGAAAAAGAATATTAATTACTTTTAAGAAAATAATAATGAAATCATCTACATATATCGTCGTGCTAAAGGTTTCTCTTATGCTCATTCTTTGAAAGTTATATGAAATGGAATTATGAGTGAAAAAAATTTCTGTATAAACTAAACAAGTAATTGGCATTGGGCAATTCCATTGTGACGGGTGTGACCGTTTTGCTCACAATTTTGTTTATGACTTAAACAATTTAAAATTGTGGTTTGAAAAAGTTTATGATTTCCAAGGATGATATGTTTCAAAGCGATTAATAGTAAGTAAACACTGCAAGAATTAATTTCTGCTCACAATAATCACAATAATCACTTGAAGGCTATGACGGGTGGACCTTATAAATTTGAATATAAGAGAATCTTGACTTCAAGATCGAGCTGTGTAAAATATTTTTGCAAACAGTTTTAATTTTTTGAGTTTTTACGGCAGATTAAAATGTTTTCAATGTTACATGATTCCTAATTTCTACAAAAAATTATTTTCTCTTAAGGAAAAACCTTTTATGAAATGTAGCGGTTGTGACATTTTCACCACAACGTCAAAAAAGTAGTGCCAATCAGTCAGCATGTGAACATTTTAAGCAGCTGCGAAATAAATAAAAATATATAATGAAACAATTTATTTATGCTTCGATATTTTAGATTGTTTTTAGGCGCAAATTTAAAGATTTTTTTAATAAAGAAAAATTTGATTTTTCCTTGACTTAGGCCGCTTTACGTGGAATTGACCTATTATTAAATTAGGCTTAATAAACGTTGCGTAAAGAAAACCCTTATCATTTTATAGCAAATTAAATTATCATAAAAGGTCAAAAATTTGTACTGATGGATGTTTAGGAGTTTGCTTATGCTTCCTTGAGAAAAATAAGAAGGAAGTAGCCGAGGAAACTTTAAGATTACTGTTCAAAAAGAAAAAACCGACAAAATCTTAATTCCTCTTAAGATTTTTGTTTGCCGGTGTTCTTTTGACAACATTTTTTTTTGACGGAGTTTCGAAATATAATCAACCAATTAACAAGTAAGACCACTTACAATAGGTGTATTCAATTACACAAAAATTGTTACAAATCTGTAACAATTGTTACTAGAAAGTGTTCATTAACTCAAAAAACTTGCGTGAAGAGAGCGTCAAATGAGAGTAGAAAATTTAGACGTAAAAAAATTTTTACAAATTTTTACAAGTTAAATTTTTAATTGCAACAGTTTTTTAAGCAGCTGTTTGCTGATTATTCATACAAAATAGTTTCTAGAAGAATTTACAATAACAAAATGCAACTGTTGGCAAATTTTGGCTGGTAAAGCGTTCATTTACTTTTGAATATTTTTGAAAATAATTTTTCTAAATTTCTTTTTACTCTTTCGTGGCAAGTTGTACTGGAAAGTTGTTGAAAACACCTAATAATTTAGAAAATAGAGCACCTTATAAAAACACCGAAAAAAACATTAGTTCAACTTAAAAAAAAAATAAAATATTTAAAGAAATTCTTATCCAAGAGCATTTAATACATAAAAAATAAGAACTAAATTCACCTTTTTCCAGGGTTGTCAAATCCTAAATCCACAAATCCCTTTTTTTAAAATAAACTTTTAATTTTACAAACAAAAGCGTTTTTCTCTTATTTGAAATACGAGTAATGATGTTAATAAAAAAATCAAGCAACAATTACAAAACCTTGAAAAATCATTGAAGTTTACCGCACTTATTCACCACAAGTTACACCACGAAATTGATAATTCAACGGTTGACCAAACTAAAAAACAACAGTGAAAACAACAACTGCCTTTAAAAACAAACAAAAAATTGCAAAAAAAAAACAATAATAAAACAGAAAACTGAATAAAATATTTAAAAATATATAAGTAAACAACAACCGACTAAAAGAGTTCAATGTTTTATTAATAAATAAAATAAAATAGGAAAAAAACTAAATTATAAACAGTGAAGGATAAAAGTGGTATTAGAATGCAAAAAAAATTAAAAGTAAAACAGAAAAAAAATATTTTTGGTATGTATTTTGATATATAAATTTATTTAGACCTTTGAGTAGGCCTTATATTTTTGCATAAAAACCATCAATATCTAATAAAATGACGCCTTAAGGTTATAATACTCGCATAAATAAAATTTGTAAAAAAGGCATTTTTAACTTGTCTGTAAATAATATATGTATGTTTATTTATGTTTTTATATTTATGTATTTTTACAGTAAATAAAAAACATATAACAATAAAAAAACAACAACACAAATGTATACAATTTATAATTCAAGTGGTCACCAAATGCTCACAATTCGAAAAGCCACCATTAAAAATGCAAAAGGACGGGAACAGAGATTTGTAAAAACAAAAAAAAAAATACAAAACAAAATATAGACAATTTGATATATTTATTGCCATGAACTTCATTCAATTTTGTGTTAAAAAATAAAATTTTTTTTCCAATTTAGAGTAAGAGTTAACCAAGTGGTCAACCAACTCACCAACCGCATACAAATACAATAAAAACATTTATGGTTTATATTTAAAAACAAAAAAAAAATCCAAAATTTATCTCTTTATTTAAGTTTAAATTAAATGAATACATTTTGTGTAACAAAAAAAAAAAAACTGAGGCCAACAGCCTCAGGTAAAATCAATTAAAAACAAATTAAACATTTTCAAAATATATTTACAATTATTACATTTGTTATTTCTAAATATTTTATACGCTCTGATTTATTAAAAGCACAAATTAAATATTGTTACAATAAAACAGAATTAATTAAATGAATCTTTTTAATTAACATTGAAATACAATTTTTAGCTTTGTGCGATTTTAGAACACTTTAAGCCTTTTGCTCAAGGAGGCGTTGAAAAAGAGATTTTTTATGGAAATGGTTTTTGTTATAAATAACATTGTGCTTTAGTTCAAATAATTAAATGAAAATGTATATAAAACCTTAATAAAAATTAAATTCAAGATGCGGAAACCTCCCATATATCCATGTTGTACCTGACCCACATATCTGATAGGAATATTATGCATTTGTGCAGATGGTTTTAAAGTCCAAGGATAATACTCTGAAGTAGACCCCTCGATTTAACTGATCGTTTTGGAATCACTTCTTGAGCACGTTCTTGAGCTTGTCAATCTGGATGTCTATGTATTTCTTGTCATCAAATTTCAGGTCAAATTTTCATGCGTATTTTAATAAAAATTATCACAGTTACTTTTTTTTGGTATAATAACGAAGCTTTTTTATATTGCTGAGATAAACCGATAATCTCATAAAGCCTTTAAACAAGTATCTTTTCGTAATAAAGATTTTGAGGTATAGATGCCACAAAACTTTGAGCGTGTTAGGGAGACTATGCCATCAAATTTTACACGAAAGTTAAAATAGGAGCCGCCAGAAAATGCTTTTTAAAAATAAAATAACATTTGACTAAACTCAACTTGCAAGATGAAAACATAAAAAAAATTGGATTAAGGATATGAAGACTTTCTGTATTCTTTAAAATAAATGATAGCTAAAGTTAAATAATACAAGCAGTCACGAAAGAAAGGGATGTAGTTTATGTGGAACTGCTAATTTGGTTTTTTATTTTTGCCTTCAAAAAGTAAAAAAAGGATCAGGCAGTATCCCTGGCAGAAATTGAATCCGTCATTCTCAGGCCAGGCTACCTTTCCTTCCTTTGAAGTATACCGGAGTATTTACATTACCCTAGATAGAAAAAGTTCAACACCTTGCTATATGCCCCAGGACAACAAGTTTTCCAAGTAAGCAGGAAAAGGCACTAGAGAAACAAAAGTAAATACTTTGTTAAGATCTAAGCATGGGTCAATCTGTGGGGCAATCTGTAAAGACAAAAATTTGTCAATACTGTGCTCACCAATTTCTCGCGCGCGGCAATCAAAGTTCCACTTTTCGAGGCGTCATATTAAAACTTTTTTTCTATGCCAAAAGCTATTTAAAAATCAATGGCACATTATTTTCCCATATATTTGGATTACTTTTGAACTAGTCTTGGTCCTGGTGGAGTACTCTCTACACGCATGTAAGGAGTAGTCCTGATTTCTGCAGGCACATTTGCTTTTTAAAAATATTAAAATGTTAGAAATTTTTGCAAAGAAGTGTTATTAAATTTGATACCCATTCTGTTTTTAATATTAATATCTCTCCTTTTTATAATTGTTGTTATAGCTTTTTCTTCTGTTTAATTTTAATAACATTTTTCGTATAATTACAGCACGATCTGTTTTTTTGTTTAAACAAATGTTGTTGTTGCCATTTTATCGATTTAATTTTAATGCCATGTTACGCATAAAATACAACGAACGCATTTAAATTTTCACAAAATTAAAATGAAATAAATGCATTTCGTTTTGACATTAATGTTTATACATATTTATAGGTACGTACATACATATAAATGCACTTTACGGTGCAGACATTTTTATGCAAGAACAACAAAAACTCATTTTATTTAACTTATTCTTACGCATATTTTAAGCAATTTTTTTCAGATTTTTTTTCTGATTTCGTACATTTTTCGTTTGTTTAATTTATTATTTTTTACAAAAAGTGAAAACACAAACAAGTGCAGAAGTGCAAATTATTTTTACCAGTTCTTTATTTTAATTTATATTTTCCAAGTAATTAGTTGGTGTGCCATAAGTTTTTTTTTATTTTAAAGCATAAATAAAAGTATTTTATTATATTGTAAAATTGAAGATAAAAAAAGAATTAATAGTTAAGGAAAAGTAAAATTTATGTGGCAAGTTTTCTCTAGAAAAGTACAGGTCAAAATAGGTCTATTCAAAACAAAAAAAGTATTAAGCGCCTTTTTTATTTACTAGTACACACATATATTAGGGACCAAAAATAAAATTTTTTCCTAAATGTGGAAGAAAAAGTCAGACAGAAGAAAACAACAAAGAGTCAAGATAAGTACACCATCTCATTGGTATTAAACTAAATTTTATTAAAATAAAGTGATTTTTAAATTACAAGAGATTAAAATTTTTTTTTGTTTTTTTTTTCTTCTGAGCAGAAATTTTTATTTCCGCTCAAAATAATAAAGATTAGAAAAAAGTTAGTATTTCTGCAAAAAAAAAAAAAAAAAAAAAAACACAAAATAATAATTATTTCTACCAAAGGGATATACAAATTATAAAACAAAAACTATTTTTTCTTTTGTGTTGTAAAAGGTATTTAAGCCAAAACTGCTAAGTTTATAAACATTTAATAAAAATAAATATTTTATTTTAATAAGTCCCTTTATCCTTTAAAAGTTACATTAATATTCTCTCAACCTGCATATTAATATGCATTTGTCAAGAATTTTGTAACGACCTTCTTTAGAAATATTTTTGGAGTTCAAATGATTTTCTGAGTTGATAAAAGCATAACATAAACAAATTTAAAATTCATTATATACTAAAATTTTAATTTTAGCTTCTTTTAAGGCTGACTAGGGTCTATCTAGAAAAACCAGAGATATAAAGGTTTTGACTAATCGATGCGTCTTAAGGAAAAACTGGGTAGTAAGACAATGAATTTGTGTAATGCAATTGATATTTTTCACTTCCTGTGGTCCAGTCGAGGGGGTTCCACAAGCCTTATTGCTAGCTGAGCTTATTGGCATTAAAATAAACTTCAAATATTTGTACAGTTGTCGACCGTGCTGCATAGTCTGTAATATTAAAATTACAAATAAAACGAAAACACAAAGCATGAATATTTAGTGTTTTTTCAACGATGTAGCACTTGTTTACACCATCTAATTATTTAAATATTTATACTACCCCTGATTGGCTAAAAATGAATAGCAACTGCCATATACTGGCTGGTGCTTGAAAGTAAATTTTGAAGCACTTGACCGCGTGCAGGGATTATATGAAGGTGCTCCTTGATTATTTAGAATTTCTTAACTACAACGATTTCCTGAAACATCGTTGTAATGATGGATTTTACTGCTTAACTGGATATAATATTAAAATGTGCTCTAAAAAAATGGAACTTGTTTTGAAAAAATAGTATTTTTTACGTGATACGCATTTTTAAAGGAGAGCACTCTCACTTTTGGTCAGTAAATCCAACTACGCATTTCAGAAAAAATTCATTCTTTAGTCGTACAGCTTTTATGTGAAACAAACACCCCAAAGATGTCTTTGATGACAAAAATTGGTTTAAGTAATTCGTTCTCTGTAAAACGGGTCGCTTATTGGGTAAAACGCATTCGAATCAGGTATCAGAAGAGCCGAATAAAGCCTTCCGACAGGCGTATGACAACAGCATTAGGATCAAGCATTTATATAGATTATATCGCTTATCCGTAATCAATGAAAGCCTCGCTAGCGAAACAGGTTCAGTAAAAAATATGGAATTGGATATAAGTTTGCATCCCCTGATTCCAACACACTGAAGATAATTTAATAAATTTTTCTTTTATTAATATTTTGGAGTACTTCCTCTTCATTTTACTCTTTATTTTACCCTTAACTGTAAAAGAGTGTTGTTTTTACACTAAAGGACTTGATTTTTTAACTTTTCGCCACACATCACCGTGACCAATTAAGCGATATTTCTAAAATTTTTTAAACTTGTTAACTTTAATTTTGTCTAGTTCATTTTCGTAGGCGAAATACTGTCTTTATCTTCGCTCGTATTATTAAGCTCCATATGGGATGTTAAGACTCTATCTTGAAACACCCCCAAAGTTTATTTTTAGGCTGCTGTAGTGGCTTTGATTAAGTCTATCGAGCTTATCAATCATTGGAGTGGCGTAATTATAGAAACTTTTTCCTAAACATATATGTTGACAAAAAAAAATTATCTTAATTGCGTAAAACAATTTTAAGCCAAGTAAACAATCGCAATAGATGTACTACACAAAATTCGTTGCTGATGTGTTAAACTCTGAAACCCCCTTTTGTGGCAGTTACCTATTCAGACAAAAACAAGCTAAAGAGTGATTTGGCTTTATATGTTCTTTATTGAATAGTAATGACAAAAAATTATATTAAACGGATTAGGAGACTTCAACATAGAACTCAGATGATGTAAGGTGCAAATCTAGTACTTTGTTTGTTATAGAATTTTTTTTTTTAACTAAACGTATTTTTTTAGTAATTTTCTGGAAATCTATTTATGTGAAATTCAATTTGTCACATTTGGTTCATATTAATATCTTTTGGTAATTGAAAAGAAACATGGCTTCCTTGTTTCTAAATTCTTTTGGTTTTTTTTTAATTTTTTTTAATAAAAACTACCAAACAATAATTTTACACGAAAGTAGTTCGAAAATCGTTTTAAAACCATTTAAATTTAACGTAATAATTGAAAGATTATTTACGCCCCCTACCGCAAAATAGCTTAAGTCTAGTTTTGTTAAGTTTTGTCTACTTCGTTAGAATATTTAACGAAAAACAAAAACGCATGTTTCAGCCTATGTGAGGTTAACGATGGCGTGTAAAAGTTCTTTTCCGTCAAACCCTGAAGCAGTAAAGAAGTTTTCAAAGACAGAACAAGAAAATTAATTTTTAGCAGCCAGTGCAAACTTCTTTTTATACTTAATTAAAACTCAACAAATTTGTGGTATTTATTGTAAAATAATAAGAAATTATCAGTTTGCAAATATTCCTGCATCCGCAAATCTGGATGCAGACAAATTAATTAAAGTTTTGAAGGCTTTAACTAGTCTGTTAATAGTATAACTATTTATCGCTCTTGGGTAAATTGCATACCCAAGTGTCTAAATAATTACAATTGGCATAATCTAACAGTTGCGTAAAGCTTACTTTTATCAACAATCTCACAAACACGTTGTGGACTCATTTCAATGTCCACCACTGTTCATTTTTTTATTTGCCACAACGAACTTTATAACCAGCAAACTAATCAGCTTTGGATCAAAGTAAAATTTCACATTGAAGAGTAAAGAACACAGCAATTAAAATCAATAAAACTACCGCGTGATAAAAGCAAAAGAAAAAGAGAAAAAACACATTTGCCTTAGAACCAACTTAAAGTTAACATAACCACCTGAAACCTGGCTCTAAACATTTGTTAAATATTAATTGCAAAACTTCCCCAGTGAAAACAAGAAAATTGGTTAAATTCATCCCAGATCAACTAGGGTAATACTCTCCCAGAGGTAGCTGCTAGAGTCCAGAAATTATCAGCCCCGGACAAAAGACAAAGATTTTTTTTAAATGTATTTTAAATTTGGTCGGTAAATTACAGTCTTAAATATTTATATTGTGCAAAGTTTAAAGACAAAGTGTTCCCCAGTAAAAATGGTCTATTTTGTTTTATTAATTGTCCTAAAAGTGTAAAAAAATTTCAAAAATGTATCAACAAATTAAGCTAATTTACAAAGTAAAGTAACTTTAAATTTGTTCAATTGTTTAAATATATTTTGTAAAGTTATAATGTTGTTTGTGGATCATTGCTTTAAAATTTTGCACAATAATGTTTTATAATATGTAGTTTGTTGAAAACATACATTTTCTTATAATAGCATTAAAAATATTATTATTAATAATAGTATTAAAATTTAATTTTTTAAGATATATCACTTAAGTGAAAAGCATATACCTCTTCCTCAAATTAAATAAAAAGCAGCTAACAGCAGACTGACGAGGCCTCCTCATTCTTCGGTTGCAGTGTCTACAGATAATAAATATTCGGTGAGTCAAAATTTAAGATATATTGGTACAATGTTTTTCACTTATAAGCTTATCATTAACAATAGAGATATACATATTTTGCATTAACAAAAAAAAACATATGAATACTAGGTTACAATAAAATAAAAGTTAAAGAATTTAAGATATGAATCATAATTTGTTATTAAAGGGATAGGTGTTTAATAAATAACAAAAAAATCGTTAATCAGTTTTTTTATCATTTGCGTATTTTCTTCATTTCATGTATCTGTATACATACGTAAATACTAAGATCTATTTTTAGATTTTGTTTTACTACTTCCATTGATAATTTATTGTAATGCATTTTGGTTATAAATAAGAGTAGCTAAACTGCATTATCCATTAATTTTGTTCTCTTAATTAACATATCATCGTTTATTAGTCCCTTACGTTTCAGAGTGATATTTTAAATTCTTTCTCTTAAAATAGTAATATCTACATACAAACCTATATAAGTTTTTTGTTGTTATTGTTAGAATAAACCAATTTTTAGAAAACATACAAATTTTGCACCCTATATTACAAATTATGCGGTATAAGGAATGATAAATAAAGTAATTATTTGCTTTCCGATCGAAATCAATAAAGTTAAGATTTAATATTTGTAAACATTAAGCTAGTAAAAGCTTGTATTTATTTTCTTGGAATTTTAAATAAATATCAATATATGATAATGGATTTGTAAAAATCTAAACTTTTCTTGCATTATGTGATTGGTTAAAAGTAAGTTAAGAAAGGGATCCTAGTTTAATTTTGCACGCCCTAGGATCATAGGTAGGGTGGGTTTAGAGGCGTTATTCCTAACAACATCTTAGGAATTCTTATTATAATTTGTTACCAAAAAGTTAATTGAACCCTTTTTTCCGTTTGCCTGTTGATACGATATGGGGAATAATATAACATCTATTGATCGTTTATCAACACCATAGTCCATTTCCATTTAGTTAATTTAGGGAGTCTATAATAATATTTATGTCGTAACAGTTATTATCGCACCCAGAGATTATTAAGAAAAGAACCACCCCACCCGGCTGCTAGCTAGCGGATTCAATGGCTCCCGATAGTCTTATCTTCTCTAACCTTTCATCACCGATAAACTATGGTCAAATTGGTTAGTTTTGCAAGAAACATTACCAATTTGAACTGAATTTAAACTGTTGTAATTGGCTGTTCATTAAATAAATTGACTGTCCATTACATCAATTTAGCTGCACTTTACAATGACTAGCTTTCAAAAACTTCATTCCATAAATGCCAAAAAATTTAAAAATTTTTTTACATTAAAGGATCTTATATTTTGGAATTTTTTTTTATTCTAAAAAATATTTTATATTTAAGCTAGTAATTGCATTTTCAATAAAAGTTTTCTTTCTAAGAAAAAACGTGGTTTAAGCAAAAATAAAAACATATTAATTTCTTCATTAGCAAAAAATAAGAGTTTAGCAAGGACTGAACTTGAACCTTAAGTAAAACAAAATTATAAAAATCTGTTTTTATAACTAAATTATATACTTTTAAAGTAATTTTAACTCACTTTTAATGTATTTTTCCCAAAATTTTGAGTAGATTATGATATTAAACACTTTAAAAGTAAACCAGATTGGTTACTTTTTTCACTTATATATTTTAATATTTTTTTAAATTTTAATGTATTAATTCTTTTTAAATAATTTTTTTTTTTAAATAAAAACAGATATTTTTAATATCTAAAATTTTTTATCACTTTTAACATTTTCTAAAACACTTTTCTTTTAAGAGCGATGAACTATTTGCTAGGCAAGTGTTAATTAAGCACAAAGTTGTGAACCGGAAGTATGTATGGCCACCGAGTTAGTGGTCAAATAGATTTAAAATGACACGCCTGTAAGTAACCTTTCTTAAAACTGTTTAACTTTATAGATATCAATGTGTATTTGGCCACGAAAATCAGAAGCACTTCAGCCATATAAATGGCCACGTTGTTGTAAATACACAAATAAGCCCAGCAACGTGTGGCTAAATAAATACATGCAACGCACAAACGGACCAACGATATGCAATCATAAAATTTTTGTCACTGAATATTTGTTTTAGCAACGTGAGATATTTGCATTTTGTATGCGTAAGGTTTTAAAATGCGTTAGATGATATGAAGCAAATTTAATCACTTTATAGAATGTGTTGTTAGCGTTAGAATGCACGTTTAAAAATGTTGCAATTTAAGTGAATGCCAGTTTACACATACACTAATATATGTGCATAGAACTCATACATACACAAGAACTTAATATTGTCGTTGGATTTGATTGAACTACACTAGCGACGGGTTGGCTGTGTGATACAATTCCTTGACAAACACCTTCACATAAACACTTGTTATTAGAGTATAAAAACGCGGACTCGTTTCTAAACAAAAATTTAATGCGTGCGTACGGTTTGAAAACGGTTTCAGATATGTGACGAAAAAACCTTTTGAAAACATGTAGAAGCGCTTTACAATATTCAAATCTGATAACAAAATTAAATGCTACCAAGAGTAGCAACAAAACATTAAGCTGCGGGAAAAGCAAAACAAAACGAGTTGAAAATTTTTTGAAATTTTCATAGGAAAAATTTTCAAATTTTCAAAAAGCACATACATATATACACATAATCAGGCACAAAGCTCTTACATACAAACTTCTAAATAACCTGCCTTCCGTTGCAAAATCAAACACAAATTCATGCACATACATGTGTATGCGTGTATCTTTGTGCATATCTTAATTTAAATATTCATATGTAAATGTGTTAATTTGAGTTAAATGCAAGTGTTTTTGAGTTAGTTTTCGCCCCAAAAATAACGAGAATAAACAAATTAAACTCAATGAAATAAAAGAGTTATAACTGGTTTTTCATTTTAAACAGACATGCTACAAGGATTTAAAATTTTTAAACACATACGCACACTTTTGCTATTACGTTAACTAATACACATCAAAACAAAAACAATGGGTAGGTGGAGAGTTTTAAAATAAAAACAACAGCAATAGCAATAGCAACAACAACAATAAACGGAAACTACTTAATCATTATAAACTTAAACAGAAAACTACAAAATTTGCTTTGCAGGCAAATTCATATCAAGAAATTATCACTTTTGCAGACTCTCTCTAACACTTTTAACTTTTTCTCTTCTTAATTTCAATTAACAGTACTCTCTCTTTATTTAATAAGTTTTAAATTTACGTATGTATGTATGGTGTTATATTATTGTTATTTTTCTTAGCTCTCTTCACATTCCTTATGTTTTAAAAATATGCAGCTTCTGCTTGAAATTGCACTTTATGAAACATTGAACAAAAATTTGTATTTAAATTAACAAAATTTCTGGTCAGCGTTAAAACTGTTGCTCCTGCATCTGTTTATTTAAGTAAAAAAATTTTACTCTAAAGGAAACTACCTAGTGGATGTGGCTGTGGATATGTTGGTATGTTACTGGTGTTTGTTTACTCCAGCAACACTTCCGTAGTGACCATTTGACTCTCACCATCTCTTTCTATAGGATGTATACGGACGCGCTACTGCTTTCGGTCAACAACGACACCACCAGCATCGCCACTATTATTCCGCCGCCATTCCGCCAATGCTATCTTAAACATACATACGTACTATGACGGAAATGAGGCTGCACAAAGCACCAGGTTATGTGATTAAAAGTATGTGGTGGGATAAATTTATGTAAGGCATTCGATGAATAGATGAATACGTAAAATAGCGCATATAAGCATAATATGCTGTTGTGGTGTTGTTAATGTTAATGTTGTTGTTGATTTGAAGAACGGTGTAATAAAACGTGAAATTATTTTAAAAAAAAGAGATTTTGCTGAATTTTTATATTATGTACCAACAAAAAAATAAGTTGTTTATAATTGAAATACACAATGACGGTTCTTTATCAGTAAAATGTGGGCTTAGCAATAGTTTCCTTTGAAAAACTAGGGACCAGTAGAAATATCAGTTAGAAACAAGCACAAGATTCGAGCACAGAAAATATATACAAACTTGATTTCAATTAAGAAATTTGAAATCCCAATTAAATTTGTATTGACTCTCAGCCTGCAAACAAGTTGATAGTATAAATTAAAAAATTTTGTTAAAGCGCAACAAAATTATTAATAAACTTTTTAATTGATTTAATTAAAAGTATTAGTCGAGTTTTAATAAACAAGTTGATTGTATCAGTTAAAAAATTTTGTTTAAACTCAATAAAATTATTAATCAAACTTTTAATTGATTTAATTAAAAGTATTAGTCGAGTTTTAATAATTTACAAAAAAAAAATATTTTCCTATTTTGGAATTCTTTTTGACAAACCTGCGAGCTCATCCCATATACAATTTCCCACGTGGTTTAAAGAGGATGGGGCACATACAGCCAGAGCTTCGATGAATTTGCTTTGGGAAAATTTGCCGCAAAAATCGATCAGTAGCTTTGGGGACATCCAATGGCCACCGAGGTCGCCCGATCTAACTCTAATTGATTCTGTTTTAATAGGGCTACTTCAAAGTGAGGGTTTTTAATGACAATCCAGAATCTCTTGGGTCTTTAAGGGAAAATATTTGTCCGTTTTGAACAGTTTGTTCAACCCGACGGAAGATATCTGATGACATACTCTTTAAAAAATACAATCTACATTTTCATTCTATTGTTCAATGCTTTTAGTAAAACTTTGTGTCAGTAATTACATTTTTTATTTAAGCTTGAATATATAAATCTGCCACCAGACACCCTGTATTTTGCCTCTAAAAGTTAAAGAATCTTTTGGTAACAAATAATGGTTGTAGAGCACGATTTTCCGCCTAATATTAAAAAAACGTGTGTCTTTTTGTGTTTATTTTTATTTCTTTATAAAGTTACCCGTTCTTTACTTGGATATTATGATGCTGTTGTTGGCTGGAGGCCTCTTTGCGATATTCACGAGTTTTTACTGTGTAAAAAAAAGTCCAAAATCATTCCTATTATCTACTTTGAGATACCTCAATTCATTCACTAAAAGTGAACATTTTCATTTATCAAAAACTGTCACTTGACCAAGTGCTTTTCTATGTTAATAGAGATACACTGACAAGTTCGTTTTTAATTTGGTTAACGGGCCTTAATGACTTACTGTTTTAAGAGCTTAAGAGACAGCAATAAAAATCTCAGATCAATACTTTTTCCCCTCAAAGGTTTTTTGATAACTTGTTACAATATGTGAGCTTAGGAATAACCTTAAAAGCTGCCTTTCGCTATTGGCGGAAATAAATAAAGTAATAACATCGTGTTAAAAAAACTAAATTATGCTCTTTTTTATTTAAGACAAAAAGCAAAGAGCAATTTGAAATGAGTTATATATAAGTAGAGGAGGAGTCGTATACGTGTCTTTTGCCTCTGGCCAATTTTCGGTATAAGTTTTGAAATCTTTAAATTAGTTTTAGGTTGTCACGATCTGTGATTTTGTCTAATATTTGTTTTTATCAGATAAAATCTCTGATGTGCTTGCACTCGCGGTAGATGAAAGTCATGTTAAGTGGCTTTTTTAATGTGTAAATAAGGGCCGCTAGGACTCACTGATTTAGTGGTCTGAAAATAAATTCAACGAGACAGCAACTTAAAAAAGATTAGAGGATATATTTACCATTAGACAGAAGTCAATATTTTACAAAATTTTTTTTTGGTAAATTGGCCAACAGGTTGATTGTACAGCCAAAATGACATTTATTTCCAAATTAAGTCGTCCACTATTAAGCGGAAATCTTGAAACTTTTTGCAAAATGTTTTAGTGATCTTATTTATTAAAAATTAAAGATAAATTAAAATAAATTGATTTTTGTGTCGATGGATGCCACGTGCGTTCGAGAAGAGACTTTTAAAAATTAAAATAAAAATATTTTTCCTACTTTCACCCACTGTTCCCTCCTTGAATATGCACACTGATTTAAAAATAAAAATAAGCAAAAAAATGAAAAACTTAAAACGGATATGAACATTTAAAAGTCATTAATCCAATGCGTGCGTACGAAAAAACAGACGTAAAATAAACAAAAGTGCGTAGAAAATACAAAATGCGTGTATTTTAATAACAAAATAAGGGGCAGAAGGCAGAACTTAAATGATGGTCAGTCGTTTAAAACTTGCAGAAAAATTATCAGACATAAAGCTTCCATACAGTTGTTATGGCCAAACGTCCACTCAGTCAACCATTCATTTGTCCGTTCACAGGTTCATTCATGCAAATTAAAATCTACTTTGTTAAGAGGAAATAAATTTTAAAATAAATGAATAAAATGTTAAATATGTACAACAAAAGGATTTTTGTTTTCAAACTTAAAATAACAACACAACACTGAGGAGAAGGGGGTAAATATATATACAACAAGTGAAAACTCCTGCGTTACTTGTAGTCCACCAAAAAAATAAATGAAATAAACAACAGTTGTGGCAATAGAAACCGGTATCCAATTCCTAGATTAATGAAATCTACACTTATGTATATGAAGGAGAATTTTTAATTAACAATGGAAAGGGTTAAAAGCACAAACAGTAAATACATATGAGTATGTATGCCCATGTATGAGAACTCATACAATTATATTAACAACCATTAATTTCACTCATTTGAGCATTAAAAATCTGGTTTTAATTTCTATACAAAATACATAAATTTCAACCTTATTATAAGGACACTCTACTACATTTTCCTTCACATGTGTGTGTGTATAAACGATATGTAAGTCTGTGTTTATTTTAAAGGATATGTGATTATAGAAACACACACATGTGCAAGGCTTTAGTATTTTAACAGAACTGGCAATGAATTTTTTAAACGATTTGAAAAAAAAAAAAATTTAAAACTTGCGCTAAAAATTTTTTGAATTTTTTTATTGGAAAAAAATAAGAAATTTTTAAAAATTTAAATCTGTATTGTAGAAATCACCCAAGACTTCGAAAGTTAGTTTTCTGCTGAGATTAAATAACGCAAAATCAGTTTTTATAAATCTTTAGGCTTAGCGTTCGTATTAAATCTTTTGCTTCATTAGCCTTTGAGGTCGCGGCTTTAAGGATTTCGTGTATGAAATGGGGATGAATTTTTCCTTTGACTAAATAAAATTCTAAACAGTATTCATTTCAGCGTACATCCCCGGACCTGGGATCTATCTTTAGACCATTCCCGTATAATAAGTTTTATTTTCAATCGTTACCAAATCGCAATTACTAAAACGGTAAATTTTAAAATAATGAAGTAAATCTGCACCCACTGCGCGAAAGACCTACCATAACCTCGGAAAATTTTAATGGATGTTTTATTTTCCTTAATGCGTCGGTCTCGATAAAACGGAGTTTTTTGCAAATATAAAACAGCTTTTGTCTGAAAAAAGAAGAACTTAAGCAGAAAGCTGAAGGAATGCACAAACCATGGCAACACTTTTCTGGAGCCAAATAAAATATGATGACTTAAGAAATACTTGGTCTTGATTTGAATACAAAGAGAGAGATGACTCACCTTGGGGATCATGAAAAGGTCTTAGAAGACCCGTTATTAAAAACCCGACACTTCGTTATCTAAAAAGATATTTGGCCAGAAATTACAAAAAAAGAAGGTAACTTTTGGGGAAGTTTTTTTAAGAAACACATGCCATGACTGAGGGGAAAAGTCATCTTCTGCTACTGAACACTATATAGAAATCCAATTTAATTTCCAAGATAATGTGAATACTGAAAGGTATAGCTTAGCTTGAGTTAACAAAAAAATATTTTTGAAGCTGCTTTAGACCGTTAAAAGAATAATTTGATTAATTTTGACGCTATATTAGGGCTTGAATACTTGTTGCCAATACTGAAAGTTGTTTGAACAAAGATAAAGTCAAAAGTGGCATGTTAAAGTCCTCTAAATCTATTGTCAACTGTATAAAAGTTATTCGAGAAATTGCTTATGATTAAGCTAAATTTATTTTTTAATGGCAATAAACTCCCAATAACCCTTATGGCTTTAGATGACAACAAAGTGCCATCGGACAAATGGTTTGGTAAAGTCTTTGAAAAGAAAAACATTTAAACACACAGAGACATTTGACCGTGATACAAATGAAACTGAAAGCAGCCCAAATTTGATTTGGTAGAAACTCAATGAGTCGTCTCGACAGTAAACTTTTGTTGTAAATTTTGAAACCAATTTAATGCTAAAGAATAAGGTAGTAATTGGTCACTGTGGCATTAAAAAAAAAAGAAAATTTAACGGTTTCAAAATGAAAATATAAGAAGTGGCTCAACATTCACTAGGATTTTTAAGTTTCACAAGTTAAATATATGGGCAAGTATGGGCTCGCTCAAAACTTGAACAACATGAGATACATCCTTTTCAAGAGAAGGGGCACTGTTGACTTCCGGTTATTGTTTTTGTTTTATTTAATTTGAGAACTTAAACTTTAGACTGCCACTGGTTTGAATTATTTTTGTTAAAAAATTTAAGATTCAATTCCCAAAATATATGTTAAAATAAGAATCTTTAAAAAAATCAGGCAATTGTTATCCCTTCCTTTACAGTTGGCCCTCAATAATGCCGCATGTCGATATATAATCAAATTTAAACATGTTTTTCAAAATCAATTTACTGCGAGCCCTATAAACATAAGCCCTATCAAAGTTTCCTTACCTTTTTCCAGATATTTGGGATAGCTGAGTCGTATGGTCGAGCTTCTGTTAAGTTCTATAAATTTCATATTTGAGTTTATTAAAATGTGAAATTTTTTTCAGTTTTAAAAAACTCATTCCTTAACATCCTGCTTCCATATAAATATATTTTCTAAAGAAATTCGGCTTTTAAAAAGTCTACTTTTCACTCATCTATTTATACACCAAATAAAAAAAACAATATATTTGAGCTAAAAATCTTAAAAATTTAGACACTTTTTTAGCTCATTAAAAAATGTGGGTTCTGTGAAACCATTTAAAAAAGGCATTTGTACAGAAAACAAATGAAAAGCTCCACTAAAAATGGTGTAAATTTTGTTAAGTAATGAAAATCTAGGACCATCCCATTAATAATTATCATCAAGAGTATAAAAACGAGATGGCAATATATATAGGAAAACATCAAACGAATCTAAATAAATACATTGAAACGTACACTAATAAGGACATTCATACACACTTACATATCCACATGCGTATGGCAGCAGTTATAGAACTCATTATAATAAACACACCATCACAATGTTAGTTGCTGCTACTCTTAAATGAATGAATGTACAGAAGCAGCAACTATAATCAGTAGTTTTAAATTATTGCTAAAGCAGTACTTGCAAGCAGTGGTGGAATGGTAGAAGTAGGAATAGTTTTACCACTCAATGTTTTGTATAACCTTTGCAAATACAATTAATTGTACGCACATCAGAAGCAGTATATTTGAAAATATTCAAACAAGTTTGCTTTAGATTACAAATGCTTTTAAAAATGGGAAAAATTTCTTTTTTCTCTCCATGACAAAATAAATTTATTTACATTTAATTCAGGGTTTTTAATAATTTATAAATGAGTTTGTAGTGAAATAGTTTTCAGCAAATAGTTAAGGGAAACCCTTTCCTTTCTTTTTAGTTCTTCGAGTGAGTTTTAATTTTAAACTCTTATTTATTGTAGTTGTATGCCATTCGCTTTCAACTGCTTTAAACTATTTCTCTTTTGTTTAACTAAATAAAAAGAAACAATCATTAATAGAGTATTATTAGAATATTTTAACCGGAAAACTAAAACACTTTTTTACTTTAAGTTAAGCAAACACAAACAAGAATTTCTTTTATTATAATGAGATGACACCACTTTCTCCAACGGAAATTATAAATTGCGTTGTTAAGTATTAGTTTTTAACCAGCCTTTTTATTAACGTATTTAAGTATATACACTTGACGTACAGTGGGCTCAAAGTGTTTAAAAATGATTTAGAAAATTTAACTTGACGGTTGATAGCAGATTTTGTAAAGTTAAAGTAAAGTTGAATTGCCTGTAATTTTTTTAGTTTGTTTTATCATTGTTCTCATATATATGGCGTTTAACAGCACATACCAATAGGAAACATGTATGTTTTATCATTTTGGGCAATGTCACACGCGTTTCTGCTATTTTACCGCCGTCATAATGGTTCTACTAAAAGTACTTTTGGCAGTGGATAAACTTAAGTCCCATAGGGCAACAAACAGTGCACCAATGTTTTTATAACAATATAACAGACTCTGGGTTTCCAGTTAAAACATTACCAACAAAAAAATAATATATCCAGAAGCTAAAGGATAATAACCAACGGTCAGGTCCTGGTGCAGCTAAAAACTAAACCTTATTTTTATTGATTTTAAATTTTTGAATTTAAGACAAAACGAGTTAATTTTAGGGTATCGTATACAACCACAATATCCTTGTTTGTTATAGATTTCAGACCAACCATAAAAATGAATTTTTTTAAGGAGTGATCTTATATGGCGCTGATGCGATCTTGGCACCAGGATCGAGCGACTTGTTTCTATTAGAATTTTCCTTATGTGGATTTTCTTAGTAAAAATTCTACTTGAATAATTCAAAATTCTAAGAATTGCGTCTTCTAGTCTTGGGATCACAACTTTGATTTTATTAGAGATTCTATTTTTGTCTACAAGTATTCAGATTTTGTTAAAAAAAAGACTGAATTTGCAGCTTTATCCTTTCCTTCAATGGCTGCCTGTTCTATGGATTGTTCATTAGAGTCATCGAAATTTAAACATATTAATGAGTGATACCAAGTAAAGCGGACATTTGTGCAAAGCCATTTCCCTTACAAAACAACACGAGCAGGCTTTTAAAATGGGCAACGTTTGCCATCGGCACCAAAAATTGTTTTAAAATTTTTTCATCTCACTTGAATGACACAGATGATATGCGGCTTCAGCAGGTCTGTGCTGCATTAGCTCACCTTAGATATTACAGTAATCTAAAGCCATGATTTCGTTACATGGACGAAATACAAGCTTGTGATTTGACTAGAATAGGTTAGGTAAGGTCACGAAGGGTAGTGGCGAGTCCAACCCGCCACCTCCACTCGAAAGCCCTCAGGCCCATTGTGAATCCCTTCAGAAGAATCGAGAAGAAAAAAAAATAAATAAAAGTGAGAGAAGCATTTGTCCAATAAAGTTAATAGTCATAGGCCCTGAATCACCTATATGCCCAGCCACTTAACCCCCTTAATGAAACCTATGATGCTCCCCAGCCCACTGTCAGGGACCTCACCGGCGAATCTGCAGCCCAGAGCAGTGGCAGACTAGATGTTTTCTATCTCTCCTCGCCTCCGCATACCCTGAAGAAATATGGAAAGTTGCCGTCCCATTTATTCGTCCTATATCTCACATCGCAGTGCCCTGTGAGAGTCCCAATAATGCACCTTAGAACCCCCTGCTGTCCTTAAGTAGCAGGTCAGTGCCCATTTTGTCCAGCCTGGGCCATAAAAGCCTAGAGATCCTGCAACCAGCCCTGTCCCGCCAGGTTTGGCCCACCTTGTCCATTATCCAAGTCCCTATCAGTCCATAACAGAAACTCAGTGGTGGCCTCACCGGCTCACAACTAAGTTCAATATCCTGGGCCGATCCCTTTGTGATTTGATTATGTATGACATGTTTTTGTAGGGTTATTTTTAATGGAATGTCTACACGAATAATTTTCAAGTCTAAGAGTCACTTAACGCCAGATATTCTGGTACGTCTGGTTTATTTAATAGTGTTTTCTTTTGAACAAGTTTTTTAAAATTTTTAACTAGATAACCAAACATTTTAAGGCAAAATAATCAATATCGTAATAAGCGATTAATAATTCTTCATGATTTTCATTAAAGTTGGGATATGCCGAAACAAAAAATCATAATCTGGGAAAGAAGGTAACAAAATGGGGAGACAACTGCCGACATCACTCGCTTTTGGGATTTGATATAAAAAATATTTAAATAATTTTAAAACAAATCGGCATCTTTATAATCCTATTTTTTTTTATTACAAAAGTCCTACTTACAAGTATACACACACACACACATAGATATGTATTAAATTGTTTAAGTAAAACAAAACTTCCAACATATATTCATATGTGTGTCTTATGGCAAATGCGTGTAACGGACATTTCCAATTTAAAGTAATTTCCAACTTTGAAACAAACACAATTGTGTTAATGATTAGAACAAAAACCCTCACATAAAGTTAATTTAAAATGTGTATGGGTTAGGTAAACGTATGAGAAGGTGTTGAGATTTGAAAATACTTGCATATTACACTCACAAAAATAGAAACTTTACAGGAGTATCAAAGTATAAACAGTGAAGGCAAATCCTTGCTGAGCCTAACTTAACTTAGCTAGGACAAACCAAACATGAAACACACAAAATACAAGTAACTTCCTGATGTAACACGGCCGCCAACACTGCCTGCAACATACAACAAATACATGTGTATGCGAATACAACCATAAATACATGCAGACATATGTAGGAACACACACTGCTTTGATTTTATAAGGGAAGGAGCAACAAGGTTTGCAAACTGTATTTGTTTAAATGCATGCTGTTGCATACTTTACCCATTTAAAGGCAACAATTTGGATGGCGGCATAGTGTAGTGGGAATAGTTGTATTCATATTGTTTAAGAGATGGTAAAAAATATTACAAAATCTGTAGGAGTTGAAGTTTTACAGAAGCAACAATAATAAGAAATTAAAATGCGAGAGCTGTAATGTAATGGTAAGTCCAACATGGAGTTAACTACCTAAGAAGTTGCATTATAGTATTTATAGTTAAAACAATTAACTGAACTCCTTTAAATTATAAAAGTAATAACACATATGCATTACAAGCGTATGCTTCTGATTTCTTGTATTATATTCTTCAGTATCTTTGTCTCTAACATCCATAGTCTACCCCAATCTTGGGGCATACAGCGATTTTTTTAATTATTGCTCTACACTCGTTTAAAGTCATACCATTAAAGTGTGTTTTAGTAAAACAAACATCGTTTTAGTTTTAAAGTTAAACTGTGCGTATAGTGGCAACATATACATTAATAAAATACATTCGCATATAAACCTTATAAAACCTCTACACATCCTGATAGAGTGAAAGGCTTATAAACAACAAGTAATAGAAAAAAGTAGCGGTGGAATGACTGTTTTAAAATCCCCCGCTATAATAAAGAACTAAAAAACTACACACACGATACTCCGATTGTAATGATGTCGATGGTGATGATAATGTTTAAGAAGTTGGAGTTGGAGAACATGTGGTGGTTTTATTTTAAATGAAGTAATTTCCCGCCTATTGTATGAAGGTTTTAAGTGCAAATGTTGCCGATTTTGCATTTTATACACATTTGAATGAATACATCAGTAATAAAAGTTCTTTAATGCTTTCAGTAATTTTAGAGATATTTTAAATTTGTTAATGAATAAAGAGGGTAAAAAAAGAAAAACGTTTTTTTACAAGAAACTACACCTTGAAACGGTTTTAATTGAATCTTTTTATGCAAAAACTTGTTTTGTGTTTGAAATTTGCCTTTTGCTCAAAGTCTTTATTATTTAGGAAATAAAATTTTTAAGAAGGACTGATAGTTACCCTGGGGTTTGTTTATTTTAAACCTTAACTTGATAACAAGGTGTCATACAAGAAGGCTTAAGGTTACTTAGAAACAATGCAATAATTTAGGCATTGTTTTTAACCCTACAACATGTAGTTGTAACAAAATCAACCCATAAGAAGTTAAATAGTTTTAGATGAGTTTGTTTTGGACTTGTAGTTATTATTAAGGGTTTGAACTAATAGAAATTTAAGGAAATTCAAAAAGAAGTTTAGAGTCAAATAAAGCTCTTTTAAAGATACTTCAAGGGTTTTACGTGAGTACTTACCCAGAGGGAAACATTTCACGGTGCTCTTTGCGCTGGGTGAATACAATGCGTCAGCCAACGCTCACATTGACAAGATTCGCCACCTGCAAAATAGCATTCATTAGAGCTCATTTAACGCCATGCACTTGGGCATTACATACCCCCTAAGCGAGGAGTGGAGATTATCTTTACCTTTTTTCAAGGCACCCATCTATATGGCGACTCCACAACTTGCCAAAGCTCTCAATGCAATTTGTGTCCTAAGCAAAACCAAGATAGATCACATCATAGCCACGTCAGAGTCAAACCTGGTAAGGCCTCGCAGCCAATGCAACTTCCAATTTAATTTCAAGGATTTGGGAGACCGTTCAATCCTCCTTGCCAAAGCCATTACCAGTTTTAAACTGTGCCAGGGAATAGCAGCCCCACATCGCTAAGAACGCAGTTTAAATCACTGCCAGGACTGGTTATCCCTCGCTGCTAAGAATACTTATTCTGCGTTTACAAACATAAAACTGATTTCCCCTAGCAGCCATCAGCTTAAGTCATTACAGAGAATAATGGCTCCATGCTGCTCAGACACATCACTATAGTTTAATTAAACTTTGTTCAAGTAAATTGTATGAACTAAAACTAAGTTTATTTTTAACTTAAATCTAGACTAATCTTTTTGTTGAGTGTACTGTCTACAGACAGAAAACTGGCAGCTATCACTTTTGACCACTTTTTGGAACTGGTGACTACGCTGAAGCGAAGATTATCATCTACGACCAGAGTCAGTGCCTATAACGCCAACTGCCCTACAAGGTTTGCACACCAGCCAGGGGCTGATAGCCTTCAAAGGACCCATTAAACCCACCAGTCTAACTGAATCGCCTGCAATGCAAAAGCTCATAAAAAGAACCATGAGCTGTCAGAAGAAATTAAGGCGAAGGTCAGAGCTCTTATCTGCCGTAAATACATTTACCCAGAAGTGTCTTTCCCATGCATTCGGCCTAGTCCCAATTAATCAAAAGCAAATCCCTTTTTCAATCTAAATGAAATATTCCGTCTTATTACCTTCAAATCGAAAAGCGGCTTCTGCAGCAACATTTGTAAATTTAAAACTCCTGCAAAATAAATGAAATATTAATAAGCAAATGTATTTTTCCAACGTATATTCAACGATTTTTTTATTAAACAAAAAACAAACTGATTTTTACCATTTTATGTCGTTTAACGTTGAATTGAGCACATGGAGCAAACAGCCTCTTATATAGTGTCAACGATGCTCCTGCTGAGGCCTCAATCATATCCTTATACAAGCACAACCTCGCCCTGCAGAGCGGAACCCAATCATTTACATCCCCATTCACTGTTTCACCTGAATATCGGTACCAAAATTTCCCTGGCATCCTTCTTTCTGGGGAAAGTTCCCTCGCGAAACATCGAACACCACGTGGAATGCGAGAACAGACAGGTTTCTAGTTAACAATTATTTACTCAACAACAGACTTCTTCTACTTCTACTTCGTCAACTGTACAGCCGAGTGACTATTGAAAACGACACAAAGCTAGCAGGTCTTCTATAACTTCCGTGGCTTATACAGCTTTTAATTGAGTGTCTGTGCAATGTCATGTCCCAATATAAAAAGTAGTAACAGCTTAATATTTCAAAAAAGAAGGACACTGCTGATGGAATCTCCATTGTGAGTTTCTACTGCCATAAGAAATACTCACGCTAATCTTACTACATCCAACAACATCTTAAACAAATGTAGATAAAAATATATTTGATACACCGTTTTTAACCCCTTAGCCCTTTTGGGGTTAAACAACACTTAAACAAGTGTCTTAAACAAAAACTTTCTCCTTTTGTCTAGATCTAATTTTCCATCATATCCTTTTTAATTTTTATAGTTTTGAAAGTGTTTTTCTTTTAACAAAAAACTACAAGGATTGACAGGTTTGTTTTTAAAGAAACATACATACACATGTGCGAAAACCTTCATAAGTTGTAAATGTGCGTACATGAAGTACAATGTGTAACAAAGAAATAACTTTTTGAAATTAGAGCATTTCTAATGTCAAGTGTTTAACAAAACTAAAACGAAAATTTTTAATTAGAAACATAAGAATTTTAACATTATTTTCATTTTATGAATTAAGGTTCATTCCTACAACAACAACAATAACAAGGATTGCAATAATCCCTTATTGTTTCTCAAGTCATTTGAAGTAAACGAAGTAATTTAGACCTTTGTAGTACAAACATAAACAGGAAATAAGGTAGAAGGAAAAAGCATACATTAATTCACCCGTATGTATGTATATACATACATGCACATGCATGTTCTTTCATACGTAGCTTTTATCCACCTAAAAAAGATTCAACACATGAATAAAACAAAAGCAAACACAATTTGCATATGAGAGTGTGTGTTAATTTAATAAGAACCCACTGTGCTGATTAAGAAATAAGCAAATAAGTTGTTCATATGAGTAAATGAAAAAGAAAATTGTAACCATAATATTAGATTTTTTTAAGTAAAAGGGGTTACATTATTTTAATTGTAAAAATTGAGTTAAAAAATTACAAAATTTAAAACACAGAATTTTTTTTATAATTTTCTTCAACATTTTCACTCATATCCTCTTTTTTTGTAGTTCAATGTTTTTTAATCCTTTTTTATGAGTCTTTGCTTATTTTTATCTTTTATTCTACCACATGTTGTCCGATGCCGTTGATTTTATGATTTGTTTACAATATTCACATTTTACATACATACATAAGTACATATCGACAAACTATTGTAAAAATTTATTTACACATGCATATGTTTGTATGGATGTTTTTGTTCATTTAAAGCAGAAGATATACTTTTATACCCTTCACATAGTGATAAGGATATATATCAGTTTGTCGTTCCATTTGTAATTTATTAATTATTCATTTGCGAGCCCATAAGGTACATATATTCTGGATCGTTATAGATAGGAAAGTTGATATAGCCAGGTCCGTCTGTTGAAATCAAGTTTCCGGAGTTAAATAAAGTAGTACGGACCACTTATTGGTATCAAGCCATTAGAAATATCCTGGAGACAATCGCTGTTTAAAATCAGCGAAATCGGTTGACTATTGACCGAGATATAAGTGAAAACTCAAAATAGCCCATTTTTTTAGGACAAAAGCCGTGCATATATCCCTATATATCTCAGTAAATATAATCATTCTTGCCACACAACTTACCACGGATACTCCTAAAGAAGGGACCTAAATAATGGAAAAAGTTTTTTCAGATAGGACCAGGGGAAGGAGTATTTTTCCTACAATTGCATAAATTAGGTGAAATATTTTATGCGCTATATCTCGTAAACTTTAACAGCTATCGAAATTAAATGCTCTACAAAAAGTAATTGGACAAGCGTAGGCCTCCGCTTTGAAAAAAAAAAATTTTTGGGTGGGGTCAGAAAAAGAATAGCTCCCATATGAATATGACGATTTTATGAAATTTTCGATACGCTATATCTCGGAAACTATAACAAAAATCGACTTCAGATGTTCTACAAAAAGTAATAATTAAATAATTCATACATTTTAGAAAAAAAATTTGGAGAGGAGCGGGGAGACTAGAACATCCCATAAAAAAACAACTTTTTTTGACCTTTTAATAGGAATAATGTCGAAAACTTTTATAACTCTCGACCTGAAACCCGCTACATCTATTCTATTATTCATACGAACGTTAAAATTTTGTAAAGTTTTCCATGGACTTCAAAACTGGCCAAAGGTATTTTTATTATATTATTTGTAGTAAAAAAATCCTCAACTAGAAAAGTACCCAGCCATCTTTTTAAAGACAAATGTAAAGGGTATATAAGATTCGGCACAGCCAAATATAGCGCTCTCACTTGTTTTATGCTGGATTTCTTGCGTGTATTTTTTGTTTTTCTTTTGATGTCAGAGCGCCACGTGTTGGTTGTTTACATAAATAATGCTGTGCAGGCTGTCTGCAAAATTCTCTTTTGCAGCTCTCTTAAACATAAATTTTATGCGTTTAACGTATTTGCTAAATATACAGGGTTATTTATAAAAATATTTCCACTAAAAGTTTGTTATACTTGCAACTCATTTTCTGCTTTCTGTAAAAAATCTAAACCCTAAGATTTTCTTAACAAATTTTAAAAAAGTTTAAGATATTAAAGGTACGACTTTTTAAAAAAGATCCCTAAAAATTTTTTATTGCCAAACAAAAAGCTTGGCTAAAAATATTCTGATTAATAGTACAAAAGACTAAAAAATTTCAACTAATTATTTATATTTTTTTTAATTTTTTTAATAACAACCAGCACTCAGGGGATGGTCCCTACACATGCAGTGCATTGTGCTGGTGTCCGGAAAATAGGTTATGGGAAGGGAGTAGTGTTTGTGGACATTTGATTTAAACTTATCGATATTTCCTGTGACAGAAAAGACATCACCAGAAAGTTGAGTGGTGTGATTCACTGCCCAGTCGACTACTGCTCTTCTAGAAACACTTCTATCATGCAAAAAGTTGCTGGTTTCGGGAACAAGCTCCCTGATTTTTTCGGAGCACATTCCATTATAGTATCGATCGAACAGCGAAACACATCCCACATCACGACGGTGTTCGAATGAATCAAGACGATTAGATACCACAACGTCGACGATGAGTATCTTCGCTCGTTTCTGTACGCAGTCAGGTAGCCCCAAAATAGACTTTGGGACAACAGCCCACACATGTGAGTTATACTCCATTTTCGGTCGGATATAGGTGGTATAAATATTAAGAAGATCAGATGGTGTAAATTATTTCCTACACCGTTTAAGAAAACCAAGACACTTTGATGCTTCCTTCGACACAAGAAAAATGTATTCCATCCAGTGGATATCGCACCAAATTTTCATGCCCAGAACATCAAGAGTCTCTTTTTTTTTAACACTTATACCATCCATTGGTACAGACGAGGCAGCATTATCCATTGTGCGTTTATGTGCCATAAGGCAACATTGGGTTTTGCGGGCATTTAAATCGACCCTATTCGCACGGCCCCAATTGGAGATTACCATCAGATTGCGGTAAATCAAAACATTCATACTCAGTCTCCTAGCTCCAATCTTCAAAGAGCTAGGCCTATGGTCAAACAAGTACGAATGTCATATGCTGCTGTCGTCTGCAAAGGAATAGATAGGATTCGAAGTTTGACATAGAAGTTCATTCAGAAAGATAAGAAATAAAGTAGGAGAGAGGATATATGACTGAATCCTCTTAACTAAGTCCAGATATAATCCAGTAATCTGGGATCAGTTGGAAAAAGGTTTAAGGATTGGGCCTGAAGGAGTATATTCTGCTTGTCGCTGGCTGAAAAAGAGCTTAATTTAATTTTTCTCTCCTTTTTTAGCAAAAGCGATATAATCGTGATATAAAGAGAGATCAAAGTAAAACCAAGTCTCTCTTTAATAAACCCATTGATTTTTTAAACGGGATGGAAGGTTGCGAGTAAAAACAAGTTCCATACCACAATGGGTATAATTTTGGAGTCGACTGTATACGGTCTAAAATAAAACTGTACAAGGTGGACCAAACGAAGTCATCCGATATTGTTTGGCTCTCTTTTTTTTAATAGAAAACTTCGATTCTGTTTTTTAACTATGTTTATTTGAACCTTAAGAATTCTTTGGCCAAATCAAGAAGATGATATCGGCCAAATGGGCGCCCTGACAATTGATTGCTTTACAGGCTTATTCATGGCATATTTCATCACTTCGGCGAGAACTTCGGGCGACAGATTCTCGCACTCGTGTCGAATATTGTCCTTGAGGACTTCCAAGGTCTTAGGTTTGTTCACATATATATGAGACTCCAATAAAATCCCACAAAAAAAGTATAAAACGGTTAAATCGGGCGATCTTGCGGGAAAATGTAAATCGCCAAAACAAGAGATGAGGCGACGCAGGAACACCGCCTTCAGAATATTGGTTGGGGCTCAAGCAGTGTATGCCGGTGTTCCGTTTTGTTAGAACCACATGTCCTCCAGTCCTAAATCATTTATTTGCGGCAGAAAGAACTCGCTTTTCACGGCCCTATAGCGCGGACCCTCTTCTGTTGTCGTTTGACAATCGGCGTTCTCGAATAAAAATGGCCCGATGACTCCACCAGCGTGAACAGTGCAAGTCACTTTAAGTATTTGTATTGGCTTCTTGTGCACCATTCGTAGGTTTTCGGTTTGCTTGTTCACGTACCCGCTGAGGTGGAAATGAGCCTCCTCGCTCATTATGATTTTGGTCGAAAAATCGTCCACTTTGGCCTTGAGATTTAGGATGGCTTGGGCGTTTGCACGCGCTTGACGGTCGAAAAGTAGTAGCTGATGCAAAACTGGACTTTGGATGGGAGCATGCGCAGGTCTTTGACCAAAATTCCCCTTAGGGACGACCGGTTGATGGCTAGTTGGTAGGCACGGCATCTGGTCGATGTTTCTGGCGACAGTTCGACATCCTCGCCAACAGCGGCGATAATCTAGGCAGAACGGGTGCTCTGGGACCAGTTAATACTCTTCAAGGTTGGTGGCCAAATACCGCGGTGTTCGCGTAGTTGGTGCCGGAAGACCTGGAAATCGGCGACGGAGTTCGCGCTGTGCCAACACCACAGACGATTTGTTTTGCAAACAAATAGACACGATTATTCCGCGTTCTTGGGAAGTGTATCGCTCCATGGCTTATTCTACATCTGTCTAGTTCATAAATATTACAACAGATTTGACATTGGCCGCCATTTGAAAAAGAAAGAGCATCTTCTGATAAGGTGATTTCTTTTGGCCCAAGTTGTTTTACTAATTTGACCGCCTCTAGTTGGGTTAAAAAGGCTGACACAAAAGAGACGCTGGGGCAAGCTAAGTCACACACTAAGATAAATTTAGTAACAGAAGAAATTACTTCTGCTTTGATAAGCTTGTGAAAATTAATTTTTCTGTTTATCCTAGCGGGAAAAAAGGATTAATCAAAATGGTGGATCCGTGAGTTAGAGAGTGTTCTAATGAGACAAAGGTAGGGGAAAGATAGGGACTGGAACTCAATATACAAGGAGTAAAATAGGCTTCGTTGTCAAAGTACTGCGAGATCATGAAGTATATAAATATTTTTTTAAAGTTCCTAAAAGGAGAACCAACAGGAAACGAAGAGAGGGGCTTTGTACTTTGGGTTCAATTGATAAAGCGTGTAGAGTTATGCTTCATAAAAAATTACCTATTTCAATCAAAGAAGCTTTTATTTTAAAAACGCAAAGAAAATATTTTTAATTTTCTTTTTTAGAAACCTAATTTCCTTTACACCTTTATGCAAGAATTGCTGCATAACTCTTAGCGTCTGCAAAAAAGTCAGTTTAACAGAAGAAAGAGGAATCTCTTTGCAAAATTAAAACAAAATTTGAAATACAGGACACTGGCGGTTGCAACTAAAAAACTGCAAAAGTGCAGAAACTCTCATCAATATAAAAATAATCTACAAAATGCAAGAAAAATAGTTCCAAAAGAAAATAAGGACATAAAAGGACTAATTTTAACAATACGTATGGCAGGCGGAGCTCAAGTTTTCTATTGAACAACAACTAAAAAATAGAAGATTTTTTTCTTTTTTATTTTCTTAAAAAGTTGTTAACGAAACATTTAGAAAAATGCAACCAAGCAGCAGCAACAACAGCATGTCGCCCACAATTTAGCAGAATCTGAAAATAAATGCACTTTTTTTCTCAACCGATTATTTACATTTAAACAAAAAAATACATTTTTAAGAACATGCGCAGATTTTTATTTAAAAAAAAAAGAAAACAAAAAATAAAAAACATTAAAAAAAATAAGAAAATAATTTTTAAAAAAGAAAGGGGAACAAATGTAGAATCTACAAAAAAAATTGCTAAAAAGACAAAAATTCAAGCATTTTCATTTGCTGATTTGAAATCAGCTAAAAAACAAAAACAGCAACAAAATTATGTGGAAGTGAAGGAAACTACATAAATAAAAATGAAAACTCCCTACAAAAAAAGGAGGGAAAGGCAAACATAGATTTTGTTAGAATAGTTATTGAAACAACTAAATAGAAAATGGCAAAAAAACAAGCAATTAAAGGTTTGAAGTTATTTACACACATACACATGAACATTATGCTAGAAAATCATAGATAAAACATTTTAGGAGCTAAAGAGTGCAAGGGAAGTAAAAGGGTCTGTAGTTCGTTAGTTGCGAAAAAGTACAAAAAATAAAATAAAGAACAAAATAAGTAAAAAGTAGTAAAAAAAAGTACACAAAAACAAAGCTCCGGGTGTTGCATTAATTAGTTATGGCAGACGATTTTGTGGTTTCCTTAGAGCTCAATGTTGTTTGATGATGACGATAACGTTGTTGTTAAAGTTGATAAAAATTCTGTAGATGCTGATGACGTTTAAAGTATAAACAATGTTGCAACAGCAACGATGAAAGGTTTTTTGTGTTTTGTTTAAGTTATTTAATCTTAATTTTTAATTTTTATTTAGTCCTCATTAGGAGCTACACAAGTTATATTATGGTCTGCTTTTGGTATGAGACGTTTTAGATTTGCAAAATTAAAGCTTTTAGAAACTATTGAGCACTGGTGTACTTGGAGAACTACAATTCACCCATTGCCCCTGTCCGATGCAAGAAGTCTGCAAATTAAAACAAATATTTTAGACACAAATTAAGTGTTTCTTGAGCTGCATGAGAACTATCGATGTCGATAACAATGATTTGACAGCTGAGTACGTAAAGCCATGGAATTATTTATCTACAAGATTATATTAAAAAAATACATTTAAACATTATTTCTATCTTGTATTATCATTTAAAGTTCTTATGAAATTAAAAAATATTACAATATAAAATATAAATCGGTCCATACCTTGGTTGGCGGGGGTCCATATGTTGGCGGCGAAAAAAGGGGTGCCAGCCCCGAGTTCCGTTCGAGTCCACTGGTTTCTAACTAGAGTCTGTGTTTGGTGCTACGGAAATTAGTAACCAGCCCCCGGTACTTGTACTATTACGTATTATTTATATATACTTTGTGCTGTGGTAGCCTGGACTCCCACTTGGAGAGTCGTAGGTACGACTGTCAGTCTACTTGATGCTGTGTCCGGCAACTTAGCTTCGGGTTGGTCTTATTGCCGAATAAGCTAATGGCAATAGAGGCAGCCATCTGAGCTATTCTTATTGAATGGAGCTTGAGTAGCCGTAATTATAGGGTCTGCCTTAAAAAAACTAATGTATAAACATCGATAATCGGCCTTGTCGGTCTGTGACTCAGATAATCGCGGCTCTTCAGCAAGGTGCCTATTTATTATCTTACGTCGTAGAAAATATATAGTTTGTTACCTGTGTGTTTCCGTTGCTACTAGGGAATATCGGCTTTTACTTTGAAGGGAGAAATTATATGCCCTTGGCAGCGTAGGGGTCACGATACACAGGCAATGGTTGAAACTGGTAGCCCCTAAGAATTGAAATTTAAAGTGCAAAAAGTCGTTGAAGCCGGCAGCAGTTTAGACTAAGGGGATGACCAACCCTTAAGTTTGAGGCTCAACTGGAAGTAGTTTCAGTTACGAGGCCTAGCCAGGGACCTTAAAAATTTGCCACGGAAGTAACGCGCCCCTAGATTTTCGACCTTGATATGGTGCGGCCAATATGGTGGCTTTTGTTTCAACCCAAATTTTGAGGAGAACTATGGCTAGATGTTGAGTTGTATTGCAACTGGGTGCTCCAATCCATAGACCAAAATGACTTTTAGTTTCTCACCAAATGGACGGCTCAAGCTAAAATTCATGAATTTTTAATGGAACTCTTTGAGAAATTATTAACGACTAGTTCACTTTGAGAACTACAATTTACTAAATGCTGCTTTAAATGGTAATAATGGATACAATCCTGCTTTGGTTAACAAAATGATATTCAAGGGAGACGCACCGAGTCTCTGCTTTTGCCTGGTCGAGGTATTGCATTTCCTTTCTTGGTCATGCTGAGGGTAAAAGACTTGAATCTAATCACTTGCGTTTTGTAATCAAGGGCTCGTCACATGATTTGCTAGAGACAGATGATTCTTGTCGACATAACGTTATCATTCGATTGGAAGAGCATTTCAAGGATTAAGGAAGCCAATGCCTGGAAAATAATAAAACCTATATTGCTATGGATAGATCGGTTTGCTCCTCAAAGTATTCTGAGCCTGACCGTTGTCCCTTCTGGTACCACTGTGTTTTACGGCTTGATTGACTTTGAAGTATATTGTGGGATCGATGTGGTTATTCTTAAGCAGGAATGTGTTATACGTGTCTTAGAGTGATGGTCTTAAGCGGGCTCATATAACATGCATGCCATTAAAGAATTAGGTTTTGTTTAAAGTTAGTATAGGAAGGTAGTAGTAAAAGGCATTGGAACGATCTTAACTATATCTAAATGTATGGCTTCGTTGCAGCAGTGGTAAAAAAACATAAGTGTTGACAGTGACCCGTTCAAAGCGTGTAAATGGCTCAATTTTTCATCAAAGTTGATGATTCGTAATAAGATGTTTATGAGAGTAAAAAATTATGTGAATATTATTAAATATCTAATATGACAGCGTTGTAGGTAAAGGGTTGATAAGCTGTGGGTTTTACGCGTGTGAAGGGAGAGAGATGTATGCGATTATATAAAAAAGATAATCATCTAACTGAATGGACTAGAACATGGCGGAATAAGAAGGTGACATCGTCCCTACAACAACAACTTCCTGCAAAAATTTTGCATGTATTTTGTTGCTGCTAAATTCCAGCTTAGTGGTCAAAAATGTTGCGCAACCACATACACACAGTATACACAACCATTACATAAAAAAAAAAATCAGCTGATCCGTTTCTCCTACCTTGTTTAATGTACCTTGGACTGGAACATATGCAAGCATTAAGCTAAAAATTAGGAGAATGTGTCCTAGTTGGTTCAAGCATAACTATAATTTATAACTAAATTGCTACCGGGACAATCCCATACATAATCCAGAGCCACTGGTCATATGCTCTATATATCACGCAGTGGTAGGGCTATTATTGGAGTTTTCAATGACCACTGATTCACTGATACGTTAAATACACAAAAGTATGTGTGTCTATATCTAAAACTTTGAAAAGTGTAAGATTTCGGTCTTCGGAAACAAGCTCCATAACTTCACTTAAATTCATTAAAAATATGTTTCAGTACAGGCAGACTAGTAAACACGCGCAATCAACTTCTATTTCACACTTTTATTAATTTATTTATAGTGTCTTTCCAGGTCAGATTATACCCTCATAAAGATACTGGTTCTATTTTTTTTGGCAAATAAAACAAAAGCTTTTTTTAAGAAAAACTTTTTTTTCTTAAATTTGTTTTAAATTTAATGCAATTTTGTGTTAAATAAAAATAATGTTTTTTAACACTTGCCTTCGTTTCTCTTGCTTTTCCTTCTTCTTCTTTTCTAAACTTTTGGTAAAAAGCTTTCAGTTTCGTTATATATTTTTATTTGATTTAGTTTTTCTCAAGCCGAAAATTTCTTCCTTGACCATATTTTTGCTTTTAGCTAATTTTCCGCACCATTTTTTTTCTTATAACAATTTCTAATTGAAGTTTATTTTAGTTTTATGTTTAACAGCAAATAGTTTTAAAATCGTTGAGAACAGAGGGTGAGCCATTTTACTAATTAAAATCCTTTCAAAAATTAATGTTTTTTTATCACGTACCCGTTTAAAGTGTTTATAAGAGCTTATAAGTGTATGGGTGTATGTGTGTTAAAGCTTTGAACACAGTTGAGTGATTTCAATCAGGTTTGCCACAGCAATAGAAAAACATTATTTAATCATACGAAAACAACAACAAAAACAAGAAAAATATTTAAACATAAAGAATTTTATAAATTAACATTTACTTTAAAGGATTAAACTCAATAGACACTTTAAACAAAAACGATTAAAAGGAAGATGACATAGAGTTAAAAGGAACAGTGGTTTAATTAAATAAAAATGTATACGCACCAGCAAAAATTTTATTTAAAATAAACTCAAAAGATTGTTTACATTTTGCTAAATAATTAAAAAACTTTAACAAACACAAAAGGTAATTATTCAATAAATACCAACATTTTTTCCTTAATTTTTAAAAACTATAATATTTAAACATTTAAGACTTTCAAACCACAGTGCATTCTGGTCTTTCAATTCATTTTTTGAAATTTTTAACCCTCCTATTTCAAAAAAAATTCTTGGTAAACTTCATAGACACGCAATTTATATTTTAACTACCATAAATTCATAAAATTTTATCTAAACTATAAAATTAAAAAGTCTTAAGTCTACAATTTATACACTAATAATATTGACCATGAAAAGGACCCTCATTTTTAAACACACACAAACATACATTTCATTATTAAAATCTTCAACAAAGGAGTTAAAAGTAAAAGTCCAGTAACGTGTGATGTTAAGAGAAAGAAATTTATTAAAACTGTTTCTCATGTACACAAAGTAGCATCCCCAATTTGTCCTGTAATAGACATCCTTTTTCAAATGCACACCCACACGCATTTGCAGTCAAAAGCTTGACCATTTTGTTTGGCTTGTTTAAATTCTTAGTTTTTGTTAAACTTAATTGTTTTTTTATTTAAAATTTTAATATCAAATGACTTTAGCAGGCGGGCAAAATCCATAAAATATGGACCATTTAGCATGTTGTTACCCTTTTTGTTGTTGTTTTATGTAAATCCTTAAGTAAAATTTTTGTAAATATTTTAAAGGGAATTTTCTATTTTGTTCAAAAGGAAAACAAAAGTGGAATTCATTATGATTTCAACTAGAAGCTAAACAACACTTTGTTATTCTAATTAGACTACATCCACTTACGTGGTTATAGTGATGGCGACCTCTAGTTCTCAACCTCCGTATTAAGTCATACTGCAAATGGGGCACAGAAACTTAAATAAATTAAATCTTATATTATCAATAAAGAACTTAATTACTTATATTTTATACTTTTAAAATATTTTTTTTCAAATGTACGTCTTTTTGGTATGATTGCTTTTACAGTATTGCAAATTAGAAAATGGTCCTACACATTCTTTTTATTAAATCAACTAGTGTTGAGTTACGTTTGAGTAACATTAAAATTTTAGCTACAAAGTTTATTTTAACGAAGAGAAATAGTTCTCTGTTAGCTTGATAACTATATAAATAAATAAATCTTTTTTAAAAAATTATCTAGGAGTAAGCCAGAAAAAAACTGTGCACAACAAAGACCTGATTTGATCAGCGTAAAATGTCCTCGACGTAAAGCTTTCATGGCAAAAAGGCACCCAGCGTTGTTTTAGTAAAGCTGCGAGCCTACTGTAGGATGCTAGAAAAGAAATGAGGAATGATTTTTATACATAATACATAATTTTTTTAAACGGGCTTCTGGTATGGTGAACTGCAACAAATAGGAATTGTGTAGGGCTCCAGTTGTGAAAAACAAAATTAAATTAATTTTGTCAACAGCCAGGCAGCAATTCTTACATTACTTTTTCTTAGGTAGTCAGTCAATATAAATAAGAGTTGTCTACGGTGGCTGTATGATGTTACTATAGTGTGGTATATTAGTAAAGAACAGGAAAAAGAGCTGACTAAATTGCGAGCTGTCTAACACACCTCTAACGCAGAATCAGCTACAATTCCTTAGAACAATAACCTTTAAACGTTTTTTTAAAGGGGCTAAGAATATGTAGAGTTTTTAGGTGGATGGGGTCCTATTTTAATGACAAGAGTACAATTAAACTCATAAGGTGTAGTTTAGAAGATATGTTAAGGTTGGTCGTTCTTAAGCGGTCACTAAGTGAGATTGTGAATTTTGTAGTTGTGAGGATGGGGGAATGTTTTGCCCTGCTAGATAACCTGTTTAAATACTTTTAGCTGCAGGTGCTAAGGGAAAATGCATCTATGAAATGTTATGAGCAAACGAAACGGGATAGTTTTAGCCCCTATTTGACTGTAGAGTTTAATTAAAATACCATTTAAAACAACGAACAATTTTTTAATTAACCTCAACTTTTTTCAAATCCTTTTTTAAACTTATTTTCATTAACGGAATTACAGTTAAATGGTTTACCTCAAATATGCTCTAAATATCCATAAGGAATGTCCACTTGCAAACCAAGGTTTCATAAACACGTTTATAAATATCTTAATATGATTATTTTATGTTCTATTAACTCTTATTATATCTTGTTAGCTCTCTTGCTATTTTTGCCTTTTTATGATTTAAATGAAGATTTCTGTTCTAGGACTATATATAAACATTTATGTTGATCGTCGACCGGTTTTGTTTTTTTTTCTACATTTGCACAGGGTATACTTCGTTGGTTAATCATTCAAAATGTATATCAGGCAATAAAATTCCATTGTCCCAAAATTAGTTTTAAAGAAATAATTACTTTTTTTGAATTGTTAAAAACCGAGTTCTAGTTTTTTTTTAACTTTTGCATAAAAAATTATAAATGGAAAAGGCCCTTAACTTTTAGGGAACAGCACAGTTCTATCATGGAGGGTTTCTTCACTTAATCTTCCTAAAGTTTCTTGTGCCTACAATTTTTTAAAAATTTAATTTTTATTTAGGCCCAATTTCAATATTTACTAAATTCAAATTTTTTTCATATGAAGAAATTAATATTTTTAAGTTTTCCCTTTTGTAGCGTAAGTTAAGATAGGAAAATTTTTATTAAAAAAAAGGATTTTAGCGATACTAGTCTAGTAGAATTAATTTTCATCATCAGTACTATTTATTCGGTTGTTTGTCATTATTTTGGTTGTAAGCATCAGGGGTTTAACCAGTGGGTGATGTGCTGAGTCGACACCAGGTTTGTTATTTTTGATACCTGGTCTTAAAATCTTTATTTTTTTAATACGTTTTATCAATTTATAAATTTTTTCAATTAAAAAAAGGAATCTGTTAAAAAAACAATTTTTTACTTACAAAGAATATACTGTTTTGCAGATCTGGCCTCTTATGTATTAATTTTTTTATTAAATTTTTCAACCCACTGCCATGATTTTATTATCATGTGTACGTTTATATTTTTGTGCAATTTTTTGTGATTTAATTTTTCAGCCGCATGTTATTATTGTTTTTGGTCTCATCAGCGGTTATTTAATGTGGTTGAGTTGAAGTCCATAAGGAAATTTATCTTTTTTTCTGCATTAGTTGCTGTTGCTATGTTTTGGTTTCGGTTAAACAAAAAAAAACACGATTTTATTTACTTTCAAATAACTTCAACAACAATAGTTAGAATTAGCAAAGCAAACAAATAACTATAATTTTGTTTTTTTTTTAATTCCGGCCCCCTGTATGTGAGTCTTCATAGCATTTGATCTTTAAAAGATAGCGGAGACACTAACTTAAAGCCCAAGGGTATGCTATAAAATTAGTTGAAATCTACAACATATTGTGAATTTATCAGATCATACAAAGATGGGTAAATTGTTAGTAAAATTACATTAATCTTAAATAGATGTTATAAATTTAAATACTATGTTAAGCAGCAGATTCATTTAATATTAATCTATTTTGCAAAAAAATGTGTGTTTGATTTTTCAAACAAGTTTTTGCAAGTTGCTTAAATCAATTTCCTAAACAACTAAAGGATAAAAATAATTTACATCCGATTTCAATGATGTCAAGTAGCACTTCTATCTTTTGGGAAATTTAACATAACCTTGGTCTCACAGGCAATTTGAGAATAAAAAAAAACACTTAATCACCACTAACCCATATCAATCGTTGCCGCCTGCCACTTGATCTATAAATACGGTTGACCGCCAAAAACCGGACACATGAAAAAAAATTAAACGTTAGAATGTGACAAAAAAATTGTTAAATGTCATTTTAAAATAACAAGTCAACGTCTAAAGTAAATAAATAAAATCATAAAACAGGAAGATGCTAAAGCCCACAAAAGTGAAAAATGTGTGTGAGGTCCCAGAAGGAAAATATGCAACATATAAAGGAAGCAAACAGAAAACTAAACACAAGAGCATATCAAACTCAACCAGACACAGTGGCGGTTTAAAGTGGTTTTCTGTAAAACATTTATGAAAGCGGTACTTAAGACGGGCAGACAAAAAACTATACTTAAAGTGATAACGAATCAGGCACTTGAAGACGACAAACTGTCTAAGAAAAAAACAATAAAATATCATTCACACTCACGCACTAAGGCATAAATAAAATTGGGGAAAATGTGATCTGATTGTTTTAATGTTTAATATTTTATTTTCTTTTACACATCTAATGTTTGTCTTACGTCAAATAATGAACAATTTAATGATAAATGACAAAAATATGTAGTCCAGTCATTGTGAGGTCCTTTTTTTCCTTTTTATATGTTGCTTTGAAAGGTGTTATATTACCGCTGGCTAGAAGACCACATAAGTGGTGTCTTCTTAACAACGAAAAAATTACTTCAACTTACGGATTCTTTGTCTAATTGAAGTTGAATCGGAAGCATCAATTGCAACATAGAATTAAATACTTAAAATTTAAATTCCTATCGGAACTAAATTATTTGCTCTCGAGTTTTTAAAAATTTGCCAGACTGTAAAATTGTGTATAATTTATTTTATTTTAAGACCAACTTAAACATGCATGTAAAAACAGCAGACAGATATTTTTCTATTTTATAAACTTATCTAAAATATTTTAAATTCCTGCCGGGGATTAATTTTAAATTATTGCAACATTGTACAACAAAAAAAAAAGGAAAATTCGAGACAGTCTGTTATGTTGAAGTAAAAAGTCCAAAGAATTGCTCATATGAAATGTTAAAGTTATCCCTTGTAATGAGCTGCTTTAGCTTATTAACACACGCACTTGTTTGCGTACGAGGCTTGTGCTTAAATTTAGTTAACTTGGATCGACAAAAATTTTTGAGAAAGTTTTAATCAAAATTAAAAAAATATATAAAATGAAGGCTTGAACTGAAGTTGAGGCTTTTGACAGACCATATCCTCTAAGCATCCCCAAACTAATTTGATGACTTATGACCAGCTTTAGTTCAACGAATTAAGGGAACAGTAAAGAAATAACTATAGAATCGTGTTTTTAAAGGCCAGCAGGTCTGACTTAGAATTATTAAATTTTAAAACCTTCTCGAAACATAGTTAAGGTACTTTCCGTTTCCCAACAACTTCTGCAAGGTTTTGTTTAACTTTGTGTGTCTTTTGAATGGAACAATTGAAATTCTTTATGCTTCTTTTAGATAATTTATGCACTTCGTTGCTGATGTCTGAATCTTTTACGATTTTTTTTGTAAGCAATAAGGGAATGAATCATAAATACTTACTTGCCGCTGATTGTGCTGTTGCAAAAGTTGCATGAGCGATCATTTTAAACATTTTCTGCACATAATGGATCTGTGACGTCACGCATACTGTTAGTTTTTATACCCTTTACATAGTGATGCGGGTGTATGCCAGTATGTAATTTCTACAATATTCATTTGCGAACCCATAAAGTCAATATACTCTGCCTCCTGTCTATTGAAAACAAGTCTCCAGAGCCAAATAAAGTCGCCCAGAAAGAGTTTTAGTCTCAAACTTTCAATAATATCCCTGAAACAATTGCGTTTTAAAATCAACAAGATCGCTTAACTACCGACCGAGGAAATATTTTATTTGCTTTATCACAAAAACTATAATAGTTATCGGCTTCAATTGTCCTACAAAAATTAATTGTGCATTAGTACCGGTTGATAAGTATATAACACAAGTGCCTAAGTCTACATCCTAGTGGTATCAACTGGGCAACTTTCAGTTACTGAAAGGCTAACAGACATAGCTAAGTCGAAAACAATCTGTCTTGGGCTGAATGTATTCAGTGATTCCCTGGTCTGGCTTAAGCAGGTTGTCCTTGTTGTCGCTGTGTCATGTACATCGCCATTAGGTGGCACAGATAAGCAAGGGTACCAATACTTTATCTGTGTTAAATAGAAATTGGTAGGAATTATACGGAAGTAGATTTCCAAGGCTGACTAGAGTCCTATCTGGTACCACGGGAATCAGTTGGCCCCATGTGCTTACCAGTGCATAAACTGATTAATGGTGAGGTCTCCTTTCGGGAGTTCACGTGGTGGCTGTGGTTATCCCCAAGCGGGGCACCTGAAAACGAAAGTTGATATGCTGGGGCCGTTCTGTATGGGCCCTAGAGATTTACAAGGTTTACAAGATAGAGTTTCTAGTTTTGGTGGGTCTACTCAGGCACATGAGCAACTGTTGAAGTAGGCTATTAGCTGAAAAGGTGTAAGTGTGCTTAGAAGTAGGTGAATAAGGAAACTGGCTACGGCTGGGGACTCAAGGATCTAAAATAAGATCCCGTCAAAGTAGTAGCAAATAATGAGAAGGCCGGATTTGGAATGTTGAAGCATGTGCGTGGCTCGGTCCTGACTGGCGGTGAGAAGATTGTGAAGCATTGATGATGGTGGAGTAATTGATCTGTCTAAATGAGAAAAAGATCCTTATAACAGAGCTGGTTGTCGCCTTTGTTGGGTGCGACATGATAATCATAATCTTTCTTGCTTAAGATTGGGTGATGTTTCACAAGCGTGTAGAGAGGTGTCTTGTCGGAGCAGATCTGTTTTGATTATGAAGAAGCGAGATCAAAACTAGAAACGCAATTCAGGCTTAGATAGCCCAACCCCTCACCAAGGGGTCTGTTGTGGCTACACAGAGTCATGACAGAGAATCGGTACCTGGGTGGCTGGGTAGGCCATTCCTGGGGGCGCTGGTGGACGCTTTGTATCCACCAGTGTTAAGAGCACCGTGAGCTATTGCCAGCATGGCAGGTACCACGTAAAACCCTTAACGTCTGTGCATTAATACCAAAATTTTGGAGAAAAATAGTTGGATAGAAGCAATAGGAGCGAAGTTGCAAGCCCTAATGCCTGTATTCATCACATTTGGATTAAGTCGCATTACGGCACTCCTGGTTTTACCTTGGGATCCTTGGGGAAGGCCTACGGTACCCAAGTATGGATATTGAGGATTCTTTCATGGAGTTGGTAATGATTTGCCAAGAAGTGCATTCTTCACGCAGTTGGGTCGGTCAATCGAGCAGACAAAGATGTTGCTGTTTGTTGTGTCTTAAGCTTTTTGACGTCAAGCTTCCATGCTGTGTCACAAGATATTGAGTAAAAATTCTATATTATTAAAGCAACTTCTCTTAAAAGAAATTTATCGGCAAGTTTTTAGCGATTATCCTATATAATAACTACATAGTTTGGTCAAATCTGCTGCCAGACATTTATAAAAAAAACCTTAAACTAGTTTTTGTTTTCTTTTAAAGCTCAAAAATAAATATTATTTGCAATTGCTTAATTAAATTCATTACCAAAAGCAATTTTTTTCTATAATAATTAAAGTAATAACAGTAGAAACTTATATTTCCATTATGTTGTAGTAGTTCTTTACATATTTCCCCCAAAATTAAATCCAACCTCGTACGCCTCATTAAGAAGGTGCAGATAAAAGTGAGTTTGTTAAGTTCTTTAATTTTTCAATTCTTTTGTTTAAAATTAATCGATTGAAAACTGTAACGTGTTATAGAGAGCAGTTTTATATTATATACATATGTTTAATTATGTATACACACACATATCTACATACATATGTACATTAAACATATGTAAAATGTTCACATACACATGTATATTTAAAAAGGTCTTATATCCGGTTTTAATTTTGTTAAAATATTCTTTCCTTTTTTTTGCATAAAATACGGTAAAAAAAAAATTAAAAAAGGAAAAAACTTAAAATGATTCGTAATCAATTCTAAGTAACCACATCACAGACATGTGCACACTCGAGCAATCTTTTGTACATGCAAGGATGTAGACACATATTCTTACAAACAACTGCTAAAATAAAAAAGAATACGAAAGTAAAAGGATTATTTTTAATTGACATTTATATTAGCATTGAATAGATGTCATTATTTTCAAAAAATAAAAGCGAAAATTACTTGCAAAATAATGTTGTTGACGGTGATTTTTATCAAATGCATTATCCTGAGCATGTGAGGTTTGTAAGAAGATTTAAGATTTGTTTTGCAGATTTGTTTTCAAAGTTAAGGGGAGATAAAAGAAAAAACTTTTAAATAGTTTTTAATTCAAAAAATAATAAAGGAATTACTTCAAAGTGTGTAAAATAAATAACAGCATTTAATTTTTTTTTTGGCAAATATTAACCATGTCATAGATGTTACTAACAAGTCTTTGTAAAAAAATAAAAATTTTTTTAATTATTAATTTTTTTAGGCTTTAAAAATCAAAATGCATACTATAATCAATCGCCGACAATTTTGTTCAAAGTTCGATATTCGGCGAATACGTGATGAACCGAGTGTACATTTAATTCGTTCGTGGGCGCAGAGATTTTGCGCAACTGTTTCGGCTATGAATGTTCCACGGCCAGGGCCCAGGTAATATTCAAGGATTCCCAAAAACATTGACTTGGTTAAAAGCAGTTTACGTTGAAATTCGCGATTTTCAATACGGAAGTGAGCAACTGGGACTTCAAAGAGCAATTATTCATGAAATCATTAAAAAGGATGTTAAGTTCCGAAAGTAACTTTGATATACGCAAAAATTTTTGTGAAACGATGTTGGAGCATTTTCGCACTGTAAATCTCATTTTTCAGAGCGACAGGGCTCATTTTTACTTAAACGGCCACGTCATTAAGCAAGACTGCCGTTACTGGTCTCCAAAAACCCGCAATCCTAGATTGAAACATCAAAAGCTATTGCATTGACCCAGGGTAACTGTTTGGTGCGCTTATACATCATTGAGATAATTTAAAAATTTTTTTTTGAAAACTCTCGAGGCCAGGTGACGAATGTTAACGTTAAAAATTATCGACGCATAATAACAGAACTCTTTTTGCCAAACCTGCGAGCTCATCTATCGTACTCTGCACACAAGTGGTTTCAACAGGATAGGGCGAATGCACACCATGCCTAAGCTTCAATGTATTTGCTTTGGGAAAATTTCCCCTAAAAACTGATCAGTCATTTTGGGGAAATCCCATGGCCACCGAGGTCGCCCGATCTAGCTCCCATGGATTTTTTGATGGGGCCACCTCTATAATAACAATCTTTTATCTCTTGTGACTTTAAAGGAAAATGTTCATTAAGGACTTTAGCTCAATTAAGCTTAGTTTACTGAAGCGCATAGCGCAGAGCACAAGGCTCTGTTTTGAACAGTGTGCTTAACTCGACGGAAGACATCTGGATGACATACTCTTTAAAAACTAAACTCGCATTTTTATTCTATCGTTAAGTGATATTAATGAAACTTTGTGTCAATCATTACGTGTTTTATTTAAGCTTGAAAATATATATCTGCCACCAGACACCCTGTATCGCCACAGTCTTCCAATGGCTAATATGAGCAGAAATCGTATTTTCTCAGTACCTTTCTATGGCTTAGATCCATAACACCATCTTTAGGAGTCACAGTCTTTTTTAAATTTATAATCTTAAAATGCTGCAACTGCGACAGAAAGTGTATGTGAAATGCTCACACCCGTCACAGATAGATTGTTTATGTCTAGGATGGGTTCTAACTCAATCTGCTAGACTTTTCTTATCAAAAATACTGACTCTTTTGCTCTCTCTCTCTAACTCCCAGGGGGGCTCATTTTTATTTTATTTTTACAGCTGACTGTCCTATTAAACTTAAGCTATCACCTCCGCGTGAGAATATCATCCCCTTCATCTGCTCCTGCAGGATATTGGTATCTAGGTATGTTATCCTATTCGGACCAAAGTAAGTTAGTTTTGGTGAAACCATAGCACTCGCTGTTAAGTAGATCCACCTCCTTATAAAGCATCATCAAACGCTATGTCTGCCAATGGTGATTGGCTAAAATAGATTAAATGAATTACGGCCGCCTTTTCAGATCGTCAGTTCCACGCGAAATTGTGAGAAAATCGATAAGTTTCGATGAATTTACGTCTAAAATAAACAAAAATGATAAATATAAATAAATTGGTTCGTTATCAATTTTTATTTATTTTGCAAGAGCTTAAAATGATCAAATACTGAATACTTGGCTCTGGTTTTCTTACGTTATGATGAAAAAGTCACACCCGTCACATGTATAAATGATTTTTCGTTAAGAAAAAATATTTTTTTTGTGGAAAGGTTAAATCAGATACGACTAAAAATAATTTAAATCACAGTTAAATTCAAAAATATTAAACCTCTTCTCAAATATGTTTTATACAACTTGATCTTAAAGTAAAAATTCTCTAAGTTCAAAATTTGTAAGGTCACACCCGTCAAAATCTTCAAGTAGTCATTGTGAGCAGAATTTATGTTCTTTCAGTGTCTATTTACTGTTAGTCATTTAAAAACATGCCATCCTTATAAACCATAGCCTTTTTTCAAATCAAAATTTTGAACTGTTTGGGTTCAGCTTGAGGTTTTTTTACCAATTAAGTACATATTTGATACCTGCTACTTTTCATTCCCACATAGAAGCCCTTAAATGTTTGTATATGAAAAATACTTTTATTTACTCAAATTTATTATTTTATTTACAGACATGTGTGTTTCAAAACAATTTGTCACAATCCGAACACTTAAACAAGAACACACTAATGCATTTTCCTTTATGTGCATTAGAAACATTAAATATACAATTGATTGATTAAATATTTTTGTCATTGACAAACAATTTATAAAATGCACTTAAATGATTAATGAAATTTCTTGTTGTTTTTACTTTTATTTCAAAAATTATGGTCAATATTTTGAAAACAATTCGAAATGGTTTTTTTACAGTCGGTCTTACTTATGTTGTTCAAAATATTGTGTGTTTTTGAAATAAAAATTTTTAATTTGTTTCATTTAAATAAGAAGAAACAGTATCAGAAAACTTAATTGCGTTAGAAACTATATACGTTTTGTGTTGAAAATATTTTTATATTAAACATGTTTATTTTAACATTATTGTTTAAGAAATTCATTAAGTATTTGATCATTAATATTAATTTCTTATTAATATAAATTAAATATTTAACATTTTCTTCAAAATTTTTTATAGAAAATCCTTTATACTTTTTTTACAATATTTATGTTAAAAAATAAATAAGTTCGACAAAAAACCCCCACTTTTGTTTCATACATACTCCATTACATTACATACTTCAGCTTTAAAGTGCCAAAACTAAAAACTAAATTTTTTTTTTAAAAAATTGAAACTTACACATACTTACTGCCACCAAAATAAGCCAAAGGAATAACTTTGTCTGACAGACAGACCCAACTTGTGTGAAAGTTTGACAAATTACAGACGACATCAAATTTGACATTGAATGTTAAAATGGTGTTTGCGGAGAAGGGCAATATGGTGGGAAAACTAATGATGGCAAAATTCCTTGCCACACATATGTATGTATGAATCCACTAAAAATACTTGCATGAGAAAACTGAAATCTTAAAGTTAAAAACTTTTCGATTTTAGCTTAAACTTACAATTTCTCATATGAAAATAATTAAAGAAATTAATTTTAAGTCGCAGGTTTTAAAGGTCATGATTTATGTATGTTCGTTGACTATGATAAATGAATAATTTTTTAAAGTAGTGAAACTAAGCTGGAATATCAATCAAGAAAGAAAAATGGGGAAATCCTGGGAAACTATTTAAGAGGACAAACAGTGTACAATTACCAGAATTTGTTAGAAGAAGTGTTGGCAACCCGTAAAGAAATCAGTATGAAGAGTTGAAGTTTTATTACTATCGCCATTAGATGCCAGTCACTTTCTGGATGAAATGTAGTGTTTTTTCTTAACAAGATAACAAACAGACAAAACCCCAATTTTTGAGCCCTTAGTTATTAGGGGCTAGAGTAATGTGGAGATAACTGTTTCTTTTAAGGTTGCAGGTTATGACAATTTTAAACATTTAAGGTTCAATACGATTTGCTCTCTTTTAGTTACGGAAATAAAGTTTTGTTTTTAAAGGCTGCTTTTATTACATATTTATAGTAATCATCACAACCAAAACTTGTTTCCGAAATAACAATGTTTTCTCTTAAGTTAAAAGTCAATCAGATTGTCATTACGTTTGTAAAGTTTATTCTGGATCCTAATTGATTTGAAAGTTGATACAGCTGTATCCTTCTGTCCATCTGTCTATCTGTCTATCCATCTGTCCATCGTGGAAAATTTTTTTGTTGCGGAAAATGTTTTGATAAAAATCAAAATATATCCCTGAGACAATTGTTTTTTAAAATCAGCAAAATCTTTTATTTATTGACCGAGATATAAGCGAAAACCCAATGTAACCCATTGTTTTAGCACATATCCGTGCATATATCCTTTTATATCTCAGAAAATACAGTCACTCTTGCCCCAAAACATGGCATGGGTACTTTGAAGGCAGAATCCTAAATTAGGGAAATTTTTTTTTCAGAGAGAATTAGGGGAGATGGAATTTCCCCCATAATTGCGCATAATTTGTTAAATATTTCATGCGCTGAATATGAGTAACTATAACAGCTTTAGAATTAAAATGTAATGCAACAAGTAATTGGACAATAAGACCTACATTTTGGAAAATTTTTTTGGGTTGGAGCAGGGAATGGGGCATCAAAAAATTAACAATTTTTATAAAATTTTCGGTAAGCTAAAATTCAGAAATTATCAAAATTATCGACTTAAAATGTTTTACAAGAAGTACATAATTGGAAAATTAGACCTACATTTTGAAAAAAAAAAAAATAATTTCGTTTGGAGGGGTAGCTCCAATACAAATTAATCTTTTTTGTCAAATTTTTGATACGCTGTATCTCGGAAACTATAACAGCTATCGACTTCAAATGTCCCACAATAAGTAATTGGACAATAAGGTAAACATTTTTAAAAAAATATTTGAATCTGAGCAGATGAAGGGGCATCCCCCATATAAATAAACAATTTACGTCAAAAGATTTTCGATACAATATATCTGAGAAACTATAACAGCTATCGACTTCGAATGTTCTACAAAAAGTAATGTTACAATAATTCTTACATTTTGGAAAAAAAAATTGTTAGATAGAAGCAGAAGGAGGGGAACCCCCCATACAAATTTTAAACTTTTTTTAAACGTTAAATGCAAATAATGTCGAAAGCATTTCCATTATACATACAAACGTTAAAATCTTCTAAAGTTTTCTATTTCAAAAACTAGGATCGCTATTAACTTCAAGCCCTGCACGTATTTTTAATATAATATTTGCAATACGAAATAGCTCGCCTAGATCAGATGGGTCGGTACCCTTCACAAAGACCAATGTGAAGGGTATAAAAGATTTGGTACAGCCCGTAAAAACTTTGATTTGATTTGTATTTTTAAATTTGCAATTTTGTTCCATTTATAAACACTCTTCGTTCTAACTCACCGAAAAAAATTCCGTTTGCCTTTTTTCAATAACATGTAAGTAAGCCTGGAAATGCTTACTTCTACTGTACAAAGAATACTGATGACGAAAAACCGTAGCAAAAAAAATTTGATTAAAAATTAACTAAAGCCTGAATAAATAAATTAAAACTTTTTTTAAAACAACAAGTACAATGGAGAGTTTTTGCCTCGTTCTGGATAAACGCAGTAACTAAAGAATATTCTAAATTCTCTAAATTTAATATGTATCCCCTAAGCTTGAACCATATAAAATAGCACGTTCTTCAATGTATAACATCCATATCCTTAATCCTAAGGATCATATAATAATGATCCCATTTATTACATACAAATGCTCCCTTATTTTTCTTTTACTTTTTATTTTTTTTAGAGGATAAAATATCAATTATCCAGACATAATAATGAAGACGATAAGTAATAAAAGAAAAATAAAGAAACAAATAAATAAATTTTAAAGAGAAAAATACAATTTATTGTTAACAGTTCCGGTTGATTGTGCAGCAAAATGATCCGTGTTAAAGATCCCGGCGTCTTCTGTCAAAATTATGATTAAAAAACATTTGTCAGTTACAGAAATGACATAATGTGCCAGGCCAAAGCATGAGCTAAATTTGGAGCAAAAGAAAAAGTAACAACGAATTTCAAACATGTTTCAAATTTTTTAGCGCGGGTTTATAAACATTTATGGTGTGCTCACTTATGTTTTTCTTTTTCAGTATTTAAAGAAATGTACATCAACACAAATTGAATGGTTTTTGTATTTGTTGTTTTTTCCTTTTTTTTAATATTTATAATCCTTTATTGCTTGAATGTCTTAAAACCGAAATGTTTTTAATCGCGTGCTGCACCTAAAGAGTCTCCACTTACCAAAATAAAAAAAAAACTATAAATTCGTTTTCTTCGTTAAGGTTTATTTATTGGCTCAATCAATTAACAACTCCTTTTGGCTACAATTGTTAGATTTCATTTGAAAGTCCTTATTTTTAACGTTTAAATGTTGTTTGTTAATTGTTCAATGGAATTTTTTTTTTGGTGTTTTTATTACTTATTGATCACTAAAGTTGTTTTGATATTTTATTATCCTTAAACGCCTGCTGGTAATTGTAATACTTTTCAAGCATTTCAGTTGTATCTTTTATTGTTACTTTTTCCTTTGTTGTTTGGATATTTTAGCCGCCTTCCTTTAACAATTAGTTAATTGTTCTATAAGACACCACACACGTTGCAGTTATTCATGCATATATTTAAGAGAAAAATATACTAAATACATATAAATAGTTTTAAGTACATATTCATATAAACAAACAAGCATATGTATGTATTTTAATCCTTACAAGTATCCTTTTTTTGAGTTATTCTTTAGAGGCACATGTTTCAAAATTACATTAAGAGATTTTGATCGCTTATGGAAAGAAGTATGTTTGATTTGGTGTTGTCTTAACATGAGTATTTATGCTATCCTTTTGTTCTAGAATAATGATTAAAAAATTCTTGATACAAATTTTACTTTTAATTTAATACTTTTTCAAACAGGAAAATTATAAATTTTTTTTTTTTTAAATAACCGCAGTAGTTTAGAATAATTTTCGGGGAAAATAAAAATGTTTTTTTTTTCTTTTAAGTAATAGAAAGCTTATTTTGCCATATGCTAACAGATTTGAATTTTGGTTATTGTACTATTGTCCAAAGAACTGGAAATCCACTTGTAACACATAGGCCCAGGGGCCTACTTTGCTGCAGCTTATTACAGGAACGACTGAGCTGTTAATCATCATCTTATTTTTAGGTTGCTCCTAGAGCAATAGTTCATTACATAGTGTGAAATAATTCAATAATAATCTCAGTTGTGTCATATTCCACAATCAAAATATATTTGTGACAACCATATAAATGGTCTGGTGATCAAAGTGTTATTAAACAATTCTGTAATCATACTACGCGTCTAGTCCTAATCATTCTACTTGCTTTGCGTGTACAGCAACCATTAAAAATAATTTTTTTGTTGAATAGAACTTGTTTTCTTCAAAACACCAACTTAAAATTTACCTGATTTTTATTTTAGCACTATTTTCTTAAATAAATGGATCTAAAGCATGCTCTTTCAACAATATCTTTTGATTTCCTTTTACTTCAATAAAAAACAGATTTTTTTTGCAGATATTTACTTTTTTAAGACTTGTATACATATAAGATAAACACAGGTACATACATACATAACTATAATATTCATTATAAATATTTAAGAAATTTTAAAAACAACTTTGCTTTTCTTCATAAACATTATAACAAAACACCTACCACGTTGTTAATATGAGAAATTAAAATCTACAATAACAATGCAGGAAGTAAACTCCTCCATGTCAAAAACAATACCAGTAATTAGCATCAGTTATTTGTTTACTCCCATTATTATGTAATAGAAAAGAAAAATATGAATAGAAAATGTCATCGTCACTTATAGCAGCACTTAAAGGTAGCAGAGAGAGGTAAATATAACAGAAGCAGGAACACAAGGTTAATTACATCGATTTTTATATACAAAATAATTTCTATATAAAATACGAAGAATTTCAAAAAAATAAATTAAAAAATTTATTTAAAGAACGGAGAAATTTCTATTTTTATAATTTTGAGAAAATAATTTACAAATTTTTTAAATGATATTTGTACGTGTATCCTTAGTGCAAGTAGAACAAAAATGATTAGTTTAAAAACTTCATTCAGTTTATAATTTTTTTAAATTAAATAGTATGTATCTAAGCAACTTGACAAGAGGAACCAAGCCAGCTATTTGACAGCATTAGAAGTATCTTTTTGTCGGAATTTTAAAACGCTTACCCTAAGATGGTTATAAGTGCAGACTAATGCCTGCAGAATGGAGGAAGGAAAAGAGAAAGATAGGTGATCTTGGAGTCACTCTTCAATGAAGAGTATTCTCCCTACTTCTTTGGACACATATGTTGTGAACGAACTTTTCACTGGACTTTGGGTCGTAGGAGTGAGAGTGTATGTGAACAATACTGCGATTATTTTCACTTTAAAGCTTAATAGTACAACAAACTCTATGGCAGAAGATACACTGACAAGGATTAGTATAAGTCTAAAGAAGACGGACTTAGTTTTCTTCACCAGAAGGACGAAGACCGGCCAATGGACCACACTAAGATTAAACGTCACCAATCTGATGCTAAAAATTCAGTACAATTAGCTGACGTGGAGCGTAAAAAGACGACCAATGCGCTCTTTACAAATAGGAAAATACTTCACAAAATGTTGGGTCGTATATCAAACTTTATGCAATGGATTAACATAGCAGTTGCAAGGCCAACTTCACCCACTTGAATACATTTGTGGTGAGCCTTGCCACACAAGTTGAATTACGACAGGTGTTTGGAGAGCAATCCTACTGCACCACTTGATGGTTTTTTGGAGACACGATATGTAGTAGTACCTAACTTCCTAAGCAAGCTGGGTGAGATTATGAAGAGAAAAGATTGACTGGCAGGTCTTCGGTTGGACCACAACTTCTTTGTAGATGTATTCAAGATGAAAGGAAAGTTTGATCTGTGACATTTTGTCCAAAGCTACGCATCAGTACATCCTACAAACTTCCTGATTTCTACAATGTCTTTCAGGTAGAGATTCCGGCAGCCGAGATCATATACACCAACATTTCTGCAGAAAATTTCATTCATTACACTCTTTTAAGACTTTATTAAAGCTTTTTACGAAGTGTCCGCTACAAGCGAACACTAACTAAAAAGTTTGTTAAACACAAAGAAATACAAGAAATTAAAATATAATTTGTTTTGTACAATAAATTGAAAAAATCAAAATGCTTCTGAGACCATTAAAACACCTCTGAACACATAATCGCCACAACATTCGATCCCTTTCTTACACACTGCTTTGTAGTATAATATCATATAATCGGTTATAACAGGCAGATAAAAGCCATCTTAGTGCATTTTATTTCATAAATATATATGTATTTAAAAAAAATTATACCTTAAAATACCTTAAATGATTTTTTTTAAATAAAATCTTATTGTTTATTATTTTATTATACACATCACACTTCAAATGTCCTTCAATCGCATACAAAACTCATTTACACCTTTGCAATTTAAGTGGACACAAACACTGCAACCATATTTAATAGTTATACAGACACAGCACACAACAATATCGGCCAACAAAATATTATAAAATTCAGTTAATAACTCCTTAAAATATGCAGCAATCCTTATACATGCATACACCCATAAGATTTAATTTTCACATAACCTTCTGTGTTTGTGTGTGTAACATTGTTCTTACAAACTTTTAACACCTTAAGCTCATTTGCATTTAAAATTTTTAAGCAAACAACCCTTTATTTTTGTAAATTTAAATTAAGGAGCTTTTTTAACGAACTTCGAGTTTTTATTTGATTTAAGCTAAAAAAGCCATTTTTGTTCAGCAAATATTCAAAAGATGGCGTTAGTGTGCATCTCATTGGAAACTTTTTTATATAAAGAATATTTTTTCCATTTTTTATGTTTTAGTTTTTTTCTGAAACGCTAAAAATAAAATAATAAAAAATAAAAGCCCTCTAAAGAGGGGAAACAAACAAACATGTATGTGTGTATTGCTACATATGTATTAGTGTTATAATGAAAAAAAAACACACAACCAAAGAAAGAGTTACTCTCACACATTAACCGGGGCTCTCTGGCAAAAGAAATGAAAGAGTTATTGAAATGAAAACTTTTCATGGTCGGCGCACCGCACATGTATGTGTGTGGTGTGGTCATATTAATTTGTGTGTGGGTGTGGGTGGAAAACTGCGTGAGATTTTATGTGTGAGAGAAACTGTGTATGTACATATGTATGTAGTTAATTTTCACTTTTTGATTTCCTCTCCACCATTTTTTCTAACATAAAATTAAGAAAACAAAACTGTGGTAGCGTTGGTTTTTATTATTTTGTGGGCTGTCTTTTGGTTTGGGTAGCTTTCAGTCTGTATTGTCAAGAGATTTAACATGCATTCACACAAGCATGTATTTACTGACATATTTTTATCAGTTGGTATTTTCTTTTGCTACATGTATGATTGCCTTCATATTGATTTTAAGTAATTTTGCAAGCTTAACACGCAAAATGACATTTTTGTTGATTATTATCTTCTTAAGTACCATTGAAATCCTAATATTTGGATTTTGTCAAATACTTTTAAAAATTTTGTTGTCTGAGAAAGTTTATTTTTTTTATTATGTGTATAATGTTGTGTGGTATTGTATGATGACCGCAGTTTAAATTTTTTTTGATTGTCATTTTGTTTAATTTTTGTGGGTGCCCACAAATAAACCAAGTTATCTTTTCATAAATCAAGCCGTAGTGGTGTCAAAAGTACGGTGAGTACAGACTTTCTTAAACTAAGTCGGGGTTTTCTTAAGCCAAGTTCGATTTATTTAGTACAAATTTATTATTTTTAGCCACATTTGAGGCAAAAAAGTATTGATTTTAGTTCACAATCGCACCTTATGTAAACTTAAAAAGATTGACTTAAGGGTAAAAGGTATAAATCCAAAAAAAACGCATTTTTTTGACCAACAAAGCTTTATTAAAGCAAAAGAGTTTTTTTTATATTTTATTTTTTTTTATACATATACTTATACATATTTAATTTTTTATAATTTAATTTTTTTTTTCAACTTGCCGTAGCTAGGATTTAAACATGGTGACTCTTCGAACTGCAACGCCAGCGCGCCACCATCGAGGCTAGCGAAGCAATTTTTTTGTAACTTTTTTGCCCTAAAATACTCAAGAGGTCGAACACTTGTTTTATCTAAAAAACGGTTTGACCCGTTTTGTATATATACATATAAGTATTTGGTGTTGTTGCTATTATTTAACTTGCTGACAACTCATAAGGCTTTGCAAGTTGATTATCACTATGTAATGTTTAAATTTTTAAGCAAAAAAAAAAAAAAGAAATTAAATTAAAGAAAAAATTACCGAAGGGCAACTAAGTGAACAAAAAGTTTATTTTTCTTATTTTTTAATTACTATATTAAAGGATTATAATTCTTAAAATATGAAGCTTAAGGATTATAATTCTTAAAATATGAAGCTTAAAACTATTGACACAGATTGAATTCGAGATTCTGCTAGATACGTGTAAAGTACTTTTCCCAAATGTTATGTGCTTTCTGACCATTTTCAGTTAATTACTCTAGAGCAGCGTTGCCCAAATGAAAAAATAATTTTTGAGAATGTATGGGTGGTTTTTTACAGATTGTATTACAAGGTACATTGAACAACGTAGGAGAAGATGATCAGCTGACTTTTATTTCCGCCATATGTTGTCTAGCTTAGCTTAGAAAATTTTTTATGTTATATTATGGTTGTTATAGCAACATTTATGACAACCAAGCTAGAATTAAGCAAGAACAAAACACATGCTTTATTTTTACAAGAAGTTGTTGTCGTAGGGGCAAGGTCACCTTAGTATTATCTAAAAAAAATTTAATAATAATCAGTGTTGTTGTTATTACCTTTCAGTTTTTTTCTCTTTTGTTTATGGTTTTTTGTGAGTACTCGTGCTGTGTACATGTAAAACCCGATTAGTGATCGGCCACTGGGGACGAACTTGGCTTACATTGCTAATGGGACCAAAAGTACCTTTTTACATGTTTCATACTTTGTTTAATTTTTAAGATTGCTAGACTTGAAGTATTAAGTTATGGGCTATTAAATAGGGTTAAAGTTAATAGTTTTTCTATATACTTGCAATATCTTTTGAGATTATGATTCTTATGATTCAGGCTTTAGGACCGAATAAAAATTAGAAGATGGCTAGGTAAACGAAAATTACTTTCTCATATTTTTAACATTTTTTGTAATTTTGATACTTAAAATAATAGAACTTAATAACTATTTTTACAATGAAAAGTTTACATGTAGCAGTTTTGCCACATTTTATTTTAACTACACCCTTACCTAATACCTCTATTATATAATTAATACAGAAGCTGATGTAAGTTATTTAAAAAGTACTAAGTAGAGTTATTTATAAGTGAAGAAAGAGGTAAATTGTAGAATAATTACTTTTTAAAATGGCTGTGAGATTTATTCACAATAATGGCTACACAAAAACACAGATTTTCAGTTGAAGCAAATTTTTTTCATTTATTAAAAGACGAACAGCTATCATTAACAGACAACAACAAAATAATAACGTTAAACTTTGTTACAAAAAAAAAATTTCCGTTTGCCTTTCTAAATTGCACATAAGTGAAATATGTGATGCTTTTAGTCAAAATCACTACTACCATTCAGAGTGTACTGATGGTGAAAATTCGTATCTGGTTTTAAAAATGCATTTGACATGCCTCATGTTGGTAAGAAAAATTTAATGTGCTGTTTTTGGAAGTACATATAATTCGTACCCAGACGATCACTACTCGGCTTTCAAAAACAGCACATAAGTTTCTTTTAATTAACATTAATTCCAAATATTAAATTATTCTTACTTAAAAAAAGAAATTAAATTAAAAGTAAAATAAAGCCAAAATAATAATAAAAACAATTTGTCGAAATTAACTTTTTTTATAAATTTTTCAAAGGTCGAATTAAAATTTCAGTGTTTGAATTTAAATGAACTATTTTGTATCTTGTTTTATCCAGTTCTTTTAATTTTAATATTTTCACTTTAAATAATCTTTTGAGTGTAAAATTATGTTTTTATTTATTCATTCAGAATAGAAAACTACATATTCTGGATAAAGATTTTATGGGAAATCATGCAAATTTTACTTCTTCGCATTTATAATCTAATTTTAACTAATGTTTTAGCTGCGCTTACGAAGCAGCGGGTTAAATTGCTAGTTTTTTTATATACTTGAGAACCATAAAAATTATTAACATGTCATTATTAATGTCATCCAATTCAGTTTAATAACAATTTTTGAAGAAAATTAAAATGACTAAATATTAGAAAAAACTTAATGCATGACAAACTCCATTGGACACAAATGATTTTCCGTTGCACATTGTAAAACTGGTCAACCGCAACCGTTTTAAAGACAAAGTGTCCAATAAAGTAACTGCCGCTGCTGCTGTAATTGTAAGACCCAACTAATAGCAACGAGAAATAAATGAGCCCATCAAGAAATATCAATAAAATTTAATAACAATTTTACAGTAAAATTTTGTTTTTATTTTCGAAACATTAGGAACAAGCCAAACATAAAGAAAATAGGGTGGAATTGTTTAAAATTTGTGAATGTAAATGTTTTTTAAATATGGTGACAACATAATTGCTTAATTAGTTAATAGTCTTGAGATAACTACATGAGTTTTACAAATGCAGCACTAAAATTGTATTTAAACAGTAAAAAATAATAAAATATTAACCAGGGTGGTTCTTAAGAATTAAGCATTAAATTAAAGAATTTTTATTTTAATTTCGTTACAGTTGCATACAAAAGTAATTAATTTAAATTGTTAAAAGGTTGCAGCGTTAAGGAAAATTGGTAAAATAGTAAAAAAATTATATTTAAATTAAGAACGATTAATGAAGCAACTTTTGGCTTTAGAATCTCTTGCAATGGTTTCAAAATAATTTTAATAATGAAACGTTTCTTTTTGTTATTCACTGTTCGGTTGCATTTTTCCCCTTAACTTTGGCACAAAGTGCATTTTAAAGCTCTTGCACATGTTACGCTTTACATTTTTATTTTTTGCTGCCGTTTAAGTTCATTGAGTTTAATGGTGTTGCAATTCTCGCGATTTCAAGTTTTTGTTTTGTCTGTTGTTTTATTCATATATTTTTTTAAACAAATTTTTGCAGACTTTTTTGACATTTTGACGAAGAGGATATGTCACGTCACGTCGTGTTTTGCCGCACACCTCCAATTTCCGGTTGAGTGGGTTGCCAGTGTACAGCAAATAAAGTCAAATTGTAAAATACAAACCGAACATTCCGACCAAACGTTATCCACATTTACACTAACTTTCACGTAGTTACTTAGTTTACATAAAATTTTACCAAAGCTTAAACTATGTCAAATGAGTGGTGGCATTTAAAAGGGACTTATTAAGTTGAATATTCTAAACTGCTGACTTTTCTTTAAGTTTGTTTGAAAAACTTTGTTAAATCATTTAAAAAAAAAATATTTTTAAGTAGTTTTGTTTACTTTCTGTAAATTTGTTTTTTTTTTAAATTGTCACAAAAAATTCACAATTTACCCTCTGTATATACAGTTAAAAACAACAACATGCTCGTTCGAGTGTCAAACATTAACGCTTTTTTAACGCTTGACGTTTTAGTCATTTTCAGAGTAAACATACACCACACATGCATACCTGCACTTTAAAACACTTTTGCAATACATACGTAAATACTTGCATCCCTGTCGGGCATTCAATTAACTTTAAACTAACTTTAGGCTGACTATTTCGCAACTAGTGATGACTGACATTTGAATTACTTTTTAATGTTAACAAGTAACTATTTTAACATTGAAATATCTTAGGCGATAGACGGTCATCCCATTCACTACTTTTAACCTACTTTAAGTTAGTTACATTGCAGATATTTCAAAGTCACCCAAAATAAACTGTCCCGAGTTCGAATCCCACAATGGATATTTTTTTATCAAAAAATTTTTTTTTATGTTTTAACTTTTCTGAACTAGTGTGGATTATTGGAAAAATAGGCACAGCCTTGATAGGTGATCACTTGGGCCAACGCAACTTCCTAATTCTTCCTCCCATAGAGACGAGGGGAGAAACAATGGAAATGACAGAGTATCGCTGGTGGAAGTAGTTCAACCCATGTTTTCAAGATTGTCAGACTTACGCTTTTACTCAAAACAATGCATATAAAAAGCACTTCAAATAATCCTACAAAAGAAAGGAAACACACCACTTAAGAGAATATGTGTGTGTGCTCTTACTTTGGGGTTCTTCTGGCTTATTTTGCAGTCAGCTTTGTAGTAAGTTGTACTTTAATTGAGTTATTTTTGTAGTCAACTACTGTAAGTCCGACAGGGATTCAACTGTTTGGCGGTGTTAGGGTAGTGTGAGTCTCGTTCTGAATGTTTTCAAGTTGGATATGTGTAACAAACAAACAAACCAAACAGGCAGACTTAAGTGCATTGTGTAAAATTTTGGTTCCAGATTTTTAATAAACTACTTCCCAAATACACGTGGTTTTGGACAGGAGTAGGATTGCTAAACGAACAAAAAGTTAAGCCAGAAATTTTTTTTGTACTTCAAAGTTGATGGAAAGCTTTAGCTTATACTTAAAAAAAAAATTTTTTTTTGTGTTAAGTTAATGTAGTAGTACATGGCTGGGTCTAAGGGGAGAACTGGTGTTGGTGGAGGCATGTACATTGTACAGGTAGGAGTCCGGATTTCATTCAGACTTCCGGACGAATGCAGTGTTCTGCAGGCTGAATTGTCGGCGATAAGCAAGGCGGCTAACTGGCTACGGTATTACAAGATATTCGGCAGGAATATCGGGACCTTCACTGACAGCCGTGCTGCTATTAGGTTCATTACTGATGTATATTCTACATCACAACTAGTCCGTGAATGCAGGGCGTCCTAGAACTGGATGGCGGTGCACTCTAACATCACCTTGGCGTGGGTGAGGGGACGCGGGACCAATGCGGGCAACTGTGCTACTGATGCACTTGCCAGAAATGGTGCTGAATTGGATGATCGGGAAATTGACCACTTTTGTGGCATCCACCTCTCCTCTTGCAAATTTCGCGTAGATGAATATTCTTGGAGGATTGCAGGGGCTAGATGGTCCGACGAAGCCAGATGTGGAACCACTCGGAAAACCTGCCCGAGGAAAGATCCGAACCGTTTGAGGTCTCTCCTTGATCTGGACAGGCGGACGATAAGGGACACCGTGGCCGCAATCACCAGGCACTGTCGATTTGGCACCCACGCCGAAAAATTGGGACTGCCTTGGAACGACTTTTGCAGAAGCTGTCAAGGCGAAGAGGAGACTGAGAGCGTACAGCCCCTCTTGTGAGTTTGTCCGGCGCTGAAGGACATTCGAATCAGGCACTGTGGTACCGGTAGACTGAATAGCCTGACGGACGTGGCCGACATTGTCCTAACCAACCTCGCGTCCTTTATCAGGGTTAGCGGTTGGTTCGGGGACAGCGGCCAATATGGGGCGACTACCACTGACCATACAAAATAATTTTCTATCTTTCTATCTGATCCAATCTAATCTATCTTTTTCTTTTTTTTTTCCAGGTATCACAAAGGGACAGAGGAAACGGACCCAAGCACTACTTTACTTCATCACTTCCGCAGCCGCCTGTTCTACCTAACCTAACCTATTTATCTAATGTAGTAGCATTTCTAAGTAAGAACTACCCTAGTGCTTTCAAAATTTTTTATATATGCTTAACTTTAGGGTATAAATAAAGGCGAAATTTTTCGAAAAGACGGTCTGAGCTGCCTAGCTCAAAGGATAAAGTAGAGAGAAGGACCGTCAGACATTGGTATTCCAGTTGGTTTGTTCTCGTGGATAATATACCACGCCTACAGCAAATCCAAAGTAGAACGATTCACGTTTCAGTGCAAAAATTTTGCGAAAGTTAATATTGGGTTGACTAGTAGCGGAATATTACGATGCATGATAGAGTGAACGTACGCCAAGCAAGATGGGTTTCCCATGTTTTTAATAGAACTGAGAAATCCAATTTCTTAGACCAGAATTGCTTACGGCCCAGCGATCGAGAGAAAAGATTCCATTCTTTAGAGCTTAAAGGGTTTAAGGGACAAAGAAAGCAGGTTTTAGCGCCTATGCCAAGATACAGATGCAAACTTCTGGAATACAGTGTACAAAGTGATCACGAAGAAGCTATAAAGCCAAGTAGTTCCGCAACTTACCTGCCCAAAGCTCCTATTATTGATTATGTCTCACATATTTACACAGCGAAAAACAAATGTGTGTACCTCGACAGTGGCTTCACAGATTTGAATATTTCTTCAAATGCGAAAGAAGATATTCTAAAGAAAGGTAGACAAATTGGGGATAATGAAGCGCTTTGCCCAAATGAAATCCGAAAAAGTCATAAAAGTCGCAATACGCTGACGTTTACATTTGTTAGGAACAACTATGCAGAGTTGACTGAACGGAGGATACATTAAAGGAACAATGAAAAAAACAGAGACTAGTTTTGCTCCCAAAAGAAACAATACTAGCTGATGAGCCATCTTTTTGTGATTTCATCTGCCTTTTGGGCACGTTGAGCAAAGTAATGGAAAATGTAATCTATAAAATGTTCCTAAAAGAGAAAATGCAATGCAGTTTCAAAAAATTACGTTCCACAATCAATGCCATAAGAATGGTAGTGCATAGTGCATTGGATGGAATTGAAGAAGAACTGCGGTGAAGATAAGAATGGTAGTGGGCACTGTAGTGGATAGAATAGAAGAAGAACTATGATGAAGAGAAGAAAAGTACTGAGTTTTTGTCACACTCGGCACGGATACCTTGAAGATAGAGACTCAAGTTAGAGAAAATTTTTTTTAAATGGAATCAGGGAAAATGGTATTTTCACTTCAATTGCCCAAATTTTGTGAAATATTACATATATCGGAAACTACAACATCTATCGACTTAAAATTTTTACAAATGCAAATAAACAATTTTTGTCAAATTTTCGATACGCTATATTTTGGAAACTATAACATCTGTCGACTTCAAATGTTCTAAAAGAAGTAATGGCAAAATAATTCTTATTGTTCTTTTTATTAAACTTTTAATACGAATAATGTCATAAACTGTTAAAACTCTCGACCTGATGAAGCCTTCTTAATTATAGGTCTATTATACTTATAAACGTTTAAATTTACTAAAGTTTTCTATTTCAAAAACTAGAAAATTAGATCCGATGGCTGGGTATACTAAAAGACTCGGCACAGCTCAACATAGCACTCTTACTTGTTACTACTTCTATTTGAATGAAAATATTTCTTTCAGATGGACTGGGGCTCTAACCATAATTTAGAGCTGCCTGACCCCGGTAAAAGTGTTGTATCGACCCTAATTGGCTTGCTGGAGCACTGTTGTAAGGTTAATTGTATTTCGCTGTTCTTTCAATACTACACAGAACGAAAAACCGCTTTCTTGATTTTATCCAAAAATTTCTTGAAATTTTTAAGAACGATACGTACTTAAATTTTTTTCAATCAAGCCTATTCGGATTGCTTCAACAAATCAAGCAGAAAACAAACTTGATGTTTTAATATATTACTTTACATTTAAAAACAAAGTGTCTCGGTGGCCTTGAGGTAGCGCGCTTGTGTTGCAGTGCGGAAAGTCCGTGGTTCGAACCTCAGCTTCGGTAAGTACAAAAATTAAATTTTTAAATTATAAATATTAACTATTAATAAAATAAAAATAAAATATATAAAAAATCTTCTTCTTTAATAACGGTCCATAAGTCAAAAAAATTACATTTCATTTTTTGATTAATCCGTTTACGCTTCAATAAATATCTTTTTGGCTTAAATCAAGTACGGTTCCCAACCTAAATCAATCCTTTTTTGGCTTAATTGTGGCTAAGAGTAAGAAATTCGTACTAGAAAATCGTACTTGGAGTAGGAAATTTCGTACTTGATTTAAGAAAAACCGTACTTTTGACACCGCTATGGCTTGATTAAAGTAAAGTTTACTTAATTTATTCTTTGTGTGTACGTCAGCAGAAAATCATCGTTATCCTTCCCTTCTAGGTGGCAAATAATATAAATATTTTTGTTATAATTTCTTTTAAATAAGAAATTTTCTGGTCATCGTTGATACAATAAACACTTTTCAAAATTTGAAAAGGTAAAAACCAAATGTCTTATAGCAAGATGGTTTTAAGATTTTTGTTTCTAAAGTCAGTAAAGAATACTGAAATACGAGTAGTTGATTCACATATTCTTTCAATTTTATGCAGACTTTTAACAACTGAACAGCTTGCTCCTTTTGCAATCGCATTGTTTCCTTTTCACAACACAGATTTCTTGGTCAATTTGCAGCAAATCATTTGTTTTTTTTCCTGTTGGCAAAAAAGATCTACCAGTTTCTTTTTTAAACTAATTATATTGTCACTTGAATGGAATTGTTGTTTGTAAGAGTTTTGCAAAGTGGATCGGTTAGAAACATTAGTAAACGCTTAATGTGTGGCCTAAATAAGTACTTTATGAATGTAAATTCTTCTAAAGAAAATATTGAGTCATCTAAGTACAAGAGACTTTTAAAAATTTCTTTTCAGTCAATTGTGAAATCTTAATCATGACAGTTTTTTTCTTTGGGTCAAACAAAAACATTTGTTTGGATGACTTTTCTTGTTTTAAAATGGCTTTTAAAAAATGTGTACATAAATTGTAATGTTGCCATTAATTCTACTAAATGCCTAGTGTGAACGACATATTTAAAATGAAAATGTTGCCTTCATTCAGTTAAAAAAAAAATTAAATAAATAAATTCTTATTTTAATGCCTTAAAGAAAAAAACAACAGAGAACATCCCATTGGTTTTTGTGGCTTACCAATACAAGGCTCTTAGTACTACAAGCACATGTATTAACATTAATATGTGTTTATTAGTGGAAAAACAATTTATTTTTTAAAATTATACTATTTGTTAGTATAAACCATTAACTAATCTCTTGCCAAACGCAAAAATATATGTAAAGCAATATTTAAAATATTTTTTGTGAAATAATAATTTAAATAAAATGGTTAAAAAACCCATAATTCAGAGATGCCAAATCAAACAAAAAAAACTTTTTAAATATTTCTTACCAAAACATTGACTGCAAGGCCTTAAAATAAAACAAAATTAAAAATTTTTCTCGCCAACAAGCAGAACAAAAACCATTCTGTATCTATGATATAGCGAAAACAAAAAAACAATTTAAATATAAAATATCTGTTTATTTGCATTTTTGAGGATAACCGAAACATTAAATTAAGGAAAACCGGACAGAAAAATATATTATAAAAAATATTAAAACTTGACGTCAATAGCACAAATAAAATTAAGATGGAAATTAAATGGATTCGAGGGTCACGACAAAAATTTTAAAAATCCAATTTATTAAAGCTTTTAAAATAAAATTTTTTTATTGTAAACTTTTGCTAAATTATTGGTTTTTTATGATAAAATTTGTAATAAATTTTATTATTTATAAAATAATATTGCAATGTTAAAAACACATGTTAATAATAAATCAAACTTATTAATTAAAGGAAAATAACGCACAAATCGTCAAATTATTAAAATAAAAAACACAAACTGGCGCACAGTGCTGCTTTGACCTACATTGCGAGGAATAATGCTTCAGAGTCTGAGCAGTTCAAAATCCTTGGAAAATACTGTTTCAGCAAAAACCTAAATAATGACCTTAATGGGCACATTTTTTTTTTTTTAAATGCAGAGAGAGAGAGACACAACAATAGTCTCGCCATCATAGCGAAATATTTCATCTTGTCTAAGTTTATTTACCTTTTACATTGCACACTTACTTTTCCCCAAGCCATATCACTCTATGTTTAAGATTTTTCTCAGTTTTATTAAACAATTGACTATTGAATTACTTCCCAATTCCTTCTGGCTAGTTGTCCATAAAATCTTATGATCAAAGAACTAGACGTCTGCGTGACTACACTCAAAAGCCGTTTAAATACATTCATTTGTTTTTTAGTTTGGCTTTAGTTCATATAATTTCTTTTTTATTAGAAGAAATTATTATTTTCCGTTAATGTTGAAAGAAACTTTCAATTTGTTTGAAAAAAGCTGATTCTTCTACCGCTACTAGTTCAACAATAAATAAAAATTAACATACATGTTTTTCAACAACATAGTGTTTTTCATTCAATGTTAAACAAACTAAATGAATGAACCCACAACAGAAAACAAATAAAAAACAACTCGACCCGAAAACAAAATATTACTCATACATTCATAGAAATAAATACTAAATAGAATGTGTTAATATTGTTGTATGATTGGTGTAAAAAATTATTATTGAGAGCATTCGATTGTGTTTGCATATTTGTCGTTTTTGTTATTACGAATCTCTTTTCTTTGTGTATGCATATGTACTTTTTTATTATATGTAATAAATATACTATATATTAATAGGAAATTACAAAACATACCTTGAAAAATTACAATTTTTTTTAAATTAATTTTTCCCTTAGTAAAACGCGCAGTGACAAAAATACTAGTTCTCAGTTAAATGTTAAAACATTCATTAACTCGAAAAAACACCTGAACGTTTTTATAAAAAGTCTAACTATAATGAGAGTTTGCTATGTTTTTGTATTTTCAAGTGAGTTTTATACAAATTCAAAACGAAAACTGTAAAATGAATGTGTTATTCTTGTATCATTGAGTGTAACACACAATACATTCTCTCTTGTATTGTTAATGGTTTAACTTTTTTTATCTCCCATAGAATGAAAAATGTTTGAATGAATATTGTTTTTGTTGAGTATAGGCAATCAAATGAATGTATTCATGCAGAAATCTACAAAGAACACGTATTACACTATGCAACAAATTTCACTTTTTGTCTTGACATTTGATTTCCTATATATTGTTTTAATGTGTTTTGTAAAAGACAGTATTACATATATCAAACAATATCAAGATCTGTGTTTACCAATATAATTTAATTACATTAAATCTCGACAATGTAATCCCTGGTCTTCCTAGCGTTGACGCAATTCAATTTCAGGCAGTCCTAAATAATTCTTTAAGTTTTCTTGCAAGGAACATGCATGGAACATATAATATATATTGCCTTTTAAGTTTCCAGTGCCTGCGCCTAAAATACAGTGCACTCATCAGATAACTGATAGTTTTTTCTTTAGCAAAATCATGGCATTCAAAATTTTACTCCATCGAGTTGTCAATGCAATGAATTTTAGTACAAATTTTTAAATTTCGACTCGACTATAGTGCGATTTGCCCCTGATGTACCTTTCGGACAAGCGGTGCAAAGCAAGAGAAGATGATTTATGAGAATGTGTGGGTGCTTTTGACTCTGTGTATTATCTAAAAAGACAATACAATAGCATCCTGTGTTTTTGTTGTTACTTTTTTTTCATTCGCTCCCCTTGTTATGGTTTTTTGTTAGTACCTGTGTTTTGTACATGTAAACCCTAATTAGAAATGCTCTTGGTTGACATTGCTTTACGGTCAAAAGTTTAGACCATTGATAGGCAACTAATACTAATTGTTTGTTGTATATATGCAGTTTCAGATAATATTAGTTCCATATAATTGTTAGTGTAGTTTAACAAACAAGCGATAATCATTCGCTTCATTAGAAAGCTCATCTAAAACTGATAAAAATTTCTAATGCTTTGTATACGTGTAGTTAAGGTAAATGGGGAATTTGCGCGGCATTGCAGAATGCCTATTAATGCTTTAGATCAGCCATAGGCAACCAATTCATTGACACTTGCAATGCTATTTGTGCTGTTCAGTCACTTTCCAGCTTGACTTTTAGGTTGCAGAAAAACCTTTCGCGGATCCTGCGAAGAGTATTTTGATCGCCGACGGGCACATATTATATTCATGGAAAATGATTCACTTGAAGTTCATCTACAAATTATCCTACGTTCAGAGTCGTATAAGTATTATTTTACAACTCCAGTAATTCTTGTACATGTTGGTTGAAAAGGCGAATGTGTTCGAATGTGTTTTTAAAACCAAAAATAAAAAAAAAATAATATTAGTTTGTTACTGTTACTTTAAGTAATCGGAAAGAGATTCATTTAGGAGTGGAATATTAATCGGCATCGTCAATTGAACAGACCTTGGCTTACTAGGTATTAATCGTTGTTAGTGTAATTTAAACAATAAGCAATAACGCAACCCGCCTTTTTTAAGTCTCAAACAATACTGAGTTATGTTTTTTTGATTTTCCACAACACGTAAACACACGTACGTGAGTTAAGAGAAAACATAAAGGCGCGGCAGCCAGCTTTTGCCTATAACTGCATTTGACTCATCAGAAAAAACTGCACGGCGGCGGACCCTTGGATTCTAATTAGAATCTCTTTCACAGATTATTGCGGGCGTTTTTTTTCTCAAAGTTTACCTCTGTAACCATATATGGTAGTACGTCCTTGCTAAGATTCGCAACACATATTTTTTATAACAATCCTTATGTGGCTGTTATCATAGAGCTATCAGAAAGGCAGGACAAATTTGTTTTTACTTGGAAAAATTTTTTATTTTTTGAAAATTTTGAAAGATTTTTATGAATTCATACACCAAAATTAGTAATATTTAGAGACTAAACTCTAGCAAAAACTTCATTGCAAAATTGCTTTTCCAAATTCCTTACTCAGCGCTCTTCTATCTATATGGTGCTTGGAACGTTATGTAAACACTTAATACCGGACCAGCTATAAGGAAATTAGTAAAATTATCGGTGCTTCTTCGTTTATTAATTTTCTTTGGCTTCTTTCTAAGTTTGCATTTTTTTACAAGTTTTTTTTCTGAAAAACCTTTTCATATCCCTCGTACATATGGCTTGATTTTAACAATTGCCTCTCAATAGCAAAAGGAAATGTTTTAATTGAAATCGGGAGGTAAAAATTAACATAAAAAGTAATAATTACTTTACTTTTTATAATCGTGTTTTTTTTTTTCATTTGTTGGTTAACGAGACTTCTTAATACAGTTTTGTAACGCAGATTAACACTTCAAAGTACTTGATAATAAAGTTTCGCCTTTTTAGTTGTGCAAGTGCCTTGTGTGCTAAAGACAATTGTTTTCTTACTGTTTTGCATAATTAAGCAATTAAAAGTCCTGAAACTTCATCGGCTAAAAACAAAAAGAAAATTATTTTAAATTTAAATGTTTTTCTTCTTTCTTTGTCTCTCCTTTTGAATACCAAGAAATGTTGGTTGAAAAGCCACATTCACCACGAAACCTATTAAAAACAATGTGGAAAAAGTTGTTGTAATTTTTTTTTGGAAAATTTAATGAACTGCACCCAACGGCCTGTTTGCTTCAGACTTAAGTTATAAATTCTTTTAAACTGAAACGCAATATTTTCTTAAACTTTTTCTTTTAGGTTTTTGATTTTTTTTTATTTTTCCTTGGTTTTCGATTAATTTATATTTGCAACAAAATTGTGAAAATTATCATTATCACTGTGGTGCTAACAACAATTGTCTTAAACAGTTTTCTCTCATTTCCATTTAATTGCAAGATACTTTTTAATTATTTTTCTGGCATTTGGGGGTTCATCATCCCCCACCTGCACCACTTACATCTTAGACTGTTTTTAGTTTGTTAAATTTAATTTATGGGAAGATTTTCTTTTTTAGTGCTTTTAAAGAAAAGGAATTATATTGAAGCTGCTTTATATTAAAAACTAAAGCAAAAGGAGAAAGATTTAATATTAATTTAAATTTAAAATTTTAACAAAAATTTTGCTTTAATATTCTAAATATTTAAGTATTTCTTTTAAAAATTTCAGCTAATTTTTTGTTCGGATCTCATCCTTCAATTTTTCAAACTGTCAAGCTCACTCCAATATTTAGACAATAAAAAGTTATTGTGTTTCTTAAAACAATGGCAAAAGCTTTTAACCAACACATTATTGTTAATGGTTAACAATCCTTATCCTTTGTCATCCTTGGTGGCGTCTTTAAACTGCTTCTTTTCTGCTAAAGCTAAACAAAAGGGTAATGATAATAAATATTTAAATATTACAGCTTAATTAAGGAAGGAGTAGACAAAAAATCATTAGACACTTTTTGACTGTCTGTCCTTGGATTGTTAGTAAGGGAAATAAATTAACACACCATCTTAAGGATTAATAGACTGTTTTTCAAGTGAGAAATAAAAATTTCAACGTTAAGCTTTTAAGTAAAACAAGAAGTGAAAGGTACCCCTTAAAATATCTTTTACTTTTCAAAAGAAACAGTTTATCTTAGAAAGCGAAAATAAAAAAAATCAAATGTACATTTCACAAAATTTTTAAAGGATTTTCCTTTGATCCTTTATCCTTTTATCCTTTATCCTTATACTGGTTAATTGATAAGGCCATATCCACTGTATAAAATTTTTTCTAAAGCCTTCTGATATTTTATAGGATCTCAGGTGGCAAAAGTCTATCAAAATTATTTAGAACCAGTTTTTATATTAAAATCTTTCATATCAGCTTAAACAGAAGATAAGCAAAAACTATGACTTGCTTTAAAACTTGCATGTTGTTGTTTTTATTTATTGTCCAACGAAACATGCTGACAGCAATGAGAAAAATTAGAAAGTGCAGCATATCCTAAGGCGGAAAAATATGTTAGTAAAAACAAGCTATTTTATAAAAGACTCTTCTTTATAAAAATATTTAAAAGTAAGTTACTTTTTTTAAAAAAAATTAATTTAAAAAGGTCGAAGGTCCTTGTGAAAATTAACGCAATCCACCAAGCCCTATTCAGTTTATTTTAAAAATGCCATTTCATCGTTATGTTTAATGTCAAGGTTAATTGTTTTACCACAGTTGGTAAAATTAAAGCTTACGGGCATTTCCTTACATCTGTGTAAATCCCTTAATTGAGTCTAAAGTCCATAATTTTGTGATATAACCGCAAAGAGAGCTCTAATAACCCAAAATTTTTTAGGGTGCAGAACCCTAAAGTCATGCAACAAAAAAAACTGTTTTTAGAAAATTTTTAAATTCTGGGCGGGGGGGGGGGGGGGGGGGGGGATGGGGTGTGATTCATTTGCTGGAATGAAATCAGTACGATTGAGTACCAAAGCTTGGCTAATGTGGCTTAACACACTCTGGGTAACCCACGAATTTGAGTAGGCAAGATGTGTGGCCCGCTCTAATATTCAAGCTATTTGTTGCTCTCGGCTTAAGATTCCTTTTTTGCTTCCTTCTAGCCTCTTTGTTCTTTACTTGATGCCTTATTTAGTTTGAATTAGCCCAGGAGGTTTTTAACTGAAGGTGTATGAGATGCGGTGCTTGTGTTTGTCACTCTTACGCTTACCATCCCCCTTAAAAGTACTGTAAAAATAGTAATAATTTTAGAAATAACATGTTTTTTTTTTTTTTTTTTTTTTTTTTTTTTTTGTTTCATATATTTATTATTGAATCTTCGCCTGTGGCGAACTAACAATAAGTGTTCAAATCTTAAAACTAGGTAGTTAATATAAGTCTAGCCAGTGCCAGACTAAAATTTAAGTTCTCATATTAATTATCAAGCTTCATATAAGCGCAATAGTATCCCTCCTTTTCAGGCGGGTGTGCCCACTATGTTGCAGGATGTTTCGGGCGAGCGGATTTGGGTGAGCTTCCAGCTTATTTAAATACTTGTCCACATAGTTCAGGATTTCGCATTTAACTAGTGGAACTAGTAGATCCTTGTGGATGTTGCTGTTTTTAACATACCAAGGAGCACCAGTTATCATTCTTAGGATTTTGTTTTGCCTGCGTTGAATTTTTTCTATGTTGGATGCGGAATCAGTGCCCCATAATTGTATACCGTAGCACCAAATTGGTTTCAAAATCGATTTGTAGAGTAGAAGTTTACAATCAAGACGAAGCACAGAGTTTCTGCCGATTAGCCAATGAATTTGTGTAGCTTTAAGTTTCATTTGCGTCAACTTCGCATCTATATGAGGCTTCCATGTGAGGCGGCGGTCTAGGTGAATACCAAGATATTTTGTCTCGGTTCGTTGAGGCACCATATGGTTGTTAATAAGAATTGGAGAGCACGTTTCTTTGCGTAAAGTAAAAGTTACGTGGGTACATTTTTGTTCATTTATTTTTATTCCCCATAACTTTGCCCATTTTTCAACTTGGGTTACGTGTTGCTGCAATTGGTTTGAAGTCTCTTTAGGGTCTTTATGAATACTAAGAAAAGCAGTATCATCAGCAAATGTCGACGTGTGTGTAAAACTATTGGTTGGCATATCTGCTGTGTAACATGAAATAACATGTAAATAATGTTTTATATTAGTGGCTGAATCCAAACCTTATTGGCCCATTAATTACAACAGATCCCACCCAGTCGTGTATCCTGACATGTTATTTGATTTTATAAAACGGGGTTTCTTAATATAACAAATTGTGGTTTAGGTTATAAAATAACTCGACTATAACTTTTATAGTTTTGATACTAATAAATATTTAAAAAAAAAGACAACAAGACTGCGTACTTATACCAGCTCCTTGTTTTATTTTTATAAAAGGATTTCTTAAATACCGTAAACATTTGTTTAATGTCTCCAAATCAAGAAATTGAATGAAAAGGTAGTTAATCCTTTTGTTCAAAATTTTAAGGCAAACAAGGACATTTTCCTTACAATGTCAATTTTTTCCATGTCTTAAATAAACTCTTTTTGTTTTGACTCTAAAAATTGCGTGGAATTTATTTATGCCTTATTAACAAAGACAACGTATGTATAAACTTTTGATATGTGTGGCAGGATTAGTTTGATTTTGAAGTTAAACAAACTTTTGCAAGTACCTTAAGAGATAAGTAATAACATGTAAGTGAATAATAGGAGCGCATTAAACGCTTTGATGTTGTTTCATGCACCTTGCGGTATTAAAGCAAAACAACGCAAAAACTCTGTCGCATAATGAAAGAAGTTCCTCCTTCCTTAACTACAATCGCCTTAAGCCATTTAGGCAAACAAAATAGCATTAAAATAAAGAATCTTGATCCCTCTCTTTAATCCGTAATCAATCTCAACTTGTCTTTTTTGTTGACACCGACATTGTAATAAAATTGCAGCAGGTTCCTTGTTTCATAATTTTTCTCATGATCATAAGACTTGTTCAAATGGTATCATTTACTTATAGAACTAAGATTTTTCATTCGCAAATACTTTTTGAATGACAAAAGGTAAACTACGCAATTCTTTTAAATTTTCTCAGTAGTTACGACTTTATAAACAACAAAAAAAAACATACAAAACAGACAGCAGCAAGCAGTAGGTATAAATGACAAATTTTGTTTTTGTTGCATTTTTTCCGGGGTCAACCCATCCATCTACTTCTTTGCTAATTTTTTTTGAAACAATTTGGCTTTTTACATACATTTTTGTGTTTGTGTTTTCTTTTTGTTGTTTTTTTTCCTAATGTGTCCTTTTTCCTGCCATTATCTTAAATGCCTTAAGAGGATGAGTTATTTGTTCAGATTTTATTTTTGCTTAAGCTGGGATAACAATAATTTGTAAGACATATGAACATACATGTCTACACACATTGTCATGTTAAAACATTTTTAAAATTCTGATGGAAGTGTTTGAAGCACCTTGCATTAGGTGTATGATGAAACAAGGTCTAAATTATTAATCTCTGATAGGAAACAATTTTTTGTAAGTAGTTTTTTTTTTAAGTTTTACTTATGTTGTGGAAAACTATGTGGTAGAATTTATAAGGGAACAAAAAAATTATTGTTAAAAATTTTTTTTCAGAAAGATGGAAGGAAGTGTTTTTTTATCATAATTTACTTGGAGTGTATCTGAATTAAAAATGATATGTATTTTTCCAGGAAGTTGGTATCTCAAGGCCCGTTCATACAGTTAAAGTTTTAAATAAACTATAAAAAGGATAAAGTTCAATTAGCACTAAGTTCTGTACGCACATTGTTATCAAATCGAACCCAAGTACTCATGTTTTTTTTTGCTCCATCGTGTGGCGTAAAATCTTTTTGATAATAGTGACCCAGTATGTACCAATAGGCGATCCTGGCGCCTACGTTCTAAGCCACATCCTCTCGATATCACTAACAGGGATCGTTAATATTTTTGATTCACCTCGTCAGACCGTCTAGTTTTTTCTAGTTTTTTAAGATTGGTAACTATCTTGGAGTGCACGCCACTAACTCCATGTGTCTGGGATATTGGAACACGACCTGGAACAAGAATGTTAGCCCTATCGCGTGTCACAATGCGAACAAAAACTGTTTCTTGCGGCCAAAAGTCAAAAAACGTAGAATATGAAACAGAAATTTTTGGATAGGGGTTGCCGTGGTCGCTTATTATAAATCCATTATCATCGCATTCGATTCGAATCGAAATTACACTCGATCGATCGAGTTGCCAATGCTTTTAGTATAGAAATTCTATAAAGAATTTTTAAATTTCGATTCGAATCGAATGCGACGATTTGGCCCCTGAATTTGAAATAACCAACATAATTTATGGCTCTATACCCAAAATGCCTACGATATTTGTACGAGGCTACGTTGTAAAATGAACAGATCATGTCCATATTCAGGGAAAAAATTTTGTATTTTTCTAAACAAACGTTGCGGGAACAAAATTTTTTTTAAAACTACATTAAAGGCTCAGATATGAAAATCTTAAAAGACAAAAAAAGTTACTCAATAACTTCAATTTTGTTTAAAAAAATAAAGACAAAAAAGTCCTGATTTATATCATTTTCACAATTTGTTTTTCGAAAAAGTTTTACTCAGAATTTAATTGTACTGACTTTTTTCAATTTTAGCTGCATAGTGATTTTTGTTGCGATTGATTGGCTTGAATACGAAATCTTCCAAGCGTTTTTAATGGGCGCATCTTATAAATGATCTTTTTCAGACGACAGTGTTCTGTTCACGCGAAACCTTCATACAAACTGAAATTTTAAGGGGCACTTGAAGCAAGGAACCTTACTATGACCAAATTTTATCTCCTGGGGTATTTTAAAGCCAACCCCATGACTGAAAATCCTCGATTAAATATATATAATTTTACTTTTGGCTGCACTTGGGGGGATGGGGGGATCTTTAGCCGCACTCTGCAAGTTTTACCTAAAATCACTATGGTCCACCATATAGTAGGGCACGTAGTAGTTTCCATTCCCCACATTCCTGTTTACCTATTCCTTTATATCTGACTTGAGTTTGTGTGTTTAACATCCATGTCCATTAATAAATCTATTTCAATTTCTTTTTTTAATGGCAACGCCCTTTTTTCTCTTCTGGCTGGAGTAATGTTGATTTCTGCTTGGGCTGTCGTTTTTCAGTTATAGATTTTATGCGTCTGTTTGTACCAAATTTTAAAATATGACTTATAAAATAATTGCCATTAATATGCAAGCCAATTTACCGATGAGCATTTTAAAATTGGAAGCTGTGGTTAATAGCTTCTTTCTTTGATCTCATAGTTACCCAATAGAATTCTAGCAATATGCGTTGAATAAATACAGTTTTCCCGCATGGCTTGATAGTTCCGAGTTTAGAAGCTTTGCAAATGTGTACAAAGTTTCAAAAAAATAGGTGCAGTAGGAGGAAGGACCCGAACTGACAGTTAAGTTTGTGTGGGCGTGGCCCCGCCTACCTTTTTAACATCAGTTCATTTTTTGGGCTTACGCTTACCGTTAAAAGTATATTTTCGATTATGATAATTTGTAAATAAAAAAAATTGTGTTTTTTGAAAGGCTTGAGACAAATGTAACAATTATGTTCATGGACAGAGTCATCAAGTAATTAGATTAAACTTTAGGTTAAAAAAAAATTTTATAATAAAAATATATGTAAAAAATATAAAAATATATGTAAAAAAACAACAAAATTAAAAAACAATCATTTACTTACTTTAAACGCCGACCCGTACTTCAGCATGCAGGATAATGATAAATATATCATTACCTTAATACAGAAAAACCCTAATTCGTATTTTTAAAGTCGGGGTTTTTTGGCTGATTGTGAAATTTTCTGCTCATTATTTATCGAAATAAGCAAAAATCTGGGCGTTTAAACAAAACGCGAGCTAGAAACTTTCTATATTAAGGAAATAATATATTTTTTAGTTAGTCTAGTATTAGAATATGAATTTTTTGTTTGTAGAAAAAAGCGGAAAGGGAAGCCTACTTTTCTTAACCTCTCGTCTTAAAGCAAAAAATTTCATAAAAGTCTTGTAAAACATAAAATAAATTTATTTTCTTTAAATAAATTTCAAAATCACCCACTTACACTGAATTTATTTTATCTGGCATTAGTTTCTTTATCTTTTGTCAACCTTATTGATTTCTTAAGTATTTTAATCGCATGGTCGATGCATCAATTTATTTTTGTTCCAAAAAAATTAATTCATACAGAATCTACTTAAAATGTTTTTTTTCGCTCTTTAAAATTCACTTAAAAAATCTATTCTTATGGAACAAAAAGATAATTGCTACCGTTTGCTAGATATTTCTTTATCCCAGATTTCCACATATGGACAGACAAATATATTGTTCAAATATAAATACATAAATGTGTATGTATAAACATATGTATGTACTTTTGCATGTACATTTCTTTGTGAAAAGTGTCTTTGTAAATTAAAATTTGTCAACAGTGAAAACGATTCATTCATGTTCTAGTTTTTTTTCCTTCTTTTTTTGTGATTTTTGCATTGAAATATTTTGTCTTTTGGTTTTTATGGATGTTTATGAAATGAATGTCATTGATTGTTTAGTTTTCATGTAAACTGCAGTTTATGTTTGGTTCTTTATGAATGAACTTTATTCAATTAATGATGAATCGTTTGCCGATTGAATAAAAAATTTGTTAAATAAAAGTCATGGACTTTATGGAAGTTATGGATTGGTTTGGAGAAAGTAGGGAAACACTTTATCTTTGTTTTTTTGGACAATTATGAAATCGCAGAAGGTTTTTTTAGCATTAAACAAAAAACTAAAATATTTAACAAATATTAAAAAAAAGTTATTATTGAAAAAAATTTTTTAACCAGTTAAAAAACTTCTAATTTTATGTGAACAAACCTATTATTAGCATTGTATGTTTTGTAACTAATTTTTACTTAAATTTACATTAAAAATTTTTTTTTACAAACCCTCTGATATTTTTTACTTTTAACCCTACTTTAAACCTAAGTCCCTATGATTTATTTACACATAATTTTATTATCCCAAAAATATCTTTAAAATGCACTTGAAAACCTATAACACACTTCACAAATAACATTCTCTAAACACACAAATTTAAAGTGTTTAGACATTCTATTTAAAAAAATATTAAACGAAACTTCACAAACGAAAATAAACAAATTTGAAATCATAGAAAATTTTCAATTTTAACAGAAACTAAATGCCTTAATTTTTAAATAAAACTGCAGTGGCACACGTTCTTAGTCCTCTTTCGTCTTTCATAAAACAAATCACTAATAGAAAAATACACCATGTTCTACTTGAAAGTAATTTAGCGAGTGCCACACATTCAAATCTGAACACCCCTTCCAAACTCCTTCTACTTAATAAAGACACACACAACTCTGATTAAATGATTCTATTGATTTATAGAAAAATCTCTGGTTAATGACGCTTCAAAAAAAAGAGGCGCGTGTCAAATATTTTGTAGAGAAACTTGTATTAACAACAATAACAACAACAGCAGTCATCAAAGTGGGGAAAACGAGGAGGAAGCCAGCGATAGTCTTGTGCGTTTGTGACAATTATTGGCAACAGATGTAAATTATTGAGGCCCACCATAAATGTTTTAAAATTCAAAAGTCACGTACATAAGTGTGTTTAACACAAAACAATATAAAAACAAACAGAAACATTTTTGTTTAAAACTGAAAATTCTTTAAAAATTTTTTTTTCTTTTTTTGTTCAAAATTTGTTTGTTTTATCTGAATAAAATTAATTTAAGGGAGCAAAGAAAATTTATTAGTTTAAAGTTGAAAAGTGAAACAAGGTGTTAATCTTTTATTAACTTAACGATAAAATGTGTCATAAAAAAATTAAAAACATAAATATTTTGAACGGAAAATTGAACGTGATATTTAAAATCAACTTTTAGAATGACTAAGTAGAGTAATATTTGAGCAGACTTGCATTTGTGTATAATCGTTTTTTAAAAATCTTAAATATAAAGTTGACTCTATTTAAAAATTTTCTTATTAATGAAAAAGAAAAATTTAAATTTAATAAGAAAAATAATAAAAATAGTTAAAAGTGTTATAGATATATAGTTAAATAGACTTTTTGTTATTGATTTTATACTCTTTAATTTTTAAATAAGTAAGAATTTTTAATTCTGTTAAGGAATTTTAGCTAGACTTGCTTGGTTTCAACAGTTTTATCTAAGACGTAAACCATTAGAAAATATATAAGATTTTTAAATTGGAATTGCGGCTTTACAAAAAGCTGAACTTTATGCAAATAGCAAAATGATTTTAATAGCAGTAGGAAATCTTTCGCCCTTAAGGCCTATATCTATATATATATAAAGGCATATCGTTATTGACTGACTGACTTATTGATAGAATCAAAATTTAAAATGTATTTTATGCTATCAAAAAACTTTGACGATTTTGGCAATTTTCTAAATTTTACACCTTAAGAATTTTGGACTCTGAATGGTGAGATAAAATAAAAATTATATTTTGATACTCATAAGGTCCACGTTGTTGTTAAAAAAAATATATATAAATACATATTAGCTACTTTCTTAAAATTTTAACTCAAATGGGCCAAAAAAGAGCAAAATTTTTATATTGGTACTTTTTAGGTATTCCTGTATTCTTTGCAACTTCTGAAACAATAAATAAACTTAATAAACAAGTTAGCGCGCTATATTCGGCTGTGCCGAATTTTATATACCCTTTACATTCGAATTTTTGTTTACCCAGTCACCTGATCTGTAAATATTAAAATTATTTATGGTAGGCTTAAGTGCATTGCTATAATAGTTTTCGAAACAGAAAACTCACAACATTTGAAAAATTGTATCGACTTTCCTATCTTTAGGGATACAAAATATATATATTTTATGGTGTCGCAAAAGGATGTTCAAAAATATTACAAATTTGTATTCTTAAGAGATAAAATTATGTATGGTCCTTTTAGGGAAATTTTGTAATTATTAAACCAATTAAAATTAAATTATTATTAAAATTGCATTCGGCAGGTCTTACAAAAATATTAATTATTAAATATACCAGTATTTTTTCAAATGTTGAACCCCAAGGGGCACGAAAAATAAGAAAAAAAAACTTTTTCGATCGGGATAAAAGTTAGGCAGAAGTTATAATATGGTCTGTTTAGATACTTTTTGTAATTTTAAAGCCGCAAAAAGGAGAAACATAACCTAAATTGCATTTGACAGGTCTTGATAATATATAATTGTTGTGAAATATTTTTTTAGTCTTGAGCCAGTTTTGGCAACACTGGTATTTTGGTATTTTTTAAAATCAAGAAATTTATTCTTGAATATTTCTAAAATCTTTTTTGAAATTTTTAAGTACGATCCGTACTTATGTTTTCTTAAATCAAGCCTATTCGGGTTGCTTCAACAAATCAAGCCCTGGTTGGAATCTCAGCTTCGGTAATTCCAAAAAATGACATTTTTAAATTAAATTGTAAATTTTGAGCATCCGTAAAATAAAAATAAAATATAAAACTCTTCTTCACTTTAATTTAATTAAGCTTCATAAGTCAAAAAAATAACATTTCATTTTCAGATTAATTCCTTTTACGGCTTAAATCAATCTTTTTTTGGCTTACATCAAGTAAGGTTCCGAACTTAAATCAATTTTTTTTTTGGATTAATTGCGCTAAAAGTAAGAAATTCGTTCTTAAAAAATCGTACTTGAAGTAAGAAATTTCATACTTGGTTTAAGAAAAACCGTACTCACCGTACTTTTGACACCTCTATGGCTTGATTTAAGTAAAGTTTGCTTAGATTATTTTTTGTGTGTACATATATATCTCAAGAATCCCTTTTTGGCCATATTTTTACAATTTCGGACCCTACAAAGTAAACAAAAGTAAAAATTATATTTAGGTACTTTTTGGGTACCTTTTTTTAACATCTAAACCAATAAATATAGAAACTCAATTACAACTGGGCTCAACTTGCCTTGAAACATTTAAAAAATGTTTGGTACTTTTTGAAAATTTTTTACCACATAGAGTCTAAAAAAGGGCAAGTATTACAGATTGGTACTTTTATGGGGTTTTAACCATTTTTTAAGACTATGTGCTTGGAATATAAAATTAGCCTTCTTCGATCCAACTTATTGGGCAAAATGTACTTCCTTAAACATTTTTGGTACTTTTAACCAGTTTTTGGAATTATAGGTCCACAAATATCAATTAACGACTTTTGAACCATATTCAGGTTAAGTCATTTTTTTAAACAATTTTTGTACTTTTTCGCAGACTTTGATGTTATAACTCTTGAAATGTAAAACTAAGGACTACGAACCCAGATTGAGGTTAAGTGTCAATAAGGTAATCAAAAAGTACTCTTTTCACATTTCTTACTAAAACAGCATGATTTTTGCTTATAACGACCACTAGAAATCTGTAACAAGTGTACCCTTACAAATTTGAGTTTTAGAAAGAATTTTGACGTAAAGACGGTGTTGTGTAAAATTTTTGTCAAATAATAATAAAATAATTGTATCAACTAATTTAGATTCCCATCATTTTTATTATCTTTTCGGGGTACAACAAAAAATATCTTTCAATTGTTTGTTGTAGCTCCAATACAAATGGCCTCCCGGAATAAGCATTTTAAGCTATAACTGTCTTGAATAGTCCTCTGTTTACGAAAAATTGCGAACAAAAGATGCCTTTAGATGTATGCGTAAGTATTTTTAAATAGAGTTTGTCCTACAAAATTTCAAGAGGGCTGAAGTACAAAAACTTTCTGCAGTAGATAGACGTCCACCATTTAACCATTAGCAAAAGTCACCTTAAGCTGCGATTGCAACATAAAATATATTTTGGTGTAGGGTATAATATGGTAGGTATGGCCGACTACACTTTTCCTAATTTTTTTCTATTGCTTTGTTCAATTGTAGTCTAACATTTGCATTTTGTATAATTACAACCAAAACAAATTGACTTCGCTGTTAAGTCAGTCATAAACATCTAAATTAAAATTGTCCCTTTAGACAAACTGGCTGTTAAGCTGTGCAACTAGAAAACTACAAGTGTGGGACTGATTCTAGCGTTACAATTTCCTCGCAATAAAGCATTTAAAAAAATGCTGAGTTTTAATATTGTTGTAACCATGAAGTACTAAAGGTAAATAAGATGTTAAAAAACAAGTTAAACATTTGCCAGGTGTTTTAATTTCAGCCAATAATAATCTATATTTCTCTAAATTGATTTAAGAAATATCAAATAAATCATTTTGTAAAACTAAAGAAAAAAAAACTATAGAACTACAAAATATTTATCAAAGTCATTTACAAGCAATGACAATTTGTTAACTGTTTAATAACAATACGATTATATTGTGTCAACAAATTTCTAGAAATCATACAACATATTTGGTAATTCTTTTGAAATTAAATCAAACACCGGTACCGCCTCCTTTTTTTTAAACCAAAGCAAATGTTTTTTAAACAAAAAAACGCCTTAAATAAAATAGAATTTTTTTATAAAAAGAAATATTCTTTTATTTCAAATGTTTAGCACAATCTACTAAATTATATAATTTTTTTAAAATTTTATTAAAAATGTCAATTTTCTATTAAAACAAGATCAAAATGTTGCCGCCTCTTTTTTTAGGTTTTGGCAAAATTCTAAAGACCGTTTTCACAAAAAAAAACCTGACTTTATTTAAGGATATCTGTAACTTGATGTCTTTGTTTGAACTAAAATTAAAAGGGACTAAACCAGGTTGTTTAAACCAAACTAAAACAACTCACTATTGAACAATAAAACATTTGTGCACATGTTTGATTCAGGTTTATTTAACCAAAAATGTTTCATTTTTATTCTAAAACAAACAAAAAAATTTTTTGTGTCTTTATTAGTGGGGTTTTGTTATCCTCTAAGGTTAAGGGTGTGATTCCTTAGAACCATTTTGACATCTTAATCAATGTAAAATGCACAAATGCTTTTGTACAATCAATGACATTATTTTTTTAAATGAATCAATACAATTTTAAACTGGAAATTTTTGGTGATTCTTTTATTTTTAATAATTTAATTTTTTTTTCAAACCTGATTTTTACTTCTTCTTTTCATTTGACAATTTAAAAAAATTAATTTTGTGTTTTTTTTTTGCTTTCTGTCAATAATTTTTTAGGTTTTGTTAACAGGACTCTTTTCCATTGTGTTTAATGTTGCTCTGCTGCTTTTGTTTACTAAATATTGTAAAGAAGTTATACAATTTTACAAAATTTATTTTTTTTTGTTTTAATATCAATAGAAGAAAATACAAAGAAACTAATAGACAGAAAGGCGTCTTTTGACTGCAATATATCGGGAGGAAGTCTGAATTTTTTTAAATTAATTAAAACACGTACAATGGGTAAAACAAAAATTTAAAGTTTTTTTATTACTTAAAATTATGATAATTAATTTTTTATTTATTTCTTGGTATATATACATAGGTATGCCTCTAGGTTTTGTCTTAGTGTGTGCCACTTGAAATCAACACCTCAATAACCTTGAAAAGTCCTGAAAAGAAATAAAAAAGTCCTTTGTGGAATTTTCAACAAATTTATTTTATTCTATGATTTTAAAATCTAGCGCAATGAATTGCGATATATTTTATCGTTTAAATTTTCTCCTTACATATCCTAGAAGAATCCCGAGAACGTGTTCCGGGTTTCTCGTCAAATCCCTAAACAGATAATATTAAGTAACTATTCTTACCGTGATCTTTAGACCAAAGGCTCCCTCAGGCTAATGAGCAACCTAGTGTCTGCTGAGCTTAACCCCTTGGGAATTATCTCTAGCTAACCTAAAGTTACTTTTATATTTTCACTGAAGCTTCACCATGTTGACCACCCATTTTCTTATCCTCCCCTAATAGTAACCCATTGATGGCCTCACAGTTTCTTCTTAATATGTCAACTCCATGGCCAAATCGCTACGACAGAGCTTGTCAGCATTTTATTGCCAACTTTGCCGCAGTCCCCGGAACCCAACATATTCTGACGTGAAAGAACTTCGTAATTCAACCAAGAACCCCTTTTGCAGTGACCATGATACAAAGAACCAGGTAGTCTCGTTGACCCAGCTGATTAGTGCCAAAATGTCAAAATTATGTTCTTCCTGTGAAAATAAAACAACAAAAATTATTACTCATCGTTTTTTTTCTATGAGCTGTTGTTTGACACTTGTGTACTAATTTATACTTGTTACAGGGACGAGATTACCTGATTAGTTGTATCATGGCAGTGTCTAAATATCCGCGACTTAATGCAATGCGTCTTTAAGGCCTTAAAGATTGAGGTCTTACATTTCCTTCTAAAACTAATTTCTTTGTCTTTATAGGCCGCCTAGTTTCCCAGTCCATACTTAAATCTTTAAGACAAATATACTTTTTTAAAACTGATTCCTCTAATTTTTCTCTGCCAAACTTATCACCCATTGAGCAATAGGTGGCATCAATGACGCTAAGTGAAGCACATCTTTGGACCTTAGTGTAACACCCCTTTTTTACTGCCTCCTACCGATAAGTTTGAATCGATCATACAACATTTGTGCGATTTCAGTAAATTACCTTTGGTTGCAAGCCCCATCTCTTTCCTATAAAACTTTTGCTAGTTTTGTACGGGGACTGTTAATAATAATTATTTTTAAATTTTCAATGAAAGAACTCATGCACAAGTAAGCATCGGAAATTCAAGTGAAGTATACCAGATGGTATTAAACTAGATTTTTAAAAAATCAAATACTTTTAAAATTTTTAAATTGCATTTATTGTCAAGAAATAATAATTATTTTTTGATTTTTATTTATTTTTTTTTGTCAAGAAAAAATATTCTTTTTAGCAGAAATAATTGTTTTATTTTTAATTAATATATAAATAAAAAAAACAATTATGGTTATCATAAATGATTTCTATAACAATTTTAAAACAATATTTATATTTGCAAAAAAAAAAAAATAAAAATTACAAAATAATTATTATTTCTTGACAAAAAAGCATAAAAATTACAAAATAATAATTATCTTTGATAAAAGTTGCTTTGAAATTTTTTTTTGCATAATTATTACAGTCACTGTTTTTGTAGTAGTTGACGCCCGTCTTTACATTCTCCTGTGTATTTTCCCTATGTAAGCGGTGGCTATCAAAAAATACTCTAAGGCATTTTGCTTCACATACTGTCTACAACCCCGACCCATTGAGTGTTAGATTCTTAAAGCCCCGAACCTACGATTCCTCTTCAACAGAGTTCCATGTTATCAAAATTAATGCCTGACCAATTCTATTATACCAATAAGCAAGGCCTGAATTGCAACATTTTTTCTTTATTTTCATATAAAATTTCCAAAATAATTTTTCAAAATTAAAAATATCAAACATTGCATTATTTATGATCCTAAAAGAATTTGATTTTAATTTATATTCTTGTTGCGCTGTCTGCTGGCAAAACTAAGGGAACGCCAAATATATCAAAACGCACATATTATTCCATAATATACACAAACACACAAATACAAACACATACATCCATATAAGAGCACAAGGATTGTTTTTAATATCCTGGCCATTTTTATTTCAAACGTAATGCCTCTTCAAAAAAAGAAAATCGAAAACTTAATAAATATCATTAATGTCGTTGTTTGAATGTTGCTTTGTTATTGTAAAGGATGACACCACCGCTATCATTAACGTTAGCGCGGCTCGCAATATAAGTACTTTGCTCTCATCTCTTACCACCACTACCACTACCACCATTATTGTTATTATTATTCTGGTTGTTAAGATACAAGTATTAGTGTATTTCAACTTTTTTTTTGTGATTTTTGGAGGGTTTGTTGGTTTTAAACTATCAAATATATAAAAACCCAAAAACATAAAGGGTCTCTAGTTGATTTGTTGTTGTTTGTTTTGTTTGATTTTAATATCTACTTCATATTCTTAACTTCCGTGCATTGCACAAGTTTTGAAATTGCAATGGCTGCCTTAAAATACGTTGTTGTCATTATTGTTGTCGTGTTTGTTTTTGTAATAAAAGTATCTTTTTTCAAACAACAACAGGAGATTTAGGCATTAAATTCATAATCTTGATAACAATAACAGCTCGGCAGATGATTGGCGTGAGACACAGTTCCTTTTTTTTTTTAATTTTTGGCTGATATCTACACAGATTTCAAAGTTCTATGGGAATGGGAAATAGTTGTTATTTTGTGGGAATATTTTTTATTAAAAAAATTAAAGTTTAAATAAAAATCTATTTTGTTTTCTTTTAAGGGTTTTATGAGTGTCCCAATAAAAAATAGGGTGTAGTGTTTTTGCTATGTTTTCAAGGCGTGGAGTCATGGAGTATTTTCAAAATATATTTTAATATAAGCTTTAACTATTTTACATTCTTTTTTTTCATATAAAGTATTATTTAAGCCTTTAAAAAGCTCGGCTAAAGGCAAGGACTTTAAAATAAACCAAAAGCCTGGTATCGAAGTGATACCCAGAGCTGAGGAGGAAAGGAAATCGTATAGTAAAAAAAAGGCTTGCATCAGCTAGTCTGCATCATCTGGGTATATGAACGCACGCTCTATGATTGGACCCTCAGCATGACGTGGAAAAAGTCTCCTATCCGCCGATTTAAAGAAGCTATCTAACAATGTTCGCTAAAGAACACAAAAAAATTATGTCAGCATCGAAACAACTTGAAAGATCCTGTTCTCAAATTGATACTCTTTTTTATAGCTATATATGTGTGGTGGCAAAACGGGATGATTTGGTCCAGGGTTTTTTGAAAGAAATATCATTCCCAAGAAATATGGTCCGGTCTTTCTTATGGGGGAGCATAAGCGCATCAAAACAAGTGGTTGGGTTGACTTGGCCATGTCGGGCGAACGGATACATATGCAACACCCAAAAGCGCAGACAAGGAAGACCAAGACTGCGATAAAAGGATCAAGTGGGAAAAAACAGCAAATCCTTGGTTAAACAAACTTAAGAAAGAAAATACAAGACAGAAGGGTTTGAAGGAAATTAAAAAAAAGGCCAACACCAACAATATATTGTAGAGCTTACTTAGAAAAGTAAGGAAGTAATTTTATATCTAAATATTTTTTGGAATTATATTAAACACAAATTTTTTGGGAAAATTAAATCTTGAGATTAAACACATAGTATAGGGTGTCTGGTGGCAATTTCATATTCTTAAATACGATTATTTCAAAAACTAATAAGCGGTGCAGAGGGAGGGTGACACCATTAGAATTATAGGTTGTGCAGATTTGTCAGTCACGATGTAGCAATGTGTGTGGATGCAGAGATTCCGCGCAACTTCTTCGGCTATGAGTTTCCTACGGCCAAGGCCAAGTCGATCTTCAAGGACTCCCAAAAATATTTAACTGGCTGAAAGCAGGTTATGTTAGAATCCGCGTCTTTCAATGCGAAAACTTGTATCCTCACTGGTACTTCCGAGCGATTATTCATAAAATTTAAGAAAGGATCTGAAATTCCATCCTTTTAAAATTCAAATCGCTTAAGAACTGAAAGAAAGTGACTTTGATTTGTGCAAAAATTTTTGTGAAACGATGTTGAAGCGTTTTGGCACTGTGTATCGAATTTTTTGGAGCGATGACGCTAATTTTAACTTAAACGGCCACGTCAACAATTAAAACTGTTAATAAGCTCAATGGAACCAAGTTTACTGAGGCGTGTGGCGCAGAACACAAGGTTCCGCTATGACGTTATCTTAAAAAAATAAAATCCGCATTTTAAATTCTATCGTTCAATGCTCCTTATAAAACTTTGTGTCCATTATTACGTGTTTAATTTAAGTTAAAAAATATAAATCTGCCACCAGACTGCACAAGGAACATAGGGTTATGTCAGTTCCACAATTAATTATTTTCTATTCGAGTTTGCTAGCATCGGCATATTCTCAAAGCAAATTTATTTTTTTCAGACTTAGCGTATATGTATACATTTGGTCAACTGGCTACAAAATTGTCCAGGCATTTGCCTTTCGCTTTGCTGTAGGTGTTGCCGTACTACCTAAGCCCTGTAAAAGGTTTGTACAGTGCTTAAAGAATTAATATCAAAAAAAGTGCTTAAGAAAAATAGTCCAACATTTTTCTATTTTTTAATTTTCTTTGAAAAATAATATTGTAAGTCAACAAGTAATAGGGTAAATTTTCAAAGTTATAGCTTTCAAATTTAAAACAGATTTTTTATTCCACGATTTGTGATATTTCACGCAACTAATAACACAAATGTTAAGACAAAATTATAAAACCCATTTCTTTATTTTTATTAATTAAAAGTTAGTTTAATATTATATCCTCATTTAAAGAAAGTTTTAAATGTCGGTCTGTCCACCTGGCAAAACAAATTTCGGAAGCCTTAATAAACATCAATGAACATCTGCATTTGTCAATTTTTTGTTTAACAAAATTCATACCGACCTAGGAATTGCATATATCAAAAAGTTTACCACAGAAATAATTTTAACTCATTCTTTTTTAATTCTGTAAAATACATAAAGATAACTTTGAGAAAACCATGCAGATAGCATAGCATTATTCCTAGCCACTTCTGGCGAGCTAAGTCTTGGGTGGCTTTTTGCAGTATTTTAATTAACTTCGAAAAATTTTGCTATAAATTTTGAACAAAATTCCTTTATTTTTTTTTATTATTTTTTTACTCACCTAAGTCTTAGAAAATAACAAAAAAAATCACTTAAAAAACAAAAAGTTGACATTTACGATTTTTCAATGAACTAAGATCATTTGTCTGACATCCATCTGGATTTAATCATCAAAAACTCACTTGTTTGACAAGACACTGATTTACTGTTAAAGATCATTTATTTATATAAAATCTGCCAAATAAAAAAATTGCAGACCTTAAAGGTAAAAAGAATTTTTTTGTAAAATTTTCTGACACAAAAGGCGCGTACACAAATATTTGCTCAATTTTAATGTTGATTTTGTTAGAAATAAAACACCCCATCATCTTAAGCAACAAAATTAAAGATTTTTTTATATTTTTTTCTAGACCTAAAGTCTGCTAAAGTAAACAGTTCCTTATTAACACATTAAATTCATTCACATTTTTTTTTTAGTTTTATGTTTTGTGTATAATTTTCTATTTTAGAAAAACTCAAAGATCTATTTCACCCCTTACCAATCATGACTTACATAAAAAATGATCTAAAAAAATTTTTCTTTTTAACAATGACACATAAATGTTGACATCTTTCTTATTGTCTTTGATATAAATTCTTTTTAACAAGATCAGTTCTTTTTTTCTTTATATTCCAACGAAAAAGATTGTCTTTATGCCAGACAAAAAGGAGTCAGCTTAAAGAGCTGAATTTAAAATAGTCAGCCTGGCTTTTTACTTTCATTTCATGTTGTTATTGTTTTAATATCCTTTTGTTAAACTTTTTAGTTTGGGATGTGTCCTTTTGTTGCCTGTTTACAGTAGAAATTTAATGTTTTTTTCTTTTCGTTTCTTTTGTATAAAATCAGTGAATTGAGTTTCTATAAAACGAAATAAATGACAGTTTTCATTTATTTGTTTTTGCTTTTAATTTATATAAAATTTATTCTATTGCATTGTTTTCGTTGTTTTTCTATGGGTTTGTGCCCATTTGGTGTTTTGTTGCAAGGTTTTGTATAAGTTTTGTACTTTTTTCTGTGATTTATAGTTTTTTATTAAAATATTTTTGTCGTTAATTTTAATGTTCTATTGATCATATATACCAATATTACAATCATTGGATTAGGTCTGTTTTTTAAGGGGCTTCAGGTTGTTAGAGGGACAAGTACAGATGCAGATATTTGGCACGAGAATTCTAAAGTGATTTAATAATATTTAGCATTAAGAAGGAACTTTAGAAATTATGTAATGAAAGGGACATTTAATTTAAAAGGTCATTCCCAAAAAAAAAATTTAAATTAAAGTATGCTTCGAATACTGACTTTGTATGAAAATTTCTTTTAAAGAACCGATGTTAAATTCAAAAAAAATTTAAGACGTCCCAAATTCATAAGTCTAAGACTTTTAGAAATTTTCTAATAAAACCCCGATATAAGTCTGTAATGTAACTGATTTTACAACTTCTACTTCTATAACTAAACTTCCCACGTTTTCGCTCCTTGAAATGCCAAAAATTTACAATAAAATCTTTTTTTTCATTCAACCATTATTTTTTAAAAGAGGAGGCATTACAAATTTATTGCAAATAATATAAAATAATGTAAAATGCCTTTTCTTAGCGTAAAAAAAGTACATATCGCTATTGTAATGACTTTCGATACGCTTTATTTTGTTAAATTGCTAATTTTATATGCGTCATATAGAAAAAAAAATCCGCATAAAATCGCAATCTTAGAAACACCAATACATAAATACATATTATACACATTACATGTATGCCCTTATAAGTATGCAATAGTAAATTTTCTTCATTCTTTATTGAGCAACCATAGCAAATTTAAATGTTCAATTTTTTGTTGTGTATTGAACCACATCTAACCCCATCGCATTACTATTTTTCCAAACAGATTCCAATGGTAATTTTCAGCTGTTTATCTTTATTTTATAGCAATAAAGATGTAGTATGTGTGTGTTTGTACAGATTGAAATTTGATTTTCAATTGAGATATTAAGAAAATCCTTTACTTATACATTTACGTTCTCTTACGCAGCAATAACAATTTATTATAAAATATTGGTTTTTAGATTTAAGGTTTATTTCAGAGGGATTTTGGTTAACCCGATTTAAATGAATTGCCTTCAATACAAATTTATGTGGCAGATAATGCAAAATTATATAAAATTAGCAACTAAAAAACTTTTGTACATTTGGTGTTTAAATTTAGCGCTGGAATTAGATTTCAAATAGAGTGATTTGCCTTAAGATAAATTTTTATTAAATTTTAAAATTTTTGACATCTTCACTAACATGTTTCTTTTATTTTCGTTTTTTTTTTAATATTTTATTTTCTTAACGTTTAAAATACAGGAACTGTAACAATTATAAAAAAGGACAACATAATATCATAATTTTCGGATTTTTAATTTTTTTTAAAAATGATTATTTTTTGTCAAAAAATAATAATTTTTTTTTATTTTTATTTGTAATTTTTTTTTTGTCTTTTTATTATTTAAAAACAAGTAAGAGCGCTATATTCGGCTGTGCCGAATCTTATATACCCTTCACATTGGTCTTTAAATATACCCAGTCGAGTAATTTTGTACTGAAAATAATATAATAAAAAACCTTGTGCGAGTTTTAAAGCCCATAGAAAAAATAACAAAATTTTAACGTTCGTATAAATAATAGAAAAAGATGTAGAAGATTTGAGGTCGAGAGTTTTAAAAGTTTTCGACATTATTCATATTTAAAGGTTAATAAAACTTATTAAGTGTTCTAGTCCCCCTGCTCTTCTCCATCTTTTTCTCCAAAATGTATGAATTATTTGATTATTACTTTTTGTAAAATACTCGAAGTCGATAGCTGTAATAGTTTTCCAGAAGTAGCGTTTCGAAATATTTGATAAAAATTGTTAATTTGTATGGGAGCTACCCCTTCTTCAGCCCCCATCCAAAAAATTTTTTCTTAAGATCGTAGCCCTGGATGTCCAATCACTTTCTGTAGAACACTTGGTTTCGATATCTGTTATAGTTTCCGAGTTATAGCGTTTTCATACAAATCGTTAAGTTTTGTGGCAAGAGTGACTATACTTACTGAGATATATAGGGATATATGCACGGATTTTGTCCTAAAAAAAATGGGTTACTTTGGGTTTTCGCTTATATCTCGGTCAATAGTGAACCGATTTTGCTGATTTTAAATAGCGATTGTTAGCGGGATATTTCCAATAGTTTGACACCATTAACTGGTCTGTATATTTTTATTTGACTCCGGAAATTTCAACAGACTGACAGACGGACATCGCTAAATCGGCTTCCCTATCTATAAGGATCCAGAATATATATACTTTATGGGGTCGCAAATGAATAATAAAGAAATTACAAACGGAATGACAAAGTTATATATACTCTTTCACTATGTGAAGGGTATAATAAAACAGATATTTTAGCAAAACAAAAACCAAAAAAATATATATAAAAAAAATAATTTTTTTTTTGTGAAAAAATTGGAATTCAAATATTTTAAAAGCGCTTGATTTTCAGAAATCTAGTTAAATACCATCAAAATGGTGTACTTCAATTGACTTTTTTAAACTTCCTTTCACAGCCCTTTCCTCATGGAAATTTCAAAAATAATAATAATTTACAGTCCCTGTTAAAATATATTTTGAAGCATTTTTGCCTATGCCTCCTTAGTACTATTAAATAACATTAATTGAATTATGTTTTGGTTATTGAAAGACTCCAATATTTTCTTTGTTGTGCTGAATCGGGAAACAGAAGCAAAACAAAGGCTTAAATTCATTAATTTAATTGTTTTTCAATGAAACAATAAAAAAGATCTCTTTAACTTTTTAAGTTTGGCTTATTCAGCTCTTGTGAATTTCGAAGGCCATAAACCTCAAGGCCCCTATAGGGGTTTTTCGGTAACTAGCCCCTAAGTTTATATTTTAGGAATTTTTAATCCAAAAAAGAGAGGGAACCATTTAATTTAAAGAGGTCCCACAGAAAGATTCCTACTCTGTTTTGGACTCACTATGCTTATATGAAACTCATAAGTTAGTGGGTCAACAAGACTTAATTAAAACTTACATTTGAATTTACTTACTAAAATCAGTAAAAGATTTGTGCAGATAAAATGACCTGCCAAAATGGGTTTATATTTAACAATGGTTTTCTCTTATATAAAGTAAATTTAAGTCAGATTTCGTTTCAACAATCATAAAAAATTAACGGGAGTTAACAGGATTTTCTGATAAGGCCCCATTGTGTGAGATTGCGACCGATGGGGGAAATGTCTATGCGTGCTCGAAAGAATTGTTTTTGCAGGTGATTCAATTAATTGTTATTTCTGGGAGTGGGGCTTATATGGGCGCCCAGGTATTTTCTTAAGGCTTTTGAAAAAGAAGACCCTAGGCAGTCTGTTCTAAGGCATTGGTAGGCAATATCTACACTCGGCGCCAATTTTGTCTTTAAGTTTCGCACGTTCACAGTTGTTTAATAGATTGTTTGCACGCTTAAGCTATTGTGCAACAATTTAGTATCGATAAATATGCTCCTTTAGAATTCTCGAAACAGGACAAGATCATCAGTTTGTTTGGCCACTGGAATTCTACCTGAAAAACACTTCTCTCATCAAAAAATTTTAAAGGCTCTCATATATCCAGTTCTTGACAGAAAACTGCAGCTTCTACCCCTGCCTCCATCTACCAAGCAGTCGAAAAAAACTGTATAATATGAGGCCAAGGCAAAGACTCGCCAACTAGTCGTACTACCAATATTCACACTCCGCATCCAAACGAAGCTCAGTTTCGGGAGGATACAGTCACTGCTTCAAAACAATTTTGTTATGTCCACAAAGCTTCTGAGTAAATTGTTGTCCTGATGACCCCGAACGAGTCTCAGACTTTTGTGACCAGATAAGTAAGTAAGGATGCTGCGTTTAACGCTAGTTATACAAAGTCCTGTAAGCCAGTTGCTTGTGTTAAACTTGCTTTTCCAGCATGGACCACCCCACAAGTATCTTTCGGCAGTCTAGACACAATACGTAAGATTTTACCTTAGACCCCATGTTTCATCCAGTTTTTTTGCATAACGATCAATGCCCTCTACAATCGGCTTGTTATCTCATATTTTCCTTCATATTGTGCCTTCACAACAGCTTACTATATAATATCTAGGTAGCTTGTTAACCCTACGAATATCCTGGAGTTTTTAAAACTTTTAATACAGGAATACTAATAAAAATTTTTGAATTTCGATTTCACTCAAAAACTTTCCAATAGCAATGGCTTTGTGGCAGTGTAGTCGAAGCTAATAATAAACCGATTTTCCCCAACTTAAAAAAAAACTTCATCCACGGGCCGAAAAGTAGTCATGTTATCTTTAAAGATTCGGTTTTGTTGACATATATATGCTGAAAAAGTTTAATTAATGACTAAATGCATAGCACCCGTATCAACGTGGGCATAGAAAGAAAAAAACTTAAATAAACATGGATAAAAGGTGTTTGCGTCCGGCGAGGGCTCTCATGGGTAAAACTCAACAGAGGCAGCCACTTCTGTTTCTTTAGGATATTGGGTAAGAAAAAAGTCGATTAACCATAAACTTATGAACGATCTGAAATGTATTTTATTGACAGAAAATACAAGATCCCGGGTTGCTTGACAGTTATAAATTTTATTCGGCAACATCCTCTAAAAGTAAGCCAGGCGCTCGAAGCTTAGCGAACATCTAGGCGAAGGTCCAGGTAACCGCAATCATCATGAGCTAAGCTACCTAATCAATAATCAGTGCCGGTCTATGGAAAATAAGAAAAAATGGTGCTGCCGGAATAAGCTGGTCTGCAGACATAGGCTTTCGTTGAAGAGAATGTGGAATGCTCTTCCAAATTGAAATCCAATATCTTCAATAAAATTACAAAAAAGAAGAAGAAATTTTCTTTCTTAGCACCTGTAGTCAACAAGGAATATTATGGAATGCTGAAAACGCAAGATATAAAAAACAATCATCATACAAAAATATTTTTATAAAAAATACTTTAATTATAAAACAATGTTTCCCATAGAAAACTTTCCTGTATATTCAAAAAAAAAATTGTTAACGATGAGTACGACCATCAACTAGAGCAGCCTCATATTAAAGACAAATAAATCAAAAATTAAATTTTTATTAATTTATAAACAAACATAATCATGGGAAACTAAACGTGGGCAAATACTACATAACAATATTCGAAAGTAAACAAAAAAATTGCCCATTAAATCATATTTAGTTTATAATAAAACAAGTAAAACACAAACAGTGCACTGAAATGAAGAAAATAATTTCATAACAAATTTTAAAACAACTAAGAGAGGCGCCAGAAAAAAAAATCATTAAAAAGCAAATCCCTATAAAAAATAGGTATCTGTTAGGGAAGTAGTAAAAAGAGTTAATGCAGCAGTTTTGTGCAGGGTAACAATGGTTGGGAGGAAGAAACCATAAAAGCCATAAATGCGTAAACGGTGGCTAAATCGTTAAATCAATTGCTCGTCAACATACCAAATGCGTATAGGTAGGGGTTTCAGGTCAGGGAATTAAGGGAAAATAAACGTGGTAGAGTTTCTTGTACTTTAAAATATTTTTTAGAGGTTGACACATTAGTGTGTCATTCAGAAAGAGTTTACGGTACTTGATAACTTTAAAAATTAAAAGCCTTTCAAGTTAAACACAATCAAGAATTGTGAGCTATTGAGTGCATTAATTTTTTGTTTTGAGCAGTTTTTAACTTATTTATAATTAACTGAAACCCCTTATCTTTTAAAACAATAAACATTTAGTTGATTTTAAAATAAACTAATTTATTGCTGGAGTATTTTCCGTCTTATTTCTTTTTATTTCCTAAACAAAAGTAGAAAAAACAAGCAAAACACTAATACAAGATTTATGGCCCAGTTTAAATAGGTATTCAAATCAATTTATTTTCAAATACATTTACGGGCACACATGTACAAACTTAATCATACACAGAAAAAATGCAAAGTTGATTTGAATTAAGAAATTTGTAATTTCAATTAAATTTGAATTTATTCTCAGCCTGCAACAAATTTATGGTATAAATTAATGAATTTATAAGTTTAAAAAGTTTACTTTTATTTTGGATTCAATTAAGAAATTTAATTAATATGTGGCAAAATATTTACCAAATTTTTAATTATTTTAGTCAAAAGTATTAGTTAAATTATTATAAATTCAAAGAAAAATATATTAATTTATATTTTAATTTAAAATAAAAATTTTATTCTATAACACAAATAAATATACATATATTTGGTTAATGTTTAATTTATTTAATATTTTCATTCTTAAGTTAATTTAATTTAGTTTTACCTTTAAATACAACTAATTTTGGTTTACATTACCAGTCTCAACAGCGACTCCGCTCGAACCTGAGACCTTATGTTTGTTTATTCAACCAACGAAGCATTCTCTGAAATGGTTAATATGAATTTTATTTCTTTACCACTACATTACAACTAAACTCAACACAACACATTTATACTCAACACATCTCAACAATCATAAGCAAAATCAGAAAAAAGATAAGTAAGAGCGCTATATTCGGCTGTGCCGAATCTTAAATACCCTTCACATTGGTCTTTAAATATACCCAGCCGAGTAATTTTGTACTGCAAATAATATAATAAAAATCCTTGTGTGAGTTTTAAATCCATAGAAAAATATACAAAATTTTAACGTTCGTATAAATAATAGAAATATATGAAGAAGGTTTGAGGTCGAGAGTTTTAAAAGTTTTCGACATTATCCATATTTAAAGGTTAATAAAACTTATTAAATGTTCTAGTCCCCTGCTTTTCTCCAACTTTTTCTCCAAAATGTATGAATTATTTGATTATTACTTTTTGTAGAATATTCGAAGTCGATAGCTGTAATAGTTTTCCAGAAGAAGCGTATCGAAAATTTTATAAAAATTGTTAATTTGTATGGGAGCTACCCCTTCTTCACCCCCCATCCGAAAATTTTTTTCTTCAGAGCGTAGCCCTTGATGTCCAATCACTTTTTGTAGAACATTTGATTTCGATATCTGTTATAGTTTCCGAGTTATAGCGTATCGAAAATTTCATTCAAATCATTAATTTGTATGGGAGCTACCCCTTTTTCTGCCCCCACTCAAAAAATTTTTTCTTTAAAGCGTAGGCCTTGTTGCCAAAATACTTTTTGTATAACATTTCATTTCCATATCTTTTATAGTTTCCGACATATAGCGTATCGAATATTTCACACAAATCATTAATTTGTATGGGAGCTACCCCTTTTTCTGCCCCCACTCAAAAAATTTTTTCTTAAGAGCGTAGCCCTTGATGTCCAATTACTTTTTGTAGAACATTTCATTTCCATATCTTTTATAGTTTCCGAGATATAGCGTATCAAATATTTTAAAAAAATTGTTAATTTGTATGGGAGCTACCCCTTTTTTGCCCCCACTCAAAAAATTTTTTCTTTAAAATGTAGGTCTTAGCGTACAATTACTCTTTGTAGAACATTTAAGGTCGACGGCTGTTATAGTTTACGAGATATAGCGAATAAAATATTTGTGCAATTGTAGGAAAAATAATTCCCCTTCCCCTGGTCCTATTGGAAAAAACTTTTTCCATTATTTAGGTGCCTTCTTTAGGAGTATCCGTGCCAAGTTTTGTGGCAAGAGTGACTATACTTACTGAGATATATAGGGATATATGCACGGATTTTGTCCTAAAAAAAATGGGTTACTTTGGGTTTTCGCTTATATCTCGGTTAATAGTGAACCGATTTTGCTGATTTTAAATAGCGATTGTCTCCAGGATATTTCTAATAGTTTGACACCATTAACTGGTATGTATCTTTTTATTTGACTCCGGAAACTTGATTTCAACAGACGGACAGATGGACATGGCTATATCAACTTCCCTATCTATAAGGATCCAGAATGGGGTCGCAAATGAATAATAAAGAAATTACAAACGGAATGACAAACATGATAAATACCCTTATCACTATGTGAAGGGTATAATAAAACAAAACAGAAAAGAAAAAAAATTAAAATATTAACAAAGAAAAAAGAACAAGAAAATAAAAAAAAGGTTAAACCTGGCAGCTTCTGATACCAGGGCTGTGACTGTAAACACTAGACTACAGAGACATTGCATTTTCGAATTCTAAACTCTGGCTTATAACTTGGTAAAATTTTGGTTCAAATAAGCGTTTAAGTTTGTTTTTGATTTTCGCATACTTAACTAAAAGTGTGTTGCACACTTGCAAAAACGAGGATACAAAAACGTTAAACTACGGAACGTCAAAGCAAAATTATTGCTATTGTAAAGAAGTTTTAAGTAGGCATCACTGCTATTAATTAATATTTAATAAAATCTATATACTGTACTGGGACAATTAAAGTATTAATAAAGAATCTGTTTTGGTTTCCTAATAAGTTTGTTGGTCGACTAAAATATAAAAAAAATTTTTTTCTGTGTATACAGAAAATACACGAAGCTTAAGAGATAAAAATAACTCTTTCGTTGCACCCTCCTTAAAATATAAATGAATGTATGTTTGCTATAAATGCGACTAAAGTATCTATTAGTTATTTTGCTTTTTCAATTTTATATTTTAAGTAGCAGATATATTTTGATTGTCATCAATTTTCTTAAGTGACATACAAGTGTAGATGCGTGAGTGAGCGCTTACGGAAGTTAATTCAAGTACTTTAAAAATCTTGCACTTTTACTAAAAATATTGCAAGTTAAAACCATTGTCTATAGGATTTATACACATTTAACATTTATTATTATAAAAATCGACATGTTTGTTTTTAATAATAAAGAAAGGTCTTAACAATTTTTTAATTTAATTTATTTTAATGCAAAAATGTTCAAAAATTTTCTTTATAGAAAAAAAAAAACAAGTAAGAGCGCTATATTCGGCTGTGCCGAATCTTATATACGCTTCACATTGGCCTTTAAATATACCCAGCCGAGTAATTTTGTACTGCAAATAATATCATAAAAAACCTTGTGCGAGTTTTAAAGTCCATAGAAAAATATACAAAATTTTAACGTTCGTATGAATAATAGAAATAGATGAAGAAGGTTTGAGGTCGAGAGTTTTAAAAGTTTTCGACATTATTCATAATTAAAGGTTAATAAAACTTGTTAAATATTATGGGATGTTCTAGCCCCCCTGCTCCTCTCCAACTTTTTTTCCAAAATGTATGAATTATTTGATTATTACTTTTTGTAGAATATTCGAAGTCGATAGCTGTAATAGTTTTCTAGAAGTAGCGTATCGAAAATTTTATAAAAATTGTTAATTTGTATGGAAGCTACCCCTTCTTAAACCCCCTCCCCCCCCAAAAAAATTTTTTTTTAAAGCGTAGGTCTTGTTGTCTTATTACTTTTTGTAGAACATTTTAAGTCGATATCTGTTATAGTTTCCGAGATACAGCATATCGAATATTTTATCAAATTTGTGCAATTGTAGGAAAAATACCCTTTCCCCTGATCCTATCTAAAAAAAAACTTTTTTATTATTAAGATCCCTACTCTAAGAGAGTCTGTGCCAAGCTTTGTGGCAAGAGTGACTATATTTACTGAGATATATAGGGATATATGGACGGATTTTGTCCTGAAAAAAATTGATTGTTTTGGGTTTTCGCTTATATCTCGGTCAATAGTGAACCGATTTTGCTGATTTTAAATAGCGATTGTCTCTAAGATATTTTTAATGGTTTGACACCAATAACTGGTCTGTATCTTTTTATTTGACTGCGGAAACTTGATTTCAACAGACGGACAGACGGGCATGGCTATATCAACTTCCCATCTATTAGGATCCATCTATTTATGGGGTCACAAATGGATAATAAAGAAATTACAAATGGAATGACAAACTGATATATACCCTTATCACTATGTGAAGGGTATAAAAAACGCTTTCTTAAATCCAGAATTTTATTCTTGAATTTATCTAGAATCGAACTTGAGTCTTTTATGTAAGACCCGTACTTAGGTTGTCTTCGTCTATTCGGTTTACTTTAAAAAATCAAGCAAAAAAAACTTGTTGTTTTTATATATATTTTAACATGTAAAACCAAAGTGCTTTGGTAGCCCAGATGACAGTGCGCTGGTATTGCAGTCCGGAGAGTCCCAGGTCCGAGTCCCAGATCCGGCAAGTGCAGAAAAATTTTTTTTTAATTATTGTCAATATTAAATATGTATAAAACAAAAATAAAATATAAAATTCTTTTTCTTTTAAAAAGCTTCGTTGGTCAAAAAATGAGTTTTCATTTTCATTATTAATCCATTTTACCCCTAAATCAATCCTTTTAAGGTTACATCAAGTTAGGACTCGAAACTAAGTTAATTCTTTTTGGCTTAAATGTAGCTAAAAGTAAGGAACTCGTACTAGATAAATCGAACTCACCGTCCTTTTGACAACGCTTGGGCTTGAATTAGGAAGGGCATTCTAGATTTATTTCTTTGTGCGTAGGTAAGGTGGACTATTTTTAATTACATCTAGTTAGACTAGAGAATATTAAAAGCGGAACCTTTAGGCACTTTACAAAAGTGGTTGAGAAAAGACAGTAAAATCTGGACATATGCAGCATCCTTTGGTTGTTTGGGCCCTTGTTTTGAGTAAAAGCGTTTGATGTAATTTATGAGCCATAACAAGATACCTTAATAGGTTTCTGTCAGTCTCAACGGATTACTGAATACAAGTGGAACATGCATGTTGACTCGAAATTTCTCTTCTTAATGACCACTGCTTCAGTTGTAAAAATATGAAAAATAGGAAGATAGCTCCTTCAACTTCTCTGCAAATATTCTGGCTGAGCTATCGAGGACATAGATTTCCGGCTGGTTATATTATTGTGGCACTGACGTGCATTTTGCTTTATATGTTAAAATTCCACTTAGCCACAGGTTGCGTCTGGAATTTCGAGTTAAAAAAAATTACAGAGATGATTCATCTGTCAAGAGTTATTGACATATCAAAACGTGTTCATTCTATACATTTTGTGACAGCTTGCGAATAAAGCAAACTACAACGTAAACTAACCCATAAACTAAACGAAAACAAATATAAAATCGAACAGCTTTCTGTTATTGAGCATTTAATTTTTAAGGGCGAGCATAAAATTGTCTTTTATAATCATATAATTGATGATGTTGGTGAAGGCTGTACGCCCAGCAGATATCAGGCAGATAAACCTAAAGCTCACACATTCAATACTTTTAAAATATTTTCTTCATTTAAGTGGTAAAATTATCACAATCATTTAATATTCTGTTTGTCATGCTGATTCCATAACAACTTGATTTAAATTTTGTGATTTTTTTATACCTTTTTTTAATTCTGTGTCTAAAACCGTAACAGGTCCTGATAGTGATGTGCGAGAAGCTCTGAAAAAGTTACATTAATATATAGATAAATATTAAATTATTTATCTAACAGTTTTGGCTGAAATTTTAATTAAAAATATATTAATTAATTGATTTATTTTGCTAATCCTCTAGTAACCAATATATGCTGTTTTGAATTATGGTCGCTATACTTTTAAGCCAGCCCACCTAAATAATAATCATTTGCTGTGTTTTTATTGCACATCTTTTGCTTAAGCAAATGCGATTTGATTCACTTCATTTTTTTTCTTAATGTTGTTTTCAAATACTGACGACAACGACATACTTTTTATTTTACACCATTTCCCATTTCATTAAAAAACAATACGAATATAGTAGAGAAAATCAGTTTAAAACTGGAATATAATTTACATGATCGTAATTTTAACATTTAACGTTAAGTTTGGTGCAGAAGAGTTGATGCTCACTTAAGGTGTATACTAAATGAAATTCAATTAAATTATTTTAAACTTTATGGGAGTTTTCTTAATGAATTGAAAAAATTTTTTAAATTTAAAAATAAATAATTTTCCCAACTACTTCAGCTCAAAATTTTCTATCAAATTTTTTTTAGTAAGAAAAGGTGATTAAAAATGTAAAGGGCATTTCTTCTTTATTTAGTTTGGAAATGGTGTCCTATCATATCATATTCATGTATAAATATTTTCTCTCTATTCTTTTCCAATTTATTTTTGATATCTTTTTATTTTGCCATTTTTTATTGTTGTTGCTGTACTTTGAGCCACGGGACTGATTGAAATTCGCGGATAACCTGAAATGGATTTTTCTTATCCACAATTGCTTTGGTGGCAATTTCATCAAAGATTCACAAACAGAATACATTTACGAGAAAATGAAACGATAACATTTTAGTATTTATTTAAATGTAAAAACGCTTGTTTCCTTATAATTCGCTTCTACACACACACTTCGGCATATCAAACTAACAACATCTTATAAATATTTTTGCAATTCCTAAAAGGCAAAAGGAAAAAAAAACAAACTAAAAGAAAACGATGAAACCCCAGTTGTAAAATGTCATTGTGGGCTAAAGAAGCATTTTTATTTTGTTTTGCAAACGCCTTGAACAGCTAAAAGCAGTTGGTTGTAGGTTTATAAAATAACTTGGGAATGTGGCAGCGTTATTGGTAGTTAAATTCAACATTACTTGTTGGCTTCTTTGTATGTGTGTGTGTGTGTGCATTAGCTATTGTTTTCTAAGGCTGTCGCATAAGAAATCAAATTTAAATGTTATTTATACACAATGTGTGTATGTGTTTGTATGTGTGTGTTACACACTTCCATATAATAAATGGCAGATTTTTAAGATATAACAAGGATTTTATTTAAATAGATACTCGTATTAGCTTTGAAATTTATTCATATGGGAGTTGTTTTCATTGTCATATAAATCTTGTTGAAACGATACATCATCAAGTCTGGAGATATTTTTTAAATTATTTTCCTTTTTGAATACAATTTTCTTCAAGGTTATTAAGGCAAACAAAGTAGTTAAACATTTATATTTGATGGTATTTTTTGCTATGGCTTTAAGTTAATTTAAAGACGTTTAATTGAGGCTTTTTGTTAAGGTGTTTTTATAATTAAGATGATTCGTAATTATACAATTTTAAAAGTGAATCATACCTTCTTTAGTAATACTTTGGTTATTATAAACTGTAACTTTTATGGTTGTGCTAGTGTAGGACTCTCCATTATTTGTAAATATCACCGATAATAGTATTTTATACTCATTTGGTGTTGCTCTCTGATTTGTGTGTTACTTAAAAGATTTTCGAACAATGATTTTTGGCTTTGGGTCCAGTAGTATTTGTGACGAAATTATTGCAAAGGGGCCTTCAACTTTCAATCTGATGCCGTAGTCAACATTTAAGGTGGCTTTTAAAAATAAAAAAAGATATAAAAGTGATCCTGCAGGTGGTACTTAATTTTATAACTGTGGCGTCTGCCATAGCTGGTACTAATGTAAATATCGGCATGAGACGTGTTTTTCTTGCAACAAAACAGCGCACATCGGCAAAGTGAGTAAATCAAGGACAGCTCAATGTTCAGATCATACGATTAGTAGTTACTACTGCTATTACTGAACTACTGTTCGGACCTTTTTTAAAATTAAAGAAAGTTAGAGAGACTCTATCATATAAACACATCCTACGGGTGTTAATAAATGGCAGAAAACTTGCAGTGGAGATGGACACGGATGCCCCATGCGGCATTATGTAAAAAATCTCACTTTAACTATTGATAGGTAAACTAAACGTACTATTTATCAACCGGAAATATACACCAAACATAATATCAATCTTATGGTCAGGTGGCGGTAAACAATAGGAATATCGATGAGTTCAGTCGAGGGTGAACTCACTAATTCGTAAATGAAATTGATTTAAAAAAACTTCCTTCCCCGTCGAAATCAATTAAAGTTATGAAAATGGACGTCCCACATTTATCGCCATTGGAAGCATAGCGTCTGCAAAGTCTGCTTCTTAGCTTTAAAAATATCTTTGTTAGCGATGCCGGTAAGCTGGATGTGTCTTCAATTAAGTTACATTTAAAAGTAGATGCCAAGCAAGTTTTGCCATAGCAACGCAAATTTCAGGGGCCTTGAGGGGCTCATATTCCTCCGAAATACAGAAGAAAACCCCTGCAGGAATCTACATGAAGTTTTATTTCTTCAAGTAAGCACCGACAACGCACGTGGTTGCCAATGACAGTAAAATTAGAATAACACGTAATTTTTAATAAATTTCAGGATAATTATGGATGAACACCCCATACCTAAACCAGAAAATATTAATAATTAAATAAAGGGTCAAAGTTGTTTTTCCATTGGGACAAAGCAGCTGCTTATTTTTATTTAAATATTGAGGAGGAGTTAGCACAGGCACTAACATCAACCACCCCAACATATGCGTTAAGGTGACCCGCCTGAGCTGTTAACGGAAAAACAGATATAGCCGCAATCTGGTAGCACGCCATAAAATCCACAAAAAAAAGCCGGGAACAGGTAAATCGGGCCAATGTATGCCAAAACGAGAGATGAGGCGACCTGGGAACGCCGCCTTCAGAATACCAATTCTCTTCCTTATTCAACATTCAACTAAAAATATTTATTTTTAAAATATAAACTTCATACTGTTTTTAATCAAACTGAATTAAATATTTTTAGATGTTTTGTTAATTTTCATGTATTTACAAGAATATATTTTCTATTTATTTATGGCGCCAAAACGATTTGTAAATATTTTCAATTCACTTTGGTTTTGAGTTTTTATAGCCCAATTTAAATTTGAAAAAAATTTTATGTGAATCAACATATTTTAGTTTTCAATTTTTATGAGTACTAACTGAAGATGAATAATAAAATCTTCTTGAAATGTTTTGTTTTTCTTAACTTAATTTGAATTTTTATTAAAACATGTGTTTCTCTCCAAAATTAAGTAATTATAACACATTTTAGAATTTGTTTTTTTCTCTGTTGCGTTTATGATTTGTTTATAATTAATTTGTAGTTTATTTTTATGATGCTGGGGCTAAACATTGTGTTTATGAAAAGGATAAAGTTTTTGGTTTAACACCAACAAAAACACCAATAAAATACAACTATGGCGTCATAAATTAATTATTTTTTTTAGGTTGACCTCATCTAAAGGGTATTTTAACGCATTTTGAGATTTATTTACATGCTGGTGTAAATCAGAACTATTTTTTTTTTTATTTTTTTATTTATATAAACAACAGTTCCCATGACTAAATTTTTAATTTTTGTTTTGAAATATTTTTAAAATGTTTTAAAATGTTAAAAGAAAATACAAATTTTTAATCAAAGAGTGCTGATGAATAAAATCCGTAGTTGGTTGCGAACACGCATTTTAAATTAAAATTAACACTCTTTCAGTTATGACTAATTAAAAATTAATTCTGTCGTACGTCAGAATAATAAGCAATTTTTTTAAAAAATGTTGTTTCTACAAATCTTAGTAATTTTTTAAAAAATAATTTTTAAAACCAAAAACTTTTGAGAAGTTTCCATTATAGAACTTATAAAAGAGTGTTTTTAAAGCAACTTTTTTTAAGTCAAAAATTGTTCATGTAATTTATAATTTTATTTTTTATATATAAAAATGAATATGCTCTAATATAGAAAGGCCCTACTTCGTATATTTTAGGTTAGGTTAGGTAGAACAGGCGGCTGCGGAAGTGATGAAGTAATAGTTTTACAGCCCACTTGGGTCCGTTTCCTCGGCCCCTTTGTGATACCTGGGGAAGAAAAAGAAGAAGAAAAAGATAAATTAGATTAGATCAAATAAAAATAAAGATAGAGAGATAGAAAAAAAGTTATCGCGTAAGGTCAGTCGTCCCGTTCTGGCCGCTGTGCCCGAACAAACCGCTATCCCTGATAAAGGACGCCAGCTAGGCCAATGTTGGCCACGTCCGACAGGCCACTCAGTCTACCGATACCAAAGTGCCTGAACCGAATGTCCTCCAGCGCCGGACAAAAGCACAAGAGGTGCTGAACGCTTTTAGTCTCCTCTTCGTCTTGATAGCTTCTACAGAAGTCTTGCCAAGGCAACCCCAATCTTTCGGCATGGGTGCCAAATCGGCAGTGACCAGTGATTGCGGCACCGGTGTGCCTTCTCCTTCTCCTATCCAAATCAAGGAGAGACCTCGAACGGCCTGGATCTATCCTCGGCCAGGTTATCCGAGTAGTTCCACACCTGGGTTCGTCAGACCATCTAACCCCTGCAATTCCCTGAGAATATACATCCACGCGGAATTTTCAAGAGGAGAGGGGGATGCCACAAAAGTGGTCAATTGCCCGATCATCCAATCCGGCACCATTTATGGCAAGTGCATCAGCAGCACAGTTACCCATACTGGTCCCGTGTCCCCTCACCCATGCCAAGGTGATGTCAGAATGCATCGCCATCCAGCTTAAGGATGCCCGGCATTTACGAATATTTTTTAAGCCAAAGGTTTTGTTTATTTCAGTAAATACAAAATACAACAAAATTAGAAAAAAATTTTTACTTATCAGATACGAGTTAGGGTCTTTCTATATTAGGGTAACGATATATTAAACTTCATATAAAAAATTTTTAATAATACAAACTTCTAGTGCTTCAACCATTATTTGTTAACTTTAATTTCAAAATCATTAAAGTAAACCATCAATAGAATTTCTAAAGCATTATTTTCTTAATGACATTTAAACTAAAGACATGTCATAAAATACGCCTCTTGTGTATTGTGTGTATTAAGGTTAGTTGTGCTAAAAACTCTTTTGTAAGTTTAATGATGATTATATTGGCAAATAGAGTCTTATTTAAAATTTATATTGAAAGTTTAGTTTTCCCTATTTTCCAAACAATTGACTTTGATGTTATTTGCAAGAAGGAAAAAAAATACCAAAAGTTCAAAAAAGAAATACGTGACGTGACATGAAAGAACAATTGCCAGTGGTACTTGAAAGCATTTGTATAAGTACATACATAGATACATACATAAATACATATGTAATGCAAAACCTAGCTGCTGTTAAAAATGGAATAAAGAAATACACATCGTCGATATCATCACGCAACTTTAAATTTCCCAAAACAAAAATACACTTCTTTTAAACAGGCCACAAAAGCATTCGCTTGCCACTAAACCAGCCGAGACCTTGTAAAAAACTTTATAGTTAAACCCCTCTGCCAATTTTTATATTCGAACCATAATGTGTTCAATAAAAGCAACAACAAATAATGGCAAAAGTCAGCTTATTAGCCTCATCTGTGACATTACACATCATTTGCTGTTTTTGGTGGTGCCCTGCTTTTATTGTATTCAACATGACTTGAAATTTAATAAGTTGCAAAAATAAGAAAACAAAAGCGTGTGGGTTGTCGTGTGGCGTACAATACGAGTCAATATAAAAACAAAAAATTATAGAAACAAACCCTGTTTATCCTTTTGGTTATGTTTGCTCTTAGAAGTTTCGCTATTACTTACTTCTATATGTCTAAAGGATGTTTTTGTTGCTGTTATTACAAGAAGGATGTATTTTAAAAGTGTCTTTGAATTGGGTTATATAATTTAGATTTTTAACACACGTGAAACCCTTGCTACACTGAGCACCTATCTTTAGAGCCCCGATTAGCTAGGACTGTCTATTAAGTATACGAGCAGTTAGCTTGGTTTTTCAGATAAGATATGAAGTCAGAAAATTCCATCGTACCCGTATAGTCCTCCAATGTTACATACATTCAGAATGGCAGACTTAATCAAAACTTTTGAACAGTTTTTAATAAAACAAAGAGAAGCAATAAGAAATGGTAACCGGATAGCTCCAGTCTAATTGATTTGATGTTATGAAATTAAGGCGGCCCCAAATTTTCTTTGCAAATGCTATATTCACCAGCTAAATACTATCACCCCTCCCTAAAGGTAGTAAAAACTTTGTCACCTCAAAGTCAAGAAACCACCACATTAACTTCGAGACTCTTTCGAAGGGTTATTAAACCAAACCATCATTGTCCTGACCGTTGCTCAGAAGAGTCTATGCACACGTTTAAGAACTGAAGTGGAGCGACCCAAACTTCCATTGACTTTTTCATGGGCAAGTGAAGCGATTTCTTCAAATTCTTTAACTCTACTGGCAGGTTAATTAGTTACTTGAAACGGAGCTTCATGGTGGAGCCGACTATCGGATCTTCATTCAGACTACAAAACCAACCACTTCTTTGTAGTTCGGTTTAAAATCTTTTCAGTAACTGCGCATTAGTAAATCCTTTAAGCTTTTTAAAAGCTTTCAAATCTGTTCTGAAGTGATTCACAAGGGGCCTAAGGACGTTCGGGTGGAGTTAGACTCCTATCTCTATCTTAGTGTGGCTTCCAGTCCACAAGCGCAGATTTTGCTCCTTTAGAGAGAACAGTTTCAATTTTACTAAAACGAGGAAGCTCATTTTATTGTTTACCAGACATGAGTCTGATGTGTCCATTAAATGTTATAAGCTTGACACTCCCGATCCCATTTGTTTTACACAAGCTTAATAATTTAATTTTTAAAGGCACAAGCTCTTTATATTGCTCTAAAAGCCTTGGTGGCTTCGGTAAAAAGAGATATTTAAGATGTACAGCTTATTGAGCTAAATCGTTCGATGCTGGTGTTGGGGCTGTATTTTTTTAAAGGCAAAATAAAGCAAAAATCTTAAAGTTCCTTTAAAAACAAGTAAAGAGCTAAAACTGTTGGTAAAAATATTGAATAGCAACAATATATTATTTTAACAAGGTTGAATAGACTAACATTTCCTTAAGGTATAACAGAGGAGACACTTACTGACAGCAGTTTAAAGCATGCAGAAATTAACAACCACCAATACCCAGAGGTTGTGACTATCAACAAATGTCAAACAGTTGTCGCATTAAAATTTGTTGATATAAAATATTAAAATATACAAACAATGACAATCAAACGCCTAAATTCCCTGTGAGTATTGTCAGCCAAAACTAGATTTGCGCATTTCTTTGGTTAATTCAATAATAAGGCGGTTAAGTTAAGATTATTTTAAATTCTGTTTTCTTAAAAGAAAATTAAAAGCAAAGACTAAATAAATAAAAGTGTAGATAATAGAAAATTATAAGCCAAGTAAGAAAAAGGCAATTCCATTGTGACGGCTGGGACCATTATGCTAACACTTTTGTTTATTACTTAAGCAACTCGAAAATTTGGTTTTAAAAAAGGCTATGATTTCCAAGGATGGTACTTGTTTTGTTCGTATTTAGTTCATTTTTCTACAAAAATCAATTTTTTTAAGAAAAACCTTATTCAAAAATGTGACTGGTGTAATATTTTCATCAAAACGTACAAAGGAAGAGCCGATAATTTAGTATGTGATCATTTTAAAATGAAAACATTTATTTATATTTCAATAATTTTCTTTTTCTTATAGTCGTAAATTTATTCATTTTTTAATAAATAAAAAATCGGGTTTTCCCCAATTTGGGACGTTTTACGTGGAATTGTCCAATTATAAATTTTTGAAATTTAGAAAAAATGCCGAAATAGCGTGGCGGTGTTTTTCACTTTAATCTTTAGAAAAAATTAGATTTAAAAAGAAAATTTCAGATTTTTGCATTATTAGCCTAAAAGTATTTTTTTACTTGTTTTTTTTTTGGCTAAAATTAAAATATAATGGCGTAATAAACAATAAAACATATTAAAGATTTAAAGCCCAAACATTGGCCAGCCTACCGAAAACAAATCCTAAACTAAATAAATAAATTAAACAAAAGCAATTACAGGAAATTATATGAAAAAAACAAATATACACACCTACATACATGTATTTAATGTTTTATCAACAAATTCAGATCGACACATGTGTTTTTCTAACTCCTCTAAGATCTTGAACCAAACAAAAGACTTAAGAAATGTACTCTTGGTTTGGTTGCCAGTCTGTATTCTACAGAATAAATGTATTGAACATCATGTGAATTGTATTCGTTATGTGTAGAAGAATGTGTGTTAAACAACCCTCTTGCGTTATTAAATGACCACATTAGATTAGACTGCATGTGTGTGCCCTTCATTTGAATAGTTTTCTAAAAAAGAAAAAATATTCTTATCAAATTAAGAAAATCTTTTTAAAATCTTTACAAACTCTCTGTGTCTCTAAATAGAAATGTTAAGGTTTTTAATAAAAATTTTGTAATTGCATTGCTAATTGAAACTAATAGATAGTTATTAGCGTAACATTTACGTCAAATTACATATGATTTTCCTGCACCTTGTTGCGGCAAAGCACGTATGAATGATGTTAACAATATGTGTTTTGTTTGAAAATGGCCGCCTTTGATGTTTTCCCTTATCGGGGGATTAACATTTGTTTATTTATTTGGATCAGTTATGATAGCATATTATCATAATTTGTAATTGATGTGTTACCAAACTAATAACATACTGTTTGAAAACAATTTTTAAACCTTGCTTGTTTCATATTAAAGGAAATAGTATTGTAAAAATAAATTAATTAATAAAATGTTTTTTTTTTTAACTTTTCAAAACATTAATTAAATTTAATTTTTCCGAAACACTTGTGTTTGCCAAAAAGCTTATTTTGAAAGCGATCAAACTTGTTTAGGCATTGTGGCACACTTTAACCACCCACCACTATCAACAACCACCCACCGCAAAAGCACCTGCTTAAACTCCCATATAAATGCAGCCCATAGACACACACACACTCGTAGCCTTTTAATAAAACACACAAAAATGCTCTTATAAACACGAAACTTATGTCATCATTATCTATGATAATCCTGTTGTTGTTGTGAAAAACGACAAAAACAAACAAAAAAAGAATAAGATTATTTACTAACAATTAAAAGTGTATTAAACACAAACACACACATACAAATTTACACTTTAATAATTACGAAAAGGCATTGAGTGATTGAGCGAATAAGAACAATAATGGCATGTTTACCGCTGAAAATTAAATCAAAACATTCAACAAAATCCAGCGGATTTTTATAAGGGAACTTCTTTATATTGTTCACAGTGTAAGTACAGTGGGGCTGCTTAGAAAAAATTGTAAAAATCACTAAACTGAGTTCCAAATAAAATAGTATAATATTATGGGTTTTTTAAATTTGCTTTTAAATTTTTTTGTTTTAGTTGTTTGCTGCCATTTAAAAAAAATCTCATTTTATATCCTTCACATAGTGTTAAGGGTATACTCAGGGCAGTTTGGCATTTCATTTGTAATTTAATTATATCCATTTGTACTCCATAAGGTATTAATATTTTCTGGGTCTTTATAGGTAAGGAAGTCGATTAAACAATGTCAGTTTGCCTATATGTCCGTCTCTCCGTGTGCTAAAATCAAGTTTCCGGAGGGAAATAAAGGCAGACAGAAATCGTTTTATAATTATTTTGTTTAGAAACTAAAAAATTAAATTTTAATATTGCTTAAAGAAACGATTTTAACTCCCGCTGTCCACTGTCCACCAATAAAATAGTATTCGATGTGACTACAGAACCACAAGACCTCGTCGATGATATGGGACAAGTGAGTCAACACGCAAATAGTGTAAACATGTTGCATGATGTATGCAAACAAATAAATATTTTTGTAAACAAAAACACTTCTATACTTAAACACACACACTTACATAAATACAAATACAAAATGTGTAAATATGTGCGTTTGTGTGCTTAAACCGTTTTAAGGAATTAAAAGCACGCAATGTGGTAATGCCAAAATCGTGTTTATTTATGGCAAAAAATAACAACAAAAAGCAATTAAAATCAAAGGCAAAACAACACTTAAATGGTCGGCTTATAGTTGTCATTTTCAGTTGGTTCGGGTGGGGTGGGTGTAGTTACCGATTTTCTTTTATGCTGTTGTATTGAATAAATCGTTGATAAACTTAAAACGGATGTTAAAAGTTAAAAAAAATCTCAACCAAATCTTTTGTGGTAATCTTTTTGTCAAATTTTTTTCTACAACTGAAATGAGGAGAAATAGTTTTGCTAAAAAAACCATTTCCAAGTGTTAATACGGGATAAATTTTAATAAAAATAAATAATTATTTGTTTCTTTTGTTCCGTTTTACACGGAAATACCCATACGCAATTAAGGCGGCCTTATTAAGAGCCAAACTAATTAGTACAACATTTTAACAAGTAAACGCTGTTGTTTTATATATTGCACAGTAAATAATAAAAAATTATTAATTTTTAGTAAGTGGGAATGGGTACCACAGACCCCTGGGGAAGTAAGGAAAGAGAGATGTGCAGAGAGAAAGGTATAAACTATGGTGGTTCGAAATAGTAGGCTATGCTCTTTCGCGAACTAACCTATTTCTCTGATAAGAAATGAAAGCCTAGATAGGCTGATATTAGCCACACCTAATAGACTTTCTAGTCTGCTGACAGCAAAATGCCTAACCTAGACATCGCACCTCCTTCTCTGTATTTTTAAAGCTTCTACAAAAATCATTAAAAGGATGTTAAGCCCATTGCGACTTTTAAAAGCGGCTGCGATTCTACCAGTCTCCATTTGCCAAGATTACGAAGACATTTAGAAAGGCCAGGCTTTTCTAGTAATTTCTGATCTAAATTCCTTAAACCAATTTGTAACATTTTTGAATTAATCTTTACTTTTAACGCAAAGATGTGCTTCACTTGTAAAGCACACTACAATCGGCCTTATACACCATTCTCGACATGGTACCTATTGAGACTGGATAATGGAAATAGCCTCTAGGTGCTTGGTCAGACTAGCCGAGTCAGGATTAGGAAAATTTATTAATACTCTCAACAGTAGGATATTATGGAAAATTGGCTTTAAGTTTCTGTATATAGGCCGAGGACATCAGACGGAGTCTGCTATCATATAGTCTGTCATTGATCCTCAGCCTACCCTGAGGTCAATTAAAAAAAAGAAATCAATTGCCTGTATGAGGGATGTGCAGCTTTCAGTAAAAAAAATAGGATGAATATAAGCAACGGAGCGGGGTCTTTCATATACCACAGACCATCAGATTGTCTTTAGAGTATCTATTGAATAAAGCGTGTTCCAAACGGAGATATCGGCTGGTTTAAAGGCAACAGATTTAATATTGGAACATGTTGCAAGGGAATATTTTTGACAGTCAAGCAGCTATTAATGCCTGGAAGGTACACTTTGTCAACTGTATGTTGATTTGGAATTGGAAAAAGGTCATGAAGGGACTTGGTTTAAACTTGCCAACGAGCTGGGCCCTAGAGATAAGGAAATGGTTGGTTGACAGATCTTCGGTTATAAAAGAACCATAAGTGATTGTAGGATAGCTGGGGACTTAGAGCCGCAGATAGGCTCAGTAGGCAAAAGACTCTCAAGACTTTTGAATAATTGGTCTGGCGATCACCCTTAATACCATGACTAAACACTTTTGGGTTAAAGCTAGGACAACTGTTACGTAGCCCTGAATTATATATGAATATTTTTGAACACATTTGTAACCTATAACGATATATTAAATAAAGCACATTGTGTCAGGTGTGGGCCCAACAATAGGATCACATCATTTAATATTATTGTAGAATGTATAAAGATGAGGGGGAATTGAAGACAATAAAGCATGTTGTCTATAACTTCTGAGAAGGAAGAACCCTGGGATCTTGTGATTAGATAAAAGAATTCCAGAAAGAAACAGGCGATATCTTAAAGTTTACACTGGAAAAAATTACTGTCTTTACCCTGGGAATCAGTTTTCTCTTGTTTGCTTTCTAGCTACCATGGCATACTTTATATAACAAACAACTTGAAGGCTAATAAACTGTAGAGTAATTTCAAACTATTTGGCATTTGGTAATACAATACAAGTTAAATTTTTTGGCAAACAACCTAAAAAAGTTTAGTTCGACACCATGTTAAAGTTAAAATCTTGATAAAATGTGTTGAAAAAAGCTTGAGAGTATGTAAACGTGTGTGTTTTTCTATGTGTCCTGTCAAAGCGGAAATGTTAGTAAATTGTCTACACATTGTTGTTGTTTTAGGAAACATGATTTAAGAACAAATGAGTTTGTTGCCTGTATTGTAAAATGTTGTAGTAAATTACTAGAAGTTGTGGAGCCAAATAATAGGGTGAAAATGGGGGATATTTTTCTTTAAATAGAGCGGTAAATTTGCTAACACTTTAGGTTAAATTAATGTAATTTATAGCAGAAGACTAGAGATTTTCAAGGAGGGGTATAAGTAGCAAAAAAAAAAACAAGAAAACATATAGACAGACAGATTTTAAGTTAAAAAGTCCTTTATTGCTCTCACAAATTTACGCTTTTATTAGAACATTTGTTAGTATGTCTAAAAAATTTGCGTATATTTTACAAAACCAAATGAATTATCGCAATCAGTCCAGACACTTTCAATTTGCAGCCACAAATTTTGCCTCAAAAGTGTTGTCATTGTAGGTTTACATTTGGTTTTTGCTGCCCTAAATCATATATCAAACAATTTCATTTACCAACACTATTACCTAAAGAAAAATACAAACTACATATTACCAAACCAACTAAAAAACATCTAAAATACTTGCAGAACATAATAAAAAAAATTAAGTTATCAGCCTAAACACATACAAAGACAAATCAGATCTTAACCAAAATAGACTTGAAAATGCATTTAAGTGCATTTTGTTCAACAAAGGGACAACAAACAAAAAAACTTCTTAAATACATTTATCTTCCAAACAACTACAGCTACAGCTCTTTGTATGGAAATTCTTAATAGACTAGAAACGTTCGTTTGTATGCTATTTGCCATAGTAAAAGTGAACTTCTATTCATACCGAGAAAATTGCATGTTTTCAAAGATAAAACAAATGCTTTTTGACTGCAAACCAAACCATATAGTACACTGGCATCATTATTTTGCATCTATTTTGTTTGTATAGAACTTGTAAGTGTTCACTTTAAAGTTCCAAAAGATTTTGAAGAACATTTTAGGCAAAACTCACATGTTTTCTTTTTCTGGGATTTTTTTTTGCCCTGAGAGTTGGGTTTTTTGGGCCCATAAGCCCAGAAAAGTCTAAACAAACTTAAAGGCTAACCATAATGTGGTGGTAGTTTTACAACGCACACACACACACACACATACACATACATACGCATTTAGTTACTTATGTTACCAAATGAGAGTAAGATAAAAAGTCTATGGATAGATTTTCCTTAAGCCTCAAGTTTGTTTGTGGTAAATGCATATAAACAACAACAACAAAGGCAAGAGATGGGGGTTATAAAAACTGGAAAAACTTCATCAAGGCGGCCCATCATGAATTTTTGCAGATGTGCTTTGACATTTTATTGCAATTTAATGAATTGCTAGGTGGGTCGCTAAAATTTTCTAGGAAAGTTCAAGTTCAACTTGAGTGACTTGGGATTTTTTATTGTTCTTAGAATAAAAACAAAATATGGAAAAAAACAAAACTTTCCATTTTGTTAAGGATTTCTTCAATGTTAACTACTATTCCTTAGCCTAATGAAGATAGTGGCCCAGACTTAGAAAAATCGGGCCCTTCACTATTAAACTTATTTGAGGCTTATTTTCTTCGGCAAACCACCTGGAGAAAGAAAACCAAAATGCGATTAGGTTTTTCTTATCGAAATTGGGAATTTGAATGAGCAAAATGCAATAACAACTCAGGGCTTGAGAATATATGGAAATGGTGAGCTCAAATAATTCATGTTGGCGGCACATTCATTACTGCTACATTGAAGTAGCCAAAGAAACGATTGGTTGTAAGGAGCAGAGGAGGATAAAGTGGCTGTCAAATTGTGAGTGGAATCTTATCATCAGCAGAAAAATTACAACAAAATCAATTTATTTAATTTATTGACCGCGAAAAAGTTTCAAAAAGGTAATCTCCATATATTATACTCCCAAGCCGATAGAAAACTGGAAGAAAGGCGAAAAGGGTAGATCTCCCATAAAACCTGGAATCAACAAAAAAGATGAACTTATTTTACCCAGAATAAGGCTTTTGAAAGCGCAATTTTAGACTTGATATACTTAAACGATAGAAATGTAAACAATTAAGAAAAAATATGGAGCGATGGAGTCAAAATACAGGCACAGGTGACACCTATCGTAGCGCAAACCGGTTTAACACAATGCCAAAGCTTACCGGGACAAAACCTGCAAAAACTTATTCTCCTTAGAATAAAAACGAAAACTTTCTACCAGATATTTAGAAGTCAGCTCAGCTTGTTAGGTTACGCCAGAACTTGTGTTCGATTCCGAGCACTTAAGCCTAGCAGGCCCAGGTCCATTAGAGCATTGCTCCCTTGAAGATTGGAAGCTTAGCAGAAATGATAGACCCAATCAAATAGCTGTACAATGGAGTTAGTTGTCGGATAATTTTTGAGTCCAAGTTATGCTTCATTTAAAAAATCAGTGCTGGGGTTGATAAGCTTTGATAAGAAAGGGAGTCTTCGAATATTTTTTCTATCAGCGGCAGGGCCAATGTCTACCTCCATGGCGTATTAATAAGAAACTTCAGTAAATCTGACATGGTCTAAAATCTATGCTTACACTGATAAATGTCTTTGTGTCGCCCTTATCACTTGAAAGGGGATCTTTGTTTTAACTTCATCGCAAAAATCCTGGAAATTAAGGAATTTCGCTAATCCCACTTGCCCATGCTATAAGAAGAGATAAAAATTCAGTTTGTACTGGACTTTTGTAACGTGGTTCGCCTTATGCTTTGGGAAAGAAAAACATCCTTGTACTATATTACCGCGCCATTTTAATTGGCACAGTTTTCTAAGAGACCATTTGTTAAAGCCTGGTATGTGTGTAACCAAAATTGGTATGGAGACATGGGTTTATTTTGCAGGGATATACCCACGACACTCCGAGCCTAAGTAGGATCCTATTTGCTACCACGAACATCAGAGAGTTTCCGTGTTTCGCGGTCTGGTCAATTGAAAGGGCTCCTTCGGAAGTAAACAATTATAGTTATTTTTCCAAGGCATGTGAAGTTAGTGTACTTGCCAGTACTGCACAGTTTCGCAAGCTTGTACCGTTGTCGAAACTTAGAGTAGAATAAGTCCGGTATTCGTCTTTAGCTCTTTCTGCAGCTTGAAAAGTATTTATTCCAGCAATTGTGGAAGAAGTAATAATATACGATTGAGCCAAATATGCCACGCTGTTACCAGGGACATTAATATTCCTCTCTCTGGCAATCCCTATGAGCGTTCTGGCCCAACACGTTATTCAATGTTGCATTGCGCAAGATTTCAAACAATTTCACCCAAACCCTGCTTCATTTAAATACACAGGACAACCTAGGATAAAAAAGGACTGCTAATTAATAAAGAATTAACGAAACAGAAGAGTTGGCTGCAGGGTCTACATGGACTGACGAAAAGCCTTGGTATAAGAAAGATCATTCTTTAACTTTTTTATTGAGACCCTACGTTCCACCTTATAACTATAGAAATTAAATAATCGTAAGCGTTAACTTTAACCAAATTTTAAGATCTACACTCCTGAAACTCTTCTTCTTCCTCCTTGGAAAAATTAAAATATCTTTAAGGTGGGTTTTTGTATGCTTTCTCATTGTTGCTGCAGTTCTTGTGGAAAAACCAATAAAAATTGTCTAAAGAGGTATCAATTGAGTTTTCATTTTGTGTGCACAAGTTGGCCACTGCAATTTGCATCTAAACACATATACATTTGTAAGCCCACGTGACTTATACAAACACTCATGCATTTCCACAAATGGGTGATTAAGAGGAAGGAAATCTTGTTTAAAGTCTTTCTTAGTTTTAGGCTTTTATAATGTTGTTGATGCACTTGTTTGAAAATAAAATTTTGAAAATGGATAACAAACTTCTTTTCTGACTTCCAATTTACCTCCTTTTAGGGGTAGAGTATTTTTTTTATGCATTTTGCGGATGTGTTCTTGTGGCCAAATTTTGGCATTTAAGGCTTGCCAAAGGATCGGTTAGATGTTGTTTGATGGCTTACAGGTTTAGGTCTTTTTAGTAAATTCTTCCAAAGTGCTCCTTTTTTTTTGGTAGTTTTGAAACCACAAACAAATTGTAAATGAATTGTTTTAAGCTTAACACATGATTTGTTGTTTAACACTTAACACAGGATGTTTGCTATAATTTAAGAAGGAGTTTGTTTTCTTTTCTATTTTTGCTAATTTGAAAGGGATATTTATTGGAAGATTTTATAGGAGCACATTTTTTGGTGTTAAGCAAATTGAGCAAGACTTTAATTTTGGAAAACAAGTAAATAATAATTTTTTTACTGTCAAACAAATTTTACAGGATACAGACATTGTTGTTGCTGTAATTTTTTTTGTCATTATAGTGCTCTTAAAAGTTAAGCCCATTAAGCAAGTAAGTTCCGATAATATTTATTAAGATTAATTAAGAAAAAAATTGTTTAACTTCTAGTATTCAATGTTATTTTAAGACTTTTTCAAACTATATGTCACTAAAGCAAGTCCTTCAAGCCATGTTGATTAAGCAAAACCATTTAAAACTGTTCCTTCGCATCTCTGTATACTCAAATGTAAGTTCAAATTGCTTCAAATCTATAAGCGTAACGAAGAATAATTCAACTTAATACTTTTCCTTAAATATAAAACAAAAGGAATTCCCATATTATTACATGGAAGTAACAACAATATCCGGTATCAATGACATTCGGCTCTCATATGGCACTTGGTTTATAGTGTTAGAAGTTAAGCAAGTTCAAAGCAATTAGATCTCATTAAAACTGTTCCGCCAATATAACAAGCACTCACCATGGTTGTTGAATTCAGTTTAGTTTTGAGCCAAAACTAAATTACAAACCAATTTAATTTAATTGTTGTTTGAACATGAACTTGGTTGATCATTCATTTTAACCTTTTTTTTAACCAATTTTTCTTCTATGTTTTAGTCAATTCTCTTGTTGTTTTGTTTAGGGTTTTTGACAACTTAGTGTCGGGCTGTGATGTTGGAAACATTTTATTACATTTTAGAATTGAGCTATTTAGACACATGGACAGACAGACAGACAGAGGGGACCCATAAACATTTAGTGGTGTTTTTATAACGTTTTGTTAACGTCATGTAACTTAACTGGCCATAAGCATTGACCGCTGTTTTTGGTTAAAAACAAAAGAAATTATGTAGAGTTTGTCTAAGTTAAACTAACATGTGTTGTTGTTTGTGGTGTTTTTCATATACAAATGTAGTTTTGTTTTCAATTTTATTTTCCTATTGTATGTGCATGTGTATGTGTTTGCCTTTTGGTAACATGTGAACAAACCTTTTTACCGCTTTTTAATGCTTGAGTTTATCTCTTTGATGGGTTAATTGATACTAAATGTCTGTATTTAAATATTTATATTCATCCATTGATACACATACATAATTCAATTTTTTATGTTTTTCGGAAATTATTGACAATAAATATTGTTTTTATGGCCGTTTCGACTTTTCTGAAAAATTTTTGTTGCAACATATGGTGTCGTGACTTGATCAGGTGTATGAAAATATAAACGTTAGATATTTATATCCTTTTTACTTACATATCTATTTCCGTTTTATATTAAAAATTATATTTTAATTAAGCCTCATATTTTTTAAATCACTTTTAGTTAGTATATTAATATTCCCATTCAATTTCTTTAAGGCAGATTAATTGAATAATTGTTTGAAGTGAATTATTTTAAAGGCGCCTAATTTTTTTTTATAAATTATTCATTCTGCTTAGAGTAGTAAAAACATTTATCTGAAACTTTTTTAATACATTTAAAACAGTCGAAAAAGCCATGCCTCTTCATTAGGTATGATATGTATTTTTGTCTGTAGAGGACTTTTTTGGAACTTTGCTAATATTTCCGTCCGTAGGGAACCAATCTGGCTGATTTCAAACACCAATTATTTTAAAGATGTTTTTAATAGTTTGACACAAAAATTATTTTTAGTCTGGCTTTATTTCGCTCCGGAAACTTAATTTTAACAGACGGATAGACAGACATATTTACAGACGGACATAGCTTAATCGGATTCCCAATTTATTATCTAGAAGATATATTTTTTATGGGGTCGCAAGTAAATATTGTGGGAATTAAAAAGGGATGCATACCTTTATCATTATATGAAGGATATAGTATTATATAGAGTTGAGTAATATGTACGTTCATCAAACCCTTTTTTTGTTTGCTTTTCCTTTTAAATAATAAGCTTTAAGGGAAAGCTCATAGATATTTATTGAATTATGTTGGTATCAAAGAAAAAAGATACGGAAAGGGGGGTGGAGAAACTAGCATTTGTGCACATTTTATTTAAATATCTCGATATCAACTATAACAGGAAAGCTATTTTTGGACTTTTTGCAAGACACGTTTCGCAAAAAAAACCCGGGTTTTAGGTACTAGTTTCCCAGTTTCTGAAGGGCACAATCCATTATAGTAAAAATAACAGTGAAATAAATCCCATATTACGACGAGGCCTAAGAGAACCCAAACGTTTAGAAACTCCAATGTCACCAAAGCGTACTTTTTTCCATTCCAGTACAAGGCTAAAGCTTAAATTATACGTGCCATAACATAATGCCATAACCATAACCGTGCCATAACAACAAAATTCAATTGGTTTCTATGGTTATGGTTATGGCGTAATGCTAAGTCGCCTTTAATCAAATAGAGTGTTGCCCATAAGTTGGGTTCAAAACAGCTGTTTTCTGCGGTTATGGTTATGTTCCGTATAATTGAACCTTAAGTAGCTCCAAAATAGACTATGAAGCATTAGCCCATTAATAAAAAAATATTAGATGGCGTAAAGTAATTTCCGCGTAATTTCAAAAAACCAAGACACTTGGATGCTTCTTTCGCCACAAGAAAAACTTGCTCCTTTCAGCAGACATTGCTTTATATTTTCATTCACAGAACATTCTGTTTCCCCAAAACTCATAAAATCAAATAATATGGTGCAATATGTCTTTATGTGTCAACAGGCCAAATTGGGTCTTACATTTATTTAAATCTATTCTAATTAAGTACATAGCCCTTGTTAAAGATTAGCATTTAACCCGAGTTAAATGTGACGTTCAAGGTCTGACGTAAACTTAGTATAAATGGCATAAATAAATTAATGTGATCTCCGACAAAACTCGATACAAATAGAAAAAACTTTTCAAAGACGCCAAAAGCAAGTAATTAAGAGAGAAACGCACGATATCAGACTCTATAAAACGCCTTTGAAATTTATTGAGCCATCATTTTACTTTAGACAAAATCATTTTTCTATTTAAAGGCCGGTAGATCCCTAATAGGACGCCTTTTGCAAACGCCATACTGTCGGTTGGGTAATATCTTGTTTGACTCCAGATATTTAGGAAGGTGGTAGTTTACCATGCTCTCCATAGCTTTAGAGAGTGCTGAACAAAGAAAAATTTGCTGGCAGTTTTCACGATTTTCAGTCTTACGATTTTTTAAAATTTAACACCCAGTCCTTAGACATCTTTTGAGAAAGGCATAAGTAGTCGATAGTGCAAAGGTGTGAATCGTTACTTTTGAAGGCAAAAGAATTTAAATAGAAAGACTGAGTTTTATTTTTAGTTAAAAAAAAGAAAGAAAGTTAAAGCTGGTCAAGCCCGACCACACACGTATGGGGGCTATATGAAAAAATAAACCAACATTATTTGTATTCAGTACAAAAGTTGGTTGCATAGAGATAAACGTATGTGCAAAATTTTAAAAAGGGAAGCCACATGCGAGTCAGTTTTAGCCCAAAATGCTTTGTTCGGGAGGACATTTATATTGGCCCTATTTCCAAAAATGTACCAATCATCACCACAAGCTTCGTGCCAGTGCTAAAAAACTTAATTGTGACGAATTTCATCAAAATATCTTTAAAATTTTTTCCAAGAATTTATAGAAACTCAGCCTGATGGAGGGACATGCCTAAATCGATTCAGGAAGTGATTCTGGGCCAATAGGTATAATTGGAGGGGGGTCTAAGAACATTTTTTTTAAGCGCTACAAACGTGTGGGTATAAAAAGATGATAATCCTTATTGTCGGGATATTATTGCGAAATTTTATGGGGATCATTTTAGTGGAAGGTCTTGACCCTCTAACTTCATTAATAGTTGGTACACTTGACCCTTTTTTGGGAAAATAAAAAATTCCTTTTAAAAAAGGACGACAAATTTTGCAGGAAAACTTCTGTGGGGATACCCAAAGAAATGTGAAATTTTATGGGGATGATTTTAGTGGAAGGTCTTAACCCTGTAACTGCTTTATTAGTTGGTCAGCTTGGCCCTTTTCTGAGAAAATAAAAAATTCTTTTTAAAAAGGACGACAATTTTTGCAGGAAAATTTCGGTTTGAGTAGCCAAAGACAGCGAAGTTGTAAGTAAAACTTGTTACGATTATGCAATTACTTAAACAATTACTAAACTTAAACAAGACATCTGAAACCAATTTTTCCAAATTAAATATTTTAATCATTTTCCCTGGTTCACATGGCTTTAACATGGTTTATTAATGACTTAACAATAAATAATTATGTTGTGTGTTCTGCATTTAAAAAATCTATTTCATTTAAAATCTTAATCCTATTCACAATTAATTCTTTTAACTATCAATATGTTTTTCTGCCTTTTTATTGTTATATTTCCTCAATTCAACTCGTTTTTGTTTTAATGATTTTATTATACCCAATAACTGTCAAAATAAGTCAAAATTTTGTAACGCCTTTTTGTCATTCAATTAAGATAGAATCTTTAAGATCTCCACAGGTTTTTTTTTGATATTTTGTTGGTTAATTTTTGTGTGTGTGACTTTATTAAAATTGGTTACACCTTTGATGTTGTTTCAATTTCACCAGCCCTTTCTTTAAAGCCGCTTAAGAAGAGCATTTTCAAGAGATTTCAATTTTATTAAATTAGTTTTTGAAGTGCTGGTCGTTTATTTTATTTGTTTAAATAGTTTACCATATAAAATTTGGATATTTTATGTTTCCCTGGGCATTTGAGGTTACCACCCATGGTTTAAAGATTCAATTTCAATTACATTAGTATTATAATTCCATACGAGATAAACTTAAGTGATATTTTCCCACCATTATAAAATAAAACCAAAGAAATTCAAAGCGATTTGCAGGAATATCTTTTTATTTTTTTAATAAATATTTATTGGATAAACTGCTTGCAAAGCTGCTTACACAAATCTATTAAATAAGCTATTGGTCTTAATCTATATTTGAAATTGTACTTTATAAAATAAAATAATTTAGAAATAATTTTTAACAAGTGTAAATGTATGTTTTCATTTATAAAAGAATTTTTAAATACCAAAATATTTACCAAAACTAATGAACATCAGAAAGTCAAACCAGAATTACTTGTCGTTGTCTTTGTTGCTAAATAATGGCTTCGACATTGACTTACATTTCGCTTAGAATTGGTTCAATCAAATGTTTTTCTATTCTACAAATATTTTAACCCTAAATAGTCAATTAAAAAATATCGTAGAAGTTTTGATTGTTGGGTTTAACTTTGAGGCCATTTTTATTATTCCTTGAATTTGTTTGAAGGAGTAACTGCAACTCGGTTCCAAGTAATTTATTTAAAAACAAAGGATCGTTGTAAAGTTTTCTACACATGTTGATTTTTCTAAAACCATAACAGAAAAAATTGCTGAAAAGAGTTAAATGGAACAAAATATATTAAGAAATTATGGCAATTGTTCATAAACGTTTTATACAAACAAAAAAAAATTAGGTCCTTTTTTATCCTTAATCATTGTTTACGATTTGTTCAACCAGAGCTGTACCTTTTTTTAAGTTTATGGTTTTATGACTTTGGTAGACGAAGAAAAAGAAAAATATTTGTTATTTCTTTTTTAACCCCTTCTAGTGTTTATGTCCTTTTTAAGGTTTTTACAAAAACAGATTTTTTACGACCGTTAAGTGACCTACAAATACAATTTGCAATTGTTTTTTAAATGAAACTAAGTGAAGAAGAAAAATTTAAAACTATTAAAACGGGTTAAGTATCCTGGAAATAAACCAACACAAAGCCACACGCACACACAAACACACACTTGTCTGCAAAAAAAAAAAAACATAAAAAAGAATTTGTTTGTATGTTTGCAAGTAAAAAGGGTTGTAGCATTGAAAAGAAGTGCTTAGTTCACCCTACTTCCTTGAATCTTAAATTTAAAAAATCATGTTCCAAATCTGTTTTTTTTTATTTGTCCTTCTTTGGAATTCCAAGTGACAATTATTTTATGATAACATTTACTCGTTTAAAAAAACTCTGCTTTATTTTTTTAACTCCTTTAGTTCGTTTTGTCAATCAAGCCAAACCAAAAAATACAAAAAAGGAATTCCAAATAAATCTTTGTTACTCTGAACAGAACAATTCCCGTCCTTTTTGTCTTTTGTCTAAAATTTCGGAAAAAGAATTTAGATTTTCTAGATTTTTAGTTCAGTTTTTATTACCAGCCAGGTACTTTCCACCATTAAAACGCAAAAGAGTTAAAAATGTTTTAGTTTTTTTACTTTAGATTTTGAGAAACTGGATCGTTTTTTATATACATACTTCCACAGCTCTAACCAATTCATGTTATTTGATTTATGGCCGTTGACAAGGAACTTTCTTGTAAATTATTAATGTAAAAAACGCTCGAAATGTTGTCGAATTTGAAACGAAATGTTCTTGGAAATATTCGATGGCGAAAATTCATGTTAATTTGTCGTCCAAACAAAATATTTGGCTAGAATTTTTTGACTTTAAAGGTTTGAAAAGTCAAACCTTTAGTGGATATAAAGTAGCATTTTTAATATTCCTAAATAAAATCTTGGAAACAAATACCTACATATATTAGGAAACGTATAGTTTGGTGACATTTTAACCAAAAATCATGGCAAGATGGCAAACATGTTTTCTCTTTTTTTGTTTAATAAAAATATTCTTTGGGCTTCTGCTTTGGGCAACAAGGTCAGTTGTTAAGTATTTTGGTATCAATATTAACTATTTATATACTTTTGCGACAAAAAAAATAATAAAAAAAATATTAAATATTCTTGACAAGAAAACTTTAACTAGTTTTTGACCAAAAATTTAAAAATCAAAATATAAAAACTATTTTTTTTAATTTTTTTGCGGTATATTCCCTGATTGCAACCTTTTTTTATTAAGTATGAAAGTGATTTTAAATAAAAGCCAAGTTAATTTGAAGTGTAAATAAAAACCTGTTTACCTTAAATTAAAGTGCAAAGTTTTCAAACAAAAAATGTAATCATTATACGAAAATGATGAGTTACGATTAAAAGTTAAAGAAGCATCAACGTGCAAATAATACTAGTGGGACGTAATTTGAATTTTAAAATAGTTTTATGACGGACGGGCTTTTGTTCGTTTTGAGGAACAATGAACATTAAAGATCCGCTGCTTTTATGATTTGTGAAGTTTAACATATTAAGGTGGTTTTATACGAGATGTATTTTACATATGACCTGTCAAATTTTTCACTGCAAAATTGATACATGTCGTATGAACGCTTGGCAAAATTGTTTGTGTGAAACATACATATATGTAAAAGTCACATGACAAATTTTCAATTAGAGCGCGTTCTATTTTCATCTGACAAAGCATGTGTCATCAGCTGTTTTTAGAACAACAACAAGAAAAATAAGTTGTTTTTTTTGGTTTGAAGGTTATGTCAGATGTATTTACATGCGTACGTGTAAAAGCAAAAATTGTAAACCATCTGTAAAATGCCAATTTTGACAGACATACGCAATTACATGTGGATTGCAGAGTAACTAGTCATGTGTAAAATACATCTCGTATAAAACCACCTTTAGTACATACATACATACTTATTTATGTGTATAAATATATAGTGTATACTAATGGATCTATTCAAGTATGCTTTATAATGTGTACTTAAATTTGGAGAACGTTAAAAAAGCGCAAAAACGCTCATCATTTGCTGCAATAACGACGTTTCTCAAAAAATTGTTTTAAGAAAACTACCAACGTTTAGGAAAAGCACAATATGAACTGGAGAACAGAATGAATGATTTCGTTTTTATTGCCTATTCAAAAACTTATTGCATTGCTTTTATTCAGCAACAATTATTAGTGCTATTGCATTGCAGCCATCATATTTTTTGACGATTGCCTTTCATACACTCGCTTTGAGAAATGCCGTTACATGTCAAGCAACGAATTATAAAGATGACGCATTGAATATATAAAAACCATTCACTGTCTTTGTAAAACATTCGTTGCAATCGTCAAAAGCTCGTTGCATTACAAAAAAATTAAGTGTAAAAAAATTTTAGAAAAATTTAAAGGTTAAATTTTTTATGCGTTTTATTTATGTATAGTTGAACTGTTTGTTTTTAAGACAATTTTTAATTTTTTTTTGTCTTAAAAACAAACAGTTCAACTATACATAAATTAAAAGCAAAAAACACACATGGGCACGGTGATAATTAACAATTTAAAAATTGTAAATATATAAAAAAAAATAACGTTGTCTTTAATACCGTCTGACAGATGGCCAAAGAACTATGTACATCTAGAAGGCGTTAGTACATAAAAAGGAAAAAAGAAAAAGCTTTGATTCAGTTAGTATTAAAATGGAAAAAACTTCGTGCCGACTCACAACGCCACAATAGGCGAATGGGTTAAACGGCTGATGTTTACAACCAAATATAATAACTAACAACCGAACAAAGGGTACTGATGTTTTTCGAAAATCCATTTTACTCGGCTAGTATCGGTAAATAGAAACACATTTTTTCAATACACAATTTTTCCTTTCGTTTAGCGGGATATTCGTTGCCTTTTGATGTGTAAGCACTGCATTGCATAACAGTGCATAACACTGCATTGTTTTCGTTGCTTTTATATTTCGCGATTGTGTCGTGTCTTGCTTTTTGAAATGATATGAATTGAAAACAACGCACTCATTTTTTGTGAATGCACTCACTAGCCTTAAATATGGCATTCAAGCCGTTCTTTGATCCAGATAAAGTAAAATATAAGTCTGGCAATGTGTCATCTATTTAAAGCTTTTAGAGAACGGAAATGTTAGGCATTTGGAAGGGAAGGCATATAGAGCTAAAGCGGAAAAAAACTTAAATATTGTAAGGTATTTGAAGTGTTTGGTTTTCTTAATTTTGGAAATCTGCTAGTAAAAAACTAAGTGTAGGAAAATAAGGATAAACCCGGTGTTAAAGCTGTGGACTTTTATCTCTAGATTTAAGGAGCAGAACATGTTTTTAAGATCAACAATGGTTGATGTTTTAAAGGTTTTGAATTTTTACCGGACTTCAAGTCCTAATATTAAATTTGCAATAATAGGCAAAAAAATAATAGTACTCAGTATAAGTAGTTTTTTTATCTCTTTTAATGTCTCTTCTTTTATCATGTATACAGCTTACGCCAGTCGCGGTAATTGTGGTTTTGTACTTTTGAAGAAAGCATGTTAAATCATAAATATTTCAAAAAAAAAAAAAATTGGACTTTGATCTGATCTTTTTGCACCCTACATTTCAAATTTACGTATATAAACCTTTTATCTCCTAAGCGATACACGGTAAAGAAACATTTTAATAGTTTAAAAATTTACTCAAAAATAAACAGAGCATGTCTTGTAGATTTTTTTGATTGTGAACACGTTTTTAGTATTTTTTGAATTTTTGAAGCCCAAGCGATTTAAGGTAATGTTGGTCACTTTTATCTCTAAAATTAAATTTTCTAAAGTCACACCCGTCGGGTCTTCAAATAGTCATTGTAAGCAGAAATTGTGTTCTTTCAACGTCTACCTACACTCTTAATTCGAAACCAACGAAAAAGTGCAACGTGCCTTAGGACTAATCCAAAATTTTAAGCGAAAAAAATTTATTTCTTAAATTCATTTTATTATTTGAGCGTATTGGTTAAGGGTAAATGAAATTCGACTCAACCAAATATAGAATTTTTATTTTTTTTTATTATTATTTTTTTTTAATAAAAATGAGAATTATTCGCTCTCTTTTGACGCTTTGTCTGGCAATGAGAAATAAAAGTATTTGCCATTAAATGATAAAGGCGAACGAACGAATATATTTTTTTACAAACTTTAGTAAGCTGTTGTTGTTTTGTTTAATTACTTTTACTGTTGGCGTTGTCGTATTCATTCGGTTTTGCGGTTATTGTAGTTTCGTTTTAGGTTATTTTTAATTTTTTATGAGTTTTGTTGTTATACCTACAAAAAAGTATTTGTTGATGATTCTTCCCACTTACTAAGCAGACCGGGTTACATATGATTAGTTAAATAAAGTAAACTTTAAACAATTTTATCGGTTAACTTAACACCATAGACTCAGAGTAGTATAATGTTGAGTCTAGACTCTAGACATCTGTTTAGAAACAAAATATCAGAAGAGAATTGACAGTCTGCGCGTTCGTGGTTCTTAAATTGTTTAGTGGCTGTGTGGTTTTCATTCTAAACAAATTAATATTATTTTTGTTGTCAGTAAAATTAAAAAAATAAAAACACATTGTTAAATAATAAAATACACAAAAAGAAATATATAGAATTGCCACTTAAGTCTTTGAATGGTTAATTAATTTAAAAAAGTTTTGTTTGGTTGTGTTGGTGATTCATTGCGTGCGTGAGACAGTGTTGATTTTGTTTGTTCAACTGATATGGTTGATGCCACTTCGATTCTATTATTTGTTGTAACTTTATTGACGGGAGTGTTTATTTGGTCTCGTCGAACTTATGTATATTGGCAACGTAGACGTGTGAAATTTGTGCAACCGACCCATCTGTTGGGCAACCTTAAGGATGTCTTGAAAATGCAAAACTCATTTGCTTTGCAGCTGCGCGATTACTATTTTGATGAAAGATTTGCGCGCGAACCTTTGGTTGGAATCTACTTGTTTCATCAGCCGGCATTACTGTTGCGCGATCTGCAAATTGTTCGTCAAGTTTTAATTGAAGATTTTGTAAATTTTTCGCATCGTTTTGCAAAATGTGACGGTCACCAAGATAAAATGGGAGCCATGAATTTATTCTTTGCCCGTAATCCAGAGTGGCGTAATATACGAACGAAATTGGCACCGGTATTTACTACGTCAAAAATTAAACAAATGTTTACTTTAATGGAAGAGGTAATAACGTGTTGTAGTGCATCTAGTGTTACCATATGAAAATTCAAAAAATTTGGAAGTTGTATTTCTATATTTTTTTAAAATCTATAAAATAAGTAATAAATTCGTGTATGTTTTTTTGTTTAAAGTTTTATAAATTTAAACTTTGTTTATGACAACACTGATTCATGTCTCTTTTTATGTTTTCTCTCTCCAATTGTTTGTTCTCTTATTATTTCTCATTAAAAGTGATAATAGTGTTGCCGTTGGGTTAACCAATTGATAGGATACAAAATTTACCATAAATATTTGTATGTAACCAACCAACCCGTTTATTATGAAATCGAAATTTTTTTTAAATATAAATAAGTAATACTAAGAACACTTTATTCGGATTTGCCGAATCTTATATATTTTTAAGTCCGGCTTACTTGTGTTTAAAACGTAAGTACCTATAAAATTTCATTATGACGGACTGTTCAATAATTTTGTAAAAATGTATGAGGGCTATCGCTCCCCTTTCTTTTATCCAATAATTTTTCACTTAATTTGGACTTGGAAACTTCAAAAATATTGCTTCTATCCAACAAATGTTACTTTGAAGTTATGAGTTTATGATATACATATAGAGTATAAAAATTTTCATTAATATAATCCATTTAAATGAGGGATACCACTCCCCATGCAACTACCTTTCTTAAAATAAAAATATTGTAGTTCAAATAAATTGTCGTAGATATAAAGTCGATGGGTTTGTCTGTTTCCAAGTACTCCAGTTTAAAGAACATTTTTTATAAATGGACCGTTTGTATGGGATAGTTTTCTCGCTCCTTTTGGCTAATTTGTTTTTTTAATGTAGAAACTGTAATAAAATCAATTTGTTGCTACACTTTACGAAAAATTTCATTAAATGTATTCAATTGCAAGGGGCCTACCACTCCCTTTACTTCTGTTAAAAAAAAATTCCCCAAAGAAGCCTACCATCATCAAAGTCTCCATGCTTAGTTTTGTGGTAACAGAGCCTATTGGTACTAAAAATTTTGATAAATGAGCATTAATTTTGTCCAAAATAAGGACTATTTTATTTTGCAGTCAACCGATCTTGACGATTTTAAACAGTAGCCAGTTTAGGCATGGGATTTAACTTGGTTTTAAAAACTTGACTTTAACAGACGATTAGATGCGCGAACGGACATTGATAAATGAACTTTCCTGTCTATGAAATGAAATGAAAAGGATAAAAGGAATCATTGTGTTTTCAAAAGAACAACAAATACTTGTTAAAAAGAAATGTAAAAAGAAATATGTTAATTGAAATTTTAAATCATTGAAAACATTTTTACAGTCAACACTTATAGTTTTAAAGTTATACATTAACAGTTTTTTGCCACTCATCTAATTTAGATCGGTTACGATTTGGAAACTTACCTGGCAAAACTAACCAAAGATATGGAACATACTGGCGATGGTCCCATAGTGCACATTAAGGATATATGCGATCTCTATAATACCGATATGATCGCAAGCATAGCATTTGGTTTACGCACCTATTCGTTACGTAATACGCATCGTGCTCAACTTTGTCGTCATAGTCATGAAATGTTTTTTATTTCATTTCGTCGTGCCATAGACTTATGTTTAATTTTTATAGTACCAAAGCTGGTAAGCTTCTTGCGTCCCAAACTGTTTACCACAGAGCATACGGAATTTTTGCGTAATTTAGTTGTTAAAATGCTAGACGATCGTCGAACGAATGGTGGAATGCGTAATGATCTCATTGAACTATTATTGACATTAAAAATGGAGGCAGAACTAAATAAGGATAAATCACATTTTGCCCACCAGCAAGAGTATCTAGCTGCGCAGGCAGCCACTTTTCAATTGGCTGGCATACAAACCTGTGCCTCTACACTAGAGTTTGCCCTCTATGAGCTGGCTTGTCAGCCTGAATTACAAGAGCGTTTGCATTTAGAGATTAGACAGACATTAGGTGAGGAAGATCCGCCCCAGTCGTTAAGTTTTGAAAAGGTAGAGAAGATGTCATACCTAAGTATGGTGGTAGAGGAGACCTTACGTAAATACCCAGTTGTGCCATTTTTGGAAAGAGAATGTACACCGTTAAATAAAAGACGTTTTGTATCATTCCGTCCTCATGCTGACTGTATGGCCAGAAGAGGAATGCCTATTTATATATCAAACTTAGCCTTACATTATGACCCAAAGGTAGGTTGTTAATAAACATTTTTTTTACTATAAAATTTGAAAATGCAATTTTTTCTGATCTTTTTTTTTACAGTATTGGCCCCAACCTGAACGTTTTGATCCGGAACGTTTTTCACCGGCTCAAAAACCATATCATACGCCGCTTTCATATTTACCATTTGGCGCCGGTCCTCATTATTGTATTGCTCAGACATTGGCTCAACTGCAACTCAAATTGGGACTGATACATTTTTTGAATGGCCATCGTGTGGAATGCTGTTATAAGACTGCCGATTGCATTACGTTTGATAAACGTTATGCTCTTCTTTCCCAAGAGGGTGGAATTTACTTAAAACTTATTAAAATCTAAATAAGAAATTATGTAAAATGAATAATAATTTTTATATGTTTTTTTATAAAGTTAATTCTTTTTGGAAAATTGTTGTTTTGTAATTTTTTACAAGTTTAAAGATAATTTTTAGAAATCAAGCAATTAACATGATTTTTAATATAAACTTTAAAAAACGTTTAATGATATTTTTTGTTTAGAGATGACCTCTTGTAACTAAGCCCTCGTCATTGCTGTAACTTAAATTTCTAAAACTTTTAATTCGTAATTGGTTTTATCGAATAGAGTCGCCAAAAGCACGTGTGTTTGGGTGATAAGTATACATTGCTTCTACGTCACGCAAATGACGCTGGAGCAAATAATAGTTCGCAAAATTTTTAAAATAGTAGCTTCCCACTTTTATTTGGGCAACTGGGAAAAAACAATAAACTGTGTATATATGAAACAATTCTTAATTTCTTAGTTATTAACCATAATTTAACGAAGGTGTTTAGATGTTTTTAAAGATTTATATACATACATATGTATGTATATCTTAATTAAAAATTAAATATAAATAATTAAAAATAAAAAATCATACACCTATTTGTTAAACTAAACATTTCTACTTGTGCTTTTGGCCCTTATGTTTAAACTACTTTAAGTACTTTACTATATCGCAACACTGATTCCAAGGCGAATTCATACAAGGTGGACGCAGGCGAAAAATTCGTACCTAAAATGTGAAACACAAATATGACATCATTGAAAAAAAAACACAAATTATTTGTATATGGCATCATTAAAAAAACACAAATTATTTGCAGAAGAAAAACGTGAATAAAATTAATTTTACGGTGTTTTTTTTGCACAAAGCACAAGAACGCATCTTTTGGTTTTACTATTTGTTAATTAAAAACACTTTTTTAAATTTTTAGTTTAAAAATCTAACCGACGCGTAATTTTTTTGAAATCAAGAAGAAGCACATATACAAACTTTTGACACATTACGAGGAAAATTGCACGAGCAAAAAATAGTCAGCTGATCTGTCAAGACCACCTTCTCATGAATTCGCCTTGACTGATTCCCGCAGCAAAATGTATCTAAAAAACTAGTTTTCTTAAGTTTGCTTTTTAATTTTTTTTTTTGTCATTCTTTATTGTTCGTTAAATACAACGTGTTTGAAATGAGCGTTTAATAGAGCAAAGTTTTCTCTCTTTATATGTAAGAATGTCACTAAAATCAGGGTGACCATTGGCGGACTAAAGTAAGAAATTTGGAACCAGTTTTTGATTTCTGATAATATAGGTAACAAAGATTTTTTCCAAATTACTTACAAAACTTCCAAACAGCACATCGTGTTTGGCTAAAATGCGGTACAATTAAACTGATTAGATTTCTTTGCCATCTTCTTGGTCAGACTTAAAAAAAAACAGTGGGAAATCCTTGCTAAAGCTATATTTGTACTCACTGAGTTGTCATCTAAGTTTCACAACTGAGACTCATTTGTATAGTGTAATAATATGTCTATTTTCATTTGTAAATATTTTTGTCTTACCTCAGTTGAAAATAGAACGTTAAATTTAAGTTTTTAAAAGTTACCGGATTAAATAATTGTTTTTGTATTGCCATACACTTTGTACCAGCTTAACAACTTTTAGGATTAGCGGACTTATTATAATTTCTTAGATGTAATGTAATACTAAAAACAAAAATTTCAAATTGTTTTTTGGCACTCATAAAAATTTAAACTTATTTTTTTGACGCTCAACTCAGATGAGAACTTAGATAGTGTAAATATAGCTAAACCTTTTAATTGCTTCCTTTTATTTGTTGGTACAAAAGTACTAAGTCAAATATTAAGCGAACAAAAGTTAAAAAACTTTGACATATGGTTGCCTTCAAACAACAAGTTCTGGAATGCGCTTATTGCATGCACTAATTGTTTCTTGGTTTTCAAAAGTGCCTTTTTTATTTATAAAGTTACAACCTGTTTATACATATATCAATCAGCCAACCATGTGTTGACCTTATATTTTAAAGACAAAGTTTTAAAAATAATTAAATTTTTTTATTTGGTAGGTTAGGTATATTGCATTGCTTAATCTGTCAATTTATTTTGATTTCTTACTTAGTTATAATACTAATAAAGAATAAATAAAAAATAAACTGCTTCAAGCGATTCTATTTTTAAATTCCAAACGGTCACCCTGGCCACAGTTTTTGTTGTGGTTATTTTGTATTGTTCGTTCCAAGTTCGTTCCTTCTATTTATTTAATAAACTCAAATATTAAATTTAGTAGTTGCCATATAAATTTTAAAAAATGTATGTATGTATGTACGTGGTTGAGAATTAATAAATCATACTTTTCTACACGGAAAGAAAAAACACATTCTAAAATCAAGAATTTTATTCTTGGATTTATCCAACCGTACTTCGTACTTAGGTTTTTTAAAATCAAGTATACTCTGATTACTTTAAAAATCAATCAGAAAAAACTTGTTGTCTTATATAATTACTTTAAGTGTCTCGGTAGCTTAGATGGTAGCGCGCTGGCGTTACAGTCCGGAGAGTTTTTGTCTCAAATTCTAGCTACGGCAAGTAAAGACAAAAATTTTAATTATGAATAATAAATATTTATTAAATAAAAATTATATATGAGACTTTCTTCTTTAATAAAGCTCCTTTGTATTAATCCCGTTTAAGCTTCAATCAATCTTTTTAGCTTACAAAAGGCGTGGTTTCACTCTTAAATCAACCTTTTTTGGCTTATATGTGGCTTAAAGTAAAAAATTCGTACCAGATAATCGTATTTTTTTTAAAAAATCCGTATTTGGTTTAAGAAAATCCATACTCACCGTGCGTTAGACACCGCTACGATTTGATTTAAGTAAAGATCACTTGGTTTATTTTTCGCGTGTAAATAAGTGGGTCAATCCATAATATTAAGTTCAAGGCATATTCATATAAGGTGGTCGCATTAAAAAAATTAAGAGAGTCGTTCTCTTACTCTTTATTTTTTTTATATGAAGTTTGACACCAAAATTGAAAAATTTTTCGAGTTTAGTGTCAAACTCCATGTAAAAAAAAATTAAGAGTAAGAGAACGACTCTCTTAATTTTTTATTGCGGCTACCTTGTATGGATATGCCTTGATTAAGTTTAATCGCTATCAACTATGACTCACTACATAAATGTAAAGAGCTTGTGAGTGCTAAAAAAATAAAAATAAGAGACACTGCAAAATTGGCTTAAGAAAAAGAGATTTTTTTTAAAAACAAATAAGAGCCTTTTGAATCCCCAATATTTGATGGAGTTAAATTGTTTTTTATATGTTACTTTTTCAACAAAAATTCTTCGTGGCAGAATTGAGGTCTGTAAAAAATAAGGTTTCAGAAATATGGAGTTAAGTATTTGGAATGTTCAAAACTTTTTGTTTGGAGGCGACAATATTCTAAATTTTATCTAAAATTAGCAAAATGTTGCAATGAATAAGAAATGTTGCAAGTAGGTTTTAGGTCAATAACTATAACAGTTTTCAAGACATAGCGTAACGAAATTTCAATAAAACGTACACTCAAAAAAGTATTAATGTAAAATCTACTGGAAATGGTATTTAAAATAACTGGGTATTCATTTAAAACCCTCCAACTAGATATTCATTAAAATCAACAAAATATTTCATTCAAATTCAGCCATCAGAAAAAAACTTACATATTCGTCTAAAATTAACTAGATTTTCTGTTATTTACAGCTAAACACAAAGTATGGGGAAAAAATTAACAAAATTAAATATTACCAAAAAATAACTGACAAAATTAACTGCAACGGAAAATCAGTATTTTTGTATATTTGAGGCTTTGAATAACCCTTCAAACCAGTTAAAACAAATATTATATTGAAGTTTAACTGTTTTTTAGTTTAAAAACAACTTTACAGATTACTTCCTAAATAACTTACAGTCAGTTACTTTAATAATTTTTTAAGTGTATGCATTTATAAGAGAGCTATCACGCCCCATTTTTCTATTCAAAAAAATGTTTCCCCCAATCTTCCTACTAAAGTATTTTGGGGTCGTATATTGATTTTCAATGAGTATTGACCCAGGAAAATTATTGATATCTTGACACCAGTAATCGTTTCGTAACACTTGAACTAGCTTGGGCATATTGATTTCAACACTTTACTTTCGTATCTGTTAAGATGCAGAATTATAATTCTTGGGTTTAAAAAGAAATATTTGGTCAATTCACAACTTCTGTTTTATCGTTTTATATTGTAAAATACATGTTTTTCAAACTAAAATGTTTAAAAACAAAACAAATGCATTTGCAATTTGTCTGTTACACATTGCAACAATGATATAACACGGATTTTAAATTGGACAATTAAAAATATTATAAACAGAGTGACACTTTGAATTATACACTTATATCTAGGTGAAAGGATCCATACTTATCGTACGTTTGATATCACTGAGCTAAATAGATTTTAGTAGTGCATACTTGATTTAAAATTATTTATTTTTTTCTCATTACACCATTTCCAATTCTTTGTTTTATTTTAGAAACAAAAAGTTCAATTTTAGAAATTTCTAATGGAATTTTAGAAATTTCTAGTCTAGTTTTAGAATTTCTTATTCAGTTTCAAAAAAATTTTTTATTAAATTTCAGATACTTATAAGTTAATTTTTAAAATTTCTAATATTCGAGAAATTTTATTTCAGAATTTTCTAATTGTATTTTAGGATCCTTTATTTAATAAAAAAAATCTGAATCTAATTTAATAATTTCTGAGTTAATAAGAAAATATAAATTTTTGAAATACAACTTGAAAGATCTCAAATAAAAGCGAAATCAGTGGTTACTTACAAACTTTTTCAAACCAAAAATACCATTAAAAGTTTATGAGAAGCAGGAAATTTCCAGAAAATTAGACTAATTATTTAATTACAACCAAATATTAACTTTTTTACAATTCCTGGAACATAATAGAGAAGAACCTGCTAAAAATCATATAAAGGGTTTTCAACAAATAAAAAACAATTTCTATTTGCTGAAGCATTACCAGTAAATTGAAAATACAAACGAGTAAATAAAATAACTAAAATATAAACATTTACAAGCATGTTCATATGCATTTATATGTGTGTAAGTACGTGCCCCCGTTAAAAGCGAGAAAGTCGAGGAAAACCTTTGCTGCCTAAATATTGTGGCCGTCTTTAATGAAAACCTAAACAAATGCTAAAATTCCAGGAACTCTACATTAAAGATCAAATGAAACTAATTGAAAAAAGTGCAGCTTGATGTAATATTTATGTTAATTTCTATTGATACAAACAAAGTGAATCCTTTCGTTGGTTTTTGTTGTAATTTAACATTTCACATTTGCTTGTAATATTTGCGGTAGCAAGCAAATGATTCTAAGAAGCTAAAATACATTATTTACAAAGTTTTTAAGGCAACTACAAAGACATGGTTTACTCTGACACAATAAAAAAAAAACAACAAATAAGACTCAACCAAATAATTAATTGTTTAACCAATGGTCGTCCACCAACTGAATGAACAGACAAAATTATTGACAAAAGGACAGACCTTTATAAAAATTTTAGTGCGATGCACATACAATTGTTAGTACAAACAAGTGCGCTTGAAACCCTTTCATTTGGCTGTGTGGGCGATTGGATAAATATGCACTGAGAGAAATTTATTTGTTAAACTGGTGTTTTTGAAATTAGGTTGTTAAAAAGTTAATCAGTCCTTTTTTAACTTGATCTGTCTACCAGTATAGCCAATTCAGTCAAATCGCTATATTTTAATGCGCTTAGCTACGTTCATGTCGGAATAAAGTTCACAAATCCCACAGCTATTTCGACGCTTATACTCCCCAGACATACATAGATGTTTTAAGTAATTTTTATCTCAAAATCACAATGATCCGCTTCATTAGCTTTGGCAGAGACTCTACGTCTTAGCGCCGGAAAAGCACAAAGCGTGTTGTACAGTATTATTTTGGTTCTGCCAGAAATGGTTATTTTTTTCAGCTCTCTTTTTTTCGACGAAGTCCACGTAACCTCCATGAGCAAGAAGGTGTAGCCTTTTTCCGATACTTCCATCATCAGAATGTTGAAGAAATTGTACAATAAGCTGTCACCTTGCCAAAGACTTGTGGAAGTGGTAAACGGTTCTGGGACGTCGCTTGCTATTTTCACTTAGAGCATAGTGTCACTCATACTCCTTCCTTAAAAACGTTAAAGTTTTGATGGAATTTTATACTCAAAAATAGTTTCCCCAAAAAATTCCCATTCGGCGTGTCAAAGAAGTCTTAAAAGTTGATTGAAAGATGCTACATAACGCTTTCCATGGGTGTTTTCCAGGATTTTCCGGAATGTTTAAATCTGGTTGACAATTGATTTTCTCGACCTGAAAACACACTGTCAAAGTTGTATTAGTTGTTTTTAGTTTTAATTTAAATCTTACGCGCAATATGCCAGAAAGGATCTTCTTAGTAATGGAAAGGAGACTACTCCATGATAGTTGGATGAAATAGGTTTGTCTCTCTTCTTGTGAAGCAGGTATAGTATGATTAGGTTTTAATTATCGGGCAGCTGACGCACAGACAGGTGTTCCGTCTGCCCAAAACCTAGTTTTTCTTAAGCCAATTGCTGCTTCGACATTCGTGTGGAAATTGTACTTCATTATCTATAATTGGTTGTGGATTGTATTTCTCCCACGAATCTTCAACCGCAAACAGTTTGGAGAACTAATTCTCTGAAATTGTCAGGTCTCTCAGTGTATCAGTTGCCACATTCCCAGTTTTACTTCTGCATGCTAATAACCATATTCCTAGCAGTGGTTAAATTCTCTGAAATTGTCAGGTCTCTCAGTGAATCAGTTGCCAGATTCCAAGTTTTACTTCTGCATGCTAATAACCATATTCCTAGCAGTGGTTAAATACGCTTCATTCCGTTATAGGAAATAATATCGTTAAGGCTAAACTAACCTAGAGTCAAACCAAAGGTGTTCTCTTTGCCTATTTTGCACTACTTCCCCAAGAATACTTTTATATTATGGTCGGGGCAGCGGCCATAAATCTCGTTTTAGCGCTGGTAAAACTTGCTCATTTTTATTACAGCTGTAATAGATGTTTCAATCTTTCACTTTATTGATACCATGTCCTTTTTATCATATTTCTTGCAGGACTTTGATGACAGTCCTCTGTTTCTTGAAGACATGCGCCAGCCAGAAAAAGGAAAAAAAAGAAAGAAGGTAGTAAAAGGAGAAATACTTTAACCCCTCGTGCCTTTGATATATGTATTTTAGTTTAGAAATAAAATTTTTTTTGTGCTACGTTAGCCCCCTCGTTTTTCCTTAAACTTAAGTTGAAGGTATTCTAGCACTTGTTTTCACTTCAGTAAAAAAACTTTCTAAATATTGTATTTGTAGTGGAAGGTCTTTTGTTTATAAAATTTTTCTCCGTGTATTTTAATTTGAAATATATATACAATATCGGTTCAATATTTAACCAGGAATGTGGCAAGTTTTATTTAATTGAATGTTTTACCACACACACACACACACACATACACAAGTACAAATTTTGAGTCCACAATGCATATGTTTTTCTTAAATAAGGGCCTGTTGTGGCTTCTGTTGGTTTTTCACGTTCTAATAAAAACGTTCGTAAATAAAAGGAGTAACGATCCAACAAATGGATTGAAGAGAAAATGAAAGAGTTGCATTAAAGTAAGCAAACAAGTAAATAAAGTTTCTAATTTTCTTAGAAACCAAAAAATTGGTTTCTTTAAGTAAGAATTTTGTCGTCTCGTCATGAACGCATGAGTGCACTGGTAATTATTGTGTACTTGTCTAGGTTGTGTATTAGAAAAAAAAACTATTTTTACGTTTGCACTTAGTTTTTTGTAGTGAATTTTTATTTTTTCTACGGAATTTTCATGGAAGCACATTTTGTCGGCTTCACATGGGTGTGATTATTTGCCAGTCTAAACATTGCGCCTTTATTTTATGGTCCTGCTACTTCTTACAATGGGTCAAACATTTTTTTTTTTTGTTGTTGTTGCTAGGACGTTAGGAGTAGCAATATGCTAATTATCAAAAAACACTCCTATGCACTAGTCAGAATAATTGCTTTTTGTCTTTAGTGGTCGGCCGACAATTTTTGATGTTGCACTTTCTTAGCGGCAAATAACGTGGCTTCTTTTTCATCGTCGTAACCATTACGAATTAAGTGCGAAAACGCCAAAGTCGATTTGGCGGCTGGTTTAGAAGTACATATGTCAGAAGCATAAAATGAATTTTTAATTTCAATTCGACTTGCTGGTTCTAGTGCGTGCAAAATTAACTCCAGGCGAAAAGTTTTTGATATCTACCGAAAGTGAGTTTTAAAAAATAAAAAACATTTCCAGAGTAATTACAAATTAAAATTGTTATTTAAGTAATTAATTAGGTTTAGCTATTTTTTAACAAAATTTGGAAAGATTAGTATTGTGCAAAAACTGTTATGGACCGCTGTAGGATTCTTTTGTTGTTTCTAACATTTGTTTTCTAAGCTAAGGGTATCAAATAAATACTTTGCTTTTCTAGTCTATTTAAATAAAATCGGGAATGGGAAAATAATTATTAAATTTATGGTAATTTATTTCTTAAACAACCTGATATATAAAAATATTTGAATTATTAATTTTAAAAAAGACTTTGATTTGTTTGTTCTAAAAAGTTTTGTTGTCAATCAGCCTTGACCTTAAAAACAATACAACCAACAAATGTTTATTCATTCAGCTAAATTAAAAGTGAGAGTAAACATTTTTTTTAAAAAAACAACAAATAATTAAATAAATTAAAAAGCAAAACAAACATTAAAAATGTTTTACTGAAGTAAGAGAACTCTCTTAGTTAGCAACTAGTTAAAAAAAAATAAAACAAACTTTGAATTGTGGTAAAATCATTATCCAGGTGACCGCAATTTAGACTCTTTTATTTTTTCTTTTTTATATATAAAGTTTGACACACCCGCTGAAAAACTATGTATTTCTTTTTTAGTGTCAGACTCCATATTTATAAAAGAAAAAGAAAGAAAGTCATTTCGTATTGCAATCACCTGGTACATTATTTCACCATGCTTTGAAAATATAACTGACCTAATCAGTTAGGGTTGCCGAAGTCTTTTTGAGCCGTATATATACTTATTTATAAGACAAAATTTAAGTTTGTTAATACTTATAAAAAACGGTTTCGGTTAAACAGGTGAACATAGGCCTATAACTTTTTATGCATTACTGTACTGGCATTATTGTATTCAGGATCATGTTAGCTTTTACCTGCGGTGGTCCAAAAAAGTTAAGGGGGTCACTTTATACAATTAAAAATTAATTTAAGACTATTTAGAAAATATTTTTTTTTATTTATTTTTTAGCTTGCTATAGGGCTTTTATGGCAGGCTACAATACTCTTTTCAATACTTTGTGACTCCTATGTCAGTTTTTAGTTGAAAATTTTAAAATTTAAAATTCGACTGGGAAGATCGGTTATTCGACTTTTTTAAAAACTCGGTTTTAAAATAGTTCAAAGAGTGGCAATTTAAAAAAAAGGGTAATCGGTAAAAAAATGGTAAAAGACGACTAACCGGTTATTTATTTAAAACAATTAACATGAATAAGTTAATTGAAAAAAGTTATTTTGATGTTAAGCAAAATAAACGAAAAATCAAAAAATATGTTTTTTCCAGGTATAGTTAAGTACCCAGCTGATTATAAATTCGCCTTAAAATTTTGTGCAAGTGATTGCCAGATTTATTATTTTGTTTGAAATTTTAAATTTCTTTGACATTCACTTTCTCAAAAACAAAAAGGAAATGCAAGGGACTAATTTTTTGAACTCACCTTGATACTACCTGTATTAGTGTACCCTGGTTTGTCCAATAGCCAGGGCAAGGCACATTTAACAAGGTAAACCCAAGGCGAATTCAAAAAATTCGCCCTCTGCATTTTCTTTTTGTGTTTGAACGGTGCAATGTCAGAAAAATTAAAAACTTCATACAAAATTGAATATTTGTAACGTAAATATGTCAAATTAATTTAATCAGCTGGGCTCTTGATATTAACTGGTTGAGTGTACCCTGCCAATAGCCTTAATTTATTTATTAAAATAGTTGGCATCTTCTTCCAAATAATTTTTTCAGGAATCTAATGAAATTGTATATCTGATTTTACAATTTTGTTTATAGGACCGAAATCAGTTAAACATTTCACTAAATCAGTAGTTTTTTTGTCCAAAATCGATCCTATAAAAAAATTGTAAAATCAGAAAAACAATTTTAATTGGGGACATCCAATGGCCACCGAGGACACCCGATCTAAATCAAGTGGACTTTTTTTATAGGGTCACTTCAAAGAGAGTATTTACAATGACAATTTCCAGCCTCTTGTGGCTTAAAAAAAATTTTCGTCGAAAAATTAGTTCAAGGCTCCGTTTTGAACAGTGTGTTCAACTCGACGAAAAATCTCTGGATGACATATTCCTTAAAAAATTAAATCCGCATTTCTTTTATATCGTTCAATACTTATAATAAAATTGTATGTCAATTAATAAGGTTTTTATTTAAGCTTAAAAATATAAATCTGCCACCAGACACCCTGTACTATAATAATACACGTATAACAGTATAATAACAATACAAAAATTTTGTGTATTCTACAAGAAAAAAAAAACTACGACAGTTGTTTTTGTATGCTATTGCATGGGTTCTTTCAGTGTAGGGGTGATTTGCTGAAATACATACATACATACATATGTTTAAAAAGAAATTTGCAGACTGCTGGTGAAACCAGAAAATTTAAAAAAATGGCCTGACTAGTTCCACCTTTCCCTTAACTTTCTTATTTTGGTTTAATTGACCACTATCCCGCTTTAGTTTCCCCATTTGCCAACAAGTGTCCCACAAGTTAATGCAAACATTTCGCAGTATTTAATTTAAAGCTTTTTCATTTGTTTATAAAACAGAATTTTTATGACTTATTTTGTTTAGCAGCGAGTTTCAAACGGCCTTCTTTGATCTCAGCGATTTGGTTATGGATAAAAGAAAAAATTACGTAAAAATTTGCGTATTAAAGGCGCCTTTATCCAACCATTAGAATCAGCCCAAAGAAAACAAAGAGTGTGGCCCACACTTTGGCAAAAAAGTTTTTTATACATTTACTTTTCATACATTATTGTAAATTTTTTTTCAAATTTTTATTATACATCATATGAGTTCTTTTGGTAATGTAAGTCGTTTGTTTGATAAATTGCTGCCGTTAAATTTAAAACATACAAACTCGAATACTTTACTACAAATCTATTAAACTTGACATAAACATCATTAAAATAATGCGCCAAAATACAAACAAATTTTATGAGTCTAATATATCTTAAGGAAATTTATGATTTAATAAAGATGAAAAGGCATGCATTCAAATATTGTGGGAAGCTGGTACTTGTTTGTTTATTTTCTTTGGCAGTGTTTACCCTACAGGAGAAAATATGACGTATAAGGAGCTAAGGAGACACATAGTGTTTGCAATTTTTATGACATTAATAAGCTTCCTTTAAGAAATAAATTATTGAGGGGCTTAGAGTTCACGGAGTGTTCCCAATTGCTTCAAAAAAGCAAAAAGCTGCGAAAATCGTTTTTGGTTACCAACAGCCTTCCAAGAATCCGATGGATGGACGGGAAGTATCACAAAGCACTTTTAGAGAGTAATGCATCACTCCAGGCTATGGCAGCAATGCGTACTGCGCATGTGGAGAAAGGAAGAGAGGAGAAATGTCCTCTACGATGATAGAGAAGAAGAATGAAAAGGCGAGATTTTAAAGAGATCGAGATGTGTTAGTGTCGAAACGATGCCAAAATGTTCTACCAACGCTAAAACATCAGACCGAAGACTGTGGTGTAAGTACTTTCTCCTAAAAAGATTTACAAGGTTATTAGAGGGCAGCTAAAGCTTGTGTTATGAAAATCTGAAGAAAAACTTTTGCAAATTGTTAATATCACATGAAAGCGGGAATGAATTAACACCCTTCTTAGTCAATGATGACCATGTAGAATGCTCATATCCTGGCCAAAAAAAGGCGAAAATATTGATCCCAGAAGAAACATAATAGAGCGGATGGGACTGATGGCTTGCCGGTGAAGCTATTAGAGACCGGAGGCGATAAGTTATTAGGAAAGATCCATCATCTTATCTGCCCAATTAAGCTAGAAGAACGCCTCGCCAATGATTGGAAGCTTCGTGTGCTATGCCCCGTTGACAAAAAAAGAGAATAAACTATCTGTGCCACTTATTGTGTAATTAGTTGCCTTTTTGTCACGTATGTATATAGTTGGCCTTCATCAATCTTCAAACCTGGTAAATCCACAATGAACCCAATATTTTTACTACGACCAATCTAAGGGAAAGCCCATAAGAAGTAAATATACATTAGTCACCTATTGGTCAATTGAAAACCAACACTCTATACTCCGCTCAAAGGTGTTTGAGGCCATGTGTGAATTTGGCATACCTACAAATCTGACGAGACTGCCCAGGCTATAGTCATCCTTGTACAAGATCATCAATGAAAATTTTAACAGATCGTTTCGAGCAATTTACCCCCTGAAATGGCATCAAACATAATGACAGTCTTAGCAAAGTGCGTTTGTGATGCAGAAGTAAATAGAAAATGCACTATTTTTACCAAAAGTCAAATGCTGCATTTGTAATGTAGAACAAGATTCAGTGTAAATGAGTCCAGCTGTTGGTAAAGGCTGATTGATGGTTTAAACAAATAGAGATTCCACGGAATAAGAGCAAACTGTGATCCTTGATGACTTTAACTTTAAGCAAGAAAATTCTAGGTACATCTTGGTAATAGCCTTAATAAAACAAATAAAAACATTTGCTAGTAAATATTAATTTTGGATAATAAAAAGATTTATGAACAGGGCTGTACTTCAGCAAGCAAAACTCTACTCTACATACTACTATATGTATGTCGCAGCGGAGTGCGCTCTTGCTTAAACAGATAAAGTTGTTGTTGGAGCTTTTGGAAAAAATTATTTCAGAACCAATTTTCGTTGGCGGAAAATGTCCGTAACGTACAATTTAAGGGCTGGGTAGTAAAGCGACTAAAAATCCAAATTGTTCGAAAGAATGATGATACTTGAGCTAAAAAGGAGGATTGAAACTCTGCTGGAAGGACCACGTCAAGGAAAATATTTTTAAGTTCAGCCTATGAAGTTGGAGGAGAAGAGTAAAGGAACGAAGTGCTTGGAAATATATTCTTGGTTTGGCTAATGACTTACTAATGACTTGATATTAAGAAAGTAAAGAAGTTTACAGAAGGTATCTAGGATTCGTCACAACCTGACAAATTTTTTTTTTTGCAACAGAATAAACTGTCGCATGTTAAGAAAGATATCAAAGCCATCAATCAATGTTTTTGTATGTTTTTTTTTCAATTTAAAATTTATAAGAAAAGAAAAACTCTATTCTCTGTTTATAAAGTAAACAATATTATAACATGATCTACTTGTAATTCAAAAGGGAAAACAGCTTAAGTCTTTCAAATCCTCTTACGTTTCTCACTTCAATTGTAACAAACACCGATTGTATTTGCAAATGATATTTATCGTAAGACTTTACTGCTTCCTTCTTGCTTTTGTGTTTTATTATTATTCGTTATCTCAAGGAATTTGCTAAAGAATTTTGAAAAAATAGGAAGTTAAAATATGATGACGATCTTCTTAATTTAAAACAATATGAACTACATTGTCTACGATTAGCCATTATTACATCAATGATGATGAAAAGAGAAGAACGCAATGAAAAAAAGGAAGAAAAGAAGAAATGAACATTGAATAATTTTATTTGAGTTGCAATTAGTTTATCGCAAGTAGCAAATCATATGCTCTTCCTTAACCTTTTTTGTTTAAGATCAAACGTACCTGTTTGTTAAACAAAAAATCTGCATAAATTTAAAATATTTACTAATTCACCATATTTACCTTTGGGTTTAGTTTTTCGTTTTGCTTAACTTCAAAAATATTCAAGTGTCTTAAGGGAATTACATCATCATCAACATTTCATACTTCTCATAATCATTGATTGTGCAGGGAATGCGCTTGTAGTAGATAATGTCTTCATCTGCTTATTTCAGCACCATTACCCAAAACATTTTCTTTTTTATTTATTCGCTTTTTTTTTTTGCTGTAACTCACCCTACTTTGTTCCAGATCCCAACCAGTCATCCCAAGTGTATGTTTCTATTTGTTATTCACTTTAAAGCATTAAATTTGAAATTTATATTTCCATCATAAGGAAGCAGCAATTTGCCTCGTCAATGAACCATAAAGTGGCGGCATTTCCTTTTTTATTTTATTTTTTTATGATTTGTTATTGTAAGGCTTTTTAAAAAAAAAAGTAGGCTTATAACATCTTGTACATATCTTGTTTGTATCCTCATCAAATTGTTAAGGTCCTTGTTATAGTTTTGATTTAAAAAATTATGTCTGTTTTTTAATTCTATGTACGTATCACACGTTCCCTTGTGAGTTTTTTTTATGTTTTCTATGCATTTTGTCAAAGGTAAATGTTGCAATAATGACGCCTTTATTGATATCTGTTACATTTTGTTTGAGTGATTTAGCAATTTTGTTTCATTGTAATTCGTCTTGGTAGAGCAATTTTTTCATTAAAAGAAATTAGAAGCAAAAATCATAATTACTTTTCAGCACTGAAAGATTAAAAGAAACCTATTTTTTCGATGTTTGAAACAAGCTTCAATTAAATTTGTACTTTAAGAACTATTAAAGGACGAACAAGTAACTACCTCGTATGTGGGGGACAAAAAATTACTATTCCTAATCTTCATATTATCCTCATATCTTTATTTGATTATATTTTCTTCTATGCAAGTCCTGATTTTAAATTTTTTATAAATCACTTAACGTCATTGATGCTAAAACTTTTTTCAAAACAGTTCAAACTTTCGATTACTAAAAAATTTAGAATATTGCAAAACCGCTCTACTTTTACTTGACATTTATTTGTATGCAAATTTTCCACACAATTATGTAAATTTTTTAAGTATTTAACTACAAATCATTAATTTTTCTAAACATTACACAAATGGCATAACATTTCGATATGCTTGTCAGCATTATGTCTGCACAACAAACATTTAATGACAATTTCATACTTAAAATTTGAAAAAAAATAAGTAACGATTTTCCACACATTAAAAATACAATTGAACACATACACACACACACGAACCAACAGCAAAATGTTAATTTGCTCATTTTCCCATTAAGTTTTTGTCACGGATGTAACAACAACATATCAAATGGAAAAAAGGAAACAAAAATTAAAAACAATAAATGAATTGAATTTTATTCATTATTTTTGCGCCATTTTGTTTTGTAATAATTGTTATTATCTATAGTACACACACACAAACATACAAACTCTTGACATATGTATTCATGAATATATCCAGCGATTGAAAATGTCCATGTGCATGTGAATACCGCTTGTTTTGGGTCATTTGTGTTACCGAATGTTGGTTTTTACCCTGGTCTACCAAAAAGTTTGCATTAAATACCAACATTGAGTTGTAGTTTTTTTTCTATTTGTTTTCCCTTTCTCCGGTAATCCAGCATAATGTATTCAAAATCAAATACATTACGCACATTCGAGTAAATGCATGTATGTATTTGTAGTTTTTGATGACGTTGTTGTCATTATCATTTGAAAATGTATGAATTCAAGAATTTGTTGTGCCGCATTCAGCCCACTGTCTTAGTTTTTATGTATGTCAATAGTATCTCCATCCCTTGTAAAATAAAATAATGACAAGTATTTCTAACCCAACAAAAAAAAAATCACAAATAAATGCATGACTGTTGACAAGTTTGTATTTGCATAATTTTATAAGAAATATGATATTCTACAAGGATTACTTTATTTGTTTTGAAATGTTTTGTATACCTTAAGCAAATAAAACATTTTACAAAGAGCCCTTCTGACGTTAAAGGAATTAATACAAAAACAGCCTTATCTTCAGTCCAATTATAGTTCCTTTTGGTCATCTGGTTGTCGAAACTCGACCGCCATTTACTGCACATTTTGACATAAAAAATATTGATTTTGTCTTAAAAACAAGAGTTGGTTTAAAAAACATTGATATTGAGCACTCGGATACCGAAAGCCTTTCGCTGGAAGCCCATGATACGGTCAGAAGTGTCGTCTTGCTGCTATTAAAACAGAGAGAGAGAGAGAGAGAGAAAGGGGAGAAGAGAAAAGAAATAAATAGAAAAGAGTGAGTGAGTAAGTATTTCGATATTCAGTAGCCAGAATAAAGTCCGAAAAATCTATAAAAAACAAAATAAAAACTGAAGGCGTTATAATGGGCACACAAAGAAAGATAGTTTTATAAAGTAGGAGCACCGAACAAGATACCATACTGCCAATTCTAAAGACGGTATGCAGCCTATACCTCTTAACCAGAATGAGGCCAAAATAGCAGTAACCCGATTTAGGAATTATAAGGTAACATGAGCGTTAAGTTTCTAGTTGATCTATTTTAGACCGGGGGCTAAACGATAATAAGGCATCAGATTATTTGTACAATGAAGTTTAGGAAACGTATACCCGAGGATAGAGACAACACTTTATTAAGTCCTGTGCTCAAAACAGGAGGCAAGACAGGGCTTGTCAACTACAAAGGAGTAAGCACAGGTTCTCGCCTACGACGCCGATTTCGACATAATGGGACGAGCATTGCAAGCAGTAACTGCCAACCTTAAAAATATTAAATCTTCCAAGAAAGGTTTGGCAGTAAATGAAGTTAAAACCAGTTGAACACATAAGGCGTACGGTAGACTTCGGAAGAAAGTGGAAGTTGAAAACTACAATTTTCAAATAAATTTAAATTTACCTCGGCACATCCTTAAACAAAACAAGCAAGATTAGTTTTAAAATTAAAAGTGGAACAATATTAGCCAATATTATATTACTTTGGACTTTGCGGAAAGTTTAAAGCAAAGCCGTCGCCTGACAGACTAAAACCGCTCTCTACAAGTCTCTAATGCTACCTTGGATTTTATATGGCTCGAGGCATACGAGGCTGTGCTTAAAGTATTTAAGAGAAAATTTCATGGGAAAAACTATGGATCACTTTGTATTGACGTAAAATATAAGTGTAATATAAACCACCAGGTCACGTCGAGAGAATGCATGAAGATGCATTCAGTCGTTAGTACCTTTGTATATTATATTTAATTTCATAATTTACTATGACATTGAATATAACAAATAAAAAAATATAAAACAAATAAAAAAAAAATTGTTGCATAAGTTTTTATTACGAAGATGAGATCTGACAACACTTAAATAACGGTGAATTTGGAAAATTTAAACTTCGTTCAAAATAAAAAAAAAGTTCCCTTTGCCTTTCTGGATAACAGGTAAATTAAATAGGTGATGTTAAAAGCCAAAAACACTACTTTCGCTTAAAAACTTTACACTAATGAAATTCCTAGGTGGTTTTAAAAATGCATTCTACTTAGCAAGATTGGGAAGAAACTAGCTCTTTCAAAAGTTTCTTCTAATATAAATGAAAGATAAGATATAAATTTCTTTCAAGTGAAAAGAAATTAAAATATAAGCTAAAGCCAAAATATTTAAATCAAATTTTTTTTCTTGAAACAATATGTTCAACAAAAAATAAAAACAAACAAAAAACTTGATTCGGGGCCAGTGAGCTGACTTATTGTAAACAAGTTCTTTGATATACATTTTTTCCTCTTATTCCTAGATATGTTATATGTATATATTTTCATTAAGAAGAAAATATGGCAAACATTTATTTTATTACACCTAATTGTACTATTGCAGAGAGAGATTTTAAAACATTTATTTAATTATAGACTTATTTCTTAACTACACACGTTTTTCTACTACTCGTACAACAAAACAAACTCAACAAAAAAATGCTGCCAATTGTTTTTCGAACTTAAAAGTGAACCGACAACTTTGGCTAAAACAAAAGCATGTTTTAGTTAAAATTTAATTATGTTTTTACCAAAGAGCAGCTAAATATTTATGAAAAAAGCCTTTTCTGGTATTTTTCTACTAAAAAAAGGAAAAATAATAATAGTAATAACATTAAATGGCAGGTCCTTTGAGATCAAAACTATGACAATTATTTATCAAAAACACGTATTAAAAACATATACAATGGTAAAAAACAAAACGATATCCAGTATCATGATCCGGCAAAAATTAACAAATTATTCCAAGTCATTCTAACTCTTTGATCTTTTCGCTTGTCATTAGACGGTAGCGTGCTAATGATGTCATTAACTATCCTTCCATATTCTGTCCATATTTGGAAAGTACAAATGTAAGCATTTATCACTACTAAATGAGTTGTCACATTTTTCTCAATCATTAGGATCGTTTTTTTTTTCCTTTTGCAAAAAACAGAAATAAAATTTGAAAATCCAAAGAAAAATATTTCAAAATTGTACTAAACAAAATTTAGATTCGAATGTATCTGTGAGGTCCTCGTTTTGTTTTTTGGGGGTTGATTCTTATGTCCTTTTCTCTTTGTTTAATTTAAACAAACGTACAAACAATTTAATTTTCTTCTCTTTTTTTTCGATTTTAATTGTTATGTTCATACATTGTTTTACAGTAGCAAAGAGACACTGTTATTGCAAAATTGCAATTTCATGCGCCCATTTTGTCAATCATTGATAATTTATTATCGTTAAAGTCGTTGGTGCCTTTAATTTTCTATAGTAATAAATGAAAATGTTTACAATTTTCACTTATAAATAAGTTTTTCTTTTTATAAATTTTAAAAATATTTAGTCTGTTATTTATGAGTTTGTTTTTGTTTGGTGACTTTTGATTTGGAAATTACTACTAAATATCCTTAAAATCCACCCTGTGATTAGGGATTACATTGAAGAGGCCTTGTGTGCATATGTAAGGGCTTTAGTGCCCATTAAAATGTTTGGGATGCTGGCTAAATGTTGTGAGTTTTTATTTTCGTTATTTTGTGAATCATATTTTGATTTATTGTTTTTTCCAAATCATCAATTTTATACTATAAAATATTTATGTAATTACGCTAATTATTAGATTGAATTAAAGGGGCTGTGAGCATGATAATCCCTTTATATTTTTTAAGTAATTTTAGTGAAAATATTTGTTTTTTAAATATATTTAGGCATTTTAACCCAACAGTATATGTTTTTTTATCTATCCAATAACAGAAAATATCCCATCGATGTTTATGGCTTTGAAAGGACAAAGTATATAGTTTTTCGCTCTATATTATGGTTCTATCATGTAGGAGCACTATATTCTGATGGACCGAATTTAAAATACAGTCTTTATTTAAAACAACATTAAAAATGCACTAAGTGTTAAAATTAATTCACTCGCACCAAGTTTAAAAAGGCATGCAATTGCAAAAATTTGGTGTTTGGGTATCGGGGGTACAATTTCCCGTGACCTCTTTTAATTAGGGTTATTTTCAAATGTGGGTTTTTACATCTAGTGCTTCTGTTAACAAATTTGTTTTTAGAAATCAAGAATTTTGCTAAAGCTTTCTTGTAGAGATTTTATGTAGCCATTACTTTCAAAAATATTGCAAATCAAAAATTTTTTTCTCCACTTTGGGTTACCAACATTTAAGGGTTTCCACCAAGGTTTGTGGAAACCTGCGACTGTTTAATGAAATATACAAATAAAATACGCTTAAATTTTACCTACTTAGACATGATGGTTTTACAAGCTCTTGTTGGTTATGAAATTCTCTCCAAGCACTTTAATCTTGTGCGTTCCCTCTCCAGCCTGTCAGCGAAAGGGTTTGCATCAACTTGATCCCTCTGCAAGAGTCCCTACACACAAAAAATTATCTAAGAAAACTTTACTTAAATCAAGCCATAGCGGTGTCAAAAGTACAGTGAGTACGGTTTTTCTTAAATCAAGTACGAAATTTCTTACTCCAAGTAAAATTTTTTAAGTACGAATTTCTTACTTTTAGCCACAATTAAGCCTAAATAGGATTGATTTAAGTTCGGAAACGTACTTGATGTAAGCCAAAAAAAGATTGATTTAAGCCATAAACAGGATTACTTCGAAAATGAAATGTCATTTTTTTGACTTATGGACCTTTATTAAAGAAGAAGAATTTTATATTTTATTTTATAATTAATTTATAATTAATTTATAATTTAAAAATTTCATTTTTGTACTTACCGAAGCTGAGATTCGAACCAGGGATTTCTGCACTGCAGTACAAGCGCGTTACCTCTAGGCCACCGAGACACTTTGTTAAGAAATGTAAAATAATATATTTAAACAACAAGCTTTTTTTCTGCTTGATTTGTTGAAGCAATCCGGTGAGTACGGTTTTTCTTAAATCAAGTACGAAATTTCTTACTCCAAGTCAAATTTTTCAAATCTGAATTTCTTACTTTTAGCCACAATTAAGCCAAAAGAGGATTGATTTAAGTTCGGACCGTACTTGATGTAAGCCAAAAAAAGATTGATTTAAGCCATAAACGGGATTACTTCGAAAATGAAATGTCATTTTTTTGACTTATGGAGCTTTATTAAAGAAGAAGAATTTTATAGTTTATTTTTATTTATAGATACTTTAAATTTATAATTTAAAAAATTAATTTTTTGTATTTACCGAAGCCGCGATTCGAACCAGGGATTTCTACACTGCAGTACAAGCGCGTTACCTCTAGGCCACCGAGACACTTTGTTTTCAAATGTAAAATAATATATTAAAACAACAAGCTTTTTTTTGCTTGATTTGTTGAAGCAATCCGAATAGGCTTGATTTAAGAAAATGTAAGTAAGGATCGTACTTGAAAATTTCAAGAAAGATTTTGGATAAAATCAAGAATAAAATTCTTAATTTTAGAAAGCCGTTTTTCGTTCTGTGTACACACAAAAAATAATCTAAGCAAACTTTAATTAAATCAAGCCATAGCTGTGTCAAAAGTACGGTGAATACGATTTTTCTTAAACTAAGTATGAAATTTCTTACCTCAAGTACGATTTTTTAAGAACAAATTTCTTACTTTTAGCCACAATTAAGGCAAAAAAGGATTGATTTAAGTTCGAAAACTTACTTGATGTAAGTCAAAAAAAGATTGATTGAAGCCGTAAATGGGATTAATTCGAAAATAAAATGTATTTTTTTTGATTTATGGAGCTTCATTAAAGAAGAAGAATTTTATATTTCATTTTTACTTTATAAAAACTTAAAATTTATAATTTAAAAATTTAATTTTTTGTACTTCCCGAAGCTGAGGTTCGAACCAGGGATTTTTGCACTACAGCACAAGCGCGTTACCTCTAGGCCACCGAGACACTTTGTTTTCAAATGTAAAATAATATATTAAAACAACAAGCTTTTTTTTGCTTGATTTGTTTAAGCAATCCGAATAGGCTTGATTTAAGAAAATGTAAGTAAGGATCGTACTTGAAAATTTCAAGAAAGGTTTTGGATAAAATCAAGAATAAAATTCTTGATTTTAGAAAGCCGTTTTTCGTTCTGTGTACACACAAAAAATAATCTAAGCAAACTTTAATTAAATCAAGCCATAGCTGTGTCAAAAGTACGGTGAATACGATTTTTCTTAAACTAAGTATGAAATTTCTTACCTCAAGTACGATTTTTTAAGAACAAATTTCTTACTTTTAGCCACAATTAAGGCAAAAAAGGATTGATTTAAGTTCGAAAACTTACTTGATGTAAGTCAAAAAAAGATTGATTGAAGCCGTAAATGGGATTAATTCGAAAATAAAATGTATTTTTTTTGATTTATGGAGCTTCATTAAAGAAGAAGAATTTTATATTTCATTTTTACTTTATAAAAACTTAAAATTTATAATTTAAAAATTTAATTTTTTGTACTTCCCGAAGCTGAGGTTCGAACCAGGGATTTTTGCACTACAGCACAAGCGCGTTACCTCTAGGCCACCGAGACACTTTGTTTTCAAATGTAAAATAATATATTAAAACAACAAGCTTTTTTTTGCTTGATTTGTTTAAGCAATCCGAATAGGCTTGATTTAAGAAAATGTAATTGCGGATCGTACTTAAAAATTTCAAGAAAGATTTTAGATAAATTCAAGAATAAAATTCTTGATTTTAGAAAACGGGTTTTCTTTCTGTGTATCTTATTTGCCTGCGCTTCTCGTGGTAGTTGCCATTCAGCGTCTTTTTTGTTGAAGCATTTGTGTACTTTCGCCCGACATTGCCAAATCAGCGCAATCCCTGTATTTTGATGCACTTGACAATGTTTATGTTGGGATATTGCTCATACAGTTCAAATTTCGTTTGACGATTATACTCCCCGTTAACACAGGTTGGACCAAAGAATTTTCGAAAGGTTTTTCCCTCAAAAGCACCTAAACAAGCTTGTTCATCTTTTGCAAGTACCTGTGTTGAGTCCACATAAAGAAGCAAGGGCAGAAAATGCATGTTGTACAACTTTATTGTATTTTTTCGGAAAGCATTTTATTCCTGAACTGTCTAATTGGCTAAAAGTAACATTTATTTCCCAGAATGATTCTTTGCCATTTTTCGATTATTTGTTATATTGATGACGAAGCTGAGGAATATAAACTCCTTTATTACTTCGATGTTGTGATTCATGCCTTTCACAGTGTCACCCTCTCATCGTCGCAAGGCTTGCCAAGCAGTTGAAAGCAAAAGTTTAATCTTGCCCATCTTTGCCAATTCCTTATCAACTCCGGAAAAAGCACTAAGTTGTGTTATTTTTTTTCGCTTTATCCCCTTGTTAATATCAATGTCATCCGCATATACAAAGAGGATCTTGTCCTTTGGTGTTGCGCCTGTTTTGTTAACCTGTGTTTTTTCAATACGTTCGCTATTAGTTTGTTAAAAAAGTGCGTGATAAGTTACCACCCTGTTGAAAACCTTAAAGTCACTAAGGATCATTTAATAAAGGTCTAGTTTCGAACGAATTTCGGCGTACTAAAGGCGACTTTCTAGTCGATAAACAAATGGTATTTACCGCTTTGATTTCTATGGGTCTTTTTTAGGATTTGGCAGAGTATAAAAATTTAGTCAAAAGTTGGTTTGTTCAACCTGAAACTTCAAACTTTCGCACAGTATGCTGAAAAAGATCTTATATGCTAAGCATGCTAATATTCCAATCAGCGGGTATGCTTTCATGCTTCAACATGAACTCATCTGGGCTAGAGGGTGGGCATTCAACTCCATCATTATTAATTGGTTGCTGATCGCGTTCCTCAAACGATTTTTCAACCACAAGCAATCCAAAGAAATGTTCTCTTCAAAAACTTAGCAAACTCTGCGATTCGGCCACTAGACTGTTATATTCATCTCTATTTAAAGATATGGCAGTATGCGAGTATTTTGTTTGACTATGTACCCACTTAGGGAATTTTCTGGCGTTATTAAGTTTTTCCTACAAGAATGGGCCAGTACACAACGGTTTTTGAAAATTTTTTGGCAAGGATTGCCTCATAGAGATTTCTGAAAGTTTAACCAGTTTCGCTTGTTTTGATTCGGCGCCGCCAACTTGATTTCAACAGACGCACGTGGTCAAACCTACTTTTTTATCTATTAAGAACTATTAAGTATGTACTTTATGAAATCGCAAGTACTAATGGTAGAAATAACAAATGGAATGACAAACTGATATACAAATACCCTTATCATTATTTTAAGGTGCTAACAAGCTTTGAACGTTGAAAGCGTCTTTATAGGTTATGCTACATGTGCCATTGCCAGTAAAAACAATAACTATTATTAATCAAATATATAATTTTTCAAAATATACAAGTGTTAAATCAATAAATTGTTTAGAAATCAGAGCCATTTCTCCATGAATCGGTGGGTCAGAAAACAACATTTTCATAATTTTAAACGATGCCGATAAAAAAAAGGTCCTAGAGCGCCCCCTTCATTTCGAAAAAGTCAATGTTTGGTGAAGGTTTTAAGCTGCCCTTGTCAGTAGTTGATATATCTTTGATAACGAGGTTGCATGTTCGATTTGAGGGCATGAGCATCTCACTTAAAGGGTGCACGAATTAACGACCACTAGATTTTTTCTTGTAGATTTTCCTTAAATTACATATTTTTAGCATAGATTATTTGCTAGTCATGTAAGGCTTAATAGCTCAGATGTTTTATACCCAGGAAGGCTGAAAATAAAATAAATCGACGGCATTTTACTTATCCCCCGAAGATTGTCCACCAGCTTAGTAGTGTCCTCGCAGGCAACACCAGGATCAGAGGATTTGGCCTTATCAGTCGAGCTTCTGAAACATAGTTAATGGCAAAAACAATTCGACTGACGTATACCTTTAAACACATATAAAATAATCTTATCTTTTTACAAAAACTAAGAAAACTATTTGCACTCCAATCCAATTAATTGAAACTAACAAATGCACATATCGTGCAAAACACTCTTTGACATAAGTCCATATGCATCTGTTGGTACTTTTATCCTTAAGGGCATAAGGGGGATGGCGCGGGATTTTCACAACTACTATACATACAATATCTATGACATTTTTTGTATGTGCATGGGTATATGAATACAATTATTAGTGACATTAGTGTACATGTGATCTACGTTCCATGTAATGTGACAAAGTATGCATGAGTGTGCATGTATGTGTAGATGTGTTTACCTACAAATATAATCATAATAATTTTCAATTGGCATCCTGTTGCGTTGTTTTCATAAAATATTTACCTTTTTTCGTTATATAATTGAAGAGTGCTAAAATATTTTTCGTTTTACTGATTTTGCACAACAAAACAAAGAAGCCAAGAGCAAAAAAAGAAAAAAAAAACCAACAACTGATTCTATGTTTTAACTGTTTTCTGTATGATGCTTGAACAAAAAAATTGCTTCATAGTTTGAATTTTAATTATCTTTCATTTGGAAATTTGAGTTTTGTTTTTTTGACTTGTAATTTCTGAAGAGTTGTCAAGCTGTGTCACATTGTTGCCAACGCTGAAACTCACTTACACACACATACATACATATTCTAACGCATGTATACAGGAAGTGGTTGCTGTATGGTTAAAAGAAAAGAAAAAAATATATTGAATGGTAACCCCATTACAATAATATCTATAATTCTTTTTTTTTTTAACAAAAAATTATATTTTACGTTTTCATTAATTTAAAGTCAAAAGCCAATATTCCTTGCACTCCTGTCTTCCTGTGGCGTCTTTTTTTAGAACTAATTCACTTTCTCAACTTTCAAGTATCTTGCAGTTCATTTGTTTTAGAATTTTTTTTTGGAAAATAATTCGCCTGAGTTTTATTCATTATTTTAATTATTTCAAGAGCACTTAATTAAGTCATGTTGTGTCTTCTTTTTTTTTTTTTGCTAAACCCATTGAGACATTTGCAGCTGTTTTCGTTGGAACAGGTTGTTGTTTTGCAAACATGTGGCCACCCGAAATAATTTTTAAGGGGAACTGCTTTATGTAAATCATACTTTTGTTTATGTTAGAGGTTAGAGCTATTGTAAGGAACAATTAATTTAAGGTAATACTCTTGTTTCAGATGTTGGAATATAAAATTTTTGTTGAAATTTGTTGGAAAATGTGTCCTGTTCTTTTATTACAAGGCAAAAAGTATATTTTCTTTCATTCAGGGGATTCCCCCTTTACATGCAGGCATTATGTTGGGCTATGAAATTATGAGTGTAGAAATATGAAATCACTATCGTATGACCCAGATCCTTTTCCGAAACCAGGAAAAGTAGTATGAAAAATTAACAAAGTATGTACGAATCTCATATTACCCCCACCCAATACTGCTTTAACCATAATGTATTGCTACAATAATCTATACATTAAGTCGAGTGCCTCTTGTTGACATCATCAGAGCAACTAAAATTTTTGCAGAAAACAAAAATGTTAAAGATTTGCGACAAATTGTGCAAATGAATGGATAAGTACAAACTTCTCTAGGTAAATTGAAACAGGGGATTAAATGTTTATGCCAATACAATATAATTGATACCATTTGACCAATTTATACACACACATACATACAAATATATATGTGCGATAAAAAATATATTTTTTCAAATATTTTTGCACATTTGTATCAGCTGCCGTTTAACACAAGAGATGACATGTAAAGACTGTTTTGATGATTTTTACCGTCCGCTCAAACTCGAACAAATCTCTGCAATGATGAGGGTGACTCTAAATGATGACAGTTTGGGAAATTGAGACGAGCGGCAAAAGGTCAGCCAGCAGCAGTATAAAAATGAAAACAAAACACATAGAAAAACTGTCAAGCTATTGACGACTTACTGGGATAAAATTCATCAACGTTGACTTCCGTTAAAAACAAAGTTCTTAGAATACAAATGACATATTTTTACGTAATATTTTTTGCAGATTTCTGAAGAAAAACTTGAATAAAAAATGCACTAAAAAATATAACACTAAAACAACCAAACTAGAAGGTCCTTTTTAGCTAGAAACTAATAAAAAAAAGGAACTTAAGTCATTATAAAAATGCCTTATGTTAACAAATCTCCTTGAAATTACCAACTTGCCATGGACTTACCACTGGTTTTATGCATAAAAACGATAAAAAATTTAAAAAAATATACAAGTTTTACCTTAAATTTAAATTTTCTTTATTAGAATTAGAAACAGAAAAACAAGAATATTTTTTAAACCTAAAAAAACATTTTTTACAACCGTTTTACGTCATATCCTTTTGTTTATCCTTTTCATAATTTTGCCACGGTGCGGTTTAGTGGCAGTTTTTGCCTAAGATTGCGCTTTTTAAATCAAATTTCTTAGGAAATTTCTAGTCTTGCGACCTTTTACAAACAACCTTTTTATATTTTATGGCCTTTATGTTTCGCGTGCCTTTGTTTAAGACATCTCTTTTTACGTAATATTGCGCAGGCGCGTGTTTTTTACTTACACGCTTGCTTACTACATTCTAGAACTTCTAGTTGCGTGCTCCTTAAATGACTTGGTTTTACATCAGAATTTTGCATGTTTTTTTATGACTTGTGTTAGTTTTAAGTATATTCTAGGAATTTATCAATATATTTGTCTGCAGTTGAATTGTTCTAAATGTTTTTTACTTGATTCAGTTTTTTAGTTCGTACAAATTTTTTTATTATAATTTAAATTAAAAGTTGTAAAACAAACTGTTTTTAGGCAACAAACTGATTTAAAAACAATTTTATGGTTAAAGAAAATTAAAAAAAAAATTTATGAGGAAAAAGTTGCTAATTTCGGAATTATTGTAAAATACTTTGTTCCAGGGAAAAGGTAAGAAAATGAAATTTGAAGGAAAAATTTGCCATAAAATATATACTAACGTGCACAGACACATCTACAAATCTAATAGGTACATATGTATATGTAAGTATATATGTATTTACTTATTTACATTGCACATCAAATTGTTTTGAAATAATTTCGTAAGTTTTGTCTTCTTTAAAAATAAGCTAAATTTGGTAGAAAAGAACCATCAATTAAAATTATTTAATAAAAAATGTCATATAAAAAACACCCCCGAGTTATCAGCCACTGCGTTAAAAAACTATGACATTCTTTTTCTCGAACAAACCTTAAACTCTTAACAATTATTATCGAAACTAAAAAAATGTCATCAATTAAGTTTCAAAAACCAGTTAATTGTCACCAATGATATGTGGGAGGAGTGTTCGTTCAATTATTCCATGTTTAATGTAACTGTTGTTGTGAACACATTTTTACCATCATTTCAATCATTTTTATATTTTATTTTATTAAAAATCCCATCATTTTATAAAGGATAGGTTTTTACTGGACAGCATAATAAGAGATTTTGTATGGCAAAGCAGCTTAACAATTATGAACGTCAATATATTTTGAGGGTTGGAATAAGTTTTAGTAAATATAAGCTGGTATTAACTGGTGGCACTCGTCTAATATGACGTTTGAAAAACTGGGCTGCTTGATGACGAATGTAACATGCTTTCTTGACAATTTAATTAATTTCATAAGCAGAATACTTAATGTAGTTTAGAAATTATGTTTAAAGAATATCCACGCAGCGATAGTTCGACCTTTAGTTAACTATAGCTGCTTAATCTGAAAAGATGATACCTTAAAGGAACTAACTGGATGGTTAATGAGTTCCAAAGAAGTGCCTTGGTTTGTATTACGCGATCTTTCAGAAGCACTCCACAATCTGTCCTTGATGCAATACTGAACCTACGGCCTTTGCATCTTTTTATCAAAAGCTTTGACCTAAAAGTTCCTCGACTCCCGTTCGGAGCATGCCAACATACTAATTCAGATAAGAACTATGAAATAGCTTCGGATGATGCCAGTGAGTCTGAGTACTTGTTACCACATCTGAACTTCACACCAGGTGTGAACAAAATAGAATCGAAAAATTGCTACTTACCGATTGAGAGAGCATACATGTACACCAATGTGTTTACTTTAAATGGATAATGGGACTGGAGCGGATACCTCCATTAAATCGGAGATATTTGCAAAAGGCAAACTAAAGACTTATTATAGCGAAACTACGAGTAAAAAGAGAATTCATGATAATAAATGTGGAAAGCCAAGGTGTCCTTAAGGCACTGAGTTTCAACCTGGTAAGGTAAAAAGCGGTGATACTGGGCACTCTGGATATTCGGAAATAAAGCTGCAAAGAGCAGATGCCAGTATGAAAAATTCCCCGATTTTTCTCCCATTGTGCGTATTTAATTGGAAAAGTAAGGGGCATTTTAGGTATGAGGCGGGCAGGTTCTGGGCGGAGGCTGTTTACTGTAGCCAATAGAACCAAGGTCCTCGTATTAGTGGGTAAGGAAGACCATATTTTAACAATTTGTCATTGCTTGTTGCATCTCCTGTATCTCTCGTTAGCTTTCCTATATCTTCTACATAAAAATAGTTTTTTACCTTTTGTATTTTATTATTTTTTTGGGCAACATAAAGTTGTTGTTGTTGTTTGTTTACAAATCTACTTACGCGTAGTGTATACTTCTCTTATAGAGTTGTTGTTTTGGCCATCATGGCATTCTTGTAAATAGTCAAAAAACACGACAAAAAAAAATAGCACGCGGACAAGGCTACAAAATAATGAATGTAGGAAGTCATTACTAAGTAAGCTGTTAGTGAAGGTTTTGCTGGGTAGGATTGTCATGGTTAACTTTAAATTTATTAGCGACATTGAACTTTAAACAATAAAACAATGGCGGTTAAAAATGCCTTGACAAAAGTAAATAAAACCCTACATGGTGCTGCAACATTACAGTGAAACAAACGTAAAGGCACTTGTTATTATACCCTTAACAATAAGTGATAAGGGTATATATAAGTTTGTCATTCCGTTTGTAGTTTATTTAATATCCACCTGCGACCCCATAAAGTATATATTTTCTTGGTCCTTGTTAAAGCCCCCCGATGCCGCGTAGACACGTAAGGGGTAACTTACTATCAGAGTTATCTGCAGGCAAATCAGCAGGTAAATCGCAAACCCAGTAAAATCGCCTGATAACTGACCGAGATATAAGCTAAAAACCAGACTTCCTCTACTTATTTCTTTAAAATTTGTACATAAAAACCTCTACAACTGCCCCGGAGTTGTCCCGTATAATGTGCAATTTTTCTTCACAAACATTTTTGGGAGCGTACTTACATCCTATCTCTTTCCTCTAACAGGGTTGCCATACAAAGCTTAATTTTTTTTAAATATTTTTAATTCGCCCCCACAGCTTCCAGGGTACTCCTATAAAGGTAAAATGAAAGACTGACCCCAATTAACTTTTCCTGCCAAACATTTTTGTAAAACATACTTACCCACTATCTCTACCTTCTAACTTGGCTGCCATACAAAAATTTAAAAATATAGGGTAAAAACTCCACTACCTTGTTCGAATAAAATGTATCACAGGCTCCCATTATTTTTTTTATCCCAAACATATTTTTAAAATATTTTTACCCCCTATTTCCATCACCCTAGGGGGCTGCCAGACAAAATTTACAAAAATGATGAAAAAACGCCAATAACTTTCTCACAGTCGGCATTATAGAAATTGAGTGTATGCCGGATCCCCATTAATTTTAAATTCCAAAAATATTCCTACAAAATAATTACCCCTATCCCCATCACCTTAGATATAAAAACGCCTATAATTTCCCCCGAGTCGACCTTGGAGAAATAAAGTGTACTATCATTAGTTTCCTCTCGTAAACATATTCCTAGAATATATTGAGACTCTATCTCAATCGCCTAGAACATACTTATCGCCTATATCTACGCCCTAATGTGGTTGCCATACAAAATTTGAAACAAATAGGGTAAAAACCCCTACAACTTTCCCGGAGTCGACCGTAGAGGAATAAAATGTATCTCAGAGCACCCATTAGTTTTCCCTCTCAAGCATATTCATAAGACATACATACCCCCTATCACTGTCCCCTTAGGGGGTTGCCATACAAAATTAACAAAAATGACGCAAAAGCGCCCATAACTTCCCCAGAGTCGACTTTAGAGAAATAAATTGTACGATCTACCGTCATTAGTTTCCCCTCCCAGACATATTCTTAGAATATACTGACCCCCTATCACAGTATCCTAAGGGGGCTCCCATACAAAGTTTGGTAAAATTGTAATAAATTCTTCCCTACAGTTTCCAAGGTGCCCGTGGTTAGGTTAAGTGTAGAACTGACCTCAATTCGTTTTCTCTTGAAAAATTTTTCCTAGAACATACTTACCCCCTAGGGGGTTGCTATACCTCTACAACTTCCCTAGTCATCCTAAGAGAGTTAAAATATGACACCACCCCTATTAAAAAGTTAGAAATATTTTATAAATTAAAAAGAATATTTAAAAAAAGTTCAGGGTCTTAAAAGGCACAGAAGATAACTTAATTAAACTTTTAAAATATTTATGTTTGTGTCTTACATTCTAAAATATTTAAGTTTAAATTATTTGGAAAATTGAGAACCTTTTAGCGATACTTCTTGAAGTACCTGAATGAAATAATTTTGTTTTTTGTTAGCCAAAAATGAACTCTTGCCTAAGAATCGTACTAAAAAAGTAAGAAATAAATCGCTAATGTGCTCTAACATCGTTATAACTCAAAAAATGCATTTTTGGGGTTAACGAAGAATTGTTGTAAATTCTTTTGGTAAATTTTAAACTGAAATAAAAACACAAAAAAAAAAAAAAAAAAAAAAAAAATTGTATGTCGCTTTTTTTCTATTAAATCGAAAATTTCGACCGTTTTTTTCAAAATGGCTTTTTTTTTAAATTATGACGTTGTTTCAGTAACTTAAGTTTGACCATATTGTACTCTATACCATTAAATAAAAAGGACCTTTATGGATTTTTGTTAGAAATATCCTTATCATAAACTAAAAGCGGTTTTATTAAAAAGCAAGAAAGACAATTATGGCCACTGCTTCCAAAAAATCTGAATCAAGTTCAGAAAACTAATTACTTTAATGTTAAAACATGGGGCCAAATCGTCGCATTCGATTCGAATCGAAATTTTAAAATTCTTATTAGAATTCCTATACTTAAAGCATTGACAACTCGATTGATCGATTGAAATTTCGATTCGAATCGAATGCGACGAGTTGGCCCCTGAATTTAAAAAGTTATTACCGTTATATTATATTAGTATTTACATTTGAAAATAAATAAATTAACAAATAATCAATTAAAAAATATTGTTGTTGTGTTAAAAAAACTACTTACTCTGACAAAAGCTATTGTACAATACAAATAATAATAAAATAATATTTTTACGTCCGAAGTAATATAAAAATTTCCTTTGTCAACAATTTTTAACTTGTTTCTTAAACTCTTTTAATGTAAAGTCATAAAGTTTCTGAAACAAATCCAGATCAACAAAATGACAATAAAAAACAAACAATGGTCATAAAACATTACAAGGACATTCAGTAGTTACTCCCCGTGAACGTAAATATATATGTCAATACTTATGTAAATTTAAGGCTTATGGCAATTAAACATCTTTACAAATATATGTAAATAGTATGAGGTGTAACAACCATCTTTTAGAGAAGAGTAATAAAATTAATCCTTTTATACTAAGGACAGCTATGCTTGCTTTTAATAATTGAACACTGCGTGTAGGGACATCAGGACCACCAACAAGCAGAGTACTTTTGTTTAAAAAATACTAAGAAATGTCACACTTTATTATATCAATATTAAATTATTTAGGATTTATTTAGAGCGCCTACATCTACTTTAACAAAAATATTGTGTTCGTTTACTATTAACAGGAATAACTATTTTCTACGTGCTTCTACTTACTTCATTGTAATTTGTTTATTTTGACAACAAACCACACCCTTTAGCCCTTTTTCCTACCTTTATAAAAATAGGCGGACTAATCCATGGATTTTAAAAATTTTTAAGTTAAAATTTAAACTTGAAGTTGGCTTCCTCAGGTTTTGTTTAACAATATTAGCTGTAATTATGGCCAAAAGTCAACACGACTTAGGTAGTATTGTTATCAGAAAAAAACTTGTTAGCAACTACAAATAAAGGAAAATAAATTTTGTTTTATATCTCAACTAATAAAGACCTCAAGTTTAAGTACTTGTCACTTTTTAACATTTTTTTCGTTACTGTTTCTGGCAAAACTGTTCCAAGTTTTTCTTAATAGAATAATCCCACCTTTATCTTAGTAATAATCCTTGAATATATTAGCATGCTTTAAGCATTTTGTTATTTCCTGAAAAATATACACAAATCACTTAAGAAATAACTAATTCTTATCTTCCTTTCCAAAGCCTTCATTAAAAATGTCTTCAACTTTTGCTAAATCTTATAAATTATTCCAAACACATTGTTAAATAATGGCATATGGCTGGGTTACCATCAGCATTAGTTTCAGCACTCAACACTCTATAATAAATTAGCACAGCGACACCTCATAATTAATTCACAACCAGATATTTAAAATAATTTTTGTTAGCGAAAGTGTTGCACACGAAAACACACTTTTCTTTCATTTCCTATTAAAAACTCCTCCAACAAAATGATTAGAAAATGGAAGGAGAATAAATTTTGTTATGCCATTTGGGGAGGTTTGAAAGATTTTCAACTCTTTTGCCTTTAGATAACTAAAACAAAAAGGGGTTAGAATTTAGTATTCAAGGTTAAATCCTTTCCCACATTAAATTCGGCTTGGTGTTGGGTAAATGCCTCATAAAATGGTTAATCATAAACGCTTTGTCAATATAACAAATATATTTTTGTAGTCGTTTATTTAATTCTTAAAACATTTTATGCTTAACGATAACTAAGACCCAATCTATTGCTCGTCAATCTTTGTAATTTATTTGTAGACTTTTTTTGGGTTAAATTTTTTTATGTAGAAGTTATGAGAACTTAGAAAGGATTGTTAAATAGATAAAGCCACACACACACACATACACATATATTCAGTCACACTTTATTTATATGTGTTTAAGGAATATTCGCAGGAGTTAGTATGTATGAGAAAAACAAATTCTTTTTTTAACAAGTTTATCTAAAGAATATATTTTTTTGCATTACTGGGAGTTTGCCATTCAATGCACGTGCTGTAAATGAGAAAATTAAATATAAGAACGGGTTAAGGCTTCTGCACTAATAAATATATTGAATTATACATGTGAGTAACATCGTTTATCTAATTTGCTTCATTAAGATGTATGACCTTCTAAGCCTTATCGAATTTATAATTTTATTTTTTTCAAAAACCATTGTGTGATTTAGATCTTAGCGGCTATCTGTAACTAAATATAAAAATATTTTGGTGTTCAGAATAATTACCGCATCCACTTTTCTAGTCTAAGAATAAGTAAAAAGATTATGATCAATTAAGCTCGACACAATGTGAAAGTTTGAAAACGTTTTCAAAACGAATCGCTTTAAAGATACATACAGCGACTTTTGAAAGATTACTTTGCATATGGGCAGTTATAAGCATATTTGGTCATACTTAATAATAGTTGGGTCAACTTTGATTGTTAAAACACGTTTTATGGGGACTAGGTATATCCTATTAACTCATCACGATTTTCACGGGACTTCGCTTAGGCTAGTTAGTTATTGTTTCGCTTTTTGTTTAAAAATATGTACTTTCGTTGCTATAGTGTTTACACGCTATTTATTGCTTTCTTACAGCAATGTGGATTCCAATTATATGTACATTGAAAAAAACTATCTTTGCTTTTTCTAATATGGAAGGGAACTTCTTTTTTAACCTTCAAAACCAAGCCTTGTTTTACTTAGTCTGAGTGACAAGACTTCTTCCACACCTTCACAACAAGATTAGTCATATGGGCAGTTCAATGTAAAATAACGCAAAATATGGTAACACCATTTTCTTCTCTACGCAATTATGATAATTCGATAAAAATTACCGAACAAGTACAGAATAATAAAAAATTTTTAAATTTTTTTCTTCGTCTTTAAAGGTCGCGTTCATTTCCATAAAACAATATTTTTTTGCCAATACGCCTCGGTTGTTGTTATCAGATCGCTGAAAATATTAATGTCCTGCAGACCTCAGAAAGCTCTCACAGAATTCACCCAGTGCGGAAAGAATCAAGGTAGTTGCTATACTGGCATCAATCCCAGTGTAGTATGAATTTATTTGCAGCTTCATTTCCGGGTATCCTAGAGTGCCCCGGAACCTAGGATAGTCTGACACTCCTATGTGCTGACTTAATGCCCCTACCAACTCTCGACTTTATGAGGCTAAAATTCAGTGTCTTATAAGGAGCTAAGGTATCCGCAAAAGTAGTCGTGAATTTTACTCACAGCCCGTTGTCCCACCGAGCAAAGCTTACCTCCTTCATTAACGCAAGTATCGCTGCAGTGATCGCTTGGTATGAAAAACTGCAATTTTAAGTATTTTGATTAAAAAAGTCGCATAAGCTTCTATCCGAGACCCATGAGTTTATACGAATAATCTTCACATCTTAGACCAATCAGCTTGTGTGAATATTCTCTCCAAATATTAAGTAGCCATTTTCCTATATCAATCTTTTTCTCAAAATAAAGTCTGGGTATGGGTATCTATAGTCAAACTCTCTTGCCATTTTGGCAGCTGTTTGATACCTCTCATCTCAATCAGTATATTATCACATTCCAATCGAAAATTGCAACTTTTATCTGTTTTTCTGAATTCCAAATCACTTTTGCTCGTAATGCTCTTAAGAAAAAATATAAAGGCAGCAGGTTCCGTATTGTATCTGGGGCAGCTTTCAGGGATCTCCTTAGAGCAAACGTAACGTGCCTTGAAGAACTTCCTTAAACTTGCCGTGGCTGCCCTTGTAAAAAGCATCTTTCTATATTAAGAAACCATAAGTAGTTTCAGGCAGGACTATTGCTGTATATATCTGTGGACTTTTGACAAAACCACTTATTTAAAAAAGGTGAATTTTACAGGAGACCAAAAAAAGTACTTAAACCTCGCAATCAGCATCGTGATTATTATCTAAAAAGTTTTAAAACCTAACATTGTAAAGTAAGTTAGTTGAATTTATTTCCAATATTGAATTTTCGCATGCACTTGCAATGGTAAAGGGGTTTTTTTGCTCTCCTGTAAAATTCACTTTTTTTCAAATAAGTGGTTTTGTCAAAAGTCCACAGATATACAGGGGATAGAACTTAACTTTTGTCCTCAACTCACTCAAGTCCTTCCAGCCGAAAAGATAATTCAGTCCCCTCTTCACTCAATTTTAAAAATCTTTTTTGTATTTAAGCTAGCCCGAGTGCTTTAGCTATAGGGTGAACAGTACCAGCTTATGAATAAAAATGTGAAAGTTTACCCATTGCCTTCTGTATAAAACCAGTCAAAGTAAAAAAATTTTCCCCCGACTAATAACACTACGTTTCCTGTGTAGGCTGCCACACCCTTTTTCTTCAATTCCAAGGTTCGCAGGGTGCCTTTGATGACCAGGGGCCGCGCTCCAATTTTAATCCGTCTCTTCTGCATTTTATCAATCCAGTCCAGTCCCCTAGGCAGGATGGAACACATATTAACATAAGTGCCCTATGATGTGACTCCAATCTAGCATTTTTAGGTCTGAGTCTTAAGCCTTTTAGAGTCAGGTGGCTGGACTTTTCTGCCTCCAGTATAAAAACGAACCTGAACTTTTTTCATGTTGACGAAATATGCATCAGACAAAGGGAAGCCTTCAAAATTTTAATTGATAGTGGAATAATTACTGGCAAAAATTTGAAGTATTGGCTAGGAGTTCTAAGGGGTCTAAGAGTGTCCATGGCTTTTCTGGTTTTTACCTCATTAAAAATAGTCTCTGCTTAGTTTCTCACCATTTCCATGTTTTTAGTGTGTACTTATAAGCATGCTGTAAGCATGCTGTAGCATGTCTATAACGAACTCTTTCAAAACAGCACCATCCATATGTAAATGCAGTGTCTGATAAGTACCTAAAAAATTAAGATTATATTTATTTAATATACTTTCTTTTCTAATATAGTTCGTGAAATATAAAATTCCTAAAAAAAACTTCCTAAAATAATCGACTGTCAACATGCCTGCTTCAGGTAAACTGGATGTCGACTTTTTCCTCTATTTTTTTACTCCTTTTTTATATTTTTAATATAAACATTTCATGTTGCGTTTATGTTAAATAACACAACAATAGAATCGTCGTTATTGTTGTAGTTACAACATAAAGTAATTGCAAATTCCGCTTACACTAAAAAAAAAAAATATTAAAAAGGAAATAAAGACAAAAGGCAAAAAATAAATATTGCGAGATTTTATGGTTGTGCATTTATGCAACAACTCCTTCGCTATTGTCGACGAAGGTAAAAAAGAACAACAATAAGAGGAAATAAAACAAAATAACTCGTAAAAAATGAACAATTTTTATTTTATGTTTCTGTGTATTTTTAAAAAACCAAAAAGATGCGAAAAAAATCCCAGAGAAAGTGGTAAATGAAAGGATTCACTCATGTATAAATTGTTGCGTTTTTGTTGTTATGGCGAAAAAAAAACAACTTTTGCCAGCTTCTTTATCGCAACAACAAGTCTTAAAAGGACACGGCAACCTAAAACCGTAAAGGTGCCAAGCGCTAATGACATTGTTGTTTTTGTTGTTTGAAATAGAGGTGTAGAGTTAAGTAATTTGCACACACAGCAGCATCTACAAAAAAAAAATAAAAAAGGAAAAAAATTACAAAAAAATTAAACAAAATTTTATGGTTTGTTTAACAAAACGCAACATTATATATGATTACGTTTTTTAGCTGATGTTTTACTGGCAGCCAACTCCTTCCTTATTATTTAATTTTCAACAGAACTTAACAAAAAAAAAATAAAACAGCGCTTACACTCGTGTATAATATTGCATGAAGAACTAACTGGGTAAAAAAGTATTTTTTTTTATTGTCAAAACGCCAAATAAAAAAAAACATTTAAACCTTTTGTAATTTCGCAGAATTTTATGCGAAAGGATTTTTGTGTTATTTCTTGTCATAACGAAAGGATTTTTCCCTTGAAAAAGGGTAATTGTCAAGCAATTTTTTTTAGAAAATTTTAAGAAAAAGCAAGAGTTGTAAAGAGTTGTTTTTTAAATAAACAGGATATAAAAGTGTTAAAAATTATATTCGTGGAACTTGTGTTTGTAATATATCTTGCCAATGCTTAGTTAAAAAATTGCTTAATATTATACAAAACCATTTTTGTTTGAGGAAAGTAAACAAAAAATGTTTTCTAATTAACAATAAATATGTTTATAGGTAGAAATAAAAATATTTCTGCGAAGCTAATTTTAAACTGAAACAAAAAAGATAAGAACCATTTTAGTCAATCCCCTGTAGTTTGCTTTGCTTGAAAGCTATAAAGTATGTTTTAAAATAACCCCGCTTTAACCAGACAAATATATTGTTCCTTTCAACCCATTCTTGAACTCAGACTTGAAACTCTTATAAATATCCTCTGATCAAAAAAGGGCTTACCAAATTGCGCTTAAGAAAATTTAAGTCACAAGCAAACGCAAAGTCTGTCAAATGCTTAAACAAGTGATTGACGACTTTTGGTTGCTACATTCTACTTATTACTATCTACAGTTTGTAAATATTAAACCATTAACAAGAAATCATGTATATATTTTTATTTATTAATATGAAAGATATCATAAAAAAACTCTAAAATATGCAGCCGTTATATTATATTAATATTTTCTACATTTCTACCAGATCTTTCCTAGCGGTTGTAAAAATAATAAACTAAAATGTCGGAAATACTGAAATGATAGCTGATTGCTTGGCAGTAGTTGCTAAGACGATTGCAACAGTAATCATTGCGCAATGAATAGCTACATATGACAATTTTCGGTCCTCACGTCGCAATTTGTATGAAAGCAATAAAATTTGACAATTGCCGCCCAATTATAGTTATCGCTTAAGAATGTCTCATATAGCTACCATTAGAAGATCGTGCGTGTCACTTTCTTGTACAATAACCATCAAGTGTCCCTTTGAAACTGACTAAAATCTAGTTACATCTCTTTGATTGCAGCTTATCAGTTAAATCTTGCGTTGTCTGCACTACGCCATCTGTTTTCTTAATTGATTTAAAAAAGTGCCTGAAGATTTGGTTTTAAATACTTTCTGCAACTAATCCTTTATTTGAAGTATATAAAGAAATTTCCAGTGTAGCCAACTCGTTTACGCTTTCATTAACAAAGTAGTATCCATGCGCAGAGAACCAGACCAAATTTATATTAGACAAACGACCTAGTCTTGACAGCACTTCCGTACAAACTAAGTAACAGAAGTGACCGTTAATAAATTTTTCAAAGGAAACCTTAAACGCCTCATATACCTCAAATATTACGGTCTGAAATACACTGCCTGCATTAACCTGGCAGACGATATGAAGAACTTATTTTAAGATTCTCCGAGTAGATGTCGGATCCTACACCACAGTTTATGAAAGATTTATATATACAAACCCTAGGAGCATGGATTATCAAGTAAATGTATCGCAGAGACACCCTTTTTAATTTTTTTTATATTTGAAATTTGGCAACACGGTAATGAAATAATTTGAACAGTGTTGTCAAACTCCATTTTTTTAAAAAAAATAAGAAAATCAAAAATTCTCTCTGCAATTCGTTTATCTGATTATTAATTTCACCATGCCTAGGAGAAAATCTTTTTCTTCGATTTAAATAGAAACTAAACTGGATTCACCAATTTGTAAATGCTTTTTATATAGGAATTCTAAAAAAAAAATTTAATTTCATTTTGATTTGGATGCAACAATTTGCCCTTGGTTTCATATATTTCCGAATACCCTATACTCCCAGAGATAGTTAGAACCCCTAAACTTTTAAATTTAATCATAATAATAAACCGGAAATGAAGTACTGTCTGTCTGTACTGTACGTTTGCGAGCGCCAACACTCCAAAGCCTCATTGCGCTACTCTCAGATATGACCAGAATGGAATTTTGATGTTCGTTGTGTTGCGGCAAAATTTGACGGAGATAGGTAAGCAAGAGACTCATCATTACCATAAAATAAAGCTCTGTCAATAATTGCCATAATATCGTTAAAAATTCGATCTTTCATTCAATGACAATAATACATGATCTATGACCTAGAAAGATTGATAGACAGATGGACGTACAGACATCGTTTAATGGCTTCAAAAGTGTTTGAACGGTAAAACCCAAACTGCCAGTTGGACTTTCAGTTTTCAGAGTCAATCTTAAAATATCCTAATAATTAATCGTTTAAATATATTTTCTTAACCCTTTGGTGTCCATTATATAAGCCATAATAAAATAAAATTGTTACCCCCTGGCTGTTGCCCGAAACCACTACTACCGTTTGGTTAATTTTTTTAATAAAAAAAAATTTTTTTTGGCAATTAATATATTAAAAACAAAAACCTTTTTTGCACAAAAAAAACATTCCTGGATTTGCCGACAAAAAACTGTTGTTTAAAATTATTGGGCAAAAAATTACCAAAAGCCATAAAACGCTGAACTAGTTTTTTGACCAATTTTTAGTGCAGTTTTTTGTTTGCTGTCCTTGCCTTAATTTTTTAAAACAAAAATCAATGGGCATTTTTTCAAATAAACTAGACACTCATTCAGATGACATAATTACCAAGAAAATGTTTTAATTTTTTTTCTTTTGCTAAAACGCTGAACTAGTTTTTTGACCAATTTTTAGTGCAGTTTTTTGTTTACTGACGTTCTTTTCTTTTTTTTACCGCGACAAAATCCTGGTAGAAGTTTTTCCAAGGATATAAAAAATAATGATTTTCCACTCATAAATATTACATAATAATAAAGAAGTTGTTAAATGCTTTTTGTTTAAAATTCTGAACTATTTTTTTTTCTGACAATTTTTAGTGCGGTTTTTGTTCTCTGGCCTTGGACTGATTTTTTGCAGCAGGAAATAATAGAAGCATTTCCTAGATCTAGAAATATTATGACATGACTGACATTAATAAAGACAAGATAATTATATGGAAATCTTTAAAAATTAAATTTTTGTGCAAACATTGTTGTTTAGAAAAAAAAATAAAGAAAAAAAAACTAACCTAAATGCTGATCATAAAAATCATGTAGTGAATGTAATGCAGGTCATATACAGGTCGAAGTATTATAACTTTAATGCGAAAAAATGCAAAATATATTTGTTTGCCTTAACGTTCCGCGAAGCATCTGCATTTTGCCTACAAAAACAAAAAGGAACATAAAAACATTCTAAGACTTGGATAAAATTAGTACAAAAAACTATAACAAAAAATTAAAACAAAAATTTTCTCTACGAAAAAATACATTTCCAAAGAATTTGTCCAACATTCTAATAGCGTCCCTTGAACTGCGTATGTGTATATGTGTGTGTGACCAGGCTATATGATACAAAGCGGCCATAAAATTGCGTTTTGTTACATAATAATTTTCATATTTTTTATTTTGCATAAAACGCACAATGTTACGTAATATCCTTAAATTTATGAAGTTGTCCTTAAAGTGAAATAATTTTCATTTACCTTAAAATTAGTGCAACAAAAAATTCACTGCCTTCCTGCTGTGTTTTAGTTGAGGATTTTTACGGTGACAAAAATTAGTCTAGTTTTTTGCACGACTTTGGTAGTTGTCGCTTTATTTCTCTTACAATGGCATCGCTGGCTTTAGAGCGTATTTTTATGTAAATTTTTATGAGTTTTTTCATTACTTAGAAATCTGTTTGTTTTTAGTGCAAGTTATATATTTACGGTCCTATATTTTGACAACGAAATTTTTAACGCTGCTGGAAATTTGTGCCAAGAAAAAAATATGTCTTAATGAAGCTGTATCTCTAAGCAAATATGCAATTTTATTAACTTCAAATTATATTATATTTAGCAATTTAGATTTTCCGTGAAATTTTCTCTTTGTCTTTAAATAAATGCGAGGTCAGTGAACAAAAAACTGCTCTTAAAATTGGCCAAAAAACTAGATCAGTTCTTTAAGATTTTTTCGGCATTTTTTGTCTGTTTTGTTTGTTTTCGGCAAAAAATTACAAAAATATTTTTAAAATTGAAAGTTGTTTTCCTTTCGCAATAGAAAATAAAAAAAAACATAAAGTTATAGTCGGCTAAGCCCGACCATGTTATATCCTACAGTATAATTATTTTTATTCAAGTGTTAACATATGCAATATAATTTGTGCAGAATAAAATGCTTTAGGGAAGTGGGATTTATATGAGACCCATGCTCAAATATTGACAAATCATTTTTAAATTGAGTATAACAGTTTGTGACGAAAATTTCTTTAACATTTGCGAGGTCTGCTTAGATTAAGAAATATTTTTTGCAGTTATCAAAAAAAAAACATTTCGGATGGCATATGCATTGGAGGTATTTAAAATAACAGGATGATTATTATCAATTTCCACAGACCTGCTTTCCATAAAAAAGAACTAAAAGTGCAACCTGTACTTTGATCGCAGAAATACATGGACTCTAGCCAGATCCACGGACGTCCTAAATTATTACCATTTGCTATCCAGCCGACCACAAATTGGTGTACTCTTCTTGAAACAAGTGTATCATGTAAAGGAGCACGGGTTTCAGGAACAAGCTCCCTGATTTCTTCGAAGCGGATTCTATTATAGTATCGACAGAAAAGTGAAATACACCCAACATTGCGACGATGATCAAGTGAATGGAGACGCCAAAATACCTCAACGTCACCGATGAGTACCTTCGCCCGTTCCTGTACGCGGTTAAATAGCCCAAATATAGACCTTGGAGCACCTGCCCATAAACGGGAACTTTATTCCATTTTTGGCCGGATATAAGTGATATGAATATTAAGATCAGATGGCATAGAGTAATTCCTACATCGTTTCAAAAAACCAAGACACTTGGATACTTCCTTTGACACAAAAAAACATTTTCAGTCCAGCAGAGACATCGCAGTGGATTTTCGTACCCAGAACATTAAGAGTTTCTGTCTCCCCAAAACTTATATGATCCATTAATACAGACGATGCAGTGTGGTCCAACGTGCGCTTATGTGTCACAACACAGCATTGAGCCTTACGGGCATTAAGTCAATCCTATTCGCACGGTCCCATTCGGAGATTAGCAACAGATGGTTGAGGGTGACATTCGCACTCTGCTTTATAGCCTTAATCTTCGAAGAGATATGCCTGTAGTCAAATAAGTATAAATACCATATGCTGCTGTCGTCTACAAAGGAATATAGAGGACCAAGGAGGTCATTAAGAGAGATAAGAAATAGAGTAGGAGAGAGAGCGGAGCCTTGTCGGAATTCTGCAGATGTAACTAACAGCAGCAATCTACTTCAATAAACTGACCAAATTTACTAAAAGAAATCAATCCTTGTCCCGACAATGCGCGATGGCAAAGCATTACTTACTTTATGAAAGATGCCGCAATATCCACACCTGAGCATCAATACCCTTACCTAAGACGCAGGGTACGACCAGAATATATCAAAAGATATTAAAAGAAATAAACGGCTTTTCCACTGAAAAAAATAGAATGGAAAGGTGTGACTGTAAGCTTGTTGAGCTGTTTAGGAGCCAGAAATTCTACCAAAAAGTCCAACATAAGACTGAAGGCTTCCGTGACTGATACCGATAGTCTTCTGAAGATATAGAATGAACATTTCTTACAGTTAACGTTTTCCAAAAGTAGCAGCGATTATAGTACGCAAAGCAAATTCCACAAGATGGTATTAAGAGTATATCGTCCACCAGAATAAGGTTGAAAAAGCAACTAAATGAAAATAAAGTAGAAAGAGCGGATCGGTTTCAAGCTTAATTTGGGTAAAATATTAAAAACCCTTAGTTGGCGAGTTAATTTGGCAAAATCTAAACGCAAGTCGTGAAAAAAACCCAAGATAAAGAAGCTGGCATAACCCATATATTTGCAAACTACCAGACTGCTTTTGATGGCCCTATTCTTTTAAAGGTATTTGCAGGAATACCTTTACTAACACACGATCCTTAGTTCATTTAGGGACCCAACCAGGTAGCAATCAAGGGGACCAACAAAAATAATTTTCTGCAAGACACATATCCGGCTACCATACAATTCTTAAGCAGGGATACTTGCCGAAACATAACTTGGATTATTCAAGAGAAAAACTTTTCGTAAATCTATGGAGTAATCTGTGTTGACTGAGAACATCGATGTCATATGAACCATGGCCGGGTACACACTATAACTAAATAAAACGCTATTTTTTGCTTCACTTAAATAATTTCATTTTTTCATGCTTCTATTTATAAAAGTTATTTTTTGTTGGCAACATTTGAATGTGGCATTCTTATGCGGTGTTGAGATTATAATACAAGACAGCTGATCTGTCAAACAAGAAGTTAGGTCATACAATGTAATCACATTTCAAGTATGTAATACAAACGTAAATTCCCACCACACACGGACTATCAACCGTTTGATTTGTCAATTTAAAAAATTTGTCAAAACTTTTTGAGTACAAATTGTATCAGGAACGAATTTTCCTTTTATTTTATTTAAATTCGATGACATACACTCGAAAGAAATTCATAGAATAACTTTTGACATTTTATTGAATCTTTTTGTGAACTATTCAGATGTTTATTTTGATGAAAAATCTCATAATCTAAAAGCCGATTAATCTGCTAAATAACTACTTGTTTTAATGTTTAACAGAACTGTTACCTTAAATATGATTTTAATTAATTGAATTTTCAAATGAACTATGTGGTTATAGCGAGAGTAGTTTTGAATTGTTATTTGAACTTTTTGCTTGTAAAAACACAACATTTAATCGAATACTTTACTCAGGTTTTCTTTCGCGGTTTAATGTTGACAAAGTTTATTTTAGTATAGTTTTTTTTTAATTTTCAGTTTAAAAAAATGTATTTTCAATACTTTATATATATTTACATACATGTGTGAATGTATGTAATGGTGCGTTCGTTTGTGTAATTTGTAAATATATGCGTAATTATATATGTTTTATAACCAACAACGGTTAACCAGAGAAAAGGCCACAAAAATGCCACGGAAAATCCCCAACTAAAAATCACATATAAACACACACACACACCCACACAATGAGTCGTCATTTGACAGTACAAAAACAAATAATTGTTAAAATGGGCATCCACAAACTATGACCATAGATGCCAGATTTGACGATTTATCGTCATTTTGACGTTTTTTGGCCACAAAAAATGGCTTTTTACGATTGGACGATTTTTGCCCTAAATTTGACGATTTTTATAAAAGTTAAGCCGAAATCTAAAAATTTCGTTATACAAAAGAATGTATTTAAAATATCATATGATATGAAATAAGGTATTTTATGTAAAACCATAAAGCGTCCCCGGAGGAGTGTTCTTTCAATCTTTCGCTACTTTAATCACAAGTTGCTATTTAAATCTCAAAATATTGGTACCAAAAGAAAGGTTTTTCAAGGCGCTTTAGCCCTAATACTCTACAGTACAACACATCTAAAATATACGATTTGGGTTTATATACACTATATATGTATATCTTATGTGTTCAGCTAAAAAGAAAAAAAGCAAAAATAAGTTTATTCCGCTTCGAAACCCCCGCCATTCTATATTAGCCATTGCGTGTTTATTTAAGAAATAAAAAATGTTTTAGTTAGAATACCGAATACAACAAGGATTAAAAAAATGATTCCAAAAAAATGATTTCTGTGAAAAAATTATTCGTTTTAAATAAAATTGTTTATAAGATAAAACTAATTTTGTAGAACTAAACTTGGAAATCTGTAAAAAATTTCTTAAATATTTTTGTTATTCTTTTTCAGTTTGTTTAGCTTTGAATGATGAAATTTGGCCTTTTTTGTTACCACTTGTAACGAAACTACCTGTAAGCACTTTGTTTTCCCATGTTTTCCATTATTTTTAAATAAAAGAGTAATTAAAACCATAAATTTTAGTGTTGACGATTCTTTGACGATTTCCAAAACTTGTTTTGACGATTTTGACGATTTTTTTTCCAATATTTGACGATATTGGACCAAAATTATCTGGCAACTATGACTATGACCCACGTTAAAACGATAGGAAAAAGTGAAATAAAAAAACAATAAGTAGAAATTCATAAATGATTTGTTACAACACACCAAACAAACCGAAACAAATTTACAGAAAGCTCGAAATAAAAGAAAAAAAGGAAATGGTAAATTCAAAGCTTTTTTTATAGTTTAGACCAGTAAAAAGCTTTAAAGTTAGTAGAAAACATTAAAGAGATGTAGAAGGTTTTTATTTTGGCTGAAACAACTTTACTCATAAATTAATAGCTTTTTTTATATTACAAAACTACTTGTTAATTTAAACTAGAAAAGCAAATAAATGAAAGGAATTTGTACTCTTTAAAGGAGGAGTAAAATTATATTATCCTTTAAATAATAACGGCTAACCAAATCAAAAATTAACAACGGCATCAGTAACCAAATAATAGAACCAAAAAAAAACGTAAGTGAAACCAAACTTATCAACACAATAACAAATCCATATGAACACACACACACAAACATATACAAGTAGCTTAACCAACTTATTTTCAACCCCCTTCAAAATCGAAACCCACTTCAAAAACTACTACTTATGTATGAATGTATGTATGTATGTAGTACTTTAGTGTATGGGTAAACATTATAAACCAATACCGCACATAACGGTTTATTATATGTACAACTACTACAAAATTACTAACTCTGTCGTCCTTGTTCCTTAGAGGATTAATTCAATAATTTCTCTTAACACTCAAACGCTTTTTATATGAATATTTCTGCAAATGTTTGCATGTGTCTATGTTTGCTTGTATGTAGAATTGAACAACCACTCTTTTTCTATATAAAATACTCTTTGTAGTTCTTTGTTGAAATAAATGGCGTTTCACAATACCTCTCTTTTATGGTAAACCTTGTTTTAAAACTGAAGGTGAACCGATATATAAAATAAAAAAAAAAATCATGTCCTGCCAAATATCCCTTGAGAGTACTTTGGTAACTCATTTTAAAAGCATTACAATAATATCATTTAGTTTTTGTTCTTCAAACGGTTAAAAAATCTACAAAAAAGGGAAACTTTTTCCACTGTTACCAGAAATGTCATATGAGAAGGACCATAAAAAATACAAAGAAGAAGCACATACACACATGTGAAACCAACCCTGTTATTAACCGAATAAACTAAGTCATAAGAACACCCATTCCATGATTAATATATATGTGTTTAAAGAAAATACACTAAGAAAAATTATGTGACAGAAAATTTGAAATCATATTGAATAGTGGTACGAGGAATATGGCACATTGTACTGCCTCCAGAAGATAACGGGGTTGACTTAAGCAGCCCGAACTCTTTGTTGCCATGAATGCGTAGGAGTAGGCAGAAATTGTTCACATGGCAATGTGAAATAATTAAACAGTTGTTAAAATGACGAAAATACTTCCGGAAGTAGGGAAGGAAATTTTGAAATAAATGTAGCTCGAGATAAATATGATGTTAAGTATTATAACGTATTACACGCCTGAAATTAGATAGGGGTTAAAGAACACCGTAAGTCCGCAGGCAGGACATGAAATCGAAAAAGCATTTTCTGCTTCACTGGCCTTTGTTTTGCATAAATCATAGTTAAATTTTTTGGGTCTAATTTTGTGACAAATGTGACTCATTTAAGAGCTGTAACTGTGTACTATGGGAATTTATCTTCAGCTCTGAATTACTGTAAGTTCTAATTTCCTCGCTTTCTCTCCTTCTCTTCAATTCATTGTTATGGCAAGGAGCGCAAACAAGCCAATCACTAGCTTCGGTATACATCCTGCGGGATTTGAGACATTTTTTGGGTTCTCCAGATATTTATTTTATATTTTTTAAATAGTTTGGGAAAGTCTTATTAAGCTTTAGTATTATTAAAAGGATAACTTCATAAAAACCCGCTTAAAGTGAAGGAAAATCGTTGTCTTTCCTAGAAAAAAGATTTTATAAATTTACGTCTAAAAAAGAAGCGGTGTTATGCGTTTGTGAAGATGTTTTTAATGTTCAAAGGTTTACCGATTGAATTGTAATCACTTCCTGAGTCGATGAAAGCATGTCTATCCGTCCGTCCGACTGGGTGTCCATGTATTCTTCTGATTAAAATACAGGTTGCAATCTTGAAGGCATTTAAATTAAACTCGTCACAGATAGATTTGCTGAAACTGGCACAATACGATCATAAAGTCAATTTAAATTTGTAATGTCTTACCCGTCACAGTATTTAAGTTGTCACTGTGAGTAGAATTTATGTTCTCTAAGTGCCGACTTACAATTAAAGCCTTAAAAACATTCCATCCTAAAAAATCGTAGTAATTTTTTAAATAAAATTTTAAAATGTTTAAGAAATAAACAAACATTTTAGTAAAATGGTCACACCCGTCGCAATTTAATTGCCAAAAAGAAAAAACCTTTAAAGTTTTTTATCTACAAAGATTTTCTTTAATTTCTCACACTGCATCAATGTTTTCTCCTTCTTCTTCTTTTCCTTCATCGACTACAAAAAACTCTTGTATAACAACAAACAGCAGGAAATAGCAAAGTTACCGGAAAAGGGAACACGTTTTAACTATGCCCATCGTAACTATGGTCGCGGTTAAGCTTTGCAACAGACATACACGAGGAAAACTGTTTATAAAATAAAATAAAAATGAGAAATGTGCACGCGTCACACACAGTGCAGTTTTTTTTTTAATTTTCGATTTTTTATTTTAAGGAATCACATTTTAAATCAAGCAAAGGGAGCTTTGGGCTTAAAGCATTTCAAAATATATGATTAAACATTTCATACTGTTACACTCGAATATGAACAACAACTACAACCACCACCATTATCCTCATCTCTGGCAAACATGCAACCAACAAATCTACACCCCTTTATTCAAATTGATGACTTTGTTGTTGTTGTTGTTGCTGTTGTTTTTGGCTACTAAATAATATAAAAATGCAAAGGGTGCTTATGACAGCAATACTTCATATTATATTCGAGAAATAACGCCAAAAATATAACACACAAACGAACACACACACACACTCACATTTGCCACAGTAACAAATTTCATTTGGTTCCATGGTTTTTTGCCAAAAAAGGGACTTTTGTTTAATTATTATGCGTAAATTTGAAGGATTTTAAATGTGTGTGTGTGTGTGTATTAGTGTGTGCTTATGTGCATCTCTGTCGTTTAGTAACGTATTTTGCAATACAATTGTAATATTTGTTTAAGGGTTATAATTTACTTTCATTCGTATTTCTTAAAAATTATTCTGTCGTTTGGTATGATAATATTAAAATCTGAGTGTGTGCGTAAACGTAAGCACATGAGGAGGGTTCAAGTATATTTGCGTAATTTAGTCCCGTGTGATTTTTTGATAAACTTGATTTTTAATTTATGAATTTTAATAATGGCATGTTTTTGGTATTGTGTTTTCAAAATTTTATGGGCACATTTTGAGGGCAATGGAAATATGTAGATGAAAATAAATATGGCGGTGAATTTTAAAAAATATTTATTAATCATAAATTTATACACTCAGAGAAAAGTAGCAAAGGAAGTTGAGGAAGTAAGAGAGATGTATAACTTTTTAATACCAAAAAAACGACTTTAAAAAAATATGTAGCAGCTATGGGTGGGGTAGGGGGTGTTGGATTCCACGCAACGGCCCTGATCGGATTTAACACGGCGAAGCCCAACACCAATAGGTGTTATCTTTCACCTCAAATGAACACTTACCCCCATTAGGTACCACTTGCATGTCTTCAACACACGTTAGAGGATTGAACTAGCACGTGTCGCAAGTTCCTCCATAAACTTTAAATAATGAGCCAGAGGAGTGGACTATTACCATTAAAAGAAAAAAAATACGGGCTTCTTTAATGATGACGACAACCGAGAACGATTCAGATACTATGATTTACAGATCTGCACTTGGAATGTCTGGATGCTTTTCTTAGATGCATTGAGTTAACTGGCGGAAGAACTGAAAAATTACAAGTCAGATATAACTGCCATCCAAGAAGTGTGATGGAAGGGGCATGGTTTCACCAGAACAGAGAAAAGGGTAACATTTACTACAGTAGTCTCCCGAAAAGACATGAATTTGGGTGCAGATTTTTTAAAGCAGGAGAATTCGGTATCTGATCTTCATTGGCGTAGTTGAACATTTTTTTTGGGGGGGACAAAAACTTTTAACATATTTTCTAGGGGGTGCATCAACCAAAAAATTCCTTCTAGAACAATTAAAGAATTTTTTTTGGGGGGGTGGGGTTCTAAATGGATCAAAAGGTCCCAGAATGGCCTTCCTACGCCAATTTTGGTCCCTCGCATTAGTCTGCCATCTAGCATCTTCGATCCCACAGTTGTAAAGCTGAGTTTCCATGAGAATGTGACCGCGAATGCTTGTAACATGACAATTTGCTAAACTAGATTCAAACATCGCAATATAAATAAGACGACTTGGATATCAACTGATCAAAAAGCAAGGAACTAAATCGATTGCTTTGTTATAGATGGGCGATGCTCTTTAAGTGTGGTAAATGTGCGGACTCTCCGGGGAGCTTTCATCGACTTGCCTCACTACCTTGTCGCAGCCAAGGTACGAAAGCAATAGAGCAATTTTCGCAACACACAAACAACTGCCTGTAGAAAAACATATTTCGCGAGGCTGATAGAACAACAAAGTGCCAGCGGTGACTCCCCTTGATTAATCCAGCTACTCCAAAAAGCATTGCTTACCCCGATTTATGCGCCCATTTGAAATATATTTCCAAATCCGTGGCAAATGCTACAAAGAATGTCGTTGTGACGAGTTATGCCGCAAAGCAACTGCAGCATACCAGGAAGCATTGCAGACAGTAGCTACACGACGTGCATAGGAGAGGTATTGGGAGGAAAGGAAGAAACGGGAGGAGCAACGTCTTTTCGGACGAAAGAAAAGATAAATGAAAAGATGTGAGGGTGAGAACCTTGAGATATACAGGAGCCGAGACGATACAAGAAAGTTTTACCAATATGTAAAACAACAGACTGTGGTCTACGGTATAGGCTTCTCTTCCTGTAAAGACCAACAAAGCAGTCTGGTGACAGCAAAGAATGTCATTCTTAAAATCTAGAAGGAACACTTTTTAAATTTGTTAGTTTTTGATGTCATTAGCGTCATTTATCGATGACAGTGTAGAATGCTTATCCTCCAGCCCAGAAGAGGTGAAAACACCGATAACCTGAATGAAAAATAATAAAGCGGCAGGAACATTCACCAATTCATTTCCAAAATTTGACTTCGAGAGCTCATGCCCGATGAATTGGACCTCGTTGTGCTATGCTTTGCTCACAAAAAGGGAGATACGACTATCTGTGACAATTAAAGAGACATTACTTTCCTACTCATTGCGCTTAAGAAACTGTCAAATATCAATCAGTTTTAAATCTATTTAAGTCGAATCCAGGAGAAACCCTATGAGAGACAGTTAATATCTTTTCGTCAACTACAAGAACGATTTCGATAGTCCGGTTCCTGCAAAGGTGATTGAGGCCATAACTGAATTCTGCATACCTGCAAAGCTAATCAAAATTTTCCGGATGACTTCAACGAATACAAAATTTTCTGCAAAGATCAGAGGATCAAACAAGTTGACCTGCGACCTTTTTAATAAATTATTAGAGAAGATTGTTCGTGACTTAGCAGTTGATAAAAACGTCAAAATTTTCACCAAAAGCCACACTCTGCTCGCATATACCGACTTTAACGGCATAATGGGACACACATTACGAAATATCACTTCTGCGTTTCCTAATAAAAAGAAAGAATTAACATGTTAAGGAGTAGATGAAGACCAAGTTGATGGTTTCAATGAATAGAGAATCAATACATAGCGACAATCTGTGAACGTTGGTAGCTTTAACTTCGAGGATGAATAAAAATTCATGTACCTCTAAACTGTAATATAGAGCAAAAGTGAAGAGTTGTATATGCCAATTGATACTATTTGAGGCTTAGTAATCAAACTATTCAAGAACAGGTCGCTTTTATCGGAATGCAAAGCTCACACTATAAAAGACACTTGTTCTACCCGTATAACTACTATATTGCGCGAAAGAATGGACACTTGCTCAAGCTTGTAAATTTGTTTTTAAAATTTTTGGGAAAAATTCTTCACAAAATTTATGACCCAATCTACGCAACCGGAGAATATACATATCGTGCGAACTAGTAGCTGTATTAGCTATGTGCCGACATCGATACAGTGAAGCCCGTAAAATCCAGACTGCGTTAACTCGGGAATCTTTTGCGAATAAATGAAGATAAAAGTTAAACTCTGTTGGAACACCAAGTAAAAGAAGACCTTTTAAGGTTTAACGTGCGTAACTGGAAAAGCAGCGCGGAAGACCGAAGCACTTGGAAATCGATTCTTAGTTGATATAATGACTAACATTGGTTATTATAAATGATCAACTTAGTAAGTGAGTAAGTAGGTTTATCTTCTTAATTTTTACGCACCCTTAATTTTAAGCTGTAAAAGGTTTTTTTGTGGATGAAACTTGCCCAGCGAAAAGGAGCGAGTAAAACTCTTTTGCTGAAATATCAGGGCACAGGTCCCTATATGTTTGACATGGTTAGAAAAGGTCACAGAAACGCACTTGCCGACTATTTTAATATCCATGGATCACGGCAATCATCGTTGTGCATAGCAAAGTTATGTTGCTACTGTACAAATTTTAAACGGATGCCTTATTTAAAATGTAAATGCTTTAATTATATTTTATGTTTAAATTACAACCCATAATTTAGTTAATCTGTACCGAAAATATATCTATATTATTGAGTAACCCCGAAGCAGGCGTTTCTTTAAGTGTAGGTTGTAGGACAAAAATGAAAAAGCTTACTAGTTTTTTGGACTTATTCATTTGTTAAACACCTAATGGTATTTATACTATGTCTTAAAAATTGTTTTTAGCCGCTTGATCCATTAGTATTCAGTTGAACTGCAATTTTCCTAACCTATTTCTTTATATATCCCTTTAAATTTGTTATATGTTGTATCAATGAAAACTAACTTCCACGTGGAGTTGTTGAATAAATTAAATTTCCGCTTTTGAAATATAATATTTTAATGAACACACCCATTAGTTTCTTATCACAATAAAAATCTATAAAAAGTCTTAAACTGAAAAAAAGAATTTCAAAACAAGTTTTGTAAAAGCAGCATTCCAATATGGTTGTTGCATAAAACCGCCATAGTGGTTGAAATGCTTGAAAAACAAAAAAAAAAATTTGGTTTAAATATATTTGCAAAAAAAAATTAAGAATTCATTAGCTGCACTCTTAAATACGGACTTTCAAATCTTAAAAAAAATTCTCATTTTGAATGGCATTAATCCAGGTGTGTTAACAAGGCCTTAATTAAAAAAAGTCTTTAGGAAGCGTTACAAGTAATGACATATTTTACTTTTCTCATTTTTTAAATTGTTACAATTAAAGTTCTTACAATGGAACATCAAATTCGATTCTTAAAACAATATTAATCGGAAAGAATAAAAAAACAATTTCAAAGGCATTTAAGTTACAAAACAATGATCAGGCCTTAAATATAACAAAAATTAAACTGTAACGTTGCAACGCATTGCTTTGTTTAAAGAAGAGAGTAAAAAAGATGTTACAGTTGAATTAAATCAAACATCTGGCTCTAAATAAATAATATTTAGGTGATTATGATTGTTATCGGGGCATGTGTTGCAGCAACACACTTTACAATGATTTTCTTTAGAAATGTATTTTAAAGACACGAGTTTTCAGGTGACTGCTTAGTAGTCCTGAATAACAAAATGGCGGCTGGCGATCGAATAAATTAATATTTATAATAAATCTCCTGTATTGAAGCCAGTACTTTGAAAGATATTATGTGTTGCTTTTGTGGCAAATTCCAACTTAGTTATTGTTGTTTATTCTGTCCTGCCTTCTCCTGTTCTTCATTATGGACACTCAGTTTCTTCGGAACCGTCAGAGAAACGGAGACAAAGTATACTTGATATTGCAATGGGTCTAGATATGAATAAAAGTGAGGATAGGAATCTTCGCTTTACTAAAAGCAGTAGGAGAGAATGGAATCTTCTAAAATATGGTCCACAAAGGACTAAAACTTGCCCTTTTACTAAGAAAAGGAAAATTTTGACGAGCCTAATTTCTTGGGTAGAACAGTTGTCATATCTCTTAGGGTTAAGTACGTGGAAGAAGTCTTGGGACGCTCAAAATTTTACTTCGATTTAAAGAGGGCACACTGGCTATACATTGGCAAAATTAAACCATTTAATATTCAGTTCATTAAAACCTGCGTACGTTGCGAGATGTCCAGCTTGCCCGAGCAATCGCGGAATGTTTTTCCTGGCTCATGGCATACATTTGTACGGAAAACTGTTGGGAAAATAATGAGAATCATCTAGTGCGATCCAAATGAGAAAGAAAATGCTAAAAACTGGGGAAACTTAAATTGAGCATGGTGATAATTGTGCTGAAGGGTAACTCTAATATGCATGCATACTTTTTTATAATAATGGTTGTGGATAACATCAAGTGCAGGGTATGTAGGAAAGATAACGAATTGTTAAAGCCTTTCTAGTTTCACTGCCCAGCATTGGTACAGGACCTGTACGCGACCTGTTTTTGTCTGATGTTATACCAGATGTGAGTGCCCCGGTAGATCAGTGGTAAGTGCACGAGTCTACCAGTCTGGGGGTTGTGGGTTGGATTCCCACCAGTTAGTCTGCCTAATTCTTCTGATCTTTCTTTCCTATCCTTTTCTAAATTTCTTCTTTCCTTCCATCTTAACTTATTCTATTTGCCTCTCCAGGTAGCACAAAGGGATCGAATTACACGGACCCAAGAGAGCCGTATCCTTAACTTCAACGGCTGCCTGTTCTACCTAACCTAACCTATACCAGATATGTCTCACTTGAGAAGCGTTACACAAGACGTGTTGAAAAATTTATTCGCACCACCGAGTTTCTAAAAACTGTCCTTAAAATTTTCTCTCCTATTGTTAGGGGCGCACAACATGCACGCAAGCATTAAATAGAAATAGTGAAATACTCAGTTACACCTGCCTAGCGCAAGCCCATAATAAAGGTAATAAATCTAAAGGAAGAAAACACGTTTTTATTTAAAGCTAACGCATCTATTACACAAAAAAATAGCTTTGATTTCAATATTTCAAAGGCAATAAAGAAATGTCCTGATTTATTACTTTGACATTTTTAAACACAAAATTATATATTTCAAGGGTAATCCTAATTATTCCTTGATCCCCATATCCTACTTATTAACATTGTTAACAACTTACACAAAAGCACAAACCCAAACATCAAAAAAATTAAATAAAAAGAGATTTCACACACACGCCCATATACACACTCTTACAAACAAATACACATTTTAAGTGAGCCAGTTAGTCAATCTTTTATGGATATGAGTCTTTATAAGTATTTTTGTGCCTTTTGCGGAACTCCACACAGTTGTCGAGTTGTGGCTTTTTGTTAAAATCGTAAAAAGGTGGGGATGTCACCAAAAAAACATACACACTAACTAACCAAATAACACACACACACTCAAATCCTTAAATGTTTAGTGTTAAAAAAATATGCCACTAAAGAAAAAGATGGCCAAACATTTAAAGGAAATACTCTCCCAAACATACATCACACATACACACGCACACTTATAAACAGTGTCAAAACCACTGCTATACGTCAATTTTCCATAGTGGCCACACTGACAAACACCAAAATGAGTGGAAAAAAGAAAATTGTATTGCTGTCGTTGTTGTTGTTGTGTGTATCCACAACCGAGCAATTATAACATGGTTTATCAAATGGGTTTTAATGTATAGATACGTACAACTAAACTGAATACAGCAAAACAACAACACCAACAAAAACCCAAACACTTAGAAGGAGCCCTAAAAGACATTTGGCCACAGTTTAGAAATTTTAAACACACAGAGACACACATTCATGCAGCCAAACTGAGGTCACTAAGGAAAAATAAAGACAACAATAGTCTTTTATAGCAAGAGAAACAATTTTTCTTCTCTAGAAGTATTTCATATTGACACACTCTAGCAAACACCACATATCCAGCGAGAATGTTGTCACTCAAACGTTAAGAAATTAAAGAAATAAATTACCCACAAGAAGAAGAGGGAAAATTTAAAAATATCCCAAAACAATTTATTCGTTCATAAAAAAAAATTGTTTAAGCAAAGGGAAATATTTAAGAGAGTGAAAAGCAAGAGGAGGGGAGAATTAATAAAATAAAATCAACCCCCATGTTGTATGAGTAATTTTTTAAAATTGTTTGGACAACATTCAACAACACTCTCATATTCTTTCACTGGAAAGTGGGAAATTTTTATAAAAATTACATTTTTATTTTTCCCGTTTTTTTTTCGCGGCGATTTCCCCTGTTCAGAATGTTTTTATTTGTGGTTCAACAAATGGTGGTTCGTTACCTCTCATTACAACTGTTGTTATTGTGGCTCTAGCTACTATGGCAGCCAGAAAACCATACCAACAAACCACAATTCACTCAAATATTGAAAACAAAACAGTTAAAATGGAAAAAATAGTATTGTGGAATTGTGGGAAACAAGCATGGAAATATGTGGGGGAAATAAAAATAAAAAATTATCAAAACCAGCATTAAGTATTCCACTTATGAAAATGTTTTTTTTTTATAATGAGGAAATTTTTTTTATACCCATAACCGGAGAAGGAGAAACCAATTTTTTCACAAAGCTGCGAGAGCGTTGGGAGTGGAATTGAAAAAAAATTGAATTTTGTTGAGCTTTTATGAAGGAATTGTGGGAGCAAATCTTATTAAAGAATTATTTATTTTTTCTTATTTTGTTTTGAGCTCCAGTAACCCAGTGGTCATAGAAACTGTTTGATTTTGTGAAGAACAACAGAGTAAGTTACAGTGCGTTGATACCATCATTAACACAAGTTTTTTTTATATTCGAGTCGAAAAAAAACTTTTATAAAAAACAGTAGGAAATAAGTATTAATGTTTTGGAATACTTTTTAAAGAAAATATTTTCACAATTTAGGTAAGGCTAGCTTAGGTTACGTTAGGTTTTCAGGAGAATACCACAAACGTCATCCGTAGAAGTTCGCTTGTAGGTTTGAGTGAACCATTAGAGATCCCATAACATGATTGAATTCAGGTTTTTCTCAGTTTTTAGAAACCTTTTAGTCCTATTCTGATGCGGGTGGCTCCGAGCAATTCTGCCAGCTGCCCTGTGGTTAGTTTTATCCTTTGTTGCCTACCTGCTATTTCGTAGCTCTAATCGCCAGATAAAACGCCCGTTAACGATCACCACCCCAAGACTTTCAGGCACTCATATAATGCAAACTTGGCTATACTCCCGGACGTGATTGCACTTATACACCCTCCACTATCCGCACAGATGTTCACATTCTTGGCTTGCAAAGATCTCCGCTTGTGGGGTAGATTTGTGATCCATGGAGGGGAAATAGTTTCGGAATTAAAGGATATAAAAAATGCCGTCCAATTTAACAAAATTAAAATCGGTTTTCGCCGTTCGAAAAAAATTAAAGAAAAATGGAGGCATTATCAGGACTCCAATTTGGATAAACTACAACAGAGTTTGAAGTTCAAGACTTTAGTCTTAGAAGGTCATTAGATTTTCAAAAGAAATCTTAGAGTGACAACTTACAGAAAAGTTAAGCTGAAGTATGGTATTTTTTAAATAAAAAAACAAGTGAATTGGAAGAAGGGCCGAAAAAGAAATCATCGCAAAAACGTCCAAAAAGGTTATAACCTCGAATAATCATATCCATGGCAATATTTACGCGAGTTTATCTCTTTTTATTTGAAAAAAATTATAGGACCTTTGGCAATTCGGGCGTTTTCGCGTTTCAAACTGAAATTAACTCTTTCGGACATTTTTACAAGTTTAACAGGCTGTTATGGGATATAAATGGCACATTTTTCGACAACATTACCCAGCCAACAAAATTAGTTGACATGTTCTATACGAGATAGTTCTAACAGAAGTTTTACTTGATCCGTATTAATTTTGTGCAGATATGTTTAGGGGGTTTTAATTGTGCATCGGTGGTATAGTTGGTAGCGCTCTAGTGCCCAAATTGAACCCTCTCCGTAGGCAATTAGTTTTACAAGTTAATAAAATACTATGTATTAAATTTTTAAAATCCTCCATTTCTGTTAATCGAATTCAAGTGCATTTTCCGATTTCTAATCCAGTCTTCAAATTGATCTAAAAATCAAAATTTATCCATGAATATAAACAAAATAATAAAAATTCCCAAAATATTTCTGAAAACCAAAAAAATTTTAAAAATAAAACAACCGAACATATGGCACATATCCAAAATAGTTCGTGCTATATTCATGATCAAACACACAGGGAATTGTCTCGCCAAAACAATTTGGTTTTCAAACGAGGCGGAGTCTAGCCAAATAAAATATATAAATAAAAATTATTCCATATCATATAAAACGCCCCAATTAAAACAAAAACAGCGAGAGGACACTAAAGGAGAACATATATTTGTGAAGAGAAAAGAATGTTTTGCGTGTAATGCAAAAACAACCCCAATTTTTAGAATCCAGATAGAAAAACAGAATTTAGTAGGAAATAAATGATCGTGTCAAATTAAGCATTTTGAAACTCGCGACGGCATCAACAAAAAAAATTAAGCGAAAAATAAATTTGTTTGTAAAAATCAATTAACATTAAAGTTCTTTATTAAATTTACAAGATAATAAAACAAAATGTGTAATAAACTAAAAGACTGCGAAAATTAATTTTGGTTTATTCTCAAACTATTCATTTTAAGTTAATATTAATTTTGAATTTTTATGACTTCTTCAGAGAATTTCTCAAAAACACAAAACAGTTATAAAGGACACACGATGCGAAATTTTATTAAGCCTTTAGTTAGGCTGTTTATTATTTAAAAACACAGGTAGACACAGGCTTCATTAAAAAAGGGCTAATTGAGTAAGAATTTGTTTTTGTTACGGTATATGCTAAATGTTGTGCTTCATAATTTGCAGTATTTTTAAAGTTTTAGGTAAATCAATTAGTGAGTTTATCCAGGAAACCTACACTATTATAGTCGAGGCCTGAAGTTGACGTATGAAAATATCAAGTCGCAGCTATCGGTAAACAGTTATTTTAGTGGGTAACCTTTTTCAAAGAAGTAAAATTAGTTAATGATGGTTTGATTTGATTTAAAATTGTTTGTAACACACACAGGTGTGGTTTCAACAATTTTCATTACCTACACAGAAAAAATTTTATAGCACAAAACCAAACAAACGTTCAGTTTTTCTGAAGTTTTTGCATCCTGAACGCTTGTATTTAAAAACATGGCGTTAAGTTTACACGCTAAACCCTGGTTTTGTTTTCTACTGTCCATATACATATGGTCCAGTTTGCGCAACAATAAACGTGAGTTGAGTAATTATCTATACGCGTACGTTAGTTTACTCTTTTGTTATATTTATTAGGAGAATTAAAAAAAATTATTCTTATTTATTTAATACACGAAATATTTATTTTTTTAAAATAAGGAAAGTTGTTGCGTACTTTTCATTGTTGAGCTTATTGTTTTTGAGAAAACTTTTGCCTAATTATTGTTTAATTTTTAGCTTACTTTTTTTAATTCTTAAATAAATAGTAATAACTAATTCTTAAATAATAATTTTTGTAATTGTAATTGAAAGAGAAAGGATTTGTAAAACTTTTATATATAACTTACTTACTTATTCCTAGGCCCAAGATTTCTTACCAACACCAGCCAAGTGGAATGTGTTTTCGAAACCATCTACAGATCTTTTCACAGTACTCCTTGAACGGCAGGAGTGCTTGACAGTTTAAAACATCTATTTACTTGCATGCTTTTAAAAAAGGCAAACGGGATTGCTTTTTCTTCGTGAGTGGGAATGAAGTTAACTATTTTCCTAAAACTAACTGAGAGTGAACACTAGTTCAGAAACGTAAAATTTTATGTTTCTCTTGCAGAAATTCATTGAATGTTACATTCAGTAAATTTAAAAAAAAGTTCAGCCCAAAATAAAAAAAAAATTTTAAAAAAGTAAACAAAACATTAAGTTCGCCTTTAAGCTGAACACTGCTTAGTAAAATACTGAACGTGCGTTTGGGCTTAAGATTTTTGAATGCATCCTTGAAGGAACATAGTAGTTGTTACAATAAGTATCCAGTTTTAATATTTCTAAACATTGCGTTCAATTAAAGTAATTGTTTTTGTGTATACAAATTTATTCGTTAATCTTGTGAAAAAAGCAAAAAAGTTTCAAAAATTAAATTGAAAAACAAATTGAATATTTCTTGAAAAAGCGGTTGCCGGTACTATGTTACCGGGGCTAATTCATAAACCTGACGACACATAAAACAATTTTCGCTTCCGGGATTTCAGCCAGAGAGAGAGAGAGAGAGCGAATGATAGACAAGTGAGAGAAAGAATTCCACAAGAAGCATTGATATTTAATAATTGCATAGTCAAATTCCTATCAGGTCGTATCATAAAGAAAATATAGTTTTAGCCTTTCTTATTTTTTTCTTTTTTTCATATGGAGCTTGACACTTTCCCGGTCACAGAAAAAATAAGTAATTCCCAAAAAAAAATTAACTTAAGAAAATATTTTTTTTTATGTTCAAGAAATCTGAAATAATATTTTGTAATAATAAAACATTTAAATATGATGGCATTTAATGTGCATTGCCCAAATGTATGTTTGCAAAATCCCAAGATTATATTGACTAATTCCTTGCAAATGCAAAAAAAAAATTTATAATTATTTTCAGCGAATTCAATGGCAAACAAATTAACTCATTGAGGGCTCTGTAATACAAATCCCTTTATTGCCTTTGGATTAATCCATAAACATACCCAACACAAGTAGGTAGATACAACAAACTAAATTTTTGCATCTTGCGTGCACAAAATCTTCCAACTTGCAGGCAATGTTTAGAAAAAAAACCGCGATTATTTAACCAAAATACCAAACGCTAATTGAGCAATAAAATAAACATTTTTTTGTTTTCATATACTTTCAAACGCGCTTATTTAGAAGTGTTTTTTTTTTTAAGAAATACCTACATGCAGAAAAAGTTCCTCCCCGACACTAGGCGAGTGGAATGCATTTTCGAAATCGGTATTTTTTCCTCTGCGCATATACATATGTATATAATATTATGTTTTAATTATTTTATTTAAGTTAGACTGGACTAACATTATAGAAATTTTGCTGCGTAACTCTTATGTGTCGATTATGTACGGTAACCCAACATTCAGTTTCGTTGCCCAACAACTCAGTTGGCACATTGCTTAACATATGTTAACTAAAATTAGCCATCTGTAATACACTTTCGGCAACTGACAACCGAAATAAAACTGAGTTGCAATGCCAGATCGATCAAAAATTATATATCAAAAAGGAAAGAAAATTTCAATGCTTATCTTTTTCTCTTATATACAATATAGATTTGCGCAACAAAAGTTGTAAAATGTGAATGCAATTGTAAAAATAAGTTAAACTTTTGTAATTTGTTTAACTACCATAACAATTAGGCTAATTGCTAATAAAAAACATAGGTAAGACGCTTACATAAGTACACAAATGTGGGATCAGGTAAGCAAATGGATGTTTTGAAGAACCGTTTTTTGCTTTTAAGTATTAAGTCAGGTATACAATATAATGTCAGGTGTGTTTACTTTTTAATTAGATTGTTTTCCTTAGTTTTCCGAGAATTCGGTTGCGAAGCAGTTAAGAGTAGCAAGATCAATTTAATTGTATTATTCTCTCTCTCCCTCTCTTTCTTTGACTTATTTTACTTATGGTCCCACCTTAATAATCAAGTTGAAAGTCCAAAAATTAAATGGATTTCTATAAATCTTTTTTCATATTTGTGCCAAAAATTAAGGAAAAATTTTATAAAAATAAAATAATAAAACGAAATTCCGATGTTAAGAAAACTGTTACCCGTATCTAGAGGAGTGGTAGGCATTCTTCTACGCCGCGTAAATTCCTTCTTTTAATAAGTTTAATTCCACTAACAACATCATGGAATTAATATATCTGAACATAATTTAAAACTGTACATATACAAAAACAAATTAAATAGTATTTGTCGCCCACCACTGATCTAGAGTGATATGATTTTATTTGTGTGTATGTGAGTATAGGCATGGTCAAATAACTTATCAGGTCGTAGCAATGAGAGAATATAGTTTAAGCTTGACACTTTCCCGGTCATAAAAGAAAAAATCCAAACTTTAGTGTGCCAAACTTCAAATAAAGAAGATAGTAAGAGCCTCTCTTACTTTTTCCTTTTTTATGGAGCCTGACACTTAAATAGAAATTATTTTTCAATAAATGTTTGAAACTTTATATAAAAAAAGAAACATGCAAGAGAGTAAAAATATCTGTCCGGAATTGCGGCCCCCTGGTACATGATCACCACTGTATGTACGAATTTTCTAACCAACAAACAAACACAGCCATGCAAAAAACGCATGTTATGGACTTTTATCTTTTGTTGCAGATTATCTTCAAACTCTGTAATACAAAGAAACAGGTTACATATTTGATTACCATCTACTTTCAATATTATTTTAACAGAAAGTTCCTTTCAAAAAGATTTTCATTTGCTTGAAATGTTAAAGAAATTTTTTATAAATACTTTTAAAATGCCATAACAATTCAATAATTTTTACTAATATTTCTTGCCAACAAGCGTGCAAAAACTCTTAAGGATATACATATCTAACACGAAAAATATTCATCAGCTTAGAAAGTATATATTTTACGCTCGTTTTAGCATTTAACTAGCTGATAATTACAAATTTGCTACAAGATCTAAAGGACAAAACATTTTCACTTTGGCCAATCACATTACAGTTTTGTCGCATGGCCGAAGTGTTCCAGCAAGATCCTCTCACTAGAAATGCTCAGCGGTAACTGAAAGTTGCAAAAGCAACAGGACTACAAATTACACAGACACAAAATGAGATTTAAAACTGGGATAATCAGCAGGCGTTGAATTAAAGTGGTAGATGAAGCGTTTAAAATTGCTCCCGAAAAAAGCAAAGACAACAACATCATGTAAAGGAACTCCGAAGTTCAGAAGACAATGAAAAAGTAAATAAAATTGTAAGAAATAAAGCAAAAATTTACTCAGTTTGAAAGACAAAGAACTGCTTAAATAAACGAAAACCCCTATTTTATGCTTGTAATTGAAAAGGACATATTACAGCATGTCAAAGGGAGTTAGAATAGTTTATCATTGCATATAATAGAGATATTTTTTTTCCGAGTTTGCTGTGTGTGTGTCAAAGATTATCTACATAAATTATTTTGTATATTTCGTGTTGCTTTTGAAAACTACATTTTTTTTGGATCACAGTTTGATATAAGATGAGATGTGGCCTTAAAATACGAAAATATTTTCATAAGACATCCCACTGTGCATTTGAGACGTCACGCGACATTGCTCGCGACCGTTTAAATCTAAGCAATTTAGACTCTTTCTCCTTCGGGTGTCATCAATCGTTTATCAAAAGTTTTTGTAAGAAGAGAGCATTTGGTAGAGTGATGTTAAATATATTATTGGCAACGGTTTGAGATTTAAAGAAGACCTCAAAATTTTTTTTAGGGTTTTGATTTTCCTTTTGAAAAGTTGTTAGTTTAACAATAGTGAAGCTGAAAGAAAAAACTTTTGCCTCCATGACTTGCTGATAGCTTTGAAGGTTATAGTTTTTTTGAAGATGTGATTTTTTATTTATTTTTTGTTAAAAGAAAAAACTCTCACTCGAGAAATATCTACTAGCAGCAAACAAGTCACAAGTAAAAAACAGCTCAACAGGAAAGCCGTCAATTTTTCTTCACATATCTTCTTATCAATATACCGGGGACTCCTAGATTAAGGAGATTTCGAATAGCAGGTGGTGCTTTAAGCTAAATTTTCTCGTATTTACTATAAAAGAATATTTTATTCTAAAAACAAAAGCTTTTTATAATTTTGTGATTTTGATTTTTGAAATTAAATATATTATTAAAAACATATATTGGAATAGAGTACAGATTATAAAACCCAGCAGAAAACATTTTATTTTATTTACGCTTATCCTGGTCTAGAAAAAATCGAATGTCTTTGGAGTTTTTCACCTCTAGGCCTACTGCTGTCTTAGACTGTGCTCAATATGAATTTCGTATTGGGAAAGAAAATTATTATGTTTATGACCTGTTCTTTGTTTATTTTTATTCCTACAATTTCTTCCTTTTTAACATAAAAAAAAGGAAAAAAAATAGCTGACAAGCAACATCCAGAAGAAATTTGTTGCATGAACCCAACCCCATGTTGAGCACAATTTTTATTTTGCGCTCTTCCTTGCTCTCTTAGAGCTTGGGAGAGTTTAAAAACCTATAATTTTTTGTTGTTATTTTTTTAACATTGAATTTTTTTCTTTTTTTATCATTTTTTATTTTCCCTCCATACAAAATGATGTTGTTGCTGATTGTGGCAAGTTTGGGTTGTATGTAAATGTAATATTTTCCCTGCGTGTATGTGTATGTATGTGAGTGTTATGTTTTTATTTTTTTGTTTGTTTGTACGTCAATGTTTGTTGTTGTAGTTGCTGGTGTCGTAGATATACCACAATGGAAAAATGGGAAATTTTTTTGTGTGGTTGTTGTTGTGGCAATGGTGGTTGCTTGATACCTGCTTACTTTTTGGTCTGGCCTGTATTGAGTGTAACTGCCTTCCTGCACCCTTAACTTATGTTTATGTTTGTGTGTGTGTGTGTGTACAATTGTACAAGGGGTCGTACAATAAAATTAATACTCTTAACCAACCAACAACCATACGACCTATAATGCGATTCACATTTTTACTTCATATACTGCTGATGATCGTTGCAGAGAGTCAGTTCACTAAGCGGCTTGAACTTGTTAAGAACACACAAATTTAAAGAAAGCAAAGAAAAACATTTCCTTTTCCCAAATAATAATTTCTAAAAAAAAAACGAAATAAAAAAATTTAACGACGCACAATAACGTAACAAAAATAAATTTTAAACGTGAAATAGTTACTTTAAGAAAATGAACTGAAAGTATTCCCGTTTCAAATACAATGTAAACGCAAAGATATTTGTGAAGAAGAAAACAAATTTTAAAATATTGTTAAAAGAAAAAGTGCTTTAAAATTTCACAGCAGTCTTGTGAAAATAGTTAAAGTGTAAAGTTCAAAAATTCACTAAGAAAACGAAAAACAAAATTAAGGCCACAATACTTAAGGATTACAAATACAAATCACACTTGGATAAGCGTTTAATTAAAAATATTCATTCCTTTTTAATACAACGAATTTTAAAATGCATTTGCCTGCTGGTCCAACCATGGTTGCTACTCCAGCTCAAGCCATGCCAAACAACAGCAATAACAGCACCACCACAGTCACAAATTCAGCCAGTTCTACTGGTTCTTCCACTCCAGATAACACCTCGAATGCCGCCAAAATGCCCAGCTCTATGACCGATATGTTTGCCAGCCTCCATGAAATGTTGCAGGAATATCACGGAGAATTGGCCCAAACAGGTTCACCTTCCATCTTGTGTAGTGCTTTGCCCAATCACTGGCGCTCCAACAAATCCTTGCCTGGTGCCTTTAAGGTAATTGCTTTAGACGATGTGCCTGATGGCACTTTGGTTACAATTAAGTGCGGCAATGATGAAAACTATTGCGGGGAACTGCGCAACAGCACCGCCATTATGAAGAATCAAGTGGCCAAGTTTAATGATTTACGTTTTGTTGGACGTTCGGGTCGTGGCAAATCTTTTACTTTAACAATAACCATTGCAACTTATCCAGTACAGATTGCTTCATACAGCAAAGCGATTAAAGTGACCGTGGATGGTCCGCGTGAGCCAAGAAGTAAGCAAAGTAAGTTTTTAGTTTATTTAATTTTTTTGTTCTTTAGAAAACTACTTGTGAAAATATTGTAGTTTTCAAACAAATCTTTAGTTTCCTTCATTTATATTTTGTTTTTCTTTCTGATTTGTTTAAAAAGAATTTTTTGATTTATTTTTTGCCTTTTTGTGCTTGTTTTTTTAGGTTATGGCTATCCACATCCAGGAGCATTTAATCCATTTATGTTAAATCCTGCTTGGTTAGATGCTGCCTACATGACCTACGGTTATGCTGATTACTTTCGACATCAAGCTGTCGCTGCAGCTGTCCATCATCCCGCCTTAACAAAGACCTCACCCCTGCCAAACGGTCAAGCTATACCAGCACTTCCTGCGGCAAGTGGTTCACCAAATAGCTATCATCATACCAGCCAAATAACACCACCGCCATCAGGAGCTCCGATCGTTGCTGCTACAAGCGTTATTCCTTCTCCGCCTGGATCTACCTATGGTATGCCTCAGTTTCCTTTTAATCCTATGGCTGCTGCCGCCGCTGCTGCTGCTGCTCAAGCTCATCCTGATCTCTTACATCCTCACCAAAAGGCTGCTCATCCTCATGCTTTCCATCCTTACGATTTGGCTGGCTTAAGACCTCGCCCGAATCACCAACACAGCACCTCGTTAAGCTCTCACTCAACCAGCGAACTCATTAGTCCTGCTCATATAAGCCCAGCTTCTTCCAGACCATCTTCCTCCTCGCCTACTCATAATGTTCTTAACAGCAAGTTAAACACCTCTATAGAAACCAACTCTATAAATGAACAATCTGCATCTGATGGAGATTCCGATGATGAGCAAATCGATGTGGTTAAGTCAGCCTTTGTACCCATCCTACGCCCACAAATATCCAGTATTAATGGCTCCTCCGAGGATTTGGATAGATCCGTCGATTCAACACGCTCTTCACCCAGCCAACACAACAATTTCCCGCCACGTACAAGAAATGAACTTAAAGCTCCCTCCTCAATGAAACCTTATTTCCATGAGACAACAAATCAACATTCACGACAGACATCTCCTGAAACCACCCTTCCAGCTGCTACAAAATTAAAAAATGCCAACAATTCGCAGAAAACCGTGTGGCGGCCGTACTGAGAAGCCAATTTGACGTCAAATGTCGTCATTGCTTCTCTTCTGCTAGGATTTGCCAAGGAATTGGCATTGAAACGTATTCTAATGGCCAGCGAAAATGGCAGCGCCAGTGAGTTCTAAATTAATGGACTTAGTTTTCCTTTTGCAAAACTCAAGTTTACCTTTTGAATTTAATTGAGTGCAATAAGCGAAAAAGGAAAACTGTGATTTATCAAGAAATAAAAATGCCGACGGCAAAACATCAAAATTGAAAAATTAAGGTTTTCTCATTGGCGCTGGATTATATCTATTAGACGATGTTTTCCACCAAAAACAAAAAGAAAATTCTTAAAAATGTGATAAATAAAAAGGAGTAGCAGCTCCCCCTCCCACACAAAAATGCTTGTGATATAGTGATAAGTCTTACAAAAAAAATAAAAATCTTCCTGCCCGACACCTTTAACTGATCTCACGGATTATTGCAAAAATCTTTTTTCTCCAACTTAAGGATTCCGGCGAATTTTTATGCTCGACTCATAAAATCGTACGCAGAGTTCGTTATCTTTGTCGATGCAATAATTTTAAGATTTTAAATATGAAATAAATATAATTTGGTTGTTGGTTCGTATTAAAAAAAAACTAAAATCAAATTTTATTTACTAAAAAACAATTGCTCAAACAAAGGAAGATGTTTTAAACAAATATTTTAATTTTTGTAAATAATTTTGTTTACAAATTTTTAAAATTTTTATTTTTATTATCACTATTATAAGTTAAATTTAAAACAAAATATATATATATGTATATGAAAAAAATAGTTGTTAATAATGAAAAGAAAATAAATCCATTAAATAAATAAAATATATTTTTACCAAAAAAAGACTTTTTTTAGAAACTTGAAAAATGCATCAACCTTCTCCTTTTGATTTAATTTTTTTTTTATTTACTAGTAAGATTTTTTTTAATTTTGCAAGATTTAAAACTGTCATTGATATCAAATTTATATATTTAAAAACTACTGAATAATTAAAATCCTGTAGATCGTTTTTTGTTCTTTGCTGTAGTGCAAAATTTTCAACTAATTTTTTTATTTTTCGACGTACATATGTATGTATAACTGTGCACATACACACACACACAATGGTACATTAATATATTCGCATACATTCTCAAACAAGTTACAACAAACATAAAGCATGATTACAAGTAATAAAAAAAAAACTGATTGTAATCATTGTGCCACTGTTTCTGTTACAAGGGAATGACATTAAAAACCATTCAAAATGACAGCAACCAAATGTGATGCACACGTTTGTTGATATTTATTACCATTTTTTTTTTCAAATCAAATCGAATATATTATTAAAATATTCAAAATGGCTTCATAATTATTTTAAAATCTATTGTATACGTTTTTTAGAGATTTAAGGGTTTTTTGCGAGGTTGCCAATAGGGAAAATACTTTTTTATAGTAAAACTCAGATGCACAACTCGGAAAGCGCAAGTTTATTGCAAAAAGCAGCTTGATCTAAATTCAAAATCGTAATCAAAAAATTGAAATATTTTTTTTAGCTACCGAGCCTTATTTAAGAGTAAAAGCATATTTAATATTCATTATTTAAAAAATTTTTCTTTTCTATATCGGCAAGAATTTTAACCTGTCACTCTTCGAACTGCAACACCAGTGCGCTACCATATAAGCCATCGAAACACCTTGTTTTTTAAATGTTAAATATTTATATATATTGAAAAACAACAATTTTTTTCTGCCTGAATTCTTTAAAGTAGCTCCGACTTGACTTTATTTGAGAAAACCTTAATATGGATCGTACTTAAACTTTTAAATACGACTTCGAATTAATTTAAAAATAAAATTGGTAATTTTGGAACGTGTTTTTTTCTCTCTGTGTATGCAAACAAATTAACAAAATTTGCCAAATTTTGTTTTTTTGTTGTAAAATTTTTATGAATAAGGTTAAAGGTTTTGTAAAAAGGTTAAGTAAATTAAAACTCTTTGTAAAATAACTGCTTTTTTAGACTATTTGTGTCTTTTAAAACACAGCGGGCCATATTCATTAACAACTAAAAAAATTAACTTAAAATGATTATTTTGAAATTTACTCTAAATTTAAATAAGTCTACTTAAAATTGAGAGTCGATCGTTAATTGTTTAAAAATACTCCCAATGTATTTTATTAAGTTTTGATTAAAATAAAATGTTTCAAAAATTTTTTTCGGTCACCTATTTTTTTGCTACAAATTTTTTTTAATAACTTTCCGTACTTTACTAGAGAAGTTAACGATTGAACCTATTATTGATCTCTTACAGCTGAATTACACAAATATATATTCTAAAAAAATGGAAAACAATGTTTTATTTTTTTGTATTTAACATTTGGGAAGAGTGACTATTTGTACCGATTTTATTAGTACAATACTGACGTAATGATGCACTGCTTCAAAATGTGTGTACTATAGTGTTGTGAATTTTTAAATATAATTGTTATATTAAGCATTTTTCTAAAAATAAATTTTAAGTTACAACATAAATAGAAAGTTGTGCACTGTTTTCACAAGCCGGTTTTGTGATCGCCTGCGACGTTTTTTTATGTATTTTGTTTTTTTTTGCGATCATTCAATCGACTTTTAAAAACAGCTCAGTAACCCAGCATTTACACATGTCATGAGTAAGCTGGTATTTAAAAATTGCTTGAGAACAGCGATATTTCGCGAGTGTTTTTATACCCTTCACATAAGTGATTAGAGAATATATTTGTTGTTATTCCGTTTGTTATATCTTTAATATCTATTTTCGACCGCATGCAGAATATATTTTTTTAGTTCTTATAGATAGGGAAGTTGCGATGTCCATTAATATGTTGAAATCAAGTTTTTTAAAGCCCCTTGATAGTTTTTGCAACTCTTTGTGGTACAAAAACGTCAGGCATTCTTGTGAGAATTTCGCAATTGAAATTCAGCAAAATGGGCCGATAACTGAAGGAGATAAAAGCCCGCAGCTACGACTACATCTGTTTATATCTCTAAAATTTGTATATAAAAACCTCTACAACTACCACGGAGTTGCCCCTACACGGGTGCAGTGTAAGGCCAACTCCCATTAGTTTTTCCTCACAAACATTTTTGTGGAATATGCTTACCCTCTATCTCTAGTTTCTTATAGCGTTGCCACACAAAAGTTAAAAAAATTTGGGTAAAAACCCTAAAACTTCCTCGGAGTCGCCCGTAGAAGAATAAGTTATATAAGAGGCCCTCAACAGATTTCCCTCACAAACATGTTTTTAGAACATACTTACCCCTTATCTCCATCGGTTAAAAGGTCTCCCATATAAAGTTTGGAAAATTGTAATAAATTTCCTCCTAAAGCTTTCAGGGAACCCTTGGATAGGTCAAATGCAGGACTGACCGCAACTCATTTTTCCTTGCAAACATTTTTCTACAACACACTTACTCCCTATTTTCACCCCCTAAGGGGTTTGCCATACAAAATTTCAAAAAATTTGGTTAAAACCCCTACAACTTCCCAGTGGTCGCTCTTAAAGGTTTAAGATATGACACCGATCCCTATTTAAACATTAGAAATATTTCATAAATTAAAAAAATATAGATAAAAATAAAAAAAGTTCGGGGTCAGGAAAGGCCAATGTGAAGGGTATATAAGCTTCGGCACAGCCGAATATAGCGCTCTTACTTGTACACAGCTGATCCGCCCATTGCTAAATAAAATTATGTTTGGATCTTTAAAATTTTGTTTCTTTGAGCTATTTTGACCATCGCTAAATAAGCAAATCCTCATTTATGTATTTTTGCCATACGTACTTTAATCGGCCTAGCCAATATAGAATATTTATATAATTCCAGTGATTGAGTTCTTGTTAAAGTTTGTCTAAATAGAACAAATTTACATTTAATTTAAAGTAGTACGAAAGCTGATTTCGAAAATGTATTAGACTCCACTTGTATCAAAATGACTTAATTATTTAATAAAAAAAATTCATTCTTGGTTATCACAATGTTATTAATGAGCTTAAAGCTCAATGAATAGAAATTTTTATAATCTTACATAAACATTTCTTAATACATTTTTTTCGTTTAAAAGCAGCTAAAAATATGAATACCGATATGTTTTTCTTGACTTAATAAATCCTATATATGTATATCGTGCTCTTTATACTGCTACAGCATGGTTTAAGTAAAAATTACTTTGTTAATTTTTGGTATGAATAATACTAAAGGTTTAAATTATTATACACTTAAATTAAAAAAAATTGCAATAGACCAGGATGAACATATATTTGTAAAAAAAACAAGCCATGTCCATTAACATAAAATTTCAGTAACATTTTAACAAGTAACCTAACCATTAAAGGTCACATTAATCACAGACCACCCTAATAGACCACATTATAATGAGCGTAACTAAAACCAAAGAAATACTTTGCAACAGTTTTAATTGAAAACAATTAATAAAGATAATTACCGACTATGAATGTAAAAAATAATTATTTTAATTTTAAATATTTTAGTTGTTGTGTGGCAAAACTAATTTAAAATCAAAACCAAAAAATATCACCTAAAGAAAACCAGGGTCAATATCACGTATACGCAATGTGCAGCATACAATTCCATATGAAAATAGACATTTGCTGTACAGGTTTTGCGCTGACAGTGATGGCAATTTAGTTACTTTTTTTTATCATAAAATTTAACAATCGGTTTGGTTGTGAAATTTGTTTGAAATGGAAAAAGTTTAAGTAATTTTCCTCCAATGATAATATATATATTAAACGTTTGTTATTTTAAGGTTGGCAGTAAAAACAAGTAATGAAATAACAACAATCAGCTTAAATTTAAATTTCTATGATACATTTTTTTTATCCTTTTTTTGCTAAAATTAAGGATTTTTTAAGGGCCTACTGCATCGATTGTATCATTTCTCCGAAAGAAGTTGTTTGATTTTATTAAAGGAATCGCCAAAAGACTAATATAACAGGAAGAATTTTTTTGGAAACAAATATCTTTGTAAATTTCGGCTAAAAAATTGTTAAAAAAACTTTTTACAAAGATTTCAGCCAACTTCGAAGTTCTTTATAAAACTAGAAGAATGCCTTAAAAAGAGTTAAATATAATATGAGCAACTTGATATATAATGTGATTTTTTATTAATAATTTGGCGATTTTTATTGCAAGAATTGTCAGCACTGCTGTTAGACAACAGTTAAAGGCTAATACGGACAGCTAATTTTCCATGGTTCAAAATACATAAAACTCAAAACTGATGAAAGGGAATTGTGTCAATGTGTAGATAATAACCAGTGATGGTCAATACCAATAATAAACACAAAAACCAAAAAATGAATAGATTAAAAGGAGAAAAAAAAACATATTACAACAGCATGTAATTAGTTAAACAATGACAACCATTAATTAGTATAACGACCTCAATTAACGATGGCATTGTAAGAATCAACCATCATGCTAAAACACACACATAGTATTCGGTGATGACGAGTAAGTGGGTGAGTGAAAGTCCTTTGTAAAACTGAGTTACATATTCAAAACAAAATTTACAAAATTAAGTTGTTGCATTTAACCGAAACGTAATAAACCACACAACACGAAAAATAAAATTGTATTTTCTTGAATTTTTAAGGATTTGCTTTAAAAAAGCGTTTCTTGCTGACCTTGACTATTGGTAAAAACAGTGCTCTTAACCGTTGTACTTCTATTTACTATAAACTGTAAAACTAACAACTAATAGGAACCGTAGTGATATTTTCATAATATTACTTTATCTTAAATGTTTTGAAGTTGTAAAGATGTAAAAAAGGTCAAATTAATTCTAATGTCTTGTGGTTCACCCCAAGGAAGAAAACCGATTTAGTTTTTTTTAAATTTAGCATTCATGCTGTTACAAATATTTTTTTTGTACACAAAGTAACATGTGTATTTAAAATTGCCAGCCATGAATTAAATTGTTATTTGCTTGGCATTGTGTGGATTTTTGTCCATTTAAGGATTTTGAAATCTAAATAAAATATTTCTAAATAGATTTATGTAAATAAAATAGGTAATAGGAAGTTAAACTTTAGTTAAACATTATTTGTCGAATTAAAAATTTTTCATTTAACCATTTAGAATTTTGTGCCTCCCACAATACACTGACAAAACAACAGAGGAAAAGACGAATGATTTTCTTCAACAAGATTTCTTAGGTTATCAATGGATATTGTAATAACTATACACTCAAAAAAAAAAAAAAAAAAAAAAAAATCTGCAACATATGAACGAATTCTTTAATACATAATACGAAATCCTAAATCCTTGCACAGAATAATTAAACAAAATAAACGAAGTTTTTTTTTATTTTTTTTTACCAGTTTTATTAAATATTTTACGAATCAATTTCATAAATATAAAAATAAGTTCGAAAAACATTTGGATTTTGTACAAAATAACAAAACTCTATGTAGTTTTTTTAATTGAATAAAAGTTTCGCAGATATTACAAAATATAATTGTTACTTTGAGAACATTACGAATATCTGATCTAAGAGTTGTAATTTATGCGAAATTACTGTTTATGCTCTACGAGAAAAAAAACTGCAAAAGCTTTTTGGATATGACTGCATGGATTTTTTTACAGTGCATTTTAATATCCTTTTCATTTAATTCAGACGACTGCTTTGAGCAAAAATGTAATAAAAAAGTCTTGTTTATTTACCTTTAAAATATAGTTATCAATTTTAACTTAAGTTTTGATTATATTTAAAATTAATAGAAAAAAAAACTGTTTTTAAATTTAAAAATATCCTTAAATTTCTAACTACTTTCCCGGCTAACACGCTGATGCAATTCAATCATGCTCTGTTTACTGGAAATCATTGATTTCATTTGTTTTTTTATACCCACAGCACATACGTGGTAGGGGTATTATGCGTTTGTGTAGATGTTTGTAACTCCCATATATAATGCACTTACTGAGTCGATTTAAGCATATCCGTCTCTCCATCCATCCGGCTTCATTTTGTGATCAAAGTACAGGTCGCAATTTAAAAAATATTTTGATGCAATTTTGCACAGATAAGGTTTCTAGCGCTGGAACAAAAGCTATTGTTTGTGGTGATAATAGGTGCATTTTTTGACACATCTCCCATACAAATGTCCTCCCAGAATAAACATTTTTTTTGCTCTTACTGACTAGAATATTACTTAACATGTACGGGATTTTTTATATGTGTCTAACTCTTTACCACTAATTTGTATACTCAAAACAAATATTATTATTCCCTTTTTCAAAATAGCTTCCATAGAATTGTCCTCATAAAATAAGCATTTTAGCTATAACTTACCCGAATATAGCTCCAAATTTTGCATATGTGTTTGTATTTGTGCCATTAGCTATTACCCTAAACACAAATACTATCAGTCCATTTTTTCATATAGCTCAACTACAAATGTGGTGTAGGATATAATATGGGCGGGCTTGACCGACTAAAATTTTTTTTGGTTTTGACTAGAATTTTTAAAATATTTCCACTCAAGTTTATGGCCCTTAACATGTTAGGTAAAGTTCCTTTATTGCAGCACATCCATCGAATCGATGAAAATCGTTAAGCAAATTTGGAAAAAAATAAACAAAAAAGCAACAAAAAATAAAAATTATCGCATCAAAACTCAGTAAACCAACAACCGTTAAATCGTTTGATGGAAGGCTTAAATCAGGCAATGATTGATTCATTAGAGAAATTTTTAGCTAAAGGATGTGTATTTTTGTTTTTATTCTCTGGCTGCAAACATACGCTCAGTTAATCACTTACATACTTTTGAACTTATATAGAAACAATCGCTGTTTTTTTTAATTTTTTTCTATACAAAAGCTTTATAGTCATCAACTTTTTGGCCAACATACTGAGATCAGTATTGACTCTATATATGTTGGCTGTCATTTTTTTCTTTTGCCTGGTGTTTTCGCGTATGTCTTTCTCAAGCATAGTGTTTCACAAATAGTTTTTTTTTAATTATTTGTTTGTACTTACGTTGATATATACGCTTCTCAGCATAAATGAAGGGTGTATTTAAAAAAAAAAAAACTAAAATTTTGTTATTTAAATTAACTTCATTTACTTAAATTTAATTTTAAACTTTATTGTGTAGAAAATTCACAGCTTTTAATTTCTTTGACTTTTTGAAAAAATATTTTTGCCATTAAGTTGACTTCCGTCAATAATCTGGGTAAAAAATAACCCATAATTTTTTATTTTCAGATTATAATCCAAAATTATGCAAAATTCAACAGCACAAATATGTTAAAAGTACCGCTAGCCTACTTAGTTGACTTCTGACACATATCGGGGTTAGTTAATTCTAATTTCATACTTATAATTTGAAAAACTTAAAAAAAAATTTAAAAAGCCCTTTTAGCACACTTTGTCGACTTTTGTCCTCAATCTGATAAATAACACTCCATTTCGCATTTTCAAGAGTCTTATATTATTTTAAAAAATGCAAAAACCAAATTAATACCAAAATTATCTCAAAAGTGTCAAGAAATCCAAAGGTACAAAAAAGTAAATTTTTTCTAAAAATACTACCGCATTTTTTGTCCCCATCCCAGCATAACATATTTTTTTTTCAAAATTTAAACAAAAAAATGGTTGGATTAAAAAAAAAAGGAACAATTAAACAGGAACTTTAAAAGTTCGAACTTAAGAAAAGTACCAAAAATATATTCATATTTTTCAAAAGCTTCAAAACGCACCAAAAAATCATTTTTGTCTCTTGTAACTTGAGTAGAATAGGATTTTTTAAAACTTATCCCAGCAAAAACATTACTTACAAAATAAGTAGAAAAGTAAGTAGAATTATCGTTAAGCACTACTTACAACTCGACTGTAAAAAGTACTTACTTTTGTTCGCGATATCCCAAAACGAATATTATCATACCCCAAAAAAGGTACTTTTATTTTTAATGATTTAATTTAAAAAATAAGTACTCGCAAGCAGTTTTAAATAAGAAGAAGACTTTTTTTTAATTTTATTTTTATTTTATATACTTAAAATTTTTAATTTAAAAAATATTTTCTTTGCACTTACCGTAGATGAGATTCGAACCAGGGACTCAAGCACCAGCGCGCTACCTCAAGGCCACCGAGACACTTTGTTTCTGTTCTGCTTAATTTGTTGAAGTAATCCGGATAGACTTGATTTATAATAATAATTATCATGAATTTAAATGAATTTTCAAATTATAACGTGCTTTCAATAAGTCATTACAAATTAATTAAAAAATAGAAGAAAAGTGGCAATTAAGGGCACAAAATAATAAATTAAGGAAGTCATTACAAAAAAACTTGTGGGTGAAGTTTTTGCTAGGTATATTATGTTTCTAAAAAGAAGAACGCTTTTACCAATGTTTATTAATTTGGAGGTTAAAAAATACATTAAAAGTACCAAAAAAGGTATCACTCTGTTGACCTCTTAGGGTGAGGTTTTCGACATAAGTACTAAAGGTAGGCCTCTTGATTTTTTTGAACAGAAACCAGTGCTGCTTAAATTCTGTTATAGTTAAGGAGAATGCAATTTTTCTTTGTGATCCTATTTCATCCCTTAGGTTCCTGTTATTTTTAGAAATAAACATCGAAATATAAATGCTTGTTTTAAGCGTTTTTAACTAAGCTCTGAGTATTTGATCTATACGGTTATAATTGATTTAGCTAAGCAATAAATAACCTTTCCCTCCTGCACATTTGGGCGTATTGTGGGCGTGGAAGAATCATTCAGTTTGAAATGAACCCTTTAAAATTTGCAAGAAAATCGATTAACCAGTTTGGCCAGCAAAAAATGGCAAAAAAATATATTTGCATATTTTTGGTTTAAATATATAAATTTGTTTAAAATTTTAAACAATCAAACAACGCCTAATTATTAAAGACATTTTTTTCTCTACCACAGCGGCAACACTTGCAGAGAATACCATTTTATCGCGTCCCAATTGTATTTCTCGCTTTCCCCTCTCCTTTTAACATTTAAAAAATTTGTAATTTGCAATTTGTTACATTCAATATCGTTTTAATATTTTTTATTTTTTTTAAAATTTTTCGTCGGTTTTATTTATGTTAAGCAATCGCGGACAGCAGCGCCATCAGATTTCCTTTTATATGTTGTTACTGACTAATGTTTGAACAACAGCAAAATCATCATAAACACTAGTTACAGCAACATAATCAAATATTGCAAATAGAGTTTATTTTACGTTTCCAGTTCCACTTGAAAAGTTTTCTAGTAGTGCTAGAACGTAAATTGTGAAAATAAACAAATTTCGTGTGAGTGTTTTTGGATGGATTTGTCGGTGTGTATGTGTGTGTTTTTGTATGTGTTTTATTTCGTTTTTATGAAAATAAACAAATTTGCTACAAGCGAGCTTTTGGGAATATTTGTTAACCCTATAGAGAGTACATAAATATAGTGATTGAACGAGAATTATTATTAACCTGCTCGGTCCTGGAATATGTATTGAGTTATAACAACAGTTTTTTTATACCCACATCACCACATACGTGGTAGGGGCATTATGCGTTTGTGTAAATGTTTGTAATTCCCAAAACCGGTCAACTCAGAATAACGAGTCGATTTAAGCATGTCTGCCTGTCCGCCTTATTGTTGGTCTATTTTTTTTCATAGCCATCTTACAAATATCCTCCAGGAATGAGCGTTTTGGGATATAAAAGGGCTCGAATATTACTTTTCCTTAAATAATGTCACACAGACAAATCTGCACAATGCCTAAATGCGACCAGTATATTCACTTAACACAAATATTAACGGTCCATTTGTTCACATAGCCCCCATGCAAATGTGGTGTAGGGTATAACATGGTCGAGCTTGACCGACATTAACTTTCTTACTTCTTAAGTAATGATAAACATACTCAATGTTTAATTAGTTCTTGTTTCTCAATCAAACTGCTAAGAATTATCAAATAATTATTTAAAAGATAAAAAGCTTTTCAAGTCAAGATAACAATTAAGTTCTTACGGACAATGATTTTTAGTCAAATATATCCAAAATATTAAAATATTATCTGCTTAGTCAAGGGTTAAATATTTTACAAATCCCATTTTCATTTATATTTTTTTTAACAATTGTATCAAGTTGTTGATGATGCATCAATAAATATGACCATCATTAATTTCCACATCAGTTGGTAAATTTCTATGGCCATTGAAATACGATTTTTTAAAGTGAAGTTTTAAGAGTTCTTGTTTTAAATGCGGCGCTTATTTATGCAATTGTTGGAAATATACTATAAAAAACGAAATAGAGCATATATAGGCAAAAGCCAATTGTAACGTTGCCAATGAATGTAGGTTCTGATTTAGCCTTCAGTTTTAAACAAATCAAAAAAATTTAAGATTTAAATCGTTGAATCGTATTAAAAAAGAAGTAGATAAAAAAACACGATTAAAAGGAAAATGAAATATTCTAGACAATGTCTAGTTACAATTGAATTAAAAATTAAATGTTTACAGCACAGATTTAATGTGAAACCCCAACTAATAGGGATTATTGGTAACATCTATGACAATTCTAATGCCTAATACGAGCTATAAAAGCTTAGTGCCACAGACATAAAACGCATTATACATACATATGTATGTTCATAAGTATGTGTAACAAATAACATATGAACACACAAACTTACATATAACTAATAAAAACTTAAGAGAATTAAAATACGTAACCACATACGACCACCGCAGCAAATAACGGTTAAGGAAAAACGCAAAATGAAATAATCCCTTTAGAAATCGCAAAAAAAAAAAACAAAAAATATATCCCCCACACCCCTTTCAATTGCAGCAAAGCACTTGAAACGCAAAGCCAAGAAGACACGGGTGGTGTCAGCTCAACAAGGACTTACAAAGTAATTAAAGAAAAAATTTTTCCACAAACATGCAATTGTAATGTTTCCCCAATATCTCAAATACTTACCGGAAAAATGGTATAAAACTTTTTTAAACACAATTAAGTTTCATTGCGTGTCTATCAAGAATTTAATGGAAATAAAATTAAATGGTTTATTAAAAATAAGTAAAACTTTAGTTGCACAAATCGTAGAGAATCTGCTTGAAATTAAACGCTTTTGAGTGACAACTTAAGTTTAGTTAAAAAAAAAGTAAATAAAACTAAACAAAAGTAAAAACAAAAATTCCAAAGAGTATACATATGGGTAAGTGTACTTTAAAATAAATCCATTCATCCATCAAATGGTTAAAACGAAATGCATTTGCACTAAATTTTACAAAGTGAACAAACGTTTTTTGTTTTGTTTGAATATAAAGTACAACATCATCAATATCAATGGGAAAGCAACGTGCGTTTGCAGTTTTGCAGGCAGTCAGTCGTTGCATGTTCGACCAAAAACCGCGACCACAATGAACGCAATGCAACGTGTTCCATAGAAACGCCAAATTTTTTAAAACGCAGTTTTGTGTTACTTTCCTTTATTCAGCGAAAATAGAAAAATAAAGAGAAAAACCCAAACGACAAAGAAAAAGTGTATAAAGATGGGGTACGTTTATCCCCATACATACATACATACATATGTACATATAAACTTACGCACAAACATACATACATTCATTGATTTAAAAAAAGTTTTAATATATATAATGAACACATGGTGCATATTCAATGAGTTTAAAAAAAAAAACAAATCGATATCAAAAAAGTCACAATTTAATTTGAGATGAGCTACAGTTGGTCTTACACATGCTTTTATATTTTGTTAGAGTATTGGTATAGTTCAGATAATACCCAGCCAGCGAAATTGACCAAAAATGTTCTGATTAGTACAAATATTTTTCAGATCTGTGTTAGACTGGCAAGTTCGATGTACGTATGCACCTGTAAGATTTCTGGCCAATTACAGACACACATATCTCCCTTGTGCTTTGTCTTTGCTTTGGGTTGTATCTTTGCTATAAAATATGCAAATGGTTTTTACCTTTAGTTTTTGTGTTTAAGTACTTATTTTATTTTCAACTCTAGTGTGGGGCAAATAAAAGAAATGAGATTAAGACTCATTTAAGGGTATCGCAAGGCTCAGCCCTCTCTTCTTCACTATTTCTTATCTTTCCTAATGACCTTCTATGTCAGACCCCAAATAATATCTCTTTCTTTGCAGACAAAAGCATCATATGCCAATTATACTCATTTGACTATAGGCCTAGCTATTTGTAGATTGAACTATGAGGCAAAAATTGAATGGCACGCTTATCCGTGATCTAAAGATGTTTTACAATTGGGGCTGTGAGAATAGAATCGATTTTAAAGCCCGTTAGACCCAATATTGTCTCCTTAAACATTAACGCACAGTAGACTATGTTGCATCATCTGTATCCATGGATGTTATAAATGTTGGACAGACTGACAGCGTTCTGGGTATAAAAATCTAATGCGATATTCTTTGGATGGTACACGTTTTTCTTGTGTCAAAAGAAACATCAAAGTGTCTAAATTTTTGAAAACGGTGTAAGAATTGTTTTGCGCCATCTGATTTTTTTTCAATATATATTTTACATTTTTCCGATCGGAAGAGGAATATAACTCTCGTGTATCCATTTTGGAGCTTTTTGACAGCGTAGAGAAATAAGCGAAGGTACTCATCGGTGACGTTGTGGCATCTAACTGTATTGATTCAATAGAGCACCATCGTAATGTGGAAAGTGTTTCATTGTTATATCAATAGAATAATGGAATATGCTCTGAAGAAATCAAGGAACTTGTTCCTTAAACTTGATGCTTTGAAAGAGATACGCGTCTTTTAAAAGACCAATTCCTTCTTTTAGTCGCACAGTTCGTATGTATGAAAAATGTATTAAAAATGTCTTTCTTGTCACAGTTAATATCGAGAAACTTAAACAAATACTGCTGCCTTCAAATTACAAATTTTCCTGAGGCCAAGACAACAGAACTAATAAAATTAATAAATCCGTTTAAAATACCTTAAAGCTATTTCATATTAGTATTAGATTGACTACTTTTTTTTAAAAAGGTTTTGTCATATAAATGGGTTCCAGTTTCCAGTATAATCTGATTTCTGCAAGAAATACATGCTACTTTCACAAATAAACGATTTCTATTTCTGTGGGATATTATAAACTGTTTAAAAGAATTATTTAAGTTAAATTTGAATTCCGGAAGCAAAGGGTGTAAAAAGCACCTAAAATCTGACATTTTAAAACATAAATTTTTTTTAGAGTTCTTGAATTTGTTCAAGCTTTATCTGCATGTTAACCAACAAACTTAAGTAAATGAAATTATTTTGATGTATTTTAAATTAAAGTCCATTAATAAGAGAGGAATAGCGGATTCACAAAAAGAAACATTTAACCACCGGTTGCCAAAACAACAAAGGGAAACATGTATTGATTTTAGCAAATAAATTCAACATAAAATAGTACTTTTGTCGATAGATTCAAACCTGCCTTTGAATGATTGAGCGCTCATATAGAAAACGAAAATTCAATGCAATGCACATAATGGAAATGGAGGTTACATGCTTTGTACCTTCATTCCCAATTCAAAAACAAACAAAAACAACAACAACGAATCATTATAACACCACCACCACTGAAAGCACACAAATTCCATATGTTAGTAATTGAAGCACTGTCCAAAAAATTAAAGATTTGAAAAAATTTTATTAATTTTCATTTATTTTTATTTGAAAATTCTTGCAATTATAAAGTCTAATCTGTTTTTTTCAAACTCTAATAATTCTTTTTATTCCTCTTTAATCGTTTCTTTTTTATGACGTGGCAAAATTAATAGCCCCTCCAAAGACAAATCAATTAAAGAAAACATGCTTATATAAGTTAGGAGAAAATAATTAGCCCAAATAATAAGGTTCTATTTTATAAGGTGTTGCATGTGTAATTTTAACTAAAATTATTCGAAAATATTTAAAAATCTATTCCCATTTTCCAAATTAAAGTGGATCCATTGAAAACACAAAGATTTGGGAAAATACTAATTCTTGTGTACAGAATTCAAGATTTCGGAGAGATCACTATGGCTTTTGGGAACTAATATTTCGTCCTTTTTTGCGAAGGAGGCTATAAGGCTCCTGGAGTGAAGGGTAACAGAAAATATTTGAATGGTTCTAAATGATAAAAAAAACACCACGACTCTTACTCTTTGGAACTTTACACTCGGGAAAAAACCGTCAAGGACCTTTTACTTGGAATTGTCAAGGCAAAAAAGCTGACATTATCCAAGAAAGTGTGGTTTACTTCTTGTCTGGTAACATTAAGATCCAAAACAGTCTATATGAGGGTCTTAGAAACCAGTCCGTTCTTGGCATTACCATCCGTTAATTCGGCTTTGGATATGATTATCTTCATAAAACTCTCGTTTCTTTTTTATTTGAACTTCATTCGGCTTGATTTAAAAAGTCAAATTTGTTTTCATTAAGAGGAGCGCAAAAATTCCATAGGAAAGAGCTTAAGGGGTAAGCTGGACTATCACAGTGGTTGTAATACCCATTCTTATATATGGATGCACCGTGTGGTGAAAGGCAATAGCGAAGGGCTGTTATGTAAAGCTGTTACTTAAAAGCAAAACATGTGTTTCCATTTATACTACCGGAAACACACCTCAACCAGAACATAATGTCATTGCCCACACAGCACCTGTTAAGTATTGTTGGGTGGGGATGACAGCAAGATGCTTGATCAGACCAGGAGAGTTAGGATTAAACAAATTTGAAATACTGCCCACACAAGAATTATGGGAAGTTGGTTTTGAGCATATTAGCACAGGCCTACGGCAGATCATGCGCTCACAGAAATCAGTCTTCGAAAGCACAATAATCCATGATAAGGGTTCTTAGTTGGGATTCGATAATTTGCATTGGGAATGTTCATAGCCTTAGGTGAATGTGGGCACGTTGGCTGGCGTCTTTTTAAGAGAAGTGATCTTCAGACCGTACTATAAACTTTTTAAAGAGTATTGTGTGTCCCAGATGGAGAAACTGGCTGTTTTAAGGGAAACCGATTTTTAGTGAAGTTCGTTCCAAGGGATGCTGAGGCTACTATTTGTATCGACAGTCAGGCAGCCTTAAGGGCTTTGAATGCGAATTGCATCCTGTCTAGGTAGGTAAAGGATTGTAGGAATACCATTGGTTGAATTATGTACTTCTTGAATGTCAGACTATGTCGTGTTTTTGGACACTGTGACATTGTTTGCAATTAAATTTCCAACAAGCTCGCTTGTAGTAGTTAAGCCCTTGATTCGAAATATTAGGGAGAAATTGTGACCCCACTGATTGGTCACCAATTTGGGAAGATTGGGTCATGGGCTCTCAAGTTGGATTTTTTTCGGTCTAAGGCGCTCTATTTACGTTTTGTTAGTCTTACACTTTTTTCTCCTTTACTTATTGTCCTATTTTTTAACGCATAAGAGCGAAGCTAACCTACTACCCCTTTTATGCCTTTCTATGACCAATGACTGATAGCAAGTAAGTATACTTGTGTAATTAATGTGAATTTGAGCTCCTTAATGTTTTGTTATCTTTATGTCTTTTTAAACAAACTCCTTAACAAAATTCTGTTACTCTTATAACATCTTTAATTCCAAGCAATTTCCTACTTTAACATAAAATTTCTTATAATTCTCTTATCTACTCTGTTAAAGTCTTTTGCATTTGCAAGTCAGTATTTAACATGCCAATTAGCAATTAAAATGAACTAACAATTCTAAAACTGTTACACAAATAAACAAGAGATTCCATGTCTCAGTTGATCTAGTTTTTCTTTATAAAAACTTATTCTCCATTCAGTTCAATTGTAAATCTGACTGCATAAATTTCTAAAACCCCCCAAAAAAAATTAAAATTATTTTTTGTTGCATAAACATAACTACAACTTAAAACCGGAGACATATGATGTGTTAACAAGCCAAAATGACAATATTGTTGCATGTGTATGATTGTGTAACAAATACTCCTGGAGAGCATTCATTAGAAACGTAAGTGGCTGCAGTATAGTTAGTTGGCATAAAGTAAGAGTATTGCAAGGAAGTTAATATTCAAACAATTATTAACAAAAAGTTGATGATACAAAGACTCGTCGTTATCGTCATAGGAATAGTAAAATATTGCATCAACATCGCCATCATCATCATTAGCATTTACAAATCTCCTGGTTCAGATACAAAATTTCAATGAAGATAATAACTCTTGTTGGTGCTTAAATGAAAGTCAATATAACACTTTGTTCTACCCCCTATTTCTGTGTTTGTTCCAGTCAAGATAAATGAATAAATATTGTAGAGCGATGCAAGAATGAATAAATGATAAATTTTTAGCATCAAGGATGTATCTAAAGTTTAAAGTTGGTTGATTTGGTTAACTGTTTTACTGATTGTTAGCAGAGTAGGAGGAGGAGGAGGGGGGATAAATAAATGTTTAAGCATCAAATTTTTAATTTACAGTATCAACAGAACTAAACGAATCGTATAAAATTTCAAACAAAAACTTAAATTCATAAAAAACAAACTGATGAACAGAACAAAAATTGAAAAACACTTTCTTTATATATTTGAACTACAGGAAAGTCAGTATCAATGGATTAGAGTTATGACCCTTTTTAAAACTGGCAGAGTAATTTTACGATGATTTCAATACCAAAAGAGTTTTTTTCAAATATCTAGAAATTATATTGTTTAAGAACAGCTAAAGTCTTTTGTATGATTAACGTGGGTGAATTTCAAAGTTATTTATAGACAAAGTTATGCTTTGTAATACATGTGTGTTATTTTAAAACAGGTACTTGCAATCTCATCTATTAATACTTTTTTGAGCTCTGATAAGAATATTTTATGTGTTTCTTTTTGCAGACCCAATGCTAAGATTTACAGGGTGTCTGGTGGCAGATTTATATATTTCAAACTTAAATAAAAACGTTATAATTAACACAAAGTCTAATTAGGAACATTGAACGAGAGAATGGAAATTCAGATTTTATTTTTTTAAGAGTATGTCATCCAGATGACTTCCGTCGAGTTGAACATACTGCTTAAAACGGAGCCTTGTGTTCTTCTGATTTCTCGGTGTAAATATTTTCCTTTAAAGCCACAAGAGATTGGGGATTGCCATTATTAACCCTACCTTTAAGGTGGCCCCGTAAAAAAAATCCATGTCAACTGCGATAGCGACCTTGGTCGCCATGGGATATCCCAAAGCGAATGATCAGTTGTTGGGGGAAATTTTCAAGAAGCAAATTCAGCTCTGGCTGTGTGTAATGTCGGTACATCTTGTTTAAACCACGTGTGTAAAGAGTAGGAGGGATGCCCTTGAAGGTTTGGTAGAAGAAAGAACTCCGAAATAATGCGTCGATAATTTTCACCGTTGACATTCGTCGCCTGGCCTCGGGAATTTTCGAAAAAAATGGTCCAATTACTTCATGCGTAGATAAGGCACACCATACATTTACCCCATGGCAATTAGAGACCTGCATCAAGTCCTATTCAAGCTAATTCAAGAAGCGCATAATTTGCTAATTCTTGTGTTGTTGTGCGGTTAAGCTACTTAAGTGCTGTAATGTAATGTAGCTGCCACAGTTTCTTTGATGCAATGTAGTGTAGTTAAGAATAAAGAGTGGTGTCATACACTGTTGTTGATACAACTTAAATACTGTCATGATGTGTGGTCGATAAAAAAATGACTGTGATGATGTGTGGACAACAACAACAAAACTGTGTGTATTACACACAATTTTAAATAGATACATAAACAAACATATATACAAGCAGGCAAATCAATATAAAATTCATACGTAGTTGCATTACATTACATACATACATTAAAAATCAACCCCCGTTTTTAAAACTATCACACCAGGAACCTTCCGTCAACAGTAAAGATTCAAGATGAATTGAAATTGAAATGTGTGATCATGATGAATTAATGTGCCGTTGTTGTTTACGTAAGTGAGCTTAAGTGTAAATATATTTTTCATTTAAGTTAAGTTAAGTAAACAAAAGAGATGGCGAACAATACAACGCAGCACTTATTTTTGTGTGTGCACATGTAAGATACATATATGAAATGAATTGAAAATTCAAGATGATGCCTTATTTAGTGTCGTCTTGGGCTGGCCTCTAATGGAAATGCAATGGTTTTGATATTTAAATCGAGGGTTGTGGGCCTTTGGAGACTGGTAACGTGCAATAATACGCTAATTTCGCTATAAAAATTTCATAATCAGGGAGATGGTATTTAATATATGAACCATGACAAATTTTTTTCAAATACTTCAGTTTTTGCAGCTAAATTAATACAGTACACTACCGATAATTGACCATTTATTTCTTGCTGCTGAAAACTAATATTTTACCAAATATTATTAACTATTTTTCAAAAGTATCGTAGTCACTTAAATTGATCTTTTTTTTAAAAACAATTTTTATAATATTCTCACATTTAAGCGAAACAAATAAATTTTCAAACGGCCCACCAACACATAAACCACTTTCTATTATTGTATAACAAATTTTGATTAGTTTGAAAATTGACAGGTGGACTTTTATATAAGTTTTTTACTTTCCCTTCTCTGGTATTTAATATTTAAGTTTTCCTCCTCATTCTTGTTGACATTCTCTTTTAAGAAATTTAATCTTTTAATAAAGTTTATTAATGAATAGAAAGAGCTTTATTGTTGTAGTTTAGTCTTAATTTTCTTTAATAAATTATTTAATTTGTAAAACATAAATCCTTTTAAACTTTATGTTTTAAAACCTATTGTTGTTGTATTCAATAACTTTTATTCAACGGTTAAGTCATTCACTCATTTACTGTCATTCAATTGGTTTTCATATAAGTAAATGATTATTTGTCTGCCTGTCTGTCTGTCTTTATGCCATGTTGCGTTTAATGACACTTTACACTGTTTGGTTTATAAATCCCTTTTGACCGCATTCAATTTGATTATATTGATTAAGTGATTAAAAAGTTGTCAATGCACAAACCTTTATTATTATTATTATTGTTGTTGGTTTTATAGAATATTTTTTTTTAATTTTCATAATATTCTGCTTTTGCCATTGCTTTAGTTTCTGTAGCCACTGGCGCTTTTTTATTTCTGCCGCTGCTCATATTGTCAATTTTAATCCTTTTTGTTAACCGCAATAACCACACTGAATGCGGTTTTACTCTTTATTTTAAGTTAATTTTTTACCATCATTATTGCTATCAGCGTTAACGTACGACAAAAGTAGAGATGAACCTTAAAAAAGTTATTTTATTTTTAATTTTAAAATATTTGTAATTTATAGTTAAAAACTAATCACAAATCAAACATCAAAAATCTGTGAAACGTTTATATTTAACAATAGAATATCGCGTAGGAAGTCCTTTTTTTGACTTCTTACAAGAAAATGCCATACGAGTTTGTCTTGGTATAGTATAACTGAATTTTGTGTGTGCAAATTTCCCCTGTTAACAATTTACTAGTGTCCCTACAGTACTTAAGTATGTACTTTAAACTGTAGCTTCTTATTCAAAATCAGATACTTAAAATTTAAGTTGCTCTTCGTTGAAGTCGCCAGCCATTGCAAACTTAACAATTTGCGATACGATTAAAATGTAAAGATAAATTTTTTTATGTACACTTAAAGTAAAAACAGAAATCCATCAATATATATACATATAAAGGAATAGCGTTGGTAGCTGACTGACTGCCTGACTCATTCATCACTCTACAGCCTAAGCGCGTTGAGCTTGACATTAAAAATTTGAACTGGGCGTACTTCTTCATATGTATTCGGACCCAAAAGTGTACATATAAACACATATAAACTCCAAACTGAAGTTTTATAAGTTACCTGCACACCCTAACTGTTATTTTTGCTTTATTGCAATTTCATTTTCTTTAATTCATATTTATACCTACACAGAAAAAAACTCGCTTTTTAAAATCAAGAATTTTATTCTTGAATTTATCCAAAATCTTTCTTAAAATTTTTTAGTACTTCCGTATTTATATTTTCTTAAATCAAGCCTATCCAAATTGCGTCAACAAATCAAACAGAAAAAAGCTTGTTGTTTTAATATATTATTTTAGATTCTCGGTGGCCTAGAGGTAACGCGGTTGTGCTGCGGTGCAGAAAGTCCCTGGTTCGAATCACAGCTCCGGTAAGTACAAAAAATTAAATTTTTAAATTGTAAATTTTAAGTGTCTTTAAAATAAAAATTATTTCATAAGTCAAAAAAATGACATTTCGTTTGCGAATTAACCCCGTTTACGGCTTAAATCAATCTTTTTTTCTGGCTTACATCAAGTACGGTTCCGAACTTAAACCAATCCTTTTTTGGCTTAATTTTGGCTAACAGTAAGAAATTCGTACTTGAAAAATTGTACTTGGAGTAAGGAATTTCGTACTTGATTTAAGAAAAACCGTACTCACCGTACTTTTGACACCGCTATGGCTTGATTTAAATAGAGTTTTCTTAGATAATTTTTTGTGTGTATAATTCTTATTTTCATTAGTAAATTAATAAACACATAAATAATATAAAAAATAATTAAATACATATAATAAACAATAATACACACTATTAAAGTACACACACACACGTTTGAATTTTTTTTCTAAAAGGGGGTAAAAATGAGCCCAATGTGGAAAACACGGATTATAAATATCTCCTAAACTATGCACGATAGTAATAAAACCTAAAAAGTATCCTATTTTTCTATTTTTGACACCAAGGGGTTGAAAATAGGGTTCCAGAAAATTTCTATATTGTCACTTAAAAGGTACTTTTTGTAAACATTGAACTTATAATAATTGCGTTCGACATGTTTTAAAACTTTTAGAATATTTTTTGAAACATTGAACCATATTGCAAGACAGGGATATTTGGATACTGTGTTTGTTTATTTTGTAGTCTTAGAACCAATTAAGGTAGAAATAAAATTCAAATTGCATTTAGCAGATCTCAAAATATAGATTTACGAAAACATTTTTGCTACCCTCTTGAAGTATTGGCGCATTAGGGAAAACACTTTTGTAACTTCTGAACAAATAAAAACAAAAACCAAATTTGAAAACAGTTCTAATTACATTCAAATCACATTTTTTTAATTTTGTTTCACCTAAATTTTTTGAGATTCGGAGTATTAAAATATGAAAGAAAGGGCTGCATATCACTAGGCCAGAAGTCAAATACTAACAGAAAGTACTTTTCACTTTTTTGGACTTTTACCAATTTTTTTGGGTTATAGCTCCAGAAATTCTAAATTAAATGATATGACCCTAGCTAAGTTTAGAAGAGAGTAAAGTATTTTGCATTTCTAAGGTTATGACTCGAAAAATATGAAATTAAAATCTGTTGACCCAGGCAAAATTAGTATACAAAAAGGTTTTTGATCCTTTTTTTGCAAAAAGTATTTTGCTATATAATGGGTTTTTTTAATGTTTTTAGATCACAGGTCGTAAAATATAAAAATAATGACTATTAGCCCTGATTAAGGTTGAAACTTAATAATTTGTTCAAAAAGTACTATTTTCATATTTTTGTTATTTTGGTTTTTAAAATAAAAAACTGCCGGCCGTGGTTAAAGCCGGCTTAGTGGTCAAAAGTTCCTCTTTCACATAAAATTAAGGGCTCTCTAGATTGGGAGTCATAAAAATAGACAAGAATATTTTCTGGAATAAGACTTAAAGAAAACTTTTTTTTATCGCATTTAGTACGTTGTTTTTTTTTTTTTTTAATAATAACCAGTTCTCAGGGGATGGCCCATATATAGGCGTTGGTGAAAATTGGAAAATAGGTAATGGGAAGGAGGATAAAGGGAGTAGTGTTTGGGGACATTTGATTTAAATATCTCGATATTTACTGTGACAGGAAAGGCATCACTAGGAAGTTTATTTCACATACGAACTGTGCGACCGAAGAAGGAATTCTCCCTGTAATGAGTGGTGCGGTTCACTGGCCAGTCGACTACATATGGGTGAGCTTTTCTAGAAAAACGTGATTTCCTCAGAGCACATTATAGTATCGATAGAACAGCGAAACACACCCACATCACGACGGTATTCGAGTGAATCAAGGCGATTAGATACCACAACGTCGCCGATGAGTATCTTCGCTCGTTCCTGTACGCGGTCAAGTAGCCCCAAAATATACTTTGGGGCACCAGCCCATACATGTGAGTTGTTTTACTAATATTGAAGACTTCGCTTACAAAGTACCGGGCTAATTATCAATATTTCATAATACTGCATCTACTAAATTTATTTTCTTTAATATAAATACAGTAAAATAATAAAAAAAAATATGCAAAACACTTCTATCAAAAAAAGTTATGTAGTTAGTCTCATATGGTGACAGTATAAAAAATCAATGCTGTAGCCGCCACTTCATTGTGTGATTTTATCCCATGCGACCAATTAAATGCTCCCGTACATAATTTTTTTTATCAGCGCAGTGTATCTAGGCTTGATCTTTACTTAAGATATATGATAAAAAAATTTAACTGTTCTCGTAGTGTCTCTTAGACAAGTTAATGTTTAGATTTACAGAAAACTGTCATAATAATTAAAAAATTTTTAAAATAATAATTATTTAGTTTAAAAAGCACTAGCAACCAATATTGTGAATACACAAAGTGTTCTTGTAGCTGGAAATTATTAAGTAAACAATTTCTCAACAACCATAACACCTTAAGAAAATTCTTTAAAAATAGATTTATATTACAATTACTTGATCAAAAATTCGTTATCAGTTAAAAAAAAATTTAAATAATTTTTTTTTTATGTATTTGATAATGTATTCACATTTAAAATTTTTCTAATAAAGAAAATTTAAATTTCCGGCGTAAAATTTTTACATAAAATTTTTTATACTAAAACTTAACCAAAATATCCAATTTATAAAGCTCTTCAATATTTTCTTTTAATTTTATAACCAATGAATCAATGGATGTGTTTGTACAATGTCTAGCGGTTTTTTATTTTCTTTTTAGTTGTTTTTTTTTTCAACTGTTTGGGATTTTGGTGCGTATGTATTGCGGTCGCCATATTGCAATTCATTTCGTTTGTATTTTTTTTCGGCGAATTCGTATTTTTGTCATGATGCAGTTCAGAATCGAATATTGTGCAGTTATTGTTGGTATGTGTGTGTGCTATGTCCATAGCATTAAACTTCGTACACAGCTTTGGTTTGTAAAGACATATAATTTTCTCTGGATTTTCTTTTTTTGAGTTTTTCCTCCAATTGTGTTCTTATGCCTTGATTGTATATGAAACATTGAACTGGTCAAACGATTATTGTAAAAAGATTTTATTTCATTTGTTTTGCTTTTTTTACAAATTATTTTTTTTCTTTGTTTTTGTGGGGACAAAAAGTAATATTCCAGGTTGGAGACATCGTAAAACGTGGGGGACGAAAAGAAAATGTAGATAAGTTTGGGGATGTTCTTAGTATGGTTGCCGTTTTAATTTTTGTTGTTATTGTTGCTGATGATGCCTGTCCATTTATGGATGATAATCACCATGATAAAGTGCAAGGATTTTTTTGGTATTATACTTGCATATAGTTTCTGTGTTAAAATATTCACATTTATGTTTTTATTTTGGTTCAGATCTCATTTGTAGTTACTATTGTTATGCCGTTTTGTGTTGCAGCTTTATGGTGCAACCATTATGACAACAACATTTTATTTTCGGTTGAATTGTATGGAGGTTTATGTTTTTATTTGTTTTTTTTTATGTCAACATCTGGTTTGATATGAAGTTGAGAATTATTAAGGATTTATGAAAATGATTAATGAGTTTTCTTTGATTTTACATGTTTACTTGCAACAGTTGCAGCAACAAAAACCCAAAAAAAAATAAAACAACAAAGACAATATTTAACCGTTGACTTAATGCAAGCGATAATATTGTACGAAAATTGTGGTTGCATTATTTGACCAGCGAAATAATATTGATCCATTTAAGGATGTATAGACAGTTTTTAAATTTTTAATTTTTTTTTTATTTTTTTTATAAAAACCATCACTCACATATTAGTGCTTAAATTAAAAAACAAATTTTAGCTTTTAGGTTTTTTCTCACAAATAAATACTTTTAACACTTGGAAATTTTTCTACTAATTGCAGCAATTTACCAACTGTCAACGAGACGAGTGCAATATGAATCCTGTAATCAACCGCAATCTAAGCAAAAAATATTAAATGAATCTAACTTGACAACCACAAATGCATATCGCAGTAATGTAGAAAAAATTATGGAACAGGAGTCTTTGAAAAAGTTACAAGGAATATTTCGATGAAATTAATCAGAAGCAAGAAATAAAATATTTATTGGGGAGTTTTAATCATCTTAAAAGTGCGCAATAACTAAATTGTTTTCTGGCGGAACTTCAATTTGGTTTTTTGTTTTTTATTTTTTTTTTAATTTTTGTTTATTGATTAAATGATAATTATTGTGTCTTAAACGCCCCGAATGCATTGACAATCTTTAAATGAATTAACACATTAGTGTCAAGAACAATGTGAAAACACAAAAAGGAAAAAGAATAGAACCATATGCTAAAAATGTCTTTAATGGAGTTTTGACTTGAAACAAAATTTAGCAGCGTTTTAGTAAAAAAATACAAGTACTTCGAAATTAAAAAAAAAAAAATAAATAAAATTATTTGACATAGACAAAAAGGCCACAAACCTATATCGCTTTTGATATTTTTCTGTGTGTGTTAAGCCCGAGTACTTCAGTTTTTATTGTTTGAGTATTGGCCAACTTGTGTTATTGGAGGGCTTTATGCAATATTGCACAAAAGTGCCAACTTAGCCAAAACTCTTGCAACTGTAGGTCTCGTTAATTCAGCAGCCAACTTCTTTTCTAGCTGGTTTCCACAGCTAATAGCCATTTTTTAAAAGTCTGGGGGGTTTATTATTTCACTCCACCATTAAATGCACATGTCGCTTTTTTGCAAAAACTTTTAAGTCCTTTACACATTCTTTATGTGTATTAAACCCTTTTTTTAAAGTAAAAATGGGTTTGTTTGAAGAATGGTTGAGTAAAACTATTTGATTGACATGCAGCCGGAAATATTGATTGCATTTGTTATTTATCTATATATATAAAGGAATAACGTTACTGACTGACTGACTTACTGACTGATTCATCATCGCACAGCCCAAACGCGCAGAGCTATAAACCTGAAATTTCGACTATGGGTACCTTTCCTTATGTTTAGATCCACTAAGACGGGATTTCGGGAAATTCGGACCCGAAGGGGCTTAAAATGGGCCAAATATGGAAATATCCGAAAGTTAATATCTCCTAAACTACAAACGATAGAAACAAAATTTAAAATATATCGTATTTTACTCAAAAAATAACCAGACCCGTGTCTGGCATTTTTTCAAAATATTAGACCCTTAAGGCTAAAAAAGGGTAAAAACTAAATTTTGATAGTGCCTAGGTCCACTTTGTAACTTCTAAACGAGTAAAGGTACAGACATAGTTCAAAATGCAATCGACAGATACTAAAAAAATATGAATACGTTTTTTCCACTTTTTAGAAATTTGGACGTTGAGGGGTAAAAAAAGTGTCCAAAAATGGGTAAAAATTCTATATTGGTACTTTTTGTAACTTTTGAACTAATAGAGATAAATACGTAATATACCTATAAATTACGTTCGACAGGTATCGACAAAATTAGAATATGCTTTCGATACTTTTTAAAAATTTTGGACCCTTAGGCACAAAAAAAGGTACAAATTACATATTTGTAATTTTTAGGTACTTTTTGTAACTTCTTAACTAATAAAGGTAAAAACATAGTTTAATTTGCGTTCGACAGGTCAGGATAAAATATGAATATATTTTTTAAACTTTTTTTAAAAATCTAGACCCTAAGGGGCAGACAAAAGAGTGCAAATTTGTAAAGTGGTACTTTTTACGTACTTTTTGTAGCATCTGAACCAATAAAGATAGAAACATAATTCAAACTGCGTTCGACAAGTCTTGACAAAATATGAATATTTTTTTATACTTTTTAAAAACTTAAGACCCTAGGGGATAGAAGAAAGGGTACAAATTACATTTTGGAACTTTTTGTAATTTCTTAACCAATAAAGGTAGAAACTTCATTTAAATTGCGTTTTGCAAGTAAAAGTTTAAGAAATAAAGGCAGAAAACATCACCTTCACTTAATAAATTTCTAAAACTGCGCTTACGAAGTAGCGGGTCACGTGCTAGTTGTATATAAAATCAATATGTTTTCGTGTCTTATGTTTGATTTGCAAATATTTTTTTATTAAAAGTGAATGTTTTGAACACCTCTATAGCACGCAGTGGTGGAAAGTAAAAATATAAATATTTGATGTTTCCTTGCCTGCATTATATTTTGGCAGTTGATAATGTCCAATTGTGTTGACATTTTTTCTCAAAAAGGTTTGGCAAGTCAAAATGAATCACTTAGCACCAGAAAAGTGCTTCCAAACTGTGGAAACTACCGTTTCGGTGAATGGCTGCTGTTATCAAGCCAACCTGACTAAATGGCAAAATCGATTTCGTGACAGCTCTATTTCCAGAACGGGTCCTGGAATCAATTTTTGCACTTATTTAGGTTATTTCTGATTTTAAGAAAACATTCATAAGTATAAAAATGTGGGCTCTTTAAAAATTGGCCCCATAGTGAAAATTAAAAATGGCTCAAAATTTAATACTGAAATCAACAACACGAAAATTTAAGGAAATTTTTCCAGTTTTTTTTATTTTTTTTTTTAGAAAATTTGGATGATTTTTTTATTTCTAAAATCAACGTAAGCCTTTTAGAATTAGTGTCTTTTTCAATTTTCAAACTTTTTGTTACGCTAAAATATGTTAAAATCAAAAATGACTCCAAATAGAAAAATTGAAAATAACCCCAATTAACATAGAAAAAGCGGCCAGTGGCAACATTTTCATTAAAACTTAAAAAAGAGAGGTGTCGAATATTTTAAACTGATGTCCAATAAATAAACATTAAATATAAACCAATTTGTTTATATTTCGATTAATTTAATTCTCTTTTAAACGAAAATTTTTAATATTTTTTAAGAGAAAATTTTATGATTTAAAGAAATTTTAACAGCTGTTTTGTAGAGTGGCAATATGTTGATATTTTCAAGTGACTTTTAATTGGCGAAGGGAACATAAAATTCGTTACTCTCACACAAAATTTTTAAATTGTTTCCCTAATTGCGATATTTAAGCATGTTTGTTTCAAATTTTCAAACTAAATGTAAATTCTGTAACTATTTACATAAGTATGTACTTGCACTTGTAAACTGTTCATGTAGTTTGTGTTGAAACATACACCCCCTTTTAATAGTTGCAACTTGCAACCATGATACTTGCCACACCATTTTTGGTGGACACATGCGTTGTAAGTCGTCGGTAGTGTAAATTTTGTAAAAGCTAAAATTGTTTTGTTTTTTTTATATTTTTTGGTCAGCCATGTTACCAGCATATTCTTCTAGACATTAACAAACAGTTGCATGTTTTTTTTTTTATTTTTCCATTTCGCTATTTATTGGGGGATATTTTTGCGGATGGATGCAAATGATAATGATGGTTTCCTTGTTGTAATAAGTAACCATTTTTAATGGCTAATATTTGGTTTATGAACTTGGTTTTAAAATAATGAGGGGGTTGTTAAGGAAATTTTTAAAATATTTTTTAAATGAGGGAGGAAAATATAATTTCTTTTGTTAATTAATAGAAAAATTCAAACCAAAAATCTAAATTTTGAAAGAATTTTAAATTTAAAAAAATTTATATTGATTTCACAAAAAGCATTCATATATAAATTGTATATGTACATATGTATGTATACATACACATATTTTCAATAAAAATTATTTTTATTTTAAAACACATCCGAACTTTTTTAAAACTAAAAAAATTTTATTCAAATTTAATAACAGCTACTTTGTTAAAATGCACTGGCATCTAATGCATTTAAAACATAAAAGTAAATTTAAGTAAAAAAAATTATTAAATAAAAATGTGTTTTAATAAAAATTCATAGATATTTATGCAAGAAGAGTGTAAAAAAATTATAACATGGAAATTACACTTGTGTGTGTGTATGAATGTTTGCACACGTATATATGCATGTATTGCACTGGCCAAACATTTTGTTGTTACTTTTTTCGGTCTGGCCGCAATTATTACGACAAACCAGCACAACGTGTCCAAAATGCATGCTCTTAACAACACTTCCTTAATTTTTGTTAATTTTTTTTATCTTATTTTTTATGTTTTAAAACATTCAAAAATAAAAAGCAAACAATTTGATTTTTGTTGATGGAGTTACACAAAAAAAAAAATTTAACGTGCAAACACATAAAATTAACACACACTTTAAAATATGTGTGTACAATATTGATGATGCCCAAAATGTATGCACAAAGGACATGCTGCAAAAACAAATACCAAATGCAATTGGATTTTTAGCCATAGTAACAAGTAATTTGCCCAAGTGATACACATACTGCATACCCATAAAAGAAATACTTTTAAGCAAAAAAAAAATTTTATATGAGCTTTGTGCCAAGAAAAAATATTACAACAAGCACAGTGGGGTAAAAGATAACAGCGAATGTGAAATTGTAATGATGCGACTGCGGGTTCTTAGTTCCCTTCTTTTTATAGGCGGAAAAATATTTTCTTAATAATAATTAAATACTTTTCCTTCATTATTGTACTATTTAAATCAAAAACAAAAAAAATTGCCTAAAACTGGTCTCTTTGTATCCCCGTGATCCGATCCGATTTTTTTAAAATTTAAATATTGTAACCATTTTTTTTTTGCAGAATTGAGGCAGGCAGCTGTTATAATTTATGATATGAAACTGCAGAAATTTCTTAAAACTATCATGGGAGTGAATTATCTCCGGAGCTTATAACTAACGAATTTGTTTCAGTATGTTAATAAAATATTGCTATTTTGGAAGAAATACGAACCAATAATTGCCAAGTGACTCATCCAAGCGAATGCGCCAGCTATCTCGGTGGGTGCTGGCAATGGTCCAACATGAACGTTTGAGGTCTATATTCTGGAACATTTGCCTTTTGGTTCAAATATCAAATCTTTTTTAAGTTAAATTTCAAATCAGCCGAAAATGTGAAACTGTGTTAAAATTTCTATTTAGTAGGGTTGACTTGCCAAACCCTGTTATGGGTTAAACACTTTCCTTTGAAAAAAAAAAAAAAAAAAAATCTCTTTGAAAAGTTCAATTGAATTATTCTACGGTCAACATAAGTGTCCCTGTAAGGGAGCAACTCATTAAGCTCTTGATAATTTTTAAGGAAATACAGTATTTAAGCCGATTACGAACCAAACGGCATCCAATAAAATTAACTGCTTATGCATTAAACACATTCAAGCTACAAGAACACAGGAACACACGAACACAAAAGTTCCTTGCTAAATTTGTGTCCGACTGGCTGCTACTGAAATATTTACTAGACTACCACTACAAAATAAACATATGAGCAATATGACTTTCAGTGGTGCCACCTAAAGTCTTTTTGTACTGTTTAAGCTATATTTTTTTCATCTTACCGCATTGGCAGCACTAATCTGTTAACTGTCGCGTATAAAAATAAAAATTAGTTTAATTTCGACCACGCCACAAAATTAGCATTGACAGCAACCCGTAGTTGTGTTGCATTGTAGCAATTAAAAAATTATTCTCATAAGCACACGTGTATTATATTTTTGACTGGTTGTGTTCGGTAGTCTGTAGCGTGGAATGTATTTAATGCTTTATACGGCGATAGCGCCGTCATTCTTGGTTTCATTCGAAACAAGCAAGGAAGTGTCGTTATGGTGAATGTCTTGTTTCCAAAAAATAATTTGCTTAACACCAAAGACATTTAGTTTCAACCAAAGTATGCACTTTCAAATCCATCGAGTTAACCAATCAATTAATTGAAAAATCAATTTGAAAAAAAAAATTGTTTTCAGAGATGTTGTTGTTTACTTCCCCTTTGTTAGTAAAAACTAACGCCTTTGGATTACTTTTATGCGGTCACCGGCTAATATCTGCAAGTCTTAAGGGAATTTAAGGCCAATTTTTAAGTCACCATTGATTTATTGATTTATTGAGAAAAATATTCAAAAATTGGTCTGATTCGATAAACCATGTATGTTACTCGTAGCCCCATTTTAAAATTGTTATTAAAAACTTTTCCAATATATATGTTGTTTGGTTGCACGGCTATTTTAATTTATCATGCAGTTTAAGAACAACCTATTAGAGTGTTGCATAATTCTTTAACAAACTTGAAACCTCTTCAGAACTAACCGCCAAACTACTGTCAAATATTTTTCGCAAGAAACAACCGTCACATTTTCATGGATCCATATATAGATTATTCACCACTAAAAGTAATAAAACTACACATAAATGTAAAAAATATTTTCAAAATCAACCAAGTTTCTAGAAAAACTATTAACTTTCAATTTGTCCATTTGTCCATTTGTTTGTTCTAACAAGTTGCAAATTTGCTTTAAACATATATGAACACACAAACCCAACTTACAAAAGATAAAAAGTCCACCACAGAGTTAACAAAACTTAAAAAAGTATGTGTGTATGCATTCAAATATGTATATTTACACACACACCCATACAAAATAAAAGCATAAAAATAATCATAACAATGTCGGTTTGTAACATAAAAAAAAATATTTAAAAAAGTTAAAACGCAAATGTTAAAATAAAGTTGCACTTAAAATGCAACAAAAAATTGTCGTCAATTTTTTTTTGGCAACAAAAAAGTTATTTTTATGTAGAATGACGGTTTGTTGTTTGGTTTAAAATTCATCAGAGTTCATTTTATCATAGACCATCAATATTATCACACAAGTTCCCGTCATTCACACGTACTCATATGCACACACACTCAACAAATTTTTTATTTAAAATAAACTGAAAATTCTGTTTAAAATAACTGGATATTAATTTAAGACCCCTCCAAAAACATATTCATTAATATTTTGTTAAAACTCCGACATTAAAAAACTAACTTACATAAACTTCAAAAATTAACTTGATTTTCCGTCACATACAGCAAAACAGAATGTATCAAAAAATATTTACAAGCTTAAATATAACTACAAAATAACCGATAAAATTAACTTCAACTGAGAATCAGTATTTTCGTGCAGTCAAAGCTTTGAACAACTCTTTTAACCAGTTAAAAGGAAGAATTATATTAAAATTAAACTGTTTTTTCATTGAAAAACAACTTTACGGAATACTTGCTAAATAACTTACAGTCAGATACTGCAATAATTTTTTAAGTGTAATTTAAAGTACAACAAATATGTGCAAATGTTTTGAGGGCTAGACATTTCATGGGGCCATATTTTATATCACTGCAAATATAGACAGCGTCATTTATTTTTGGTCATCAGAAACCGTTATTTTATATTTTTTACTTTTTCTGCCAATTTTTTTTCCGTCGAACAAAAGCTTGACCATAATTTTCGTTTTTTGGTTTTTAAAAAACATGCCTTTGACCCCTATACCGCCAACATTTAACCACCATTAACACACTATTGCGTTGTGTCGTGTTTATTACGTATACGTCAGCCGTCCATCCATCCATCAAAACGGAAGTAGACTTTGCAAACATTGATGGTTATTGCCATTGTTATTCTTGTTCTTTTGGTTGCAGTTTTGGTTATTGCTTTTGCCGGTTTTCTATGCATATTCCGTTGCGGTTTTTTAAAAATTTAAAACACTAACAACGACTACTTTGGAATATAAAATACATACTTTGATTGTTATTACGAAGTGTTTGGAGTAGGTAATGGGGAAATATATAATGTATGAAAAGCAACCACCCTTTAATTAAAGTTAGAAGATGGTATGGTCCTAAAATTAATTTATAACAATGTTATACTAATATAAATCGTATTATTTAAAAGCCTTCATTATTAAGATTTTAAAGTCTGGTGATTAAAGTAAAAAAATTAAGGAAAAAGGGAAAAAAGGGAAAAAGAGCATTGGTATCAAGTCGTAAAAAGTGAAAAAAAAAATAGAAAAATTGGTAAAGGTCGTAAGTAATATTATTGAAGTGTATGGGAGCTTCTTAAAATTAAATTTCTGGCTTAAGTACAGGTGTAAATACGAATAGTTTTTCATATTTTTTTGCGGAATATAAATCTCCTATTCGACTTTTGAAGTGGGATATATTTGTCGCTGTAGGGTTAGAGTCCTATAAATTTAAAAGTATTAGTATAGGCTAAAATGGTGAAAAGGCAAGTATTTTAGAAAAGTCCAGGATACCCCGGTAGGTCAATGGTAAGTGCACGAGTTTACTAGCCTGGGGGTTGTGGGTTCGATTCCCACCAGAGACCTTGGTAAGTCTGCTTCATTCTTCTGTTCTTTTTTTCTTTTTCTCATTCTTTCTTATCAGTCTCTAAATTTCTTCTTTCCTTCCATCTCAACCTATTCTATCTGCCTCTCCAGGTAACGCAAAGGAACCGAATTAAGCGAACCCAAGTGAGCTGTATCCTTTCCCTTAACGGCTGCCTGTTCTACCTAACCTTACCTAACCTATTACCCTCGGTAGATCATGTCTGCCATTAGCTATGCCTATGGTCAATATAAATAAGAAATGGTTGTAAATTATCCCATAATTTATGTCTGACACACAACTTTTGTTTTAAACCATAAGCCGGTAATAGGCTCGTATAATAATTATAAATTTATAAGATACAAAGAGATGATTTCATTTCAAAAATATTAAGGGAAATTTATTAAAGAAATATCTTTCAATTTTTATATCTTGAGTTTAAAATTTTCCAGCTTAAATTTCGCCACTAACGGCAAATACAGTAATGGCAAACAACACACTTTTGTGGCTCATTAAAACCAAGAAACGATGTGGAAAATTAAACGTTGTCGTATTCGTTAGGACAATTTTGAAAGAAGTTACAATCAGTACATACTTGCATATACATATTTTCTTGCCTTTAAGTGTATGTGTGTGTTAAGAAAACCAGAGTATGACAGTTTATTCAAATAATTATATTACATTAGAAAATAATCAAAACCCAATTTAGCTTCCTAAAGTGGTTTTCTCGGAAAAGTATATATTTATATAAGTAAGTACTTTGTTACATATACTGGTGAAATATAAATTCCACTTATTTTGTTGGGCACGAAATAGAATATCGTCTGTTTTTTAAAACCCAAAAACAGTGCTTATGTTCCTGTGCCTTCCTTAAGACTCTTTACAACACTTTCCTTTTTTCAAGTTTATGTTTGTAATTCTGACTTTTTCTAGCAATTAGCTTAAGTTAAATTTTGTTTTTTTATATCGTTGTTGTAGCTACAATTTAAAAGTTCTACTAAACAGTTCTTTTTAAAAAGACATTTGTATATTAGTGGCTGCGAGTATGAGTTCAGAGAAAAACAAGTAAGGGAGGCATGTTCGGCTGGGCCGAATCTTATATAGCCTTCACATTGGCCATCTAATTTAGCCGAGTTATTTTCTACTGCAAATATTGAAACTAATAATGATTTGTATCGGGTGTGAAGTCGATAGCTTTCTAAGTTTTTAAAATAGAAAACTTTAGAAAATTTTAACGTTTGTATGTACAAAAGATATACCATGTAGAAGGTTTGAGGTCGAGAGTTTTCGACATATCCGTTTTAAAAGTTAAATAAAGGGGGTTCCCATCCTCCGGCTCTTATCCAACTATTTTTTTCTAAAATGTAGAATTTATTGTATCATAACCTTTGTTTATTTGCGTGGGGGCTACCCCTACCCCTGCTCCTACCAAAATTTTTTTTCAGAATGTATTTTTTATTGTCCAATTACTTTTTGTAAAATATTTGAAGTTGATAGCTGTTATAGTTTCAGAGATATAGCAAATTGACAAAAATTGTCAATTGAGGACAGCTCTTACCGAAATAACTTTTTTCCAAAATGTAGGCATTATTTTAAAATTATTTCTTGTAGAACATTTAAATTCTATAGCTGTTATAGTTTCTTAGGTTAAGCGCGTCTAATATTTCACAAAATTTGTTCAGTTGTAGGGCAAATGCCACTTCCTCAGGTCCTATCTTCATAGTATTTGTGATAAGTTTTGTGGCAAGAGTGTCTGTATTTACTGAGATATATAAGTATACTCGCACGAATATTTTCCTAAAAAATGGTTTATATTGGGTTTTCAGTTAAATCCCGGTCAAAAGTAAACCGAGTTTACTGATTTTAAACACATATTTATTGTCTCAAGGATATTTTCAATTGTCTGATGCCAAAACGTTTTCTGTGTGACTTTATTTGAGTCCGGAAACTTGATTTCAACACACGCACAGACGGACAGATGGCCATTACTACTTCCCTATCTATAAGGATCCAGAATATATAGAAGCTATTGAGGTCTAATGCGAATATTTTAGAAATTACAAACGGAATGACAAATTGATATATACCCCTATCGCCATGTGAAGGGTATAAAAATACGCATAAAGTGTCAAAATGAAACGGTTTAAGTATTTGTAAACATTTATATAAAACACTGAGAAAAATTACAAGAAAAAGTTAAATTTTGATTTCAGTTAAGAATTTCTTTAAGTATACTTTTACAATAAAATATGACTTTTTTTTAAAAGATATACCCTATATTCATAAAAACTAAAGTAGGGTTAATTAGCACTTATTTGACAAATTTCTATGGCATAGCTGCCAAAAAAGACCTTAATAAGCCTACTTTAATTATTATGAAAACAAGCGATAAGATTTTAAGATTTAATTTTTTAACTAAAGTTTACCTTTTTACTGTGTATTTTTAGCCTTGAAGTATGCTGTAATGTATGCTTTTCTCAATCTTAATGATGGCATAACATGGCGCTTGATGGTGTCAATGGCACATTAAACACATTAAACCAACACTGTTATACACACTCTTGCATACATACAAATGCATAAACATAAAAATTCATATTTTCATTTGGGACAAAAAAAAAATTTCGTTATTGTTCTCGATGTTGTTGCCGCTGAAGTGTTAACGACATGTGTTGCAAATTAACGTATTTTTAATTGCTATTATATGAGAGTGTGCAACAACAACACTTAAATTATTTATTAAGATGTGCATGTGTGTGTGTGTGAAAAAGTAAGTTATACTTTAACCATAATATCAAGTACTGAAAAGTAAGACGCACAACCTTAAAGTAACATAGATTTTTGACTGCAGGTCTTACAAATATTTGTAAATAAAGTTTTTAATAAAATTAAATTTTTTGTGTTTTATCTATCTTTAAGCAATTCTGTGAGTGTGTGTGTCTGTGTGTGCGGTAGTTTCCTTTAGACCACACCGCATAAGCTTCCGAGAGCTTACCAAAGATATAAGAAGTTTATTTTAATGTTATAAAGAACACAATAAAAGTCCAAAATAAAATCCTTGAAAATCATGTAATTCCTGTTAAAACGGATATTGACTGGAGGTTTTTCAAGGATTACTGTTATGAAAGCCAAAAACAAAACTAAGGGTTATTTTTTACGTTTTCAGTTGCATACATGTTTTTCTTCCAGGGGGGCTTAAAACCCACAACTAAAAACAGAATTATTTCATATAAGACAATATAAAAAATTAGCAAAATCATTTAAGGCCTTAAGCTTTTCGGACCATATAAGTGGTACAACACACTCGTGCATTAACTAGACCTAAAAGCATTTTGGCAAAACAAATGCTAAATTCTACATTTCTACTTATTTAAGAGAGAGAGCGGAATAAAACAATGAAATGGAAAACCTTTTGCCCTTTGTGTACATGGTTCGCTCGTTAAAAAGTGTTTATTTACTCATATTCATTTAACATACTTAAAAAGAAACAAGACAACGGCAAACCGATGCCGGATGCAGTAATGTAAAGGTATGAAATGATTTTAAAATAAAGGTGAATTTATTCTGCAAAGGAAAAATCTATTGTGGTTTCTATTAGTACAAATTTAAAGTATAAGCTGCTTTATATTTAAGTGAATATTTATTTTGCAGAAACCTTTTTCTTCGCTCTTTTTTTACCGACATCACCCATGTAAGTGGTAGCTCAATGCTCCTACCACGTGTTTACGATGATATTTGTAAAACTTAACAAAACTCCAATCCCCACTTTAATTAAACTCAGGAACTCAGAAAGACTTTCTGAGGCAGGTAAACAGTGTCCTTTTAACCGTCCCGCCAGGTGTTAATATATTTATTGTTAACAAGCTACAAATCGATTCTATACATTTAATGGCCCAAACAAATATTCCCCTAGATTGACCTTTATCTTTTATAACTACTTTCGATATTTCTTATAAAATTTAAAGAAAAATTTGATTGTAGTAACATAGACACTAAATCAACTTTCTGCTTTAAACTTGAGCACAACTTAAACAAATTATAGAATTATAGTATTGTCGTTGGTATCTGGATTGTGCTAGGGCTCGATAGATTTGATGTCATTCCTGCGTGCCTTGCAAATGCCGGTTTTCACACTCTACATTCATTGACGTGCGCTTGCAGGTTCCAGCAGTCCGTTAGTACATTTATCCCACTTCTTATTTCAAGTCTCCTCGATTTCAGAATTTCTTAAATTCTATTCTTACTGGTTCATTCAAAAAGAATTCGCATCAGTTTAACAACTACTTAATTGTTCACAGTGTCCTGTGCGCAATTCGTTGCATACACACAAAAAACTACAAAAAAAATTTTTCAAACAAATTCTTGTTCAAAATAATTTATTTTTTTAGTCAATTTATTTAATAGTCTCTAATAATATTTTTAAATCAAACAAAATTTTCGCCTAGACAAATAAAATATTTAACCAGCTCAGCAAAATTTTTTAACAGAAGCTAAAATTCTTGCAAAATTGTTTGTCTAAATTTACAACTTTCGTTGTAGGTCCTTAGCCAGACAAAATATTTACTGATTCTCTGAAATTTGTTACTGATTCTACAACTCAGTTTTTTCTGTGTAAGCTGCCAGGCACCCATAATATTTATGTATTCTTAAAAATGCTCTAAAAACAATTATCATTCCCTTACATTATTACAACGAATTTGGTATTGCGCCTGTACAGCAATGAACCCGGAAAACATTCCGTGATCACTCGGAGTCCTATTTGAAGGACTATATTGTGGCTGGAAGGCGGAAATAAATTTTGGTTTACAAGCTTCCAGCAGAAAAGCCTATGTCGGTGTAACAACACGTTATCACGGGCATCTGTCTCAAAGCTTCATTTAATCGGATAATTTTTTCTTGCCCTTGATTTTCTTTACATATTTTCTAATATCTTTAAATGTGTTAATGATTTATTACCTCCATCAGTCTCTTTTCCAGCTGCCTTTAAGCGTTTTGCTGCATGTGACATCTAATGGTGTGCGCGGGTTTCTATAAGCTGTATGTGAAAATCGTCTTTATATCTTTTGCTGAAATGGTCCTGATAGTTCCAGTTATTACTCTACTACATAACGTACATGTGGGATTTTATTATTGAATTTTTTATCCATTAATATATACGGGACTCGCATCAAAAAAAAAAAAAAACAGACGGTGTTTGAGAGGATTTTACATAAAGGATTGACGCCTCTATAAATATTTTAAAAGTGCTGAGAGCTTCGAATTTAATTCTAAAAAAACAATTCAAGGTAATTCCGGTACAGGGTTCAAGCGTTTTTGGAATATTTTCCCCCTTCTTTACAGTTTGCCGCCCTACAGCCTGTTATTTCTCTGTTATTTCTGATCTTATAAAATGACAGGCTTAGGAACTTGGGATTCTTTTTTTCAATTTTTTTTTTTTAATTTAGTAAGTTTTTGCCACAAATGCTAGTTTTTCCAGTGCATATGTGGTAATATGAAGCCCCCATTGTAGTACTTCTATCGTAAATAATATTTAACCCAATTTCAGCAAAAGGACGATGTTACAAATACACACGTTTTTGTTATAAAAATTTCCTATTGAAATTCTCTTTATTGACCCTGTATTTCGCGAAAAGTCTTTACCGCCATATATATGTTTATCCCTATAGAAAGAAAACTTATTATTTTTTTTTCAATTTAACATATTTTTTTTTAAAGTTTGGGTTTAAAGTGCAAAATTAATTCACTCTTTTCCAATCTTCTAAAACACAAAAGCTTTACACATATATATTAACATACATACTTACCATATGTGTAAAGCGCACTTCAGTGAATCACTTTTTTCTGGCCTTTTTTTTTTAATTTTTTGTTTTATTTTCTAAAAAGATTTTCGCATATAATGATGATGTTTTGCCCAAAGGCTGTTCTATTAGAATGCATGTGTTTTGTAACACACAACAATCGAAAATCTAAAAAAAAGTTTCAAACACCCTGACGTTTACATCCCTCAAAAAAAACTTATTATTCATATGAAGGAAAAATATCAACAAATGTTGCAAAGCTTGTTGTTGTTATTGTAATTCGTTAAACATTTTTGATTTTTCCATCAAATGATATATGAATGAATATTGATATATTAATGAATGTATAAAAATGCCTTTAAATGCTCTTTGATTTTTATAGAGAAAACTTATGTTGCTTTACATTACGATTATGAGATGTCCTCAGGCAAGGATTTCAATGTTACAGCAAAAAGTTAGCAAATAAAGAGGATTGATCGCTAAATGGGTTTTGTGCCTTCTTTAGTACTTATTATTGAGTGAATCAGCTTAAATACTGTTGGTGAAAGGCAAAAGAAATCTGCTTAAAATACAATTAATTTTTGACTTAATTTCAATGAAAACAAAAATGTGCTTCTTTAGTTAAAAATATAAATATTTAAAATTGAAATGAATTTAGGATATTTCATATTTCTTCTTGCGGCAAAACTAAAGGTTTTTAATATTTCTTCTGCTTTTAAATGAGTATTTTAGTTGCATTAATAAAAAGGACATTGCCAGAACTGTAAGTGTTGTATAAAAAAGGAAGTTAAAATTTCATAACACAAAGCAAACTGTGAGTTTAAAAAAGGATAAATATTGTTGTTTTAAATATATAAGTAAAATAGTTTCTTCTAACTTTGATTATTAAAATATTAAAATTTGCCGATGTGGCAACCCTCAAAATATGCCCTGTTATATATTTTTATACATAAGTTCATGAAAACAAATTTGCATACAAACATCCATAAACTTAAATATTATAATTTTCGAAACTGCTTTCTTCAATCCAAATGACAGTTCCTATTTATTTTCCAATTTTCATGCAATTGCCTTTCAACCAGGTAAAAGAAATAAAACTTGAACAAAAATTTGTTAAAAATTTACTGGCAAACGTTTCAAGGCTAATTTTTGGCGTTGTTTATTTCAAGTTGTCAGTGGTTTGTGGAATACTTCAACTGACAAACAATTTTGCAAACAAACAGTCAAAATGATTGTTAATAATAAATGTAGAAAGAAAAAACACAAACGTCATGGGGCTTAAATTATACTTCAATCATTTTATAACGAAAAAAAATTAAAATTCAAATATGGAATTCAGTTTTTCAGTTGAAGTTTTATTGCACATGTTTACCAATGGGGTGGATCAATATATCCATCAATAAAACAATCACTACCAAATTAAATACACGTCAAAATACTGTACTGATGAAGGTTTTTTAAAGTAGACGAAAAGTGTTTACAAACAAAAGAAATTGCAATTACTGTACTTATATGTGATATGCAGTTGAATAAGGATATTATTATTCAAATAAAAAATTTGAATTTTTCCAAGGCTAAAAAGCTATTCGAGCTCTTTTTTGGAGTGGCTAATGAGGTTAGATTATTGTTGTGTCAGTCATAGACATCAAAACTCTTCCAAAGGTCTAACAACGCTATCACACCAGCATCTTCCTGTATATTGTTTTATATGCCGTAAAAAGGTTCTTCCTAAAAACCCCCTATTGCCAGAGCATTATATATAAAAACAGGTCAAAGATAAAATGCTTAAAACGGATAAATTGATTTGTAATAGTTAAACTGATTGTTCTGTGTCACTTTAAGAAAGCAAAAGAGTGGAAACGAAAGTTAAATTAGAGCTTGGAAAAAGAAACAGAACGAGAGACTGAAGAAAGAAAGAATGATAGAAAATAGTATCGAGTAACGAAACCTGGTACCAAGGGAATCAGTAGCCCTCCCCTGGACTTGCACTGATTGTTGCTAAGATCATTTCTGTATACACTTGATGGCAGTAGTTAACCGGTTGAAGAGTAGCAGAAGAAATTTTAGTCCACCTGTTGCTGAGTTTGCCAACATCCCTTTGGTATATTAAAGGCAGCCACTCAGAAAGGTTTCCCGTTAATTATCTAATGTTATAGCAAATATAAAAATTATTATTACCTGACGTCAATCATACTACATCTTTTAATATTTTAATTGCACGGTACTGTATATTTTAAATGAAAAAAGAAAATTTCCATGTAACTGCTTATTTCCTTAAAACTAACATCAAATCTTTTGTGTGAGTTTTTTTTTAAATAATTAAATACATAAATTATATTCCAACGCTATTAAAAAGGATTTATTTTGTTTTTAACACTCAAATTACAAAGTCACTAGTTGTACTCCTTTCGACTCTTTGTGCTGTCAAAGCAAAAACCTTAGGAGCATCCTCAACAACATAACGCTTTTTCCCACAGTTTTTTTGTTTTTCATCTATATGATATGGTCATCCTGGGTCATGTTTTTCCTTTACATGTCATTCTATAAATTTAATTTATTTTATGAAAAAAAAGGAAGTCAAAGCAAAAAAATGTACACATATCCTGTTCCTATAGTGCTTGAGCATATCTAGTCAAGTACTAGTGGACTTCATCTAATGTTATCACTTTGTTTTCTACACTTTATTCTACTTGGGTTATCCTTTTTTCAAGTGGCCAGTAAAAAAGGACACACACACATATATACAAAGTGGTAAGGTGTTTTCCTTTTTTTAGATAAATAAAAAACAAATATCCTGGTTTCCTTGCCAAATATGAAATATATATGGGTGGAGTTGATAATACATGTTTTTGAAAAGCCAATTACATGCACTTTGAGTGTGTAAAACTGTCGTAATATGATCTAAAAAAATCAGTTTTATTAATATTTATTTAATTTATTTTATTTTACTTCCCATTCTTGTGTGTTTATTATTCCAAGAAATTTTATTTATAAAATTTTGGTTCTGTTAGCGAAGACAAAATTTGTTCTTCTTTTTTTTTAAAGTGGAAAAAGTATTATTTAATTTAAGATTTTAACTTCCGTTGTCCAAATAATCACTGAATTTCTAAGCATCTCATTTTGTTTTGGGTCTGTGAATGGCAGCAGGAAACTTGGGTCAGATTAGAAAAGTCAAGATTGGGAAATCTCTCAATACTGGCCACCCTAGAATATAATGGAAAATCAGTACAGAGGGCCTTAGTATCGGCCAGTAAACTAAGATTAACTTTTTGGTCACAGAAGTTAGTTCTTAAAAAACAAATATTTAAAATTAATGTGGAACCGGCGTCAAAATCGTAGAAAAGGAAAATCGATTTTCAAGCAGACTATGTCAGTGTTTATACCGATAGGCAGACAACCCTTAAGCTGCGTTAAGTCTAGGTTAGGTTAGGTAGAACAGGCAGCCGTTGAAGGCAAGGATACAGCTCACTTAGGTCCTCTTAATTCGGTCCCTTTGTGTTACCCGGAGAGGCAAATAGAATAGGTTGAGACGGAAGGAAATAAGAAAAGGAAGAATAGATAAAAAAGAAAGAAAAAACAGAAGAATGAAGCAGACTTACCAGGGTCTCTGGTGGGAATCGAACCCACAACCCCCTGACTGGTAGACTCGTGCACTTACCACTGGCCTACCGGGGCACCCACACTGACCTACCTGGGCACTGGGGCGTTAAGTCTAGGTCAGTTAGAGTTTTTTGAAGAGTCCTTGGTGTGATCAAGGATTTCTTTAATATCAGACTTTTTTGGATTTTCCGAAACAACAACAAACGTAGTTGACAAGGAAATTAACGACGAGCTGGATCCTAGTGGCTTGCCTCTTGAATTTACATATTAAAACTGCCTATAGATCACTATTATGTGAAGATTAGGACATAAGTGCTTAGCATGCCAAATCTTCCATGAGGGCACAGGGATAGCTGTAGTGTAAGTATGGCTTTGGGGCTATAAAAGCAGAGACAAAGCCATAAAGTCAAGTTGTTGTGTAAAATACTCCACCAGAAATTAAGCGACATTTTGAAGTCTTAATACGAAGACATTACGGCGCCCATTACAATGATAATAGGAATAAGGGATATGGAGTACAGAGTTTCATACGGAAACTTAAGATGTTTGTTTTAAGTCAGTCCCAGACTTTTATTCAAGTTATTTAGGTAATCGAAACATAACCAGAAGATGATGATGTTGGGCCAGTCCACAGTCCAATTTCCTTCAAATGATTGCCAAAGCAAGGTCGAGAGCCCTGAAGCCAGGATTCTTAAAACATATTAAATATTTCTTACAATTATCATTTTGAATTCAAATATCCTAAATATTTTTCGTTTCTTTTTATAAAAAATTTGAAGATTTTCGAAAAACCTTAATAAGCCTTATTTAAATCCTTTTGGAAATAAAACAAACCTAGATTGTTCAAACTCACAGCTGCGTTCTGGCCCATTTCATATAGTTTCTATAAAATCCTTGAAGCGTCACATGTTATCACATAAATGTTTATCCAAAAAATTAACAAGCTAAATGTTAACTGGAATCTGTTAAATCCCAAAAATTTGTTAATTATATTGTCAAATATTTATGCATTAAATTGACATCCCTTTTGCTTTAAAAGTTTTTAGGCCACAGCAGGAATAAACAAACAAAAGTAGCTGTAAGAAAGGATTAAATATGCAGATCCAGCTAGGCAAGGGTAGGTAAAAAGGGTTAATTATAATTAAAAATCTCTAAAAGTCAATGTTTTTGTGAAACAAATCTCTTGACATTTTTGCTTAAAGTCAATTTATAACGAAATTATATGTAAAACGAAATTTTACACAAAACTGAAACTAATTTAAGAAAATCTTTAGTGAAACGCCTATGAAAAAAACTTCCTAGAACTTTAGGCCAGACAGACCAGAATTTAAGGAAATTGTACGAATTAAAGAATTAACTTAACATTTTTAATCCTTTCGCAAGTAGGTTGGAAATCCTTTTATTAACACGGACGAATTTGCTAATCTCCTAAAGTCAGCTTATTCCCGCCCTCAACCTCAATGTGTTCTACTTGCTAAACAAGTTAAATCTATAAAGAAAACCGTGTAGGCGATATTTTAATGAACAACAAACAAACAAACAAACAAATAAAACATTCCCTAAAGGCTTTAAGAAAAAAAATTTAAATACAGATTCATAGATATAGACATACCAGCATTGAACTCACATCAACACCATACACGCGATGTTGGTGATCCTCGAAGCACGCCTACAAATATTATCTTAATTGCACGCAAAATTAGTACCGCCAGCTGTGTGTCAACTCGTTGACGACCTTGTACTAAATTACTCTTTCTCATCAACGAACACGAATTTCTCAGGCAAATAATAAACACATCCTTGCCAAGCACAAAAGGCTTCTTCTATTGTAATTCAAATCTTAACTAGTTTGTTGTAAAGCAGTTAAGCAGTAAAACAAAAGTAAAAATATAGGAGGAAAACCCTTTCAATCCTTTCTTGGTCAAACCTGCAGCACATAAAATACACACACACACACATACATACATATGCATTGACACAGTCAATAGCTTATGGGTTTTTAACATTTAAAGCAGGTAAATTGAACTAAAGTAAGGACAATGTTTACTCCTTTCATTTTACAATCTTTTGACCAACCTTTTGTTCCATTTAGTTTAGTTCAGTTCAATTCACTTTAGTATACAATTTAATCTTTTGTCTTTTTTATTTAAACAAACAATACTTTTGAGGTATTTTTGTCTTGATATTACTTACTAACCGTTCAATATTCTTTTTAGTTTTTGTCCTTTTACAATACATTTTAAAGAAGGGTTTAACTATGTGTCTTAACATAAATTCGCTACAAGTCTTATATTCTTACATTTTGAGTTCAATGTCATTTAGGCAATTAAGATAAACCTGGTTTTAAGTCTAAATAATAAAAGGATTAAATTTAAACATTATCACACATACAGCTACAGAAAGAAAAGGCAGAGAGTGGGAGAGAATGAATGTATTATGCCTTTGAAAAATACATAAATGTGTATCATGCATTTTCAGCGGTAAATGAAGCTAAGTTCTAAGATATTAGAGAACTGCACGAATATACTTGAACTTGTTGTATCCTTGAGTATTTTAAAGTATGAACTCTTGTTCATGGTGCCTCGTTTACTATGTCAACTGGTACTTGACAGAGATTTTTGTTTTAGATTTCTTGTTCTCTTTTCTTTTTTACCGTATCAACTACGGCTATTTATTCGTTCCCGCAAAAGTAGTTGATCAGGAACAACCACAAAAAATTTAGTGTTTGGTTTAGTTCTGGTGGTTTCTTTATTTATTTTTGATATGTTTGTATGTAAATGTAAACAAAAATTACATATAGAGATTGTTTTTGTTACAATAGTTTGTAGTATTTTTTATTAGCGTTTACATTGGTAGGAATTTCTTTTGTTTCAAATTTAAAAATGTTTGTATTTAAAAAACTTCGGTTAAGTAATGTTCCGTACTCTCACACTGCGAGCAAATACAAAGACAAAAAAGTTATTCAAAAGTTATTCGAAAACTTTTCCGCTGCAGACCTCTATTAGATAGTCATAGAAGACGAATACTGACGTTTTAAGCGAAAGAATTACAGTATTCTTTTTTCAGTTAAGTTGAGAAAGATACATGTTTACGTACACAAGCAAAGAAAATTGTACATTAAAGTTCGCATAAATAAACATTTATAAGAAAATCCAATTTTTATTTTAAAACAAACGAAGTATACACATTGCAGCCCCGCTTAAAATGTAAATGCCTACTGCTGAAGTTCACTTAATTTGTAAACGAGAGGTCATCAATTAAAAAGCCTAGAGAGAATGATGTATCTATTATCCACAAGAGATGCATATTTAAGAATGAGATTAGGAGTGATAAACAAGGCTCTTCGGGAAACTTTTGTTGCAACGTGTAAAGCTAGTCTAAGACAAGCTTACTACGCAAATTCCCATATATGTTACCTTCTTTTCAAGTGGCATTTAAAGGAGGATATCACATGGACCGAAAACAATCGCGAATTACTATATCTCCTGATGGACATCCATTTTGAGGGTTGTCTCCCTGTCACGTGCAGTATTTTCTTACTCCTAAAGTTGACGAAATCTAGCGTCATAGAATAATACGTTTTATTGTTGGAAAAGTTGACATCATAAGGTTTGCGAAGAGAGAAGCTCTTTAGGCAGTATTACTATTGCCGCCCCTGTGGAATATTTCCATTAACATTTTGTCCCAGTTTGAGACAACGATATGCGATTGGCAATTCTATTACGGCTATTTCATATTCGTTGTGAAAAATGTAGCTTGAGTTTTATTCAGACAACCCAATGAATACATTGTACCTGGGGATGTATTGTCGGTGACATTTGAAGTAGCTTAAAGGTTGTGATTGAGCTAAGAAATAGCAGGTCCTTTTCTTATATACATTCTACATTGCGACTTTTCTGCAAGTGTTGGACGTCTTTGTACTAGATTTTAATGCATTCGACAAATGGTCAAATACTCCTACTTGCGATGATACAAGAACAATATGGCCAAAATTGGTTTCAAAAATTTCCAAGTGCCTTGTCAATCTCGGCAGATGAAAGTAGATAGACTGGTGATGGACTGGGATTTGATAACTGCTTCAGGGGAAGTAACCTGGTTTTTAATGATTTCTGCAGAAGTGATCAAGATGCCGATGAAAAGGCATCATCCACCATCTTCTATTTTCCTGTCTGACACTGGATAATGTTCGGATCAGGAACTTCGGAACCAGTCCCCTGTTCGATGCATCATTCTTTTTAGTAGTTGTTGGCTGGATCTCGATTTAGGACCAGACAAGGGTAACTTTTTAGCCATATTACTTACACTTTACTCTTCTTCTCAACTATCTCTCTCTTTAAAGCTGAACCAAATGAGCTGTGCCTTACTCCACTTCATTTCCGCGTCTGCCTATTCTAGCCAATCTAATCGAAAGCAAAAACCCTTTATAAAATTATAAAAATTTACTTTAAAATTATTTCAACAAAATCGTAGCATTTTTTTTTTAATTAGAAAATTTTTTGATATTTTATCTTTAGAGTAGAAAGATTAAGAAATTCTTAACATAACCATGCTTTTTTCAACTTTGAGTCATTTTTTCTCACAGAGAATTTACATGAAACACCAAGTAGGTATGAAAGTCATAAAAATTAGAAATAACTGCACAAAAACAGTAAAGCAAAACTAAAAAATAAATCCAATAATTGAAATTTGTATTTAAATTGAATCACATGACAAGAGTGAAAAACATTGTCGCAATAAAACTGCACATGCGGTGCTTTGTAAAGTCGCATATAAATGCAAATTTATGCAAACATACACCAACTCGTAAAGTTTTGCAAAAAAAAACAAAAAAAAACGAAATGACAAATACTAACACATTCAAAAAAATCAATGCAACATATGAACGAATTTGTTCATCGATTGTACGAAATCTTTCGTTATTTCGTACCACGGATACAATATACAAAAGGAACGAAATTCAATTGTATATTTTACGAAATAAATTTAATATTTTGCGAAGTAACTCAATTTAAAAACAATACGAAAAATCTTAGATTCTTTATATATAATAAACTTATTAAATTTTTTTTATAAATTAATGAAAGTTTGGCATATATTTCGAATAATTCGAAAAATGTAACAGAAAAGATAATCCCTACCTTTAGCATATAATGAATTTATTGTCTTACAATTGGATTTGTAATTTAAACGAAAATTTCGTGTAATTTACGAATAAAGAAACTAACGAAAAGTTTTCGTTACTTTCGTAAAAGTAAAGAATTTTATTACAAAATTTTTTTTCATAATAAATAAAAAAGGTTTTAATTTTTTTCATTTTTTTGTAATATGCAAGAAAATTTCGTGTATTTTCCGGAAGTTTTTTTGATATATTTTAAGCTGGATCTTTTTTCAGTGCATGTTTAAACATGAAAGTTGGTTAACACTTGTTACAAAAATTGCATTAGAAACGTAAACAAATACAAGAGAAAAAGTAAAATATAAAAAAACAACAAGCCTAATAAAAACAACAAACAATTTACAGTTAGAAAATGCCAACAATAAGAAAAAGAGTTAGTTAGAAGCAGTAAAAATGCCAATAATAAAATACCAACATCCGGCAACTACTCAAAATTAACAATGGAAACCGAATGAATGCGGCGGCACTCTGTAGAAAAACAATACAAAAGTTCTGGGCAAAAAACAAATCACTACAATTCAAACAAGCAAATAGATAGGGCAGAGGACAGACATTTACACTGACGGACAAATAAACAAACGTGACTTACCCCACATAATCTAAAATACAACACTATTTCAATTAAATTTTCACTTAAATCTCACAATTGCACTTTCAAATACATACACACACGCATAAAATTTGACGGACACATTCATGCACATAAAATAATTTAGTTAGAAATTTCTAAAACTCCATAGAACTCTGAAAACCCTCTTCCAAAATTTCCTGGTTGCAAAAAAAACTTCCACAAAACAACAAACGAATGCAAAGTAATCGAAGAAGAACAGCAGCAACAACAACACGACCAAAAATAGAACAAAAATTGTCGCTACGAAAAAAAGCATTTTTATAAAACACGATTTGAAAACTCAAAATTGTAAAAAAAACACAAAGAATATTGCAATAAAAATCATGGTGTTAAATGACAGCAACAAAAACTACAACATTGGCGGCCAGAATATGTAAAAAAGGACTTGTCATGTCCACATGCATGTGTTTATGTTGCAGGATGTTAAGAAATGTGCAATAAAAAATTGGTTGCCATCAAATGAAACAAGCCTTTGGCCACGATTTTTGTTTTTGTTGTTTGGTCATTCTTTATTGGCACAAGTTGCATTTAATATAGAAAAAAATTCCTACACACATACATACAAAAAAGCGAGCTCACAATATAACAGGAAGAAACTTTATAAAAACAAAACAATTTCTGTTACCAGTAAAGGATTGCAATATTGATGAAAAAATTTAAGTTCATTTTACTAACTTTTTTCGTTTGTGTTAAAAAATGGACTTAACAAAAATTCAAAATTGCTATTTGCACTCAATAACAAAAAACAACAGGCTACAAAATACCATACAAGGCCCATCTCCGCTATCTGCAATAGCAAGGATTGCAGTTATGCTACCCAAATATTTGAGTTGGTGTCTGGATAAGCAAGAGCAGAACCATCGTTATCATTCTCCTGGTCAATTGATATGAATGGCAGCAATAGTAACACAACTTGTCCAGCGTTGCAACCAGAATCATTCTGGCCACAAGCGCTGACCCAACTATATTGGATACCCACAAAAAATGTTTCAACAACCAACATGCACACACCCACATATAAACACAAATTTCAATACATGTTTGTTAAAGTGTATTATTGCACTTGTTATAAGCAGAAATAAAAAAAGAAACAAATTCCACAAAGTGCAGGCAATAAAAAATAATAAAATCTCACCAAAAATTCTAGTTAAAATGAAGGGGTCGAGGAGAGCATAAGCTTAAAACGTTTTGTTTCTATTTTTGTTGTTGTTGTTGTTTTATTAATTCATTTAGAGGAAAATGCAATTTGTTACGTTGTTTTGTGTACAAACTAACTGCCACTACTACTACCTGTTCTCTAAAACACTGCTTTTTGATATTGTAAAAATATTAGTAAAAAAAATTTTTTTGATTTTTCAAACGACTTTATAAAAAGTTAAGCATTTTATTTAAGTGAAACTTTTGTAACCAAAGAAATAGTGAAAATCTGAAAGATCGAAAATACAGGCTTGTTTTAAATAACAATGGTTTGAGACCCACCTTCAATATGTGCTGGAAGAGAAGGTCCCCCGGGCAACCTTCCATCAGCACAAGTGCCTAATTCTACCTCCTCGTGGTATCAATCGGGTAACTTCCAGTTTATTGGAAGGCTAACAGACTTAGCTAAATCGAAAACAATCTGTCTTGGGATAATAGGGATCAGTAACTTACTGGTCTGGCTTGAGGCAGGTTGCTCTTGTTGCCGCTGTGGCATGTACATCAACAATAAGTGGCAAAGCAATGCAAGGTTCTAAGGCTACCAATACCTTATTTGTGTTAAATAGAAATTGGTAGGAATTTTATGGAAGTAGATTTCCGAGGCTGACCAGAGTCCCATCTGGAACCACGGTAATCAGTTAGCCCCATGTGCTTACCAGTGCATGAACTGATTATTGGCGAGGTCTCCTTCGGGAGTTCACGTGGTGGCTGTGGTTATCCCCAAGCGGGGCAACTGAGAACGAAAGTTGATATACTGGGGTCCGCCCTGTACGGGCCCCAGAGTGATCACGTAAGCGGTCTTATATGAACCCAAGATAGAGTCTCTAGTTTTGGCGGGTCTACCCAGGCACATGAGCAACTGTTGAAGTAGGCTAATAGCTGAAAAGCTGTAAGTGTGTTTGGAAGTAGGTGAATAGGGAATCTGGCTATGGCTGGGGACCCTAGAGTAGTAGCAAATAATGAAAAGGCCGGCATTGGCATGTTGAAGCATGTGCGTGACTAGATCCTGACTTTCGGTGAGAAGAAGCGTTGAGGAAAGTGGAGAAATTGATTTGTCTAAATGCAAAGAGATCCTTCAAACAGAGCTGAGTGTCGCATTTGTTGGGTGCGACATGATTATCATAATCTTTCTTGCTTAAGGTTGGGGGCTGTTTCACAAGCGTGTGGAGAGGTGTCTTGTCGGCGCGGATTTGTTTTGATTATGAAGAAGCGAGATCAAAACTAAATGACGTAGTTCGGGCTTAGATAGCCCAACTCCTCCCCAAGGGGTCTGTTTTGGCTACACAGATTCATGGCAGAGAATTGGCACCTGGGTGGCTGGGTGGGTCATTCTGGAGGCGCTGGTGGACGCTTTGTTTTCACTAAGTGTTGAGAGCACCGTGAGTTATTGCCAGCATCGCAGGTGTCACGTAAAACCCTTTACGTTTGTCAGGCAGGGTATACATGTATTCTTGTGAACAAAGTACAGGCGCAGTTTTAAATATATTTTGATGTAATTTTGCACGGATAGGTTTTTTGCAAAAACTTAACTGTTTGACATAGCCCCCATACGAATGTCCTCCCGGAATAAGCATTTTCGGCTATAAGTTGCTCGAATATTACTCTATCTTAACCAGGTTTTGGGCACATTTTTATCTTAATGCCACTAACTTGTGTACTTAATGCAGATATTATCGGTCCATTTTTTCACAGATCTCTAACACAAATGTGGTGGGGCTTGAGTGTCCACAACTTTCCTGTTTGTTAAATTTTGCCGTACATTGCAAGTCATCAAAATATGTTACTTTTTATATGGCAACACCATTGCGGGCTTTAGTGCAGGGTGTCTGGTGGAAAATTTAATTTTTTTAAATACTATTATTTTTAAAAAAGTAACTAACGGTGCGGAAGGAGAATGATACCGTTTTAATTACAGATTGTGTGGGTTTGTCAGTCACGATGTCGCAGTGGTCTAGTGAGCATCGCGCGTTCTTCGTGAAGGCATTTTTAAAGAGTAATGATTCTTAGGTAATTGCTCGTCGAATACAATTCGGTATTCAGCGAATACGTGTTTAACTAAGTGTTAATTTAATTGATTCGTGGGTGTAGAGATTCCGCACAACTGCTTTGGCTATGAATGTCTCACGGCTAGGGTTAAGTTAATCTTCAAGGACTCTCGAAAACATTTAACTGGCTTAAGTAGTTTACGCGAAAATTCGCAGTTCCATCCTTTTAAAATTCAAGTCGTTCAAGAACTAAAAAAAGTGACTTCCATTTACGCAAACATTTTTGTGAAACGATTTTGGAGCGTTTTCGCACTGTAAACCCCATTTTTTTGGACGAAGAGTTTTATTTTCACTTAAACGGCCACGTTAACAAGCCTTATCCTCGCATTATTACTTCTTTTTATTTTCAGTGTAGTGGAATTATATTTCAGGGAAAACTTTGATAAAAATATTTCTTTTTTTTCTACATAAACACTCTAAACAATATTTTCAATAACATTTTGTTTGACTTGATTTTGTTCTCATTTTATTTCGAAATTGCTACAAGCACTACATCAAATGCATTTGATGTAGAAGTATGCAAACATGAAATACATATTTGCATGCATGTTTATTACGAGGTTGAAAAAATGTGATAAAGTAGATTAATTGACAAGAGTTTTAAATTGAAAGAATTTATTAGGAATATTTCAATAAAAAAATATGTGGAATTATGCAGGATGTTAGAGAATGATAAAGAATCATTAACTTGTATATTCTGAAAATAGTTTAGAAAAATCCTTAGTTTATTTGTAATAAAATTTAAAAAAAAATTATTTCTGTTAAAAGAGATTGAGTAATCGATAAAAAGCTAAAGAGTGAAAGTTAAATTAAAATCGCAACCAGGACTTATTCAAAGAGACCTTAAACATGTGTGCAGTTTTATGAAACCCTAACTATTTTATTAAATGTTGTTTGTCACACCACAAACAAAACTTTCCCCATTTTAACAACCATATAATTTGCCTAAATAAAGTAAACACTCGCACACACGCACTATATTGATGTAAAATATTTTAATATCCATAAAATATGAATTTTCATGTTTCCACTTAATAATCCCACAAATTGTCTCCTCTAAGAAACACTATGAATACAAATGTTTTTATTATATATTTTCAAACATATATTTAAGTTACTAAAATAGTGAACTGATGTTTACATTTGATTAAAATTCATTAAATTTTGAAAGTGTAACTAATCCATAGCAACTGTCAGCACTTGAAAATATTTCCAATTAACCCCTTAAAGCACACACATATGAATACATAAAAGCACACGTGCGTTTATAGCCAAAGTATTAGTTTTATGAAGAATTTTTAAGAATGCTTAGAGTTTTTCATTCCATTTCATCCTTTTTTTTTTGTTTTGTATAAATTTAATAACATCAACAATAGCTACACATACGAGTTAACCCGAGTTTAAATTTGAAGTTAAAAATACAAAATTTTTATTAAATAGCGCGTGCGACAACATAATCAAAAAATGTTTATCAAGAGACACAACAAGACACTTGCAAACAGTTATAGAAGACAAAATTTATCAAAAATATACACGAAGTTAAATAGAATGAAAGTGATGTACAAACAAATATTTGAAACAAACATGATGAAAATAGAATAAAACTTAAACTTTTTGTTTAATACAATTGGTAGGGAATTAAAAGGTGGTTGTTGAAGATGATTTGTTAACATCCTATATTAAGATAACACGACAACACAAAACTGCAAGACTCCAAGGAGGGGTCGTCGTTAAGGGTTTTACGTGACACCTGACATACTGGCAATAATTCACGGTGCTCTCAACACTTGGTGGAAACAACGCGTCCACCAGCGCCCCCAGAACGGCTCACTCCGCCACCCAGGTACCAATTCTCTGCCACGACTCTGTGTAGCCATAACAGACCCCTTGGTGAGGAGTTGGGCTATCAAAACCCGAATCGCGTTTCTAGTTTTGATCTCGCTTCTTCATAATCAAAACAGATCCGCGCCGACAAGACACCTCTCTACACGCTTGTGAAACAGCACCCAACCTTAAGCAAGAAAGATTATGTTTATCATGTCGCACCCAACGAAACGACATCCAGCTCTATTTAAAGGATCTCTTTTCATTTAAACAAATCAATTTCTCCACTTTCATCAACGCTTCACAATCTTCTCGCCGCCAGTCAAGACCGAGTCACGCACATGCTTCAACATGCCAATGCCGGCCATCTCATTATTTGCTACTAGTTTAACGGGATCTTATTTTAGATCCTAGGATCCCCAGCCATAGCCAGTTTCCCTATTTACCTACTTCCAAACACACTTACACCTTTTTAGCTATCAGCCTTCTTCAACAGTTGCTCATGTGCCTAGGTAGACCCACCAAAACTAGAAACTCTATCACAAGAGCCTTAAGTTCATTATAAGACCGCTTACGCGAACACTCTGGGGCCCGTAAAGGCCGGACCCCAGCATATCAACTTTCGATCTCAGTTGCCCCGCTTGGGGATAACTACAGCCACCAAGTGAACTCCCGAAGGAGACCTTACCATTAATCAGTTCATACACTGGTAAGAATATGAGGCCAACTGATTCCAGTGGTACCAGATAGGACTCTGGTCAGCCTTGGAAATCTACTTCCGCTTCCGTACAATTAGTACCAATTTATTTTTAACACAGATAAGGTATTGGTACCCTTAGAATCTTGTATTGCTGTGCCACTTAATGGCGATATACATGACACAGCGATAACAAGGACAACCTGCCTCCAGCCAGACCAGTGAATCATTGATCAAATTTAGCCCAAGATAGATTGTTTTCGATTTATCCATGTCTGTTAGCCTTTCAGTAACTGAAAGTTGCCCGGTTGAAGTATAACAATCTACGTAGACAGACAGATCGCGCTCCGAGCTCCCAAGGGACATTTTATCAAGTTAAGACTAGCGGTCGACTCTGAACGTGCTCTTAGGCTGATAACAGTGGCATGACATATTAGGCTCTGTGGGGTGCCGTGAGGTTGTCTCGTTGTCAGTAATAAAATTACTGGCGAACTGCCAAAAAGATGGTCGCTCCTGGATACAGAACTAAGATATAAGTTGAGAATACCGACAGGTTTCTATTGCAGCTTTATAATGACATGTGTAACATGACGTGACAACCTAGACCTAGTCTGGAGAGACAAGGCTGATGGTGGTATCACTAGACTTATCTGGTCCGGGATGTACATATATATGTTGGGAACTAACCAGCTTCTCAAGAAGAGCAGGGGTATTAGAAATGATCTAGATTTTGTGAAACTCTTTGTCTGTTACTATCCAATATAGTAATATTATATATATTTTAGATTTATATTTTTAAAATTTAGTTAATTAGAATTCACAATTGAAAAATTAGGGTGACCAGTGTGGACTACCTATCCTAACCTTATGATAATGTTTCCACTTAAATCTTTATCCTTTTTGAGTCCATCTTCCTAACTGACTTTTCCAATTTTTCTTGCACCTTATTTCAGGTTATTCACTTTACTTAATATAAGTTTCATTTCTCCCTAAATATTTCTTATTAAGCCGAACACCTCACCTTTTCTTACCTAATATGTAGACTACGTCGTAAACCCCAAAAATTTTTTTTAAGTTTTTTTAAACACTTACACATTTCAGAAAACATATGGTGGCTTTATACTTTGTTTATATGTAACTAGTACCCATAATACCAAAAATATTTTGAGGGGAAAGAACAAATGTTTCTCCCCTTCTTTCTACTTAAATGTTTCATCAACCTTAGCAACCACCTACAATACTTTCTTTTATAAATTGTTGGCATCTTTATTACATGCATGAACTACAACAAATATGTCGTGTGTTTTAGAACCCATTTTTTTTATTGGATAAAGCATGAAAAGAAGCAACCGTACATACACGCATGATACGCCAAGTGTTAAATGTGACACACTTATGTGTGTCGGCATGTCTGTCTTATGGTGTGCGTTATTGCTTAAGTGCGGGTGGCACATTTATGTCACTTGGAACATAACTTCATATCACTTCCTCATATTTTCTTACATATTTTCTATACTCTTTTGCTTTCGCTTTTAACTTTTGATAATCCTCTGTACTTAAATACAATTTCTTGCCTCTAATTTAGGGGAAAATATGATGGAAAATTGTCTAGTCATTTAACACTAGTCACGAGTCAAAAAATTTAACACACAAACAGTGAAGGCAACCAACCTTCTTAATTACCGTATATGAAATGGAGCTCCATTGGGGTAAAGGGGACCTCGGCAGCATTATTATTTATAGGTTATTAATGTTTATTTTTTAAACATATTTAGCTGAAGGAGATTGTTAAGCAATTAACAATTTTACTTTGTTTCTAGTATTTTGCTGCGGGTCATTGACAATGAAAACAAATTGTTTGTTATTAAATAAAATTTGGGGATTAAAGGAAGTTGAGAGGTTGTGTTTGTCTTGATGCTTGCCAGGCCAATAAAACATTAATTCTTGTTAAAAAAATAATAAAATTGAGTCTTTATTGTGTACGTAGGAGTTTAAAGAGATTAAAGTAGATGGTAATTAAATAAAATAAATCTTAAGTATTAAAGGAGCTTATAGTTTTTAGTTTGATTTCTTATAAAAATAATTTTTTCTTTATTTTTAAAAAATTAAATTCAAAATATTATTAACGACAATTTTACATTGTTTTATAAAATTGGACTCACTTTTATCATTTATAAACTTGGTCGATGATTTCTAATTCTATTTATTGAATGGCTGGAAAGACTTGCAAACTTTTTAATAACTGCATTTCCGGCAGAAATTCAAGCAACCAAGATGGATTTTGAGAATTCTCAGGTGAATATGTTATTTGATAGTCAGGCGGCAATCAAGTCTAACTACGCATACCTCGACAGTCCAAGGAATCTACTTGACAATCTACTGGTAGAAAGTCAGGCTCTCGGGCAGGCCTTTTATCAGGGCAAGTACCTTTGCTTACCTCCTCGTGGTATCAACTGGGCAAATTTCAGTTAACTAAAGGATAACAGACTTGTCTTGGGCCTAATGTAATCTTGTGGTTTGCTACTGGTCTGGCATGTGGCAGGTTGTCCTTGTTGATGGTGTGTCACGCTCCTTTTCCAAATATTACACAGCGATTCAAGGTGTAAAGAGTTCCAATACCATATCTGCGCAGATAAAAATTGGAAGAAGTTGACGGAAGTCAATTTCCGAGGCTGATCAGAGTCCAATCTGGTACCACGGCAATCAGAAAGCCCCCGGATGCGTGTATTGCACGGTTGAATCATTGGTTGGATCTCCTTCGGGAGTAAACGTGGTGGCTGTGGTTATCCCCCAACAGGCGACTGAGAAGAAAAGTTAATATACTGGGGTCAGTCTTGTGCGCGCCCCAGAGTGATCGCGTAAGCGGTCTTATAAGAACTTAAGGCTCACAAAAAATTATCTCTAGGTTTTGGCAGGTCTTCCCGAGCACACAAGTAACTGATAGAGTAGGCTAATAGCTGAAAGGTAAGAGTGTGCTTGGAAGTAAGTGAGCAGGAAAACTGGATATGGCTGGGGACCCTATGATATGAAATAAGACCCCGTAAATGAAGTAGCAAATAATGAAATGACCGGCATTGGCATGTTGAAGCGTGTGAGTGGTTTGATCTTGGCGGAGACTGAGAAGATTATGAAGCTTTGATTAAATGGTAGAATAATTAAACCCAATTGAAAGGATTGTACAAAAATGAACTGGGTGTCGCATTGCGGAGTTGCGACATGATAAGTCATTAAGGTTTTGCTTAAGGTTGGGAGCAGTTTCACGAGTGCGTGGAGATGTATCTTTGTCGGCGCGGCTCTGTTTAAATTGGGAAATGATAAAGTTAAAACTGAAAATGCAATTCCCATTTAGATGCCTCAGTGAGGCATCTGTTAATGGCTAGCACGGGCCCATGATGGAGAATTGCCGCCTGGGTGGTCTAGCAAACCATCTGGGATGCCATCTCACATCCAATATTGTGACGGTGTTAAGTCACCATGAGATTGGTGCCAACACGGCAGGTGCTCATGTAAAACTATACACGTATGTCCAAGAAATCTATTGGTAGAAATAACTCAACAGCAACACCCCTAACAATTTTGCGGAATAATTTCCTTTTTGCTTAGCATCGCATCTATATTTTTTAAAATTTTGTTTCATGATGAAAATTTTATAGTTGATTGTTGTAGTTCGGAAAGAATTTTGTGGTGAAGTTAATTTTTATGAAATTTGACAATTTGAATTCTGACACAATGTGAGTATCAGCTGACAAGCAGTTTTCCTAGTAAGACAACCTTAGTAATTCCACAATGTAGAGGCTATAATTATTTTTGGGCTTATTAATCAGTGCATAGTTATATATTATGACTTGGATATCAACGTTTTCAGTAGCAAAATGCCAGTAGGAGTACTTAAGGTTAGGTCAGGCTACAAAAAGAGACCCTAAAAAACGCCTTAAATCACGCGTCGCATAAACTTAAGCTTGCAACGCAGTGCTGTTTATCTGGACCTTTGAGTTATACGAACGAAAAATATCTCCTTCCCCGTTTAATCCTACCGTGTGTTCAAAATGGATTTATGGAAAGTTTTTTAAATCTCATAAATTCTCCCTGCCTGTACGCAATTCGCCGCAGGCTCAGATTCATAACGTGCGCGGGTTTTCCTAATTATTTTGAAACTATATGTACGTTGGACTATTTGTGGATTCTTATGTTGCATTTCCTGCCAATTGACATCCACTATACCATTAGAGAGCAGGTAAGTAGTATGTTAGCTACGGGCTATTATGGACCGTTCGATACAACATTAAATGCAACAACTTGTGGCATAATGGTGAGATTTCGTGGTAGTTCGTTTTATGCGTCTATCCAGGGAAGTAGGTGATAACGCTTTGAAAGTAAACACTTTGTATAGAAATAAAGTATTATTAAAGAATTTTTTCGTCGTTGAGGCAGAACAATTAATTCTATTATGACAAGTATGACGAATTTATTTATATTTTGATTAAAATTCAAAAATTTTAAAAAGTAACCAGACGAAGTGCAATAATTTCCATGAATCAGTCCTTAAACTTTTAAAGGAAGAACTGAAAGAACATGACTTTGCATAAAATATACACTAATAAGCTGTGACAGATCTGACTTAAATTTAGGTAAGTTTTGACTTTAAGGTTCTGTTAGATCCGAAAAAATTTACTATTGCTTCGATTTATTTGATGGTTTAAGGTATTTTTGATTTTATAAAGTGCTGATTTGAATAAAAATTATTTTGATCAAATATTTCAGGAGGACCGTTTCTAACAAGCGTCGTTCTTATGCACAAAATCTTGCGCAAAATCTTTTCTTTTAATTTTTTAAAATCCGTTTTATACTTTAATCTGGGATGCCTACCAGAAGACTTACAATACCACTGCTACTTAACTAGTTTGAGAGGATACTTGTAGGACTATCTCACATAGCAAATACATATATTAAAAATATAAAGACCCGTTAGATATTATTTTGTAAACGATTATAGTTTAAAATTCAAAAAAACGTTATTTTTTAATTTAAGCTCGAAAAAACTGTATTTTTATTTAAAAATTATTTTAAAAACGATGTAAATATGTTAAAATAAGCGTTGTTGAACTACATAAAATAATGTTTTTTGACTTTAACAAGAAAAAGAAAAAGAAAAAAAATATACATTTCTTCTTTCCAAACTTTCCTGTATTTACTTGAACGTTGCAAGTAAATACACACAAAAATACTTTTATAAAACTTTTAATGCTTAATACGAGATTTATTTCTCTTTTGCTCTTCTTCTTTTTCTAAAAAGCCAATTTTTGTTGGCCAAAATTACGAGGGTGTAAGTGTGGCCATATTTTGTTGGCAACTTGAACGACATAATTATTGGAATTTACAATAAATACTTTTACTTTGCAACAAAATCTTGACAACATTAATCCCAACATCGGATAAAATCTGGGTATTTCAATTATTATGGTGAGTGTGTGCGTTTAAACTTTAAAGGTACAAAAGTAAATACAAACATAGCAACATACAAACATATCCAAATAACTAAGTAAAAACTGTTGACTGTATAAAATGAACATTCTATTAATTTATATGAAATTCATTATCTAACAGGAAACAAACAAGCTAACAAGGTGCCTTTTTTCTATTCATTTATTTTTCTCTCTCCACCATTTCTATCTTTTATTTTTTCGTTTGTTTTTAATATAAACTTAATACCAACAACGGTCCATTTTTGTTTTTGTATACTAAATGTCCTTTAGCTTGTTATGTTGTTTGAAGAGTATCCAGAAGTGTGTTTTGGAACATAATTGGGCGTGTAACGAATCTAATTGAGTTTTAATGTTAATGACAAAAGGTTACTACTACAACAAACATTTTGCGCTTTGCCAAATATTTTTCTATATTTCATATAGATTTTTGTACAATTTAGCCGCTGGTCATTTTTAACGCCCTTAATCTATTTTGGTTATGTTCTACATAGTACTTGTATTTATTGCTTCTTAATTTTATTTTATCATTTTTGTTTTGCTTTTGATAAATCAATTAATTTCACATGTTTGCAAGTCATGTTAATATCCTGCCCGATAATGAATTTATGAAGGATATTTTCTATTTTACTTTTTAATTATTTTGTTGTTGTAAATATTTCTAAAAAATAAAGACTTGAATTAAAGATATGAATAAAATTAAATATTGCCATAGGTTTTAAGGTAGGTTGTCCGTAAAAAGGTTAAATTAAAAATTTAAACACATATAAATAAACAATTTTGTTTTCTTGGTATATTAAAAACCTCCACAAGGATCTACAAGTTCCGCTAGCTTTGTTGACAAATATTCAAATAAACTGGAATTCATATAGGCTCATTCAAATCCGCTCGCTCGAAAAATTTTCCAACATAGTGAATACACTCGACTGAAAAGAAGGGATACTATGGCGCTTAGATAATATTATTTGTTCAGTTTTAAGATTTTAATAATTATTATGTGTTCGCATAAGCAAAGATTCAATAACAAAAAATATGCAAAAAAATAAAAAGAAGTTAGAAATATGTGTGTTGTTTCTACAATTACAACTAAACAAAAATATTTATAGAAATTAAAAAAATGTTAGCAGGAACGATCTTGAACCGTAAGTAAAAATATCAAAATTGTCTTAAAACAAACTATAAATATAAAACGCCTAACACACACGACACTATGAGAACACTTTAAATAAAGTGATACGGACCAGTTATTGGTGTCAAACTATTAGAAATATCCTGGAAACAGTCGCTATTTAAAATCAGCAAAATCGGTTCACTATTGACCGAGATATAAGCAAAACCCCAAAATAACCGATTTTTTGGACAGAATCCGTGCATATATCTCAATATACCTCAGTATATATAGTCATTTTTGCCACAAAACTTGGCACGGATACCCTAAAAATATGGACCTAAAGAAGGGAAAAATTTTTTTCTGGGGAAGTGGTATTTCTCCTACAATTGTACAAATTTTGTGAAATAATTCATGCGCTTAATCTTAGAAACTACAACAGCTATCGACTTTTAATGTTCAACAAAAAGTAATTGGACAATAAGACCTACACTTTGGATGGGTGCAGGGGTAGCTCCCATACAAATTAACAATTTTTATGAAATTTATAATACGCAATATCTCGGAAACTATAAAAGCTATCGACTTCAAATGTTCTACAAGAAGTAATTGACAATAAGGTTTACATTTAAGAAAAATGTAACCCCCCCATATATATGAACAATTTTTAAAAAATTTTTGATACTCTATACCTACAAAAAGTAATGATAAAATAATTCATACATTTTGAACAAAAAAAAATAGTTGGAGAGGTGCAGGGGGGTCAGAACCTGTCATACAAATTAACAATTTTAATTAAACTTTTAATACGAATAATGTCGAAGACTTTTAAATCTCTTGACCTCAAACCGTTTACATGGTATTTTTATTATAGATACGAAATTATGTATTGTAAGGTTTTCTATTTCAAAAACTAGGATTGCTATCAACTTCAAATCCGGCACAAAGTATTGTTGTTTTAATATTTGCAGTACAAAATAACTCGGATAAGAAAGATGTCTGGGTATATTAAAAGCACAATGTGAAGGGTATATAAGATTCGGCACAGCCGAATATAGCGCTCTTGCTTGCTTTGAATTGAAATCGTTTTTATTGAAAATTTAATTAAAAATAACGGAGTTCCTAGTCCAGCCGCATACACGGATATTACTCGTTTAATGACAGTACACTAAAGTATTTGTCCACTTCAGCTTCTATACTCTGCAGTATTGTGAAAAAATGTCAATGTCTTGAGTGTGTTAAAAAATATTTTGTTACATGCCTCTACTTTGCAGGGCTCGGATTTCTATTAAAAGTCATTTCCTTTTTCTACATCGGGGTTTCAGAATATCAATTGTTTCATAAGTTTAAATTTTTCTATGTATTTTTTGAAGTTTTTAAAAAATTTTTTTTTTAAAGTTTTTTTTTGGCAATTGTTTCCATTTTGTTTTAAAACTGATTGGTAGTTTGAAAGTGTTTTTTCCTACTTTTTTTGTCGTTTCAACTTAAACCCTGCTTCAAGTCAACAAGACTTACAGACTGTAAATTGTGTCATCGTACAATAAATAATAGCCTCTACCTGTTTGCCACAATTATTTTTACTTCTTTTGGTTATTAGTTATAGCTGCGTGGACCATGTTAGTAATAAAAGTAATAAAAGAAAAACAAAAAAATTAGTTCAAATTTTCAATAGAAATTTCTGAGAAGCGCAATGAGTGTGATTTACTTAAACTGATTAAAATTTAGCACTTTTCCACACGCTATTGTACATTGTGACACTGTAAAACCTTTCCACGAACCGCATTTATGTAAATATTGCAGCAATTTAACGTAACATTGACCAACTAAATCCTTTTTGTGTTTTTAGTTTTAAATGCAATTTTACAAAATTCATAATATTATGCTAAATCTTAGGACAATTTTTAAGAATTTAATTCAAAATTTAAAGGGAAAACACACATTTTAAACAGAGTTAACAAAAGCAATGAAGGATAAGAGTACTTCGACAGCAGTTTTAGTGGTCATTTAAATGAGATCAATAACTAGGCTGGTATGTGCGAGTATGAGTTATTGTTTTGAATGCAGAGACGAACAATAGAATTCTGCCTTCAAGCTAAACTAAACTAAAATGTGTACAACTTATGTATTTGTTTAAGTGAAGGCTACTTAGACTTTTAGCTCTGCTGTTCGGTTATACAACCTTATTTAGTTCCAAGGAATGTATGAATGTTTGTTTGTAATCAAGAGAGGGCTTTGTCGCTTGTAACTGTAACCCTGTACAATAAAAATGAAACAATTGACAATAAACCCTGACTGAATTCCAGAGCACGATCCACTACTCAGCGGTATATTTCACTGTTGTCCTTGCTCTATTTTTGTGTACGCAAAATGTCCTTTCCATTGTTGTTCCAGTGTTTACGTTTTATGATGCAATTTAAACCAGAGCATTTACAAGGATTAAAATCGGACGAGTTTTACTGCACAGACACACCTTCATTATCTTGAACTGATAAACAAATGACTGCATAGACTTCCTGGTAGGTTGGTGTTTTCTTTTTGTTTGTGGAAGGATTTGTTTCCTAACTATTGTTGTGTAAGGTTGCGAATATTTGTTATGCGTTTTTCTTCAGATTATTTCGCACTTTCGCCAACATCTTTTCTAATAATTTGCATATTGATTTTTCATTTTCAACAGAGTAAATGGAAGATGGAATTTTTCTGTCATAATAGAGATGACATTGAAAATGTTAATACGGTTTGCTTAACGTGCATATATTTTGTCATATATCTTGGCTTTGTTTGTTAAACTAACAAATCCTGTTTTCAAAGGAATTAATGAATCACTTTAAGGTTTTACTTCTCTATTGATTACAAAAAAATCTAGTACTTATTTATGTTAAATGTCGAAAAGTGAAAAATCTGATGGTTTTAGAGGGTGAGAAATTTAAGGCTTAAAGTTGATGGTGAACATTATTCTATATCGGTGGTTATAATATATTTGGACTTATCCTTTGATAAATAAATTAACAATTTATGTAAAACCAAAGCCAAGCCCCCTTTTATACTTCAGACCAATTTTAGATTTAAACAAAGCAGAAATCAGTTTTAAAAAACGTTTAATTTATTGGGCTTGCATCCAAATGAAAAAAACTTCATGTTGTTGCAAGTATCCTTATACGAGGCAACAACAAATTTATCACAATTTCTCAGTTTTATGTAAAACATTTTTCTTCGTTTCACTGCCAATAAATTTTTCTGTAATTTAAGAACATTCTCACAGCGGTTACAATGTCTCCTTTTTCTTTCTGCTCCCACTAGCAAAGTTATAGAGACACGTTATGTTGTTCATCTACATTTACAGATGGTGAAAATGACTGCAAAATATAAAAAAGAAAGAATCGTAACAAAAAAACTAAATAAACTTCTGGCAAAACTTAACTAAGTATGTGTTTTATTACCTTTTCATTTTAAACATACACACATATACATTTATTTATACACACATACATTTATACATACAAAATGTTATGTATGTATGATGGTTAGTTGTCCACTATAGTTACCAAACATGTTGGGCTTTTTTATGGCCACAGGCTTTATTTATATGCAGGCTTTAACTATTACTACTGCAACACCCACACACGTAAACAGTTACAACAACATTTTATTACAATGTGACCATATAATATACCAGACGCCATTTTTTTATATGAAAATAGTATTTTCGAAAGACAAAAAAAAATAAATGTTAGATGAGTTCGAATAAGTGGTAGCACTATATCTGTCAATTACTTCTAAACTAGATCCGAGAAAACTACTGCTGCTTACTTATAGCTAGTCGACATAATATATTGCCAAAAATTCTATTATTGAGTATTTCCAGATCGGTTTACTTCCCATAAATTTTTTTGCTAACTTCACAGACAAAACAGGTAACGAATAACGACTAACACAAACTACAAAAATGCAAGAATTTTAAGAAAGTGTCCAAGATTTGTGATCTTAGAACAAATAAAAATTTTTTTTCCAAAAATAAAAGGCATTGAATACAGTAAAAAAAATCTGCTTAAAATTTTTAGGAAAAAATATTAATTTATGAGAAAAAAAAAACGTTCGTCAATACAATTATTTTTTTATAGTAATTATTTATTAGAAATCTACGTTATAATTACAATAACATCATTTAAGTCTTCTTTAAAATCAAAATGATGAAGATAGATAATCAATGGTCGCAAAAAATTTATTATTGGAATTTCTGAAATTACTTTTATTTACTTCCTTCTACATTAAATAATTCAACTCAAGTAAACTGATCTCTCCCCAACAAGGAAAAGCAAAGCCAAAGCAAAAAACAGAGAAAAAATATAAAACCGAATTAAAAAGGAAAAAGATTAATAAACAAAAAAACAAAGCAAAACTATTAACCCAATTCAGCATTGAACCTGGAACCTTCTAATTGCCAGGCTGACACTCCAACCACAAGGCCATATAGACTTTGAGTTTTCGAAATTTAAATTTTTATTTATATTAGCGTTTATGTGTGTTTTTTTTTATTCTCAACCTAAAATATATTGCATACTAACAAAAACGATTAAAAAAGAGTATTAAACTACAAACAAAATCTTATTAAAAAATATTTGTTTTAATGATTTTGTATATAAGCATCATTGTTTGCATTTGCTTTTCAAAAATAATTAAATATTTAATTGTGGCAATCAAATTGTTTATTAAAAACAGTAAATTTTTTTATAAATGCGTTAATTATAAAAAATAAAAAAATATTTTCTGCCTCAGGGTAACTGCTTGGTGGGCCTTAGCCACGCATGAGATAATTGGGCCATTTTTTTTTTCGAAAATTTTCAAGGGCAGGCGACAAATGTCAACGGTGAAAATTATCGACGCATGATTACCAAATTCTTTTGCCAAACCTGCGAGCTCATCCATCGCACTCTTTACAAACGTGGTTTCAACAGCATGGGGCGACTGCACACACAGTCAGAGTTTCGATAAATTTGCTTCGAGAAAATTTCCCCCAAAAACTGATTAGCCGCCCTGGGGACATCCCAAGGCCACCGTGGTCACCCGATCTAACTCCCGTGGACTTTTTTAATAGGGCTTCTTTAAAGAAAGGGTTTACAAAAACAATTCTAATCTTTTTTGGCTTTGAAGGAAAATTTTCGTCAAGAAGTCAATTCAGTAGAACCAAGTTTACTGCAGCGTGTGTCGCAGAACTATACAAATTGTAGTGTTAGTTTACCTTAAGCTAGAAGCTGTCACATATACGACAACATATTTTATTTGCTACCCAGATGCAAGTATATTGCCAGTAAAAGCAAGTAGTTTAAGAAGCAGAGAAAAAAAGGATTAAATATTCTTTAGCAATTAACCTATCTTCGTTACAATTATAAAAGAACCCCCACCTTTAGAAAAATTTACATCCTCCATAACTTGCAAAATTACTCAATTATTTTTTAGTTCATATGTCTGCAGTTTTCATATGTATGAATATATTTAAATGAATAAATGTATGAATGTGTGTATGTATGCTGTTATGTAGTAAACTAAAATTATGTGCCTTTACATACATTAATTTCTATATATTTTTTGTATATTGAAAATACTTTTCTTGCTCCTTTTTATTAAGTTGTAAGTACTGCTCTGATTTCAATTTATGAACCCAAAGCCTTTTGGGGAATACGTTATGCAAGTGTCCTTTAACTGGTGGCTTACGTACATATGAATGTGTGTGTGTATGTATATTCCTATTAACTCGTTTAAATGTTACAGAATGGGTTAAGAGTTCATTGGTTATTTTATTTTACCTCTTTTATGGTGTAAAACATTTATTTACTTTTCGGTGGACGTTTTTTAGTTGCGTCCAAAATTTTTCTTTAACGAAATATTTCTATGAATGTTTTTAAAGTGTTTTGAGCAGAGTGTGTGTGTATGTGTTTACATGAAGGACAAGGTTGAAATCGTTGTATTTAAAATTTCCTATAATTGGTTCTAGGGGAAATTGCAGTTTTGAGTTTAACTTCCGTAACTTAATGAATTGTCAAATGGTTTTATTCTTAATTCTCTTTTTGTTTTGTTTTATTTTAAAGGATTATTTTTTTTGCAAAATTGTTACACACATACACATGTATACGTTTTGTATGACTATATGAATTTCCTTTCTTTCTACGCTGAGTAATTGCTAAAGTGGACTTAAAAAAACTTTAAGGCTTTTGCCTTATTATTGCGAAAATAAATGCAGAATTTGAGGAAAAATTGTTAAACAATAATCAAAAGGAATTTTTAAGTGGCCAGTTGTAACTTAAATGGATTTTTATTTTGTCATGGCTTAAAATAAAGTTAAAGTGAATTAAAAAAGCAATAGTATTACTTAAAAGCCTTCTTTTGAGTAATGGTCAGGCTTTTTATATTTTAGTTTTGCAAACCCTTTTGTTACTTTTTTAGAAACCCTTGTGGACTTAAAAAAAAAATATTTTTTAATGAAATAACTTTTTTCGCATTAAAAACAATTGTTACACAAAGAAACCTGTTTTCGTAGCGGTTGGTTTACGCCCCACATTAAGCCCAACCAAGAAATGATCATAAAAGACAAATGTTTTCAAATTCACGCCCAGTCCAGTTGTGTGACACAATTGTGTGACAAATGTGTTGTAGGTTGCATTGTCACAATTTCATAATTCATTTAACCAACTAATAAACTCAGCGAAAAACACAAAAAAAAACAATTTGAATTACTATTAGAAGAAAAAAGGGTTGAAGGACATGGTGGATTGAATAAAAAACCAAAGGATTACAAAGCTATTAAAAAAAGGAAATTTTTTACGGTCTTGAAATGGTAGTGAAACGAAAAGTAGGAAAAAAAGAAGGAAAACTAATTGTCATTAGCAAGTGATTTGTGCAATATTTTGATGCATGTTAACATTAAGGCATTGTAAAATGAAACGAAGGCATAAAGATATTTTGAAAATATTGTTTTGTTAAATGTTTGATTAGAAGTTTATTACCACCGTAACCGTAATTCTTGGCAAAGAAACCCTTTTCTGCTTCCCTTTTTTTTAAAGCATCCTTTTGGTTAAATGAAATGAAATGTGTGGTATAGTTTTCAAATTTCATCATCCCTTTTATTCCTGTCTTTTTAAATATCCTTTAGTTGGTAATCACGTGTTCTTTTGTTAATGCGTTTGTATGTGTATTCTAAGCTACCGCTACCTTTCTATTCACACAGTCACTACCTTTTTGCTTTTCAGTTTAGAATTTTGTTTAATTAATTATGTAAACATATTTAGTTTTTTATTACTATTTTAAACCCTTGTCATTGCCAAAGTACACATGTGTGTACGTATATTTAAAAAGCCCACATTGAAAGCGCTTTTCAACTTTCACGGCTCTAAATGGGTTTTGAAAATTAATTTGCAACTCTTTTTTTTTCGTCAACCTATTTGTTTTTTTTTTTCAAAATAAATTGAGAGATTAAAATATGGTTGTAGTTCCATAATGCGGTATGGCCGTGTTGTATGGAAATTTATCTAAATGAGCATAACACACGTTTATTATTTGTTCTTTTCATTTAGTTGGGTTTCATTTAATAGATTTAAGCAAATATTTGTTGATATTGAAATATTGCTGGAATAAAGTTATAATCGTCAGCTTATATTTCAAATCGTTAAAGAAAAAAATTTGAAGCATGTGACAAATTATGAAAAAATTAACACTTTTACATGGTGGCAAAGAAATGGGACAAATGCTAAGTAATAACTAGTAAGAAAGAAAATGTAACTAAGGAATGGTTTGCTTGGAAATTGCTCTGACAATCTCCTCTCTGCTTGCAAAGTTCAAGTTGTTGCGCACAATATCGAACTTGGTAAAATCAAATAGTCTAATGGACAAAATTGGTATTCAGTTTGCTTCCGGAAACCATTTTTATTAGTTATAGTTGTTAATCTTTTAAATCTAAATCAAATAATGCGGCTGCCATATAAGCCAACAGAGAGCTTAATATAAGAACAGACGTTCAAATGCATCTGCTTTACCTAGGAGAATAGAAGCTGAAATTGTCTCTCGTAGCTTGCTGATGCCTGTTGAAAGTTGAAAACCTATCTGACGAGCTACCACTTAAAGGACGCACGAAGTAGAACCAATCAAAAGCTTTCCCTTATGAAGACCCGGCTGGGTATAGCCCAGATAATTGTCACAGCAACCTTAAGGCAGAAACTAGTTAGATTTAAACCCCAAAAACCCACCGTTGATAACCTAAACACGTAACGTGTTATTGTGTTACAACCCTTTAAAATGGCTCTAACCACTGTTAATAAGCTGTATAGACTTTGAGAAAGCACGTTTTCTAAGGAGCTTAAGTTCAAACACCTGTTGTCGGATAAAACATGGTAATTTTTTATGTGGAATGGCGAAAGCTGTTCTAGGTATCCGATTCTTTTTTAGTATAAATTTGAACGTCAAATTTGGGTTTAAAATTATTGTCTTTGATAAACGCTCTACGTATAAATGCAACCATTCAGTATCCATTTTTAATTGATAAAAGAAAAAGTTAAATGAGGTGATTCAGAAATTTTCTTGAGTCTCTGTACTATACATTTGTGTATAGGGTGCCCCAGTAGATTAGTGGCAAGTACACGATTCTGCCAGTCTGTGGGTTGTGGGTTCGATTCCCTGCAGAGAGCTTGGAAAGTCTACTTCATCCTACTTTTTTTCTTTTCTTAATCTTTTTTAAGTTTCTTCTTTTTCTCACTTACCAACCTTTCTATCTGCCTCTTTAGATAGGGCAAAGGGAACGAGTTAAGATGAACCAAGTGAACTGTATCCTTTCCTTAAAACGGCTGCCTGTCCTACCTAACCATACGTATGTATATATAGAAACAGGTTGCCTTTTAAAACTTTCTGTAGGATTTACAAGATGCAGAGAAGGAAAAACAATCCATCATCTTCAATGCTCCTTTCCTGCACTAGGAAATATTCGAGTGAGACGCTTTGAATGCAGAAGATTAGAGCATTTGTCAGATTAGTTGATATGGTTCTTGCAAACCTCTTGTTTTTTAACGGGAACATTGGGTGCCCCGGTAGGTCAGTGGTAAGTGCACGAGTCTACCAGTCAGGGGGTTGTGGGTTCGATTCCCACCAGATACCCTGCTAAGTCTGCTTCATTCTTCTGTTTTTTCTTTCTTATCTATCATTCTCTAAATTTCTTCTTTCCTTCTGTCTCAACCTATTATATCTGCCTCTCCAGGTAACACAAAGGGACCGAATTAAGCGGACCCAAGTCAGCTGTATCCTTTCCTTCAACGGCTGCCTGTTCTACCTAACCTAACGGGAACATTGGTTATTTGCTAGCGATGTTGAACCAGAATGCGACAATTATTGAAAAAAAACTTATGTTTGTTTTTATTTTAATAAATCCTTTATCATAAGTTTTATTTTGCTTTTGAAAAGAGGAATTCGCTTCATCCTCTTGCCAAGAACTCTTTTTATTTTAGTCCCAGCCTTAAACTCAGATTTGAACTCGATTCTCTAAAACAACCTTATTTTATTTTCCAAAATGGAATCATTGAAAAAAATAACTATTATTTTATGAAAGACTAATCATTAAGTGCAGGTTAATATTGGTAGGCAAGCTGGTTACTTCTTTTTAATGGATCATGTCAGATCAAAAAAGCACTTTCTAAGGTTAACTTTTGTAACCCAAATAGCGTCAATTTAATCATAAGGCTGAACGTGGTAGTCAACTTTAAGTCTAAGCAATTCGAAATGAGTGCTTCGGTAAATAATTAGTCTACAATTTTACCTGAAAGAAGTGCCTTAACCGCCCGCGAACATTGTCGCTGCCTTTAAAAGTGCACAATAAAACAAAATATCAAATTCAGCCTTGAAATTTAAACCTATAACCCCTTACAATCCAATTAACGCTTGGACTGAAAGTTTATGGTCATGGGCAAAGGTGCTTGTCAATTAGTAGGTCTCCAATTGACTACAAGAAAGGCCTCTCCAACAAAAAAATTTGGCAAAGAAAAGCCTTTTGAGCTACTAGTCATACCAACAAGTACAACTTAATTTTCATACAATGCTTTGAAGTGCGAGGTTTAAAAACAAAGGAATATTGTGAAACAACTGCACTGCATTTAACAACTTTTTTGATTTTTAGGCAGTTTATCACTGTCAACGGCAAGCGACACAAAACGATTGTATCTAACTGATTTTGGACCGAAAATATGACATAAACGAAAGAAATATTTGACTTATATAGGGTTGCTCCACCACACGAAATAATGCACATAAACTTAACAAAGTCCCTAAAGGCAACATTACACAAGCGATTATCAACCGCAGCGAAAGCACAACTCGGATCTGTTTTAACGAAAATAAGTCAAAGTTATGGATCTTACAATATAAAATTAAAATTTCATTAAAACCGTAAATACAGCTACATTTAGTGTTCATTAGTAAAATCCTAAATATGTAGTGATAAAGTAATTTGATAAAAAAAAAATTTCACACTTTTCAAAAGCCAAAAAACTAAACAATAATTATCATGCAATATGTTGCATGATTTATAACTTTTATTATAACGCTGAACTCGCGCATAACATTAAGAAAAAAAAAAACATTTTCACACCATTCCCCAGTACATTAAATGGTTAAACACTGTAAACAATTTATAATAAATTTTATTATATTTTTTGTTTTTTTTTTTTTTTATATGGAGAGATGTATATACTTATTGTCTTTTGTATTATTAACACACCAGGTTGCAGACAACTGCTACCGGCTTCATTCACATTTCAGTGTGATGCAGCAGTTTCATTTCACCTCACCCCTTTTTAAAGGCAGCATGTTTGACAAATGATTAACTTCAATAAATTTAATAAAAAAAGGGGTTAATAGAAACTGAAAAAAATATTGTTATTAAATTAAAGACCGATCAAGGGAACAAAATAGATACAGCGGTGACACAGTTTTAAATGGAAAAGTTTTTTTCTTTGTCTGCATTGTTAAGTTAAATGTGTAAATTTTTGCAAACTTTATTGGGTAAGAGTTAGGTGAGTTTTAGAATAAAAATATAAGTGGAATATAATAATACTTTAACTTCTTGCTTTAATAAAGAATTTTCGTTACTTTTTCCCTTACCCAATAATAAGGATGCTTTCATTTAAATCTTGTAATTTTTTTTGTTGATTATTAAAAAGCAAAAATATATAATGTTGCAGACCTCAACTAACTACTTCAGTAACATTGTTTGCTTGTCTATTTCTAAAAGGTTTTCTATTGTTAAATTGTCAAATAATCGAATTCTCAAAAAAATCAGGGTGTTGATTAAGTTATAAAGTTATACTGGTGGTTACATTTGTATATTCAAAAACTCTCTGCCATATTTTATTATTTCTAAAGTGGAAGCAATAAAATTTCATACACAAACTACCTTGCCAAGCATTAGGGATTTGCAAATTTTTAATTGAAATTTGTATATTTTTTAGTTTTACTAAAAAGTGTTCAAAAATTCTCGTTAAAAAAATTGTGTACAACAAAGCCTTAAAATGCTTTCAGCATTAGGTTTTATTAGAATATTGAATATTGAATCATTTTTTTTTTTGCAGAGACAAACAGTTAAGCACACTTTGGCTGAATAATTAAAAACACTGAAAATTCAAAACAACAACAGAAGGTATATTTGTATAACAGGAAACCGGAAACAAATTGCATACGTTGTCGCCTGTTCTGGGAGCATCACAACAAATAAAAAATGCGAAATGCATTAAATCAAAAGGTATTAGAACAAAAAGATTAAAACCTGGATTTGTTAACAAGGATCTTTTTGCTTTTTTTTTGTTGCTTTAAAACATTTAAATGATTTTTATTATTTATTGTTAGATTTTTAAATGCTCTTATTGCGCTGGTTATTATTTTATCTAACAATTTAAAATTAGATTTTGTTTATTTAATATTCTGGCTTTTTTAGTATTTGCTGTAGGTACTTATCATTTTTGTTTCATAAAAAAAAAATAATAACGATTAGTTGAAAACATAACCGAAATATTTTAAATTTTTTGCAAATGTTCTTTCAATTTAGATGTTTGAAAAGGTAAATGATTTGGGTTTAGCTACAGATAGATTGGAATATTATGAACTCAGCGCAATTTTTATTGACTGCATCTCATAACATCTTACATCTCCCCGCGTGATAGCCGCTGGTTGATAACTAACGTATGAGCCGCGAGACTTTACCTTAAATTAGGAGTTGGCTTGTAGCGAGCTTTACACAAAAACCCCACAACAAACAAGTAAGAGTGCTATATTCGGCTGTGCCGAATCTTATATACCCTTCACATTGGCCTTCGAACTCCCCAACTTTCTTTTTATCAATTTTTTTACTCATGAAATATTTCATACTTTTAAATAGGGGTCGTGTCATTTTTTAACGCTCCACGGATGACAGCGGGGAAGTTGAGGGGCCTTTATCCTAATTTTTTCAAATTTTTGTATGGCAACCCCCTTAGGGCGTGGAGATAGAGGGTAAGTTTATTCTAGGAATATGTTTGGGAGGGCAAACTGATGGGGGTCGGTCGTACACTTTATTGCTCTAAGAACGACTCTGAAGAAGTTGTGGGCATTTGCATATCATTTTTTTAAATTTTGTATGGCAACCCCCTTAGGGCGCGGAGATAGGGGGTAAGTATGTTCTAGGAATATGTATGGGAGAAGAAACTAATGGGGGTCGGTCGTACACTTTAATGCTCTAAGGCCAACTCTGAAGAAGTTGTGGGCATTTGCATATCATTTTTTTAAATTTTGTATGGCAACCCCCTTAGGGCGCGGAGATAGGGGGTAAGTATGTTCTAGGAATATGTATGGGAGAAGAAACTAATGGGGGTCGGTCATACACTTTATTTCTCCAAGGCCAACTCTAAAGAAGTTTGGGGCATTTTTATATAATTTTTGTAAATTTTGTATGGCAACCCCCTTAGGGCGTGGAGATAGGGGGTAAGTATACTCTAGGAATACGTTCGGAAGAACAAACTAATGGGGGTCTGTGATACATTTTTTTCCTTTACGGGCGACTCCGGGGAAGTTGTAGCGGTTTTTACCTTATTTTTTAAAATTTTGTATGGCAACCATGTTAGGGGCTGGAGATAGAGGGTAAGTATGTTCGACAAAAATATTTGGATGGATAAAATAATTCGGGTCGGTCTTACATTTTACCTTTGAAGGAGAACTCTGAAAGCCGTAGGAGCGATTTTAAAAATGTTTAAATTAAGCTTTGTATGGCAACGCTGTTATATGTATGAACACTAATAATAATAAAATTTTTGTTTTGGGTGTGGTTCAATAATATCAACATGACTGATTCGGTTTTTTTCTTTTTTGTTGTTTTTTTATTATTACATACATAAGTATGTTCTTTGTTGTTGTTGTAGACTGAAAAAAGGAGGTAGTCTTGGTTTTTTGCTTATATCTCGGTCATTTATCAGGCGATTTTGCTGAATTTCAATACCGATTTTCTCGCGACTATCTCTGACAGTTTGATATCACTTACGGGGGGCTTCAGAAAGTTGATTTCAACCATAACACGAACAGACGGATGACGCTAAATCGGCTTCCCTATCTATAAGGATCCAGAATATATATACTTTATGGGGTCCCAAATGAATAATAAAGAAATTACAAACGGAATGACAAACTTATATATTCCCTTATCACTTATGTGAAGGGTATAAAAATAAGAATGAACGAAAATGAATGAATTTCGAATAATGGTGACGACTCGACCGATCAAGTAAACTTCAATTCCAATGAAATGCGACGATTTGGCTCCGATTTATGGATATTAACCTGGAATGCAGCAATACTTCTTACGTTAATGGGAAAATGAAAAAAGCAAACGGAAAAAAGCAAAAGACTCTTATTGGAAATTCTGTATCACTTATGTTAGACATATGGACATTTTGAACTGCGAACGTAGACTTAATCCAAAACTTAATAACAGCATACATACAGCTTGGGGCGGCACGGCGAAACACCCAGCGTAGCATTACAAAGAAAAATTTGCCAACTGACAGCCAAAGCCTTCTCTCTAAAGTTACCTTATGGCAAAAGCCACTGAAATTATTTGGGAGGAACCAATGCTATAATAAGGAGAGTAAAGCTATAACAGAAGCAACGAACGTGGCATAAAAGATAGCACTCGCTTGGGGGAGTTAAAGCATCGATAAAACTTCCAAGACTCCGATGGAAGGATAAAATAAAAGAAGGTATACAAAACCTTGGCTTAAGAAACAGGATCTGCCGCATATTCTTATGAGTGTTTTTATATTTTGCCTACAGCCTTGACATTTTTTATTTAATTACTTTTCAAAGGCTGCATGCCACATGCAAAGTTATTGGCCTGCTTCACTCCTGTTAGACTTTATAGAAATTTTCGTTGATCGTACTACATGAACAGGGTGCAGCAGTCTTAGTGGTGTCTTTTGCCTTCACTAAGTTCTAAATTTCCTTTTGTGATTATTCACAGCAGTATACAAGAATATTTTAGCAGGAATCTACTTTGGTGGTCACTTCTTGTATCCGCTGCGTGTATGTCAGTTTTAAACCAAATCACGCAAGGGAGAAGTTTATATATCTGATGGTTTGCATCATCAATCGATGAGATTGTTATAAGAAGATGTTTTTATCTTGGAGAGGTTGTATATTTATAATATTGAAAAGAAATTCAAAATTAATTGAAAATGTTTTTTTGTTTAGGTCAGAGTCCTTATATTATTATTGAATAATTATTAAAAATAATATATTTCTTGCTCAGGCTTATTCCTATATGGTGCTTAAAGTCCTGAATGTTTTCAGTTTAGTATTTTATAGATTTATTAATATTTATTTCAAACTCAAATCACAAACCAATTAATACTTAAAACGCTTCTAATAGATTTGATTTCATACACAGCCAAACTCAATTTTGCACATGTTAATGGTGGTGGTATTGGTGTCAAGGGATTAATCGGCTTATAAGAGATTTGTTATAATTGTTAAAGGATTTTTTGACTATAATTCACATGATTTTTAGGATAATTTTGCTTTTTTTTCTCAAAATAGTTACTATTGATATTTTAATCTTCTTTGTGACTTTTCGACAAGGTAGGAGGGACATACATATGAAAGTTAATGGACGAAAAAGGGATTTTTGAACAGCGGTTAAGGATTTAATTTAATAAGTGATAAAGACTTGTGACAGTAATTACAACAAATCAATTATTTAATTTTTGAAATAAAGAGGCTTTTACAAAAAGGGAGGAAGTAGTAAAATATTGAAATTCTATATTCTTAATTGGCTTAAAAAATTGAATTTAACTTTTTGAGAAAATTTATTTTTTAAAGTTTTTGAGAAATAAAGTCTTTCTGATATGAAAGCGTATTTGTGTAAATAAATTTTTGTAAACTTCTTTGGTAAAATGTTCCTCTAATATTCGAAGAAAAAATCCAAACAACACATACCATGACTAATAGAAAACGTATCGCATTTTAAAAACACGCGACACCTTAACAAGTCGACACCCTAAACACAATCTGATAAAAATGTTTGATATTTGAAAACTGAATTTTTCGGTGAATCATAAAAACCACAGGAGCTAAATCAAACAACAAATGTATATATGAAAGAACGCGAACAGGTCACAAAAATACTTACAATAACAAATGCAAAAGTGTGTTGAAAATATTCGCGTGTTCCTTTAGTGCAAGTCTCACTCTCGCTCTCTCTCTTTCACTCTTTTACACAAACATAAGTCCTTAAGTCTCTTTTACTCGCCAGTACTACTTTCCAGCACTGTTTATTGATTTGTTAAACAAAACACAACAGGATTTTTGTAAGATCACTGGCTTTCTCTACAGGAGTTTTAAAATTTCTAGCTGCCGTTTTTCCAGCATCATCAAATGAGTTGTAATTTTAGTGTAGAAATTGGAGATGCGCATGACCGCCACAGCGGGTTGCTTAAAGCGTTTTTTCTTCTTTTACTATTTTGAATACCTTGCTGTGTTGCAGCGATTCAAACAAAGATTTGACAAAATATTGCTGGCAAATATGGCAAAATAAAGAAAAGTAGCATTTTACTAAATGTCATATATGTTGCCAACGCACGCGCAAATTTAACGCTTTAATGCAAGAACTACAACTTTTCCCCCTACAAGCGGCTCAATGGAAATTTGTTTCAATTAGGTTACGATTTAGCAAATATACCCAAGAGTAACGCTATTGGGTGCTAAAAGTAAATTGTAGATCGCTTATGTAGATTCTACAGCAAACATCATATGTGTTGTTGTTGATTTCTTTTTCATTTTTAACTTTGGACTGGCAGTTAAAACGAGGCCATATCTCGGCATGAGACTGAAAATGCAAAATATCATTAACAAAGTATTTATTTATTTTTTTCATATTTTTTTTTTTTGTTGCCTTCAAATTTATAGAAAAAGTGCAAAAGCGTGCAATTAAGCATTTTCAAAGAGAGGCAGTGTTTAAAATGTCCTGGCACACGTTAAGCACTCGTCATAACGAATACTTTACTTTGAGAGCAAAAGGTGTTTTATTAAGTTTTTAAATTACATATTGATATATTATTTATTTTGTCTGACAATTTTGAACATTATTTGGCATAAATTGTTTGAACAGTTCTTAGTTATCTTCTGAAGCTAACACTTCTGCAAACTGTGCTGATGTGGTGGTAGAAAAAAATAAAAAGCTTTTAAGGCCGCAATCACTTGTAAATACTGCAACATATTTAATGCCGTCGCGAAGTCTGACACAGCTCGAATTTTTTTGTCTGGCCTGAAATTTGTAACACTGACCGCTATAGTTGCAACCATCTTAACACATTTCTTTGTTGCACTTACATAGGGTTACGTTTTCATAATGATAATTAGAGGATATCAATCCCAAAAAGGAGGGGGGTTTTCAAACAAATACGTATGTATAAGTAAAACTAAGGCTACGGTCAGATATGTCAAATATTTGCCCAAAAAAACGTTACCACTATTTTAAGCAACAAATTGCTTAATGTTTTTTGTCCTTGAAAAGCTTTTTTCAAGCAACGGGATTCAATTAACGCAAAAAACTATTTAATTGAAATTTTTACAATGTCAAAGATATGTATTCCAAAAAAAATAAAGGAGTTTAAAAGTAATATCTATAGTGGTCACGCTTTTAGGGGCAATTTGTTTGCCTAATGTGACCAAAGCTTAAGACTATAAAGCTTTTGTTCCTGCTAGTAAACTAACCTTTTGTTCCTGCTGAGCTGATGCTCCCTATTTTTGCTAGATCTTTAGTATCAGCCCCGTTAAAGTACTGTTACCTCTCGTCTGTCCGTAAGATGTAGTAGGCAACCCTGTGTATTACATTTTTTAGCCTGTGCTCTACTCTGGAGAGGGAGAAGAATATTTTTAATGATTTTTGAAAAAAAAAACAAGTTAAAATATTACAGTCGGCCAAGCCCGACCATTATATACCCTACACCACACTCTTATGAGGACTTTATTAAAAAATAGACCAATATTTTTTTTACTCAGTGTAATAGTTGGTGGCATAAAGGTAAATATGTATGCATAGTTTTGAGAACGTAAAGTAATATTCGAGCTATTTTTAGCCCATAATGCTTATTCCACTAATACATTTGTATGGGCTCTATGTCAAAAAATGAACGGATTATTACCACAAACAATAAGCTTTGTGCTGGTGCCAAAAACCTTATTTGTTCCAAATTTCGTTTGCACTTTGATCACAAGAATACATGGACACATTTAGAAAGTGATTCTGAGTCAATCAGTTTACTTGAAGATGGGTAATAAGTCAATACTTTTGACCGTAACAAACATCTGCACAAACGCATAATACCTCTTCTACGAGTGTCGTGTGAGTATAAACAGGTCCATAACTGCAGCCGAGTATACTGCCAATTAAATAATTTAATTTTTTCAATAAATTTTTTCTTATATAGAAAATTATATATCCGCTTAAACTCTTCATATTTCAATTGATAATGCATATTTGCGTTCGTATAATTTTGCAAGGCTATTGCAATGATATTTTTTAAAGTAAAAATCTTGCAAACAGGAAAATAGAACCGAAGTTTTAGTTTTGCTTAATTTTAGCTAACTTAAGCATCAACAGCGTTATCAAAAATCAAAATAACTTCATGGCGTTTAAAAACTATGGAAACTGTGTAAAAATAGGACAACTTCGCACATTTGCGAAAAACAGAGAGGACTGCCCCGGATACTCTGGAAAGGAAGGCAGCGTCGGGAGGAAAGAAGACGGATGACAACCGTGTGCTTACAACACATATTTTATAGGGGTTTCATGCATATTATTCCCACTACAATTGCTCAAACTTTGTAATTTCAGTATAATGAGTACATTTTGGAAAAAAATATTAGTTGAATGGAAGAAAAGGGAGCGGTAGCCACTATACAAAGAACAACTATAAGACATTTTTTAATACACAATATTTTGGAAACCAGAAACTGCCATTAACTTTAAATTTCCTACACAAAGTAAGTGTACAATTATGCCTACATTTTTGAAAAAAAGTTAGTTGGAAAGTCCAGTGCAAATGTACAATTTTTATGAAACTTTTCATCTCAGTATCTATAGCAGCATGGAATTTGCCATTACAAAAGGTATTTGTGCAATAATGCTTATATGTTGGGGAAAAATCGCCAAGCGGCGAGAGTTATCGACATCAAGCCTTCTACAAGGAATTTTTTTGTTTATTTAAAAGAAAATTTTGTTGAAGACAAAACTTTTATTGGAGAGGAGGCCGGGAAGTAAGCTCTCTTATCCGAATGCTCAAATGTGGTAAAAGTTTCTGTTTCAGAAATTGGGTTTCTATAGGTATATATAAAGCTTCCGACTTCAAACCCGAGGCAATGATATTTTATTATGATATTTACGGTTTGAGAACAGCTTTGCTAGATCAAAAGGCTTGGAACACAAAAATAGCAATCTGAAGGGTATATAAGATTCGCTGCAGTCGAAAAAAAGCGCTTTAATTTTCCTAAAAAAATTTTATATAAGAAAAAAAAATTAACCCCAATTTAGGTTTACTAATAAATATTTTGCCTTGATCCCATGGCTTTATAAGCCTCTGTGTACATTTTGTGCATATGTTGGTACTTGATGTTTAACAATTTGTGATGTAGGGTATGAAATGGAAGGGCATGACCAACTTTATTTTTTTGCTTTATATAAGAATTATGATAAGTTATAGAAACTATTGCACGCAATGCCATAAATGCTTCTACAGCATTCAAAATTTTTTCAATAAAGCTGAGGCCGAATCGTTATGAGGATCAATTATTATTTTTATTTTAATTATTTTATTTTATTTTTTTTAACCAAATTCGCTTTTATTAAAAAATACAATTAAACTTTGTAATCAGGGTAAATTCATCATACAAAGACCAAAATCAAAACCACTAACATTACCGCCACCAAAATAAAAAACATATTCTTTTCAGCTAAGCCAAGCCAAAAGCCTTTAAAAACAAGCTTAACTACCAACAACAACGAAAACATTTTAAAACATTTTATTAAAAAACTGCTTTTGGCCACATGGTTATTGCGTTATATTTTCATTTAGTTACTTTCTAATCGAGCATTTGCTAAACTTCTCAGGATGACAAGGAAAGCTGGCCTGATTGTGTATGAAAAGAAAGAAATTTTTAATAAAGAAAAACGGGTTATTTTATTTTATAAAGTGTTAGAAGCGATACTAAAAAAATTATTATCGTTATATTATATTCAAAGCATTGGCAATTCGTTCGGTCGAGTAAAATTTCGATTCGGATTTGATGCCTTAGCTTGCCCCCAGGCTAAAAAATTCTCGGCATTTTTATGTAAAAATTTATTTGGGCACATCCTTTCTTCATACAATACAAACATCACTTCGTACACTTGTGAGCCACACAAGAGGACATTGAGTGCAATTAATGTTAAATGTTGATAGAAATACTGGAATTAGAAAATAATATTTACGACGCACCCCTTTGTAGCAAAAATGCTGATATTTGCATACCGCAGAATACGTCAAAAGGGGTTCTTTATCGATGTTAGTAAAAACCACCACTCGCTTTGTAATACACAACATCAAAGCTGTATTTGCTTTTAAGATTTTCGTACAAAGACACAAATCTAACAAAAGAAAAAAAATCAAAACCTGTCACTTGTATTAACCAAAAATGTCACTTGTAAAGAAAAAAAATTCAAATAATTTCTGTGATTGTGAAATACAAATCAAGACAAAATTTATTGAAAACACATATCATCAAGGTAGGAAAAGTTTGTGTATTTCTCTTATGTAAAACTTACTAACAACTTGTTTCATTCTTTTACCACCATTATATGGCGACAGGGGTCATGTTTTGTGTTCTTTTAAATTAGAAACTTATGTTTCTTGCCAGATTAAAATTATTTTTTTTTTACATTCAACAATCTTTTACCCAAAAGAATTGTAGACGCAGCTGAACTGTGTTCAGTCCTTTTTATTCAAGTGGCTGCATCCTTTATTCTCAACATAAAAATTTGAATCGCAACTAAAGTCGTAAATATTTGTTGTTTTTATGTGTAACTGATTTAACGCATCACTGGCTTAAATAAAACTTTCAAATGAACAGCTAAATACACGCTAATAGGGGTTCACATTTCATTTAAATCCACACACACTCACACACAAGCACTTAGTCAAACAACACAATTGTTAGATATCCTGGCCAAAGACCATACATACTACCACTACCTCTTCTTTTTACACAATTTATTGAATATTTTTATTTTTGTCCAAAGCATTTGTGTCAGTGTAGATTGATTGTGACATTAAGTAGGATTTATTTATTTCTTTTTATTTTCAATCTTTCGTTTACTTTTTTTCATTTTGAGTTTGTTATTTTTTGTCACTTTTACGCGTGTTTTAAGGTTTTGTTTTTGTTTGTAACCCTTAATTTTGATCCTTTATCCACTAACAGAAGTATATTTTACATGTGACATGCAAATTTTCTTAAGCCTCAAAGTGTTACAATTTTTAATTAGAACAAACCCATATGGGTTTTACAAGGATTTTAAACTTTTTTCTTCGTTGTTGTTGCTACTTTTTTTCATCCTAAAAATGTGCGAAAATCTTGCTTATTTTAAGGCTTAAAATCAATATCTTTTTAGTTGATTTAATATTAGAAATGGAAAAGTATTTAGAGTATTTTTTTTCAGATTTTGATTTGAAAAAAAAATGTTCAAACCCTAAAAAATTTATAAAGTTGCAAATATTTTAAGGTAAAAAACATTTCTTTTAAAAACATTCCAAAAGAGACTACTCATGTCCTTGCAGATTTTTTTTATAGAAAAAATTTGAATCTTTGCTTTTTAAAATACCATTCTTATGAATTTAGCTAGCAACGAACATGCGTATGCACATTCAAATATATACAATGCCCCCTACTGAATAGATCTTTGTTAAAAGTAGGGATAAATTGTTTATTAAGTGTGTCAACATATACGCATAGTAAGGCCACAAACCTATTTTTATTTTATTGGTATTTAACAAAATTTTGAACAGAACGGTTTATTTGTCATGGGGACCAAACTAATATATTATTCAGCTCCTACACAAATGTCATTCCAAAAAAAAAAATTAAATCGTTCGCCCATAATTGCCTATGGTTTATAAGTCAATTTTCAAGGAACATGTTTAATTTTATAATTTTGTGGTGTTTTTAAAAAACACATGCATCGGCCTTAGACTTTTGAGTAAATAGCCTTTTAATGATTTCACTCTAATTTTAAAATGGTTTTGCAGAGATCTAACGTAGTCGTTTGCTTCCTTTTTTTAAAAAGGCTGCAAAACCCGGTGAGTGTATGATTTGCGTCACAAATAAGTATAATAAACTGTAGTTTTACAGGCAATTTTTCGTATAAATATTTATAAAAAAATTTAACTGAAGGAAAATAAAATTAAAACGAAATTAGTTAAATAATTTTTATTTTAACTTACGAAAAAGAGTCTCGTTTGCCTTTCTGATTTTAATTATGTTTCTTTCAATTAATACTAATTATATATGTTTTTTTTCTATTATTTTATTCTTATTAAATTAACTAAAGTAAAGTAAAAATAATGTTTCTATTGATTAAAATAAACATCTTGTTAAAGGGGTTCAAAATAACAATCCAAGTGTTTTAAGTTATATTTCAAGTTGATTATACTTTAATAATTTTTGAGCGTCATAACTTTTGATTACGTCTTACGATCTTACGAATTTTTGTTAGTTTGGGCTTTTCGAAATCGGATCCATAGTCATTTCTAATCCTATTTGTTGGACTACACACAAAAAATTCTATAGGATATATTTCCTAAAAACATTGTATAAATTCAACTAAAAAAAGGGTGGAATGGCAGTAACTATGTTCCTAACGTAATATGCCTTAAGTTTAAATTGGTTCCTATGTTCGAAAAATCAACTAAAAAATTAGTCAAAGTTATTTACAAACTTAATTTAACTAACAACGCTATCAAAGTTCATTACACTTATAATTTAAGATAAAACTTACCTTTTTGTAAATTAGCTAATCTCCAAACCAAATTAAAAGTTTTTTATTTTGATTCACTATATTTTATTGAAAATTCAAGAAAAGTATAAACTTGCACATATTATACATTTACTTTTATTTATGAAGGTATGTTCAACAGGTTAACTTGTTTCGAAAGTTGAATTAAACGCGAAATAGCATTTTAAAACTTGAAAAGAAACTTCCATGGCTAAATGCCACTTTTTTGCTTAGTTTTTGGGAACTGTCGAAACAAAATTAACCTATGGAACATACCTGAGAAGAAAGCCATTACCGGTTTCCAAATAAGCAGAGGAACAAGGTATGAATTTTGAGGAGCCAAACTTGCCCCAATAATATGACTGCATTACTTCTTAAACTGGCTACAGGAAACAGTTCTGTTGGTAAGAAAATTGTTTTTTTTTTAAATCCTCAAGGAGAAACAAATGTGTTGAATTACTTACCTTTTAAATGATCATTAGTCATTGCTTCTGCATTTCCCAAAAAACAGATAATTAAACAGTTTTTATTATATTATTTTATTTAATATTTTTATGTACCTTTATTTTGTAAAATATTTTTTTTACCATTGACAACTAAATAAACAAACAAACAGTAAATAATAATTTCGAAGACGATACCTTATTCGCTTAGTAACACTAGCTGGGATTTTTTGTAATATGCGATTTGAAATCATCTATTTGACTTAGTTATTAAAACTTAGTATTTTCTCTTCATACACAGAAAAAACTGAGTTGTAGAATCAGTAACAAATTTCAGAGAATCAGTAAATATTTTGTCTGGCTGAGGACCTACAACGAAAATTGTAAATTTAGACAAACAATTTTGCAAGAATTTTAGCTTCTGTTAAAAAATTTTGCTGAGCTGGTTAAATATTTTATTTGTCTAGGCGAAAATTTTGTTTGATTTAAAAATCAAATAAAAATATTATTAGAGACTATTAAATAAATTGACTAAAAAAATAAATTATTTTGAACAAGAATTTGTTTGAAAAATTTTTTTTGTAGTTTTTTGTGTGTACAAAAAGAAATGAACTAACGAAGCTTAGTCAATATAACCTTTATTATGTTTTTCTGTGTATTTGTTTTTTTTTACAAAATCTATTTTCAAACCAATCGGTGCCTTCCTTAAGTATTATTATTTTTTCAACCCTATACATTTTTTCACATACACACAAAAAACTACAAAAAAATTTTTTCAAACAAATTCTTGTTCAAAATAATTTATTTCTTTAGTCAATTTATTTAATAGTCTCTAATAATATTTTTATTTGGTTTTTAAATCAAACAAAATTTTCCCGTAGACAAATAAAATATTTAACCAGCTCAGCAAAATTTTTTAACAGAAGCTAAAATTCTTGCAAAATTGTTTGTCTAAATTTACAACTTTCGTTGTAGGTCCTCAACCAGACAAAATATTTACTGATTCTCTGAAATTTGTTACTGATTCTACAACTCGGTTTTTTCTGTGTACTCAAGGTTTATTCAGCCAGTTTATCTGAATCGCACTTAGTTTTAGTTTGGTCGGCCTACAATTTACAAAAGTAATGCCGTTTAATAGATAAAGTGATACTTGTGGCCATTCATCGGCAAATATTCGTTTTCTTAGACGATCTTTTTGGGTTATCTTCAGATTTCAAGACACTCTTGGGGTTACTGAAGTGCGTACACACAAAAAACTACAAAAAAAATTTTTCAAACAAATTCTTGTTCAAAATAATTTATTTTTTTAGTCAATTTATTTAATAGTCTCTAATAATATTTTTATTTGGTTTTTAAATCAAACAAAATTTTCCCGTAGACAAATAAAATATTTAACCAGCTCAGCAAAATTTTTTAACAGAAACTAAAATTCTTGCAAAATTGTTTGTCTAAATTTACAATTTTCGTTGTAGGTCCTCAGCCAGACAAAATATTTACTGATTCTCTGAAATTTGTTACTGATTCTACAACTCGGTTTTTTCTGTGTATCTGCTGGTCTGACAATCATAAATATGGCAAAATTAGAATTTCAAATTAAAGAGTTTAGATATCCTCAACATATCATAAAAGAAAAAGAGATGAAGCTAGTTTTGAGCAAAAATTAAACGAACTCTTATCCTAAGGTAGCCAAGGAAATGTGGATTACCACGGAAGCAACAGGCTGGTAAAGAAATACTATGCTGCCATTGAAGCCTTAATCTTTGTTACTATGAAAAGTTAAATGAAAGGTTTCCAGTTTTTGAATGAAGCAAAAGAGGCGTTTGATCAAATTAAGGATCATTTTCTCATAAATTGATATTGGCGCAGAGGAATTATCCATTTACCGAGCGTGAACGTGTGGCAGTTATTGGTGTTTAAGAAGATTAGGCCCTACAAAGCAATTTAACTTTTTCATTGAAAACCGGACACAGTAGCCTTAACTTGCTTATGTCCTATCAGGACCACCGATCACAGTAGACTTAAGTTATTCATGTCCCAGCAAGACCACAGTAATCGTTTAGGTCGGTGGAACCTTCATTTTCAATCATATGATTTCACCAAAAAGCATAGGCAGGAGTAAACCTCAGCAGGCGAAGAAGGAATGGTCAACCTTTACTCAAATGCTTTTGAATTCGCTACCTTCAACTTTTATTTAATATTAAAAGGATTTAAAGTACACAGTTTAACCATTTATTTATAAAAGATTTCGATTGTTTGATGGTAAGTATAGCTTCAAATGAGGGCTCTTTGTTAAAGCTAGGGGTTCCAATGACTTACCATAACTTATCTTACGCTTTCTGGGGAGGCGTTGATAAAACTCTTCGTCGAATCGAAGGGTACTACGAGAAGGCAAAAAATGAACATAAAAGTTCGAAATTGTAAAATTTGTTAGAGATAACAGCTTCTAACGTGATACTATGCCCGCCAATAGGATCCAAAGCTCTTACTTAAGGTCCATTTCAAAAAACTTGGTAGAACTTCTTGGTCCGTATGCCCGGTCAAAAAATGGAATTTAATTTATTAAAATAGTTTAAGGCTCCATAGCAAAATCTGTTTTGATAAAATTTTTACTCAGAACTCATACGAAAATTTCGTAATAAAGTTTTTAGTAAGTAAAAATTTCCATTAATTTTGTACGCCAGATACACTTGTCTCTGAAAATTGAAAACAATTAGCAAAAAGTTTCCTGATTTTGTAAAAAAATTTTCGTATTAAACATTACCGTAATCCAAAACATGCGTAACAGGCTGCAGTCCAGGCTGGCTGGTTCTTAAGTTTTATGTCTCAGTTATATAGCGATAGCGGCTGGCTCTAGGTTTTTTAAAGATGCCAATTGCCTGCCTGGATGTTCCAAGGATCATAGGCATTCAGAATTGTTAGGACTCTGAAGCTAAACTAAAGTCCTCTAATATTTTCCACTTGTAACTGATGCTAATGTGCTGTTAACAGAACACGAAAGACGTAACTTCTTGGACTTTTTGTGTTTATTTTGTAATTGTTACAAAAACAAAACACATACAAAATTTCCAAGACGTTTCGCCTTTCGTGCTCTATAAACAGCACTTAAATCTTTTATAGTATTTTTTAAATTAAAATTTAAACATCTTTCTCCGTGTCTCTCTTACTCTTAACATCCATCTCTTTTTCGAAATCACTTCAGTCAGACACCATTATTGCAACCAAAAGATTGTGTGACAACCGTGTTGCGATAATTTTTCAATTAAATACTACCCACTACACAGTTTCAAAGTGATTTAGTTGCCAAGAAACAAGGCAATAAATAAAAAACGCTCAAACGAAAAAAACAACTCGTAACGAAATCTTAATTTCGTCGTGCCTTTTAATAAAAAGAATCCGTAAAAATAAATATAAAGTTTGTTACGCCGTTTTTTTTTCGTTCGATTTTATTACAAATTTCATTTTTGGCAAATTAATGATTGTAACACTAATTTGAAGCTACTGGCTGGATGAGACGCAATTGAACCCAACAAAAAAAAAATAAGTAAAGTTTTGTCACACACTTGTGCGTCATTAACACAAAGGTCACAGCTGGTGGTTTTTGGTTTAAATTTTGTTGATGATTCTTTGCAATAATATCTTGCAAATACTCGTATAACGCCACAGTGTTGGGTGATTTTTTGGGTGTTTGCAGGTGGGGGGTAGTTGGGTTACAAACAAAAGCATTACAAATACAGATACATTTAATTCTGCATATTTAAATGAAACATTATTTGTATATATGATGTCCTTTGTATGTGTAAGAATATGAATATTTATGATAATGTCTGAGTGTGTGTATGACTGTGTTTTACGGTACATTTTTATTTTGTCGTCGTGGTTTTTAACTTAAGCTGCCATTATTTTTTCCTGCTATTTTTTGGGGAACACCAAGTGTTTTCTGTTTTTTTTTTTTTGCTCAAAACTGACTGCGGTTGCTCCTCAACCCTGTTCCTTTTACTCTTTGAATACACAGCAGCCATCATTTTAGCATCTCATCCCAAGCTTTTTGTATGGTAATTTCATTTGCTACTTTTTTTGCAACATAATGTGGCCATAATAATATTGGCTGTGTGTAACAACAAGAAGTGAGAAAATGGTTACATTGTTTCCTAGTTACGCAATAATTTGAAAAACAAGGCGCAACAAATTTGAATTTAATTTGCTTTTTTTTAAGGTTTTTATATCCTTTTAAGGGATTAAAGGCGCAGAGAAAAGAGGGGCAAATGAAGAAGGAAAGTGTAAATGTAACGTCATTGCCATATAACTGATATCTTGTTTTTTCAACGTAGTAAAATAGTGAGACTTCCCTGAGTCTCCAACCCAAAGCTGGCTTGGAAGATACATAAGGGCAGGCACAAAATATCTGGAGAGAAAAATTTCTTAAGTCTTAGAATTCAGGAGAACAAAACTATACTTCAAAAGGTGGCGATTTTTTAAAATTATTTCTTAGCGATTTCTGTCAAGTAAGGCCCCGTTCTGGCATGATAATACCACTCATTGAAAGAATTTTCCCCCAGAACCTGTACAAGGCTGACAGGTGTCCTGACAGGTCTCACTTTACCTGCACCTTAATCCCCTGAAATTTTTCACTTTTAATATCAGCAGTGTCACAGATAAGGTGGAAAAGAGTATCTTTCTTCTTTTTATTTTCCAAACTACGATTGCGGTCGTTGGAAGGGAGCTCCAGACAATTTTTCTGTTTTTCTACAACCCAGTGATCTATTAGGACTGACAACGATTTTGATACATCCTTTCGATTGTTGCTTAACAGTTAAGTGATACGCTTCTGTCAAAATATACCCGCATTATTCTAGAATCGTTTTATGTGCCCAGAATATGCCTCTCATCCTCTATTTTCCCGTATTCTTACAACTACTACAGTGATTATAGGAAGGGATTATGATTGAGGTACATTAGTTGGATGAACACTTGCCATCAGAAAAAAGATACATCGCCCTAGAGATCCTGCATGTGATCAGATTACTTAAGTTCCAGAAAGTGTCTGTCTGGTATATAAAGCTCATGATAATCTCCATTATATTTACCACTGATTCCGCGCTAGAGCTGTATGAAGCAGATAGCGGCATTTTTAGCCCTTTCATTTCTAAGGACTCATTATACGCAGAGTCTTAATTAAACTAAAATAATATAAGAAAGCCGATCTAGACAAAAAAAAAACTCTATTTAAAGATAGTATAGGACGAACTGAGGAAGAGAAGTGCTGCCTAGCTGTCGGCAAAAGTCCCAATATTCCTGCTTTCAGTTTGTGCTTAACGTTTGTTAGTTCCTGATTTTACACAAAATTAGAGCATGCTGTGTTGTCTGTATTGATAGATGTCTTAAACTTTTGGGAGACAGATACTCCTTATGTTCTTAACATTAAAATCCAGTGTGATGTCCGTTAGGCGGAACACATTGTTCTTGCATCAAAAGAAGCATCCTAGTGTTTTGGTTTTTTGAAGCAGTGTAGGAACTATTTTACACCATCTGATCTTCTCACCCTTTCTACCAACCATAATCCAGCCGAAAATGGAATATAACTCTCCTGTATGGGCAGGTGCTTCGAGGTCTATTTTGAATCCACTTGACCAAGTACAAGACCGGGCGAAGGTACTAATGGGTGACGTCGGGATATCCAACCGCCTCGATTCACTTGAACATCATCGCAATGTGGGTTGTGTTTTACTATTCCATTGATACTATAGTGGGATATGCTCTTAACCAATCAGGGAACTTGTTCCTGAAACCCGGGATTTTTTGCGTGATACTTGTCTCTTAAGAAAGCACATTTGCCAATTCACCTTCTGCGTTCTTTAGAGGTTAAATTTTATAGTCGAACCCCGGTAGATCAGTGGTAAGTGCATGAGTCTACCAGTCTGGGGGTTGCGGGTTCGATTCTCACTAGAGACCCTGGTAAGGCTGCTTCAATTTTCTGTTATTTCTTTTTTTCTTTCTTTCTTTCTTTTTTTCTTTCTTTCTTTCTTTCTTTCTTTCTTTCTTTCTTTCTTATCCTTCTCTAAATTTCTTTTTTCCTAACATCTCAACCTAATCTATCTGCCTCTCCAGGTGACACAAAGGGACCGAATTAAGCAGACCTAAGTGAGCTGTATCCTTTCCTTCAAAGGCTGCTTGTTCTGCCTAACCTTACCTACCTAACACCACCCACACTTGTGAATCTATTGCTAGTTTATATGCCCAGCTCTGGAGTTTCATTTTCCTTTACGGATCTCTTCACTGCATTTTAAAGTGACCACTTGATTTTGGCGTTGTGGTCAGTTGTCAGTTCTATAGTATGGAAAGACCCCACGCTTAATTTATTACATAGTTCTACAAGCATTTTACAGTTCTTGGCAATAAGTATTTACATGTCATTATAATTTATGCTGCTAAGCACTTTTGCCATATAGTTGTACAATTTTAATTCTTAATATCGTTTAGGCGTTACTAAGCATGTAGCCCAGTGTTCCAGCTTGAGTCTTAAAAAGGAGCCATTAATATTTTGTACTTATGTGGTTGCCGTTTATTAAGCTAAATTCTGGCTCCTTTTAAAGAAAAAAAACCAAAACTATTAATCGCTTTAGATGTACCCATTGTCTTTTAAAAAATTCATAGTGAAACGAGCTCCTTGTCACAAAAATTATGTGCCAACAGATGCAACCCTTCCCACTGTATTAAAATCTAAAAAATTTTTTTGAAATTTCAAATATTTTTCATTATTAAATAGGAATATGAAACCAAAACACGTGTAAGGTTTTAAACGTATTTATTTTAAGACACATATTTTGCTTTCATTGCCAAAAGAAATCTCCTCATTATACACCCACATGTTAAATAAACTCGTTTGAAAGTGGAATTCTTTTCAAACAATTGTTGAAGAACACAAATCCATCACTTTGATTTGAAAATAACGCACCCTGTCTACTTACATACGTGCCCACTTATTGTTTGATGTGGATTTTAATTGAACTTAAGTTTATGGTTTGCAATACACGACAACAACAATAAAAGTTTGTAAAAAACTACAAACGAAGTTAATAATGAAATACCACAGTTGTATTTTGGTTAATTTTTTTTAGAGAAAATTCATGCAAACGCAAGCAAGAACAAAAGGTTATGACATATAAAGGCAAATAAAAGTACGTTGTAATGCAAAAATTAAAAAATAAAAAATATTTTCTTAATAAAAAGAAAGCCCCTGTACTAAGCCACCACCCTTAATCACAAATATTTAAAAAATTTCATATTTACTTATTTCAAAAATATCTTTCAAAAAACCAAGTTATAATAGTTTAAGTTTCATAAAAATTATTGTCTGAGTATTTCAAGGATATGTTGTACTCGTAGTGTATGCAATAGAAATCTCATACATATGTCCTTTAATTATGCATAAACAAATAACACGTTAAAATGAAAAGGGGTTTTCTAAAAAAAATTTTTAATTTAACTTCTCATTTAGCTGTCAAATTCTCACCACTTTGTTATATTGCCAAAGATTTTTTTAATCCAAAATGACATTTTTCTATACATTCTCTATTCAATGTTATACATGTATACAATTTCAAAACTTTTGTTTGTTGAACTGTTAAGTAATTTTAATTTGATTAATGATCCTTTTAACAATTAGAATATAAACAAAGTTTCTAAAAGGTGGTAACACCTGTCTGAATTAAGGATTTATGCTTTTTTTTTAACTTTTAAGCTCAAAAATTAAAGAAGCAAAAAAAAATTCGAATACAAATAGATTTCTTAAGTTTTTGGTTTAGTTGTTTTTGAAAACTTAAAAATTCAAAATAAAATTTTTTTTAAAATCTCACTTGCTTTTCAGTTATTTAATTGTGAAGAGAGTTCTTGTGGCATGTAAGATGGCAAACGAATTAGCAAATTATGCGGTTTTTTTTTAGACTTTGAAATGGGCAATAGACGCTCAAGCGTCTAAGGGTTAGGGTCTTGGAAGATTAGATAAATACCATGTCGAACCAAATATGCAACCCGTATACGACAAGGCTTCTCCTAGTTTTATAAAACTTTATTTGATCATCATCAAAGGATGATTATACAGTCATGATTGCCTATAATGCACCAGGGGATAAAAATACTGTAAGAAATATTCGAAGTATATTACAATCCGATGCTCATTTACTTGGGAAAACCCATTGTGGATTTCATATTTTTTATGACTCGAAGGATTATTAGGATAAGACTTTTGGTATTTAACTAGAAAGTAAAAAGCACCCTCAAGCTCATCACATCCAGTAAATACCATTTAGTAGGTTATCGCTCAATATTTTTTTTAAAAAACTAATGAATTTTTTTGAAAGATCTTTTTTTATTGGAAAGATTTAACTAAGAAAAACAGTATAAAACCAATTTACGTAATTTTTCATTTGTCAATTTTATCTTAATGACTATAAGCCATAAACATTTCCGAACGGTTATAATTATATAATATTTAAAGGATACTAACTCAAAAAGTAGCTCAATGGGCTCAAATCTAAGCTCTATGATCACCAATTAAAATTAGGATTTTTGTTGATCATTTGTTGATTGATTTTAGGGGGATTAAGCTAATCAGCGCAGTATCAGTGTTTTATAGAGAGTAATTGTGTGTCAGAAAGTTGATTTTAAACTGCCTACCTAGTTCAAAGAAGTACAGGTGGGCCAAAGGAAGTCATCCGATGTTGTTTGGCTGCAATATTTTTTTTTGTAAATGAAAAACTAAGATTCTGTTGTTTTAGAAACTTTTATTAAAACCTTTAGAATTTTAGGAGTCAAGTCGGAAAGGTTATATCGGCAAAATTAAAGCCGTCACAATTGATTGCTTTACGGGCTCATTTTATGGCATTTTTCATCACTTCGGCAAGAATTTCGGGCGACAGACTCTTGCACTCGTGTCGAATGTTGTCCTCAAGGGCTACCAGAGTCTTAGGCTTGGTCACGCAAAATACAGGACTTCAAAAAACCCCACAAAAAATTCTGGAGCGATGAAATCGGGCGATTTTACGGCCCATTTTATTCGCCATAATGATGAGGTGACCTTCAGAATATCGGTTGTGGCTCACGCATTGTATTCCGTTGCTCCGTTTTGTTAGAAGTACATGTCTTTCAGTCGTAATTCGTTCAATTGCGGGAAAAAAAGTTTGTTTAACATGGCCCTATAGCGCGCACCATCCACTGTTGTCGTTTGACCAGCAGCGTCTTCAAAAGAAAGGTGGTATGACTACTCCATCGTTAACAGCGCACTATTCAGTCACTTTGAGCGAGTGTAATGGCTCCTCGTGCATCACTTGTGGATTTTCATTGCCCCATGAGCCATGGTTTTGCTTTTTTACGTACCCGCTGAGGTGGGTATGAACCTTATCGCTCATTAAGATTTTGGTCCAAAAATCGTCCACTTCGGCTTTAAAATTGAGGATGATACGTGGACTGGACCTTCTAGGGGAAATGCGTAGGTATTTGACCAAAATTCGCCCTAAGGACTACCGGCTGATCCCTAATTACATCTGGTCGATGTTGCTGGCGACAGCTCGACATCCTCGTCAACAGCGGTGACATTCTCTGCAGAACAGGCGCTGCGGGGCCCACAGCTTTTGACAACGTCTTGTCTGATCCCATACTCTTCAAATCTGGTGGCCAAACGGCGCAGTGTTTGCGCAGTCGGTGCCAGACGACCGAAGAATTGACGACGGAATTCGCGCTGCGCCAACACCACAAACGAATTGTTACGCAAAAAAATACACGCGTTCTTAGGACTGTATTGCTCCATGACTGTTTACTTGTATTCTAAGTCTGTCTAGTTAGCAAATGTCAAAACAGTTTTGACATTGGCCGCCATTTTCAAGAACTTTTAAGTTTCAAATAGCAAGTTTTGTTTAAAATAAAACAAGCCGGGGTGTTTTGTTTAAAATTAAATGCAAAAAGAAAGCTTTGGTATAAGTAGTTTTGATATGTTACTTGGGCCTGAAGGGAAGAAGATTTTCTTTTATTGAAAGCATAGTGAAACAAAAAAAAACAAGTAAGAGCGCTATATTCGACTGTGCCCTTTACATTGGTCTTAAAATATATCCAGCCGAGTAATTTTGTACTGCAAATAATATAATAAAAAATCTTGTGCAAGTTTTAAATTCCATAGAAAAATATACAAAATTTTAACGTTCGTATGAATAATAGAAATATATGAAGAAGGTTTGAGGTCAAGAGTTTTAAAAGTTTTCGGCATTATTCAAAATTGTGATTTTGTATAGGAGCTACCCCTTCTTCAACCCCCCCCCCACCCAAAAATTTTTTTCTTTAAAGCGTAGCCCTTGATGTCCGATTAGTTTTTGTAGAACATTTCATTTCGATATCTGGTATAGTTTCCGAGCGTATCGAAATTTAATACAAATCGTTAATTTGTATGGGAGCTACCCCTTTTTTTTGGCCCCACTCAAAAAATTTTTTCGTTGTAGTGTAGGTCTTTGCGTGCAATTACTTTTTGTAGAACATTTTAAGTCGATAGCTGTTATGGGTTACGAGATATAGCGCATAAAATACTTCACCAAATTTGTGCAATTGTAGGAAAAATACCCCTTCCCCTGGTCCTATCTGAAAAGCCTTTTTCCATTATTTAGGTCCCTTCTTTAGGAGTATCCGCGCCAAGTTTTGTGGCAAGATTGACTATACTTACTGAGATATATAGGGATATATGAACGGATTTTGTCCTAAAAAAAATGGGTTACTTTGGGTTTTCGCTTATATCTCGGTCAATAGTGAACCGATTTTGCTGATTTTAAATAGCGATTGTTAGCGGGATATTTGTGATCGTTTGACACCATTAACTGGTCTGTATCTTTTTATTTGACTCCGGAAACTTGATTTCAACAAACGGACAGACAGTTCGTATGTCAAAAGACGGACAGACGGACATGGCTATATCAACTTCCCTATCTATAAGGATCCAGAATTTATATACTTTATGGGGTCGCAAATGAATAATAAAGAAATTACAAACGGAATGACAAACTGATATATACCCTTATCACTATGTGAAGGGTATAATAAATTGTTATGAAAGACCACATTGTGTTTTGCATGGGGTTTTTAAACCAAATTTTGCTATGAGAAAGGAAGAAACATTGTGCATCAAAAAAAATTTAAATCACGTTTTGTTTTGCGACCCCTCGTATGTCGTGACAGCTCCGAAATTTTGAAAATAACGCTATATATCAAAAACTAAAACCTGTTTGGAAAAATGTAATGCAGATTTAAATTTAGCAACCCAAATGTCAATACAAACTATTATTATTTGCTCCAATTTAAAACCGTACATACTTGGGTAATAAAAAAACACAAGCAGCCATCAACTACCAAAGGTTTCATAAAAAAATTGCTTGTCAATTCCTTAAAACAATTTGGTATTTTATTCCTTAAAAAATTTCATTAATACAAGAAAGGAATTATTCTTAATACTCTTGCACTTCAAATTCATTGTAAAATTTGTTTCCAAATTTTGTATCCTTTTCAATTTCCGGCTTTAAAAAGAAATCCATAATAAACAATTTATTTTTTGCATAATTTTCACACCAAGTAAGAAGTAAAAGAAGTAAAAATTTTATACTTTTTTATCCTTTTTCTACAACATTATTTTAAAGATGCCAATAATAACAAATACAAAGGGAAAATGTACTTAACAAGATTTCCTGTGTAGATTTTTTTGTGGTGTCAATGTCATAACGCAACAAGAAAAAGGGAAAAAATCACATCAAAGAATATTTGTATATTTTTGTGTTAAACCAGAAAATGACATTTCTTTGGGTTTTCTACTTAAAAAAAACACAAAAAAAAAATAATTTTTTATAAATAAAATTGTTAAAATTGCATGAGAAGCTTAACGCCAACACACACACAAACAACTGCGAATACAAGTACAGAAGCAGACAAAAGGTTAATCTAATGCCAAACGGAAGGAAAAAAAAAGAAACAAGATCAAAAGCGAAAAAATTCGTTGTACTTTTCTTTTTTGCCTTTAATTTAATTATTTTAAGCAAAAAATAAATGATAAAAACTGAATATTACTTTCAGTAAAGTACAAATGAAAATAAAAAAGGAGGTTTTGTATCTTTCCTTTAAAAATAAAAAAAAACATTTTAATTTTCTGCTTTTTATTTCTTTTCGGAAAGAGTGAGTGAGAGTTATTTAAATAAAAGAAATTGTTTTACACTTAAGCTACTTTCCCACGGGATGAGTGTTATTATTTTACTCATGATCTTTTAAAACTTCTACCGCGAAAGTAATATTTGACGTGTCAAAGCGTTAAAACATATGTAAAATCAATATAAAAAATTTTTAATTCTGTTTTTATCCGACAAAGCATCTGACATCAGCTGTTAAGAGAGAAAAAGAAATAGCAAAAGTAAAAGTAAATTTTTTATTTTGATTTGAATCAGGGGCCCAACTTGTCGTAAAATTGTCGGTGGCGGCAGCTGCACAAAAATTTACCAGCCGCTCCAATTGGCGGCGGATTCGATTTAAAAATTTAGTCGGCGGCGGCTTTTAGCCGCCTGTAAGCTCACGAAATGGAGATCTGGTTTGAACGTATATATTAGACATAGTTGCATAGGTACGTGTGCAAGTAAAAGTTGCAAACCTGCTGCTAAAGTACAATTTTTACAGACATACATAATTACCCAGTGAAATATTTTTAAATTTTAATAATGGGCTCTCATTATTCCATAGGTTATAAGGTAATGGGGTCTTTACATAAGCAGTAGGTCATGCTAAAGTGCTAGTTTTTTTTAATTTTTTGTGAATAAAAATTAGGGAGAAGTCGGATTTTTCTTTTCTAAAAAAAATTGATGAATTTACTTCTAGGAGAAAACAGAAACAATCGAAGTATAAATAAATTTGTTCATATTTAATTTTTATTCGTTTCGCAAGAGCTTAGAATGATCACGTAGTGAATAATCAGCTTTCCCTATTTCAATTTTGATGAAAATGTCACACCCGTCACATTTTAGAAAAGAGGTTTCTTAAAACAAAAGAGTTTTCTGTTGAAATAATGAAGCAAATACGAACGTTTAAAAGCAATTTAAACTACCGTTATAGAAGAATTAAATACGTTTTCAAGACTATTTTACACAACTCGATCATAAAGTTAAAATGGTTTTCAACTGCAATTTGTAGGGTCACACCCGTCCCAGTCTTCAAATAATCATTGCGACTTAAAGTTATGCTCCTGCAGTGTCTATTTGCTATTTATCGCTTAAAAGCATACCATCCTTGGAATTTAGCGCCTTTTTTCATTAAAAATATTAATTTGTTTGATGTTTGAGCTATAGGAAAAAATGCGAGTAAACTGGTCACACCCGTCACAATGCAATCGCTGATATGAAAAAAATATTATTATAAAATAGAATTTGTTCCACATTTTTTTAAATTTAATTTTTATTTATTTTTTCATTTAATTCCTGGTAATTAGTTATTTGATTAATTTTTGTAAGCACATTTGACCTGAATTTTTGAACAATTTAAACAAAAATAACTGGTTTTCGGTCAAAAAGTAACTAGTGTTTCTGTGTGTCCACTATTACTCGCTTACTTACTTGAGAAGCAAAAGTTTTGCTGGGTACTGGTAGTTGCAAAAGTAATGACTTATATATATAAAAACATTCCGTGTAAAAGCAGCTTTATACAAGTTCAGCAAAACGTCTATTGATAAAAAAAAAATTGAAGGAGAAAGTTTTTGAATTTTTAAATAAATATATTATTTAAAAAATTATCTAAATAAACAAAGCACAATTTTTTCTTTTTAGAGTCCGTGAAATATTTACAGTTAAAACTGCTTAAAAACTCCCTAAAAATAAATTTTCCTTTTTTTTTATAAATAAAACTTATGTGACAACTATTGCATAAAATAAGCTGTCAGATTAGCTGTTCATAAATCTTTGGCTACAACCGCATATAATGGCATTTAAAAGTCATACAAACAAACAGACTCCTAAAAGACGCTTCACATGGCAAAATTTTCTATTGTTTGTTGGGAAATTGCAAATTGGCAATGAAATATTTGTGGTTGTTGTTGTTTTTTTTTCATTTATGCAAACAAAAGGTGTGAAACAAATACATATGTACATACGCAGTGATATTTTATCCAATATTTGTCTTGATGTCCTTTTTTGTGTTGTGTGTTACCAGTGTCAATATATAATAATCCTTCAGGTAAATAGTTTTAATCCTTTGTCATACATCTTCATTGTCATGTCATCTAGTTTTAATATTTTTAACAGCCACTGTGCAATTCTTTATAATTAAAACAGAGCATATGTAAGAAAATTGTATTAAATATTTGCTAATAGGATCATAGAGGGAATTAGGTTACCCCCAAAAATGTTCACAACTAAGGGAAAATAATGCCTGTAAATTCTGAAGAAAATTTTAATATTCATGTGGTCATATAGATTTCTTTGTTTCAGTGTTAGTCGTTCAAAATATATTTTTTACATTATCTGATTAAATAAACCAGGGCCTCGTTTCTGTAACTTGCGAGAAGTTCTCGCATCGAGAAATTTTATAAGATTATAGAAGTGTTCCAGTAATTAACAGGGCGAGTCATATAATTTTAATATATTACAAGTTAACATTTAAAATTTATAATAGTTTTTCTTTGATTCATTCTGTCCTTGACAGGGCGACTATAAATTTCTCGACTAAAGAACTTCCCACATACCTTACAGAAACGAGGCTCAGGATTCAGTTTTAACTCTATTTTTTTGTATAACCAAATTCCCGATAAATTGTTTTGAAAGAATAAGAGAAATATTTTTATAGGTCAGCAATAATTTTTTCTTAAAAACTTTGACCATAAAGGTGAATGAACGAGGTGATTAAATAATTGAAGCTATTTAAGATATAAAATCGAGCTCAAACAGATGAGTATTTATTGGTAGTAAAAAATTTTGAGACATATTTTGAAATAGCAGCTCCTAAATACGGATCCTTGAATAGCGTTTGATGGAAAATAAAATGATTTTTCTGAAATCACAAGGCATAAACCTTGTTTCATGTATGTTCCAACTAACATCTTACAACATTTAAAAAGGTTTAAGAACAGCTTTACAAAGACATATTTGTAGACATACTCATCTTAGTTATGTAGAACTTAAGCTTTTTCTTAAATTTTTCACAACTTATGATATTATAGATTATTGAAAATTGAAAGTTTTTAACAAAAAAACCGTAATAAGGAATAATTATATTCAATAAAACTTTTTAATGATACCACTAGGGCTTTTTTCCGGACTTTTTTGCTTCCCGGAAAACGGAAAATCAAAAATAAATTCCCGGGAACCCCGCTCTTCAAACAAAGAAAAATTTACAGGTAGTTAATAAAAAAATGTTTTTATTTTTAAATAAAAAAATCTATATAAGTTAATACATACATATAAAAAACTTACGAAATAAAAAAAGAAGATCAAAGTAAAACTTAACAATTCAGTCCAGGGTACACTTAACCAGGTAATCAAGGCGAATTCATAAACTTAGCCCTTTGCATTTACTTTTTGTGTTTGAACGGTGGAATTTAAAACAGATTAAAAATTTCATACAAAATTATGTATATGTACATTTGAAAAGTACGAATACCAAAGTTATTATAGTCAGCGGGGCTCTTGATATTACCTTTTTGACTGGACCCTGATTGCAATTATAAATAAATTTCAACCACTGTAGTATGACATCAGCGTTAATGTATTCGTTAGGCAAAAATCCGAATTTGTTTCATATTTACGCTCGTATTTATAATAATTATAGTAGGCTTATTAAAGGATTATTTGATAATTCGCATTGACAACTCTCAAATAAGCCCTTAATTACCATACTTAAATTTTTTTTGAATATGGGGAATAGTATTTAATGTGTTAAAAACTACAAATTAAGAAGAAGTAAAAAAAAATTTGTGAGTATGCTACGAAAATACTTGAAGTGCGAGGTTTTGTATGTCCCAAGATTCCCGCACAAAATTCCCGGAAAATCGGGAAATGAAAATTGACGAATTTCCCGGGAATTTTCGGGACGGGAACTCCCGGGAAAAAACCCTAGATACCACACAACGGAGTGGCAAAGTATTGAAAAATTTTTGAAAAATAAGTATGAATATAAATAGGCCTAAAGCTTGAAAAAAAAACTTATTAATAGTTATTAAAAAGATACTAACTACAAGAAATAAATTGTTTAATACTTAAAATTTAGTTTTATCTAAAACAAAAATTAAGCTAAAATTTTTAGCTCCCTGCGGGAAACTTACACTACAACATACTCTTTAAATAAAAGTTTTAGATACGATTCTAAAATAAATTTGATTAAATTTTTAATTGAATCCATTAATATTGTAATCGGGAAAGATGATTAATAGGCTATTATTGAAATCATTATTTTTCATACATAATTGTTAAGTAGAGAAAAATCGATTGTGTTTTTGTTTAATATTAAAAATCCTTTTATTTAAATTTTTTTTCATTACAGGACTCCATTGCATTGTTATAAGGACCAAAAATTAAGAGTTGTTTATGGAATTGAGAAATAATAGCAACGCTGTCGAAGCAGGAAAATATTTTTACACGATACATGTCCTATAGCAACGTGGGCATCAGCGATAACGCCGAGTACAGGCCGAACTATTTTTTTGTAAACTTCAAAATTAATAATAAATATTAATAAAAACTTATTTAAGCCATTTGCAACTGCCAAAATAATAAGGAAACCGCAAACTAAAAATTATTTTTTCTCTGTGCTCATGTGCCGATGGCAGTAGCCTATCATCATAGCAGCCCTGTATCATGTCATCTTGAAAATCTTTGTATTTTAAACTACTTTCGATTGAAATGATTTTCTTTTTATTAGTGGCGTACATAGCAAACCATAACATACAGTCCATTTTTTCAACCGAATTAAGACTAACCGGCACGTATGTAAACTTTGAATTATTAAACCAACACCACCTACGTGGTAGGGGTACTAGACGTTGGTACAAATGCTTGTAATACCCAAAATTAATGGTCTGAGGCCCACCTTCAAGCATACCTATCAACTCAGAATCACTTCCAAAATCGATTTTAAAGACATTTTGATTAAATCTTGCACAGTTTTCTGACACGAAGCCAATTCCTTGTGGTATAATCGGTCTACTTTTTGATGTAGCCCCATACAAATGTCCTTCCCGAAAACAAGTTTTTGGCTATAACTGACTCGAACATTACTCTACCTTGAGCATATAGGTCAAACTTTACACTAATGTGTAGAGTGAAAATATTATCGGTCCATTTTGTGGGCTATAAACTTCTCGATTATTATTTTATCTTCACAAAAACTTGACATGTTTACCTTAATGCCGCAAATTATTATACTGAATACAAATATTATCCTTCTGTATTATTCAAAGGACCCATACAAATGAGGTGTAGGGTATAATATGATACGGTTTGACCGACTATAACTGTCTTACTACTTGTTTTTATTTAACTACTGCCTGTAGAGCAAAAACCATAAAACTTTTAAAGTATAAAATACGCATGAATGCAAAATGCTAAAAACTAAAACTTATATTCTATGGAATTTTAGGTCGTTAATAAACCAAACATCTTATTATTCACCTAAGACTTATATGTATTACATCCTTTTTGTTAAATATAACGAATCCACTAAAGGATATAACACCCTTTCAATTCACAGAATTTTCTAATGAAAGCAAAACTTGTGTTATTTGAAAAACAAAATTTCACACACTTAATTAATACAATTACCAAGAAATTGTAACAAATTTTGAATAAATTGTTATAATAAAAACCAAAAAGTGTGACCTTTTTCTTTCACTAAAAAACATAAAAATTTTAAAGACAAACTCTAATAAAACTGTCATGTGGCTGCATGAAAACGTGTTATGAAGGGAGACGAGAAAAAGGATGAAACCGAATTCAAATAAATAACAATGCAAATTGATAAATCACCTGTAAATTTCCCATTAAATTTTTGACCAAAAAAGAAAATTAAAAAACAAAATTTGGTCACAATTTCACACATTAAGACAATAATGTCACACTTTATCAACGTCATTGTAAATGTACATCATAGTTATTTCATACGTTTTTGTAAGATTCAAAATATTTTTTTATTATATTTCTTTATACGAGAAAGACAAACCAAACTAAAACATCAAATTAATGAAAGGATTTCTTTTACAAAAGGAATAAAAAAAATCTAAAAAGAATTAAAAATGAAAACATTTATACTCACACATGCAATAGAGAGTTGTGTTCGATATTAATTCCTTATTGGATGCAAACAATTTATACTTTCAATATTTTACAAACAAACAGGAAAAGAACAATTGTTTAGACAAAAAAAGATGTGAAAAACTGAAAGTAAGAATCCAAAATATTTTGTTGTTGTTGCTGTAAAAATCTATTTTGTAAATATTTTTCAAATGAAATCGAACATAGAGTTTATAAAAAACAAACATATCATCTTAAAGGGAAATTAAACAATATTAAAAAATTTAATCTTTTCTTTTCACCAAATACTCTGTTTTACACTGTGAGAAAAAGTTTTTTCAAACTTAAAAAAAAAGTACTATTTATTACCTAAATTTTTTACTTCTAGAAACTAAGATTGAGACATCTACAAAAAAGTTTAAAAGGTACTTTTTGTCCAATTTAATGACTTGTGACCTAAATGTGGATAAATAGACCCTAATTTGATACTTCTAGACTCATAATAAAAAAAATTCAAAAAATTAAAAAAAAACTTTTGACCTCAATATTAATCAGTTGTTGTTAATTTTATATTTGTTGACTCATGATCTCAGATTACCAAAAAAATGTACCAAATATATAAAAAAAGTACGTTTTAAACACTAAGTTGGCTTGTGGGATCCATAGCTCTTTCTTTCATATATTTTTATTCATGTTCCAATACTTATTATTCTTTTGAAACCCAAAGTGGTCATAAATTTTAAAAAAGTACCAAAAACGTAACATTTATTTTTAATATAATTTTTCCCTTTTTTTCCTAGGCCGAAAATTTCTAAAAAATCTAAAAAAAAATTTATATTTATTTGAGACCTGTTGAACGCTTTTTGAATATTTACTGAAGTTACAAAAGATACCTTAAAAGTACCAAAATTTAATTTGTACTATTTTTATCCTTTAGGGTCCAAAGCTTCAAAAAGTATCAAAAGAAAATTTATATTTTTTTCAAAAGCTGTCAAGCACAGTTCAAATAATGTTTCTATTTTTATTGGTTTAGAAGTTTAAAAAAAAGTACCTAAAAAGTACCAAAATATAATATTACCCTTTTGCTTTGCTTTTGAGGGATCATATTTATATCTTCTCAAAATGAAAAACACCAAAATATAATTTTAACTTGCCTTTAACCCTTCAGAAAATATTCGAAAAATTATAAAAGGGGTTTAGAGACAAACAAAACTGTTGAATCAGATACAGAATTGTATTAAAATTTTAAAAAATTAAAGAACTAAAAATAATGCATTTTATTTTTAATTTATGTGCTGCTGGACAAATATTTTTTTAATAAAAAAATACATAAAAAATATGCTCTTTATATTTTTTCTTTTGCTAAGAACTACAAATAAAAAATCTAAATATATCTCCTTACCCTTTACTCCAAACATGTTACTCTACAATTTCTTCAAGTGTACTTTGACTTATTTTTTATAGTTTTAGTTTTGATTGATTTTCTGTGCACCATCCATTTCATTTATTTACACAACAAACTTTTTTATTTCATCTATTTTTCAATTGAATACAATACAAGTGAAAATTCTTTTGTGATTCTTAACCCCTGTTTGATTTAATATCTTAATATGACCATTCAATGGTTAAAAAATAAAAAAAAAAAACGAAACTATTCTTTTGGTCACATGGAACAAAGCATTTTGCTAAAAATACAAAACTCAATTGTTTTTCTGTATTTGATTGTTTAATTGACCAAATTAAATGTTTTTTTTCTTGCTTAACTGCCTTGATGATTTGATATATCTTCAACAGCAATATTTTGTACCTGTTTTCAAAGTGTAATTTCTTAAGAAAATATTTTTGATGTTGTTTGATAAATGGCTAATGATGCTGTTATGATGAATGATTTTTTAAATATACGAATATGTTCTCATTTGTCTTTATTATATTTAATTAATTACTTTAAATTTAAAAATTTTTTAAATAATTGACAACAAAACGGAAATGAAAGATATTAAACAAAAAAACGTAACATTACGCCCATTGCATATCTAGAGTGGCCAAAAATTTTTTCCCACACATGATTCTAATCACAACATTTTAACGTTTGTCAATTTTATGATGATTTGCTAGATTTTTTTAACATAAAAATTGTACCCAAATCCCTTTTGTGGTGGTATATAGATACTAAGAGAATTCGCTATTGAACTTGGTTACTTCACTCCTTAAGGAAAGTTTAGTAAAAAAAAAGGTAGGAAGTTAAACTCCTAAAAAAATATTTTTAATATATTTATTCTAAAACCTCTTCTCTTTCATTTTCTAAAATGCCTTGAACTCTAAAAATTTTTATAATAATATTAAAATATGGTGATTTCATTTTTAAACAGCAAACAATATGAAAAAATATTTTTTTGTTTTCTTCATAAAAAAAATCGATAAATTTACGTCTTAAAGAGAATAAAAATGGTTAAAATTTAAGAAAAAAATTTCGTTTTTTATTTTAGTTTATTTCACAAGGGTTTGAAATAATCACATACTAAGTAGTCAGCTCGTCTTTTTTACGTTTTGATGAAAATATCACACCCGTAAAATTTCCTAAAAGGCTTTCCTTTAAGTTAAAATATATATTTGTAAAAAAACAGCGTCCATTACGATTAAAAAACACTTTGAATTACCACAAAAACCAAAACAATTAAGCACGTTTCCAAGAACAGTTTATACGGCACGATCTTAAACGCGAAATTCTTCAATTAAATTTTTAAGGTCACACCCGTCACAGCCATTGTAAGCAGAAATGATCTTCTTTGAGTGTGTACTTTCTATTAATCGCTTAAAAAAATACCGTCCTTAAAAATCATAGCCTTTTTTAAAACTTAAATTTTGAACCGTTTGAGTCATAAGCAAAAATGTGAGCAAAATTGTCAAATCCGTATGTTAATCATAAGACGACTCGGTTTTAGTTTCTTATTCGGTACACTTGTTTTAATTTGGTGCTCTTGCACTTAGATTTGTTGTAATTTTGTTTGTAGAGTTTTACTTAAATAAAGTTAGGCTGAATTTGTTTGCCCCAAAGACTATACACAGACCCTTTTGGTCCTTCACGCTAGACAAGAAAAAACGGTGAATGTAATGAAATATAGGGTATCCATACTGTCTTGGCAGCAGCAGTCGTACCAATCTCAAAAATATTTTTCAAGTTTTAGAAGACCGTAGTCTGTATGCTCAGAAGCGCACAAGCTATGGGCAATATACAGAACCGTCAAACATCGCTATTGGTATTTTTATAAACCGCCGTTCCACAAGACCTTTTCTTAACCTCCCTGCCTCCTTCGTAAAGGTAAGGGAAATCATGTCACCCCGGCTTATAGGAACTTCACGTTATTGTGAAAATTCTAAGCAAGGGGTATTTACTCAGACCGTGGTCGCTCTGGCCCTCGCAGCAGCTTCCACACACTAATTATAAAACTGAATAAAGCATGAAGTCCTTAGACCCAGAAAATTTATATTTGTCTCATGGCTCAAAATTTACCCATCGGTATTTTGCAAGCTTTAACATTCGAGAAGCAGATGTGGATTTTAAAAATTCCCGGCTTGGGAGGACAGGAAAAGATCAGCAGCTAATTTGACCATCGTAATGTCTGTCTCAAAGACACTGCAGACACGTGGAAGCTAGTGGGGCACTCTAGCACTATCTGGTAACCCTTAAGATCGAAGTTTTTACACAACCACACCAGTTTTAGACTTTTAGCCATCCGTTGAGAAGTTACCGGTTTCCTGAATAGGGGCCCTCAGCGCCGTATTCCGTCGTAGTTCCACCTAGATTCTCACCACAGGACACCTCAATTAATTGTTCAGTTGATCTGTATCGAGTTCCATACCTTCTTGCCCAACTCTCTGTGGCGAGTTTAGATCGCTTCCAATTCAACATTGTCTTTACCAACGCCGTAGTCATGCTGAGTTAAGCACCAGTATTAAGAGTCCTATAAGTCGCTGCATACCTTCTAAGTAACTACGGTTAACTTTCTCCTTTAGTGTGATAGGTCGCGCCATTAAAAGGATAGGCCAAGGAACTGTAATGTATATCCAATGCGTTTGATTTATGGTAAGACCACACGTTCCTAGACTGACATTGTACTAGCCGCCTTCTTGAACCTTTTCTTAACATAAGTTCTCCCCTATATCTTACTGTGCAGTATCACTCCTGGGTACTTTATTTGTCTTTTTAGTATCTGATTGTTATTACTCAAACACGGTGAGTTCGATGTGCCCGTCTTTGGGTTCTCATTTTAAGTAGCAGTCTCTCAGTTTTCGCACTTTCCCATTCTGGACATGTAGTCTTGCGCTCTGGGGGAATAAATATTCAGTTAATAACCGTTTTGTTTCACGCTCTTAATGATTACACCGTGGTTACATTGTTGAAAGCACATGCAATGCCACTACGTATTCACTGTAGTAAATGGCTTGATCAGACTTGGTGAGCTCAACATGGAGTGAGGATTTTAGCTCTTACGCTTGCTTTTTTGTTTTCTTTTTTCCATCTTGTAAAATTTATCAACCTTTTAAAATAATTTCACTTTTAATAATACTAGAGCAGGCATATCGTTCACCACAAAATCTTAAATTGGTGTAATGAATTGAGTGGATACTCTGTACGATAAACTTGATACTGATATGAAAAAGCCAGAATATTCTAAAAAAAGAATGCGACTAAAAAGAAAGAAAGCTTTTTAAAAAATAAATTTCAATTTTTGTTTTCATTTAAATGGTTTGTGTTCTTTTCTGTGAATTTAACAAAAGAAACCAACTTGCCATACATGGTTTTCCGGTATCCGGTATTTGAGAATATAAATCCTTTAAAATATTTTACAAATCATTAAAAAGTTGATTTAGAAAACAAGTTGTGAAACAAAACAAAAACAGATGCAGAAATGATTAAGTTTTAATAAAAAAAGGCTGCACTAAAAACAAAGTAAAGAGGCAATAGAGAAACTTACATCAACAAACAAACAACACCACCCTCAACACAGTGGGCTTTCATTAATAATAATGACGAGTTCGACGACGACGACTAAAAGAAACCATTGAATATGAAAATGAGGAACAAATGTTGGCAACAGCCAAACAGTCCACACACCCTCAACTCAACAGCCCAAATTGTGTATCAACAGTATAAGGAATAGCAAGAATATTTGTTTACAGGGGTCAAATGTTGCAACACCCCTTAAGTTTTACCACTCGATGTGTGTATTTGTGCAGGCAATATGACTGAAATTATTGAAATATTTCTGTTCTTATACTTGAATAATTGGAACACATTGATTAGCTGTAAATCAACGCATAAAATGTCTATCAATACTTGAACAACAACAAAACATCATTTGAAATATTGATGAATTAAATCCACGGCCGCTGCTGCTGCACTAAAGGAGGTTTGTTATAAAACCTTGTTGCTGTTATGCCATTAGGAGTGACTAGTATTTGTTGTTGTGCATATAGATGATGTGTTTTGCTGTTGCTAAAACTTTAACAAGGACGAGATCGTCGTTATCGTTGTACTTAGCATCGTCTTTATTGTTGCCTTGTTAATGTTAAGCCAAAGTCATTTTCGGTCTTGTCTTCTTAATGTCATGTCAATGAGGAGTGTAATGAAAACAGAACAAAAAAACCAAATTCAAATCCAACAAAACAAGTGGTGGTTTGATTTGTTTTGGGTGGTTCGGTTGGGTGCCCTGTAATTTAAATTGAATATTTCGCTGCTTTTGTTTGTTTTTATTAAAAATTCTCCAGCCTTTTGTTTATCACTAAACAGCCAGTCGTGCCGGAAGTGGCCATTTTTACGTTGTAAATTAAATTTTTTTCGCGGATTTCTTGTTTTGTATTCTAATTTTGTTTTAATTTTTTTGTGTTCTTTAGCGTTACTAATCAGTGAAATTTTTTGTAATTTTTCGGTTGCAAGTTTTTTTTGAGCAAAATAAAAAAGCCTTAAAATTGCCTTTTTATCCCGCTTGTAAAGGGCAGAAAGTGTGTTAAAAGAGAAAAAAATTAAATATAATTTTGGCATAAGCAAAACACTTGTTCATTTGTTGTACATTAAAGAAGGAGTATTTGTATATCATCATTCGGTTTGTTAATGTGAAAGTTCGGTTGAAATTCTCTACCGAGAGAAGGACCTATTTATTTATATTTGTTTGTTGGGTTAAAATTTTAGAAAAGTATACTGCTGGTCCAAATTTTAGTGAAAATTAAAGAAAATGTTTCGGAAGCACTATACCATCGCAATCTTTTAAACTTCACCACAGATACTCACAAAATTATTTTTGTTTTAATTAACGCATGTTTTAAAAAATATAACGATTTTCAATAAAAAAAATTAATTGTCCCAACTCACGACTCAGTTGTGTTTCAAAATTAATTTCCAACAATGATGCTCATTCATAAATTTTTAAGAAAAATCAATGTCTTTGCCTAGAAGTTTTGTAATTTAATGGATTTGTGCAATCGTTTTTGTTTAAAAGCAACATATTTAAGGTTAAATCTACAAAAATTAAAAAAAATAATAAGAACGCTTACAGAAATAAGAATTCAAGCTTCGAAAATTTTTTGGCTTGTTGCCCTAGCGGTACAGCCCCAGCAATCAGATGGTGCCAGGTTCAACGCTAGGCTGGGTCAATAATTATAACCTTTACACACCCTGCGGGAAATGGGTGTCAATTGATCGGCGTACCCGTCCTGTTACAGGTACAAAACATGAATTGGGCAAAAGTTATTGGTCGTGATTGGTTAAAAAGGTACACATCGAGTAACTGTTTAAAAGGTGTAAAGGAGGTTGCGGGAAAAAATAGAAATACTGGTCCCTACACATAAACGTACATCTGTTTATATATACACACGCACACACGCGTAAATACAAACAAAGTAGATTGAACAGGATCTTAAGCATTTAATGCAAAATTTCCTTATATAGGATTGGCCTGTAATCCGTTCTGAGATGTAAGTTCTGAACCAATTGCCCCCTTCAACGAAAACGCAATGTAAAGGTGACAGGTTCTCTTCATAAAAAGTGCAGGAACTAGAACCAGTCCCTACCCTAAGGAACCGTTCACGTCAATAGTCTTGGACCACTCCACTTCCCCGTAGGGTAGTGATAAGGGTTTATATTAGTTTGTTATTCCGTTTGTAATTTTTTATTATCCATTTGGGACCCTATAAAGTATATATACTCTGGAGGCAAGCAGGTAGATATAGCCATGTCCATCTGTGTGTCTGTTGAAATCAAGTTTCCGGACTCAAAAAAAGTCGCACTAAAAACATTTTGATATCAGATAATCAGGAATATGCCTGAGGCAATTGCTATCTGCAAAATCTGTTCGCTTTTGACTGAAATATAATATAAAACCCCAAAAAAAACAATTTTTTAAGGTCAAGATCTGAGCATATATCCCCAAATATCTCAGTAAAAATAGTCACTCTTGCCACAAAACTTGGCACGGGTACTTTGAAGATAGGGACCTAAATAAGGGAAAACTGTTTTTCTAATAGGATCGGGAAAATGATATTTCCCCTACAATATGACTAATTTACTAAAAATTTTCGATACGCTATCGACTTCAAATGTTCTACAAAAAGTAGTTTGCTAATAAAACATATTTTGGAAAAAAATGGTTTGGAAGGGCAGGTGAAACTTCCATATAAATGACCGATTTGTGTGAAATTTTCGATACGCGTTATCACGAAAGCTGTAACGCTATCCACTTCAATGTTCTATAAAAAGTAATTAGACAATAGGGCCTACATTTTTTATTTCATTGGGAGCAGGGGAAGGGGCATTCCCGATAGAAATGAAAAATTTTGGTAAAATTTTTGATACGCTATATCCCGGAATCTATAACTTGACAGTAGGGCCTACATTTAAAAAAAAAAAAATCAATTGGTTGGGAGCAGGGAAAGGTGTCCCCCGTACAAATTAGTGGTTTTGGTCAAGTTTTCGATATGCTATATACCGGACCCTATAACAGCTATCGACATCAAACGTTTTACAAAAAGTAATTGGACAATAAGGCTTACATTTTGGAAAAAAAAAACTATTTGGTTAGAAGCAGGAGGAGGGGAACTCCCTGTCTAAATGAGCAATTTTTATAAAAGTTTAGATACGCTATATTTGGGAAACTATAGCTGCTATAGACTTTGAATGTATTACAAAAAGTAATTATCAAATAATTCTTACGTTTTGAAAAAAAAAACTGTTGACTGGGTATTTAAGGGTTGGAAGGGTATAAAAAATTCGGCACAGTTGAATATAGCGCTCTTACTTGTTTTAACTTTAAACGTCTTTGACATGAAACCCTTCAGAATGTTATTTCATTTTGATGTTTACAGTTTTGCCAATGTAAAGGGTACGTTTGATTCTGCACAGCCGAATATAATGGTTTTACTTTTTTTTAGTTGTAAATATTAATAAGGCCACCCTGTTAAAAACTTTGAGCTTTTGAGGTTGTTTTCTAATAGAAAGAATGCACTTAAATGGAAATAAAAAATTTAATTAAAATTATGAAAAGTTTGGAATAAATCACGAAATTAAAAAATATAGAGAAAGACAGTGGGGTAGGACAGTTTTTTTTTGCGCATTATAAATTTCTCTAGTTTATTTATTTGTTGCAAGAAATTAGCGTTGCCATCTTTTTAACAAAAAAAAAAAAAATATTTTCTTGCCTTAAATTATTCGTGTTTTGTTATTTCTCTAAGGATTTTAATAAAAATTTTATACATATACATGTGTTACAACACCTCTTTAAGAAAATGTAAAATATTTTAAACCAGTTCTATGAGCTCTTCTTAATTACACACATTTCATTTGATACTAACATTCTTCACAAATAATTAATTTGTTATTTTGTTAACAAGTTTCTCAGCTTCTTTCAACCGGTTGTTATGTAACAACCACTAACCAGTTTAGGAATATTTTAATTGTAACTGACAGATATGTCTAATAAACTAATTTAAGAATAACCCAAAAAAAAATATTTTTGTAAATAAAACCATTAATCAAATAAAACTATTTTCTTACAAACATAAAAATAACTAAATACGGGTATCCTAAGCTGAAATCTCATAATAAAATCATTAAATGATCCCTTTTATTTTAGAAAAAAAAATTTAAAACTCGGGAGTTCATGAATGAAAAATTTTTTAACCAAAAATTATGGTCGTTAAATCAAAACACAAAAAGAAAATTCAGCTTTATGATCGAACAAGTGTTTTTTGTCTGGTTAAATTTTTTAACCAACTCGATATCTTTTATTTGGTTTTATAATTGTTTTCTTTATGGTTTTAAAATTGTAAAGAATTTTCACTTTTTATTGGGTTTCGTTATAAAGAAGACTTTAGGTGTCTTCTAATCCCCAAGAACAAAATAGGAAGACAAGCCAGACATACTGACGTTGATCTTGGCTACCAACAAAACAATCAGCCACCAGTATCAATTGATATTGTGGCAAGTTTTTTCAAGAAAAAAAAAATATTTATTTTTTTCTTCAATATTTTATAACTTATTTTACTTTTATTTGTTTGGTTAAACAATACAGTGACACATGATTTATGATAGTGAGTTTCTTAACCGATTTCGATTGTTGAATTGTAATGCACTACACCATAAAATATGGGGTATTGAAAGTATTGACTGTTTTTTGTAACGTAACATGAACAATCTTATCCGGCAATACTTTTCGGATCATATTAACGATATTTATGCGATCATCTTTTTGTCTGTCCACGTCCCCATGCTCTTTCCAGGAACTATGGTAATATATATACATATTTGTTTGCCAGTTGCCGTAAAGCCGAACACCAGATGCAGTTGTTGTCATTAGAAGTATTATCGGATTGAGTCGCGATAATCTTGCCTAAAATAGAATCAGTACCATATCATAGATGCATTGTGTTTCAGGCAAATGCTGTCCGTTAGGCATTTAAATTATTATATGATAGAAATATTTGCGGGAATATTTGGTTACACACAAACAGAAAAGCTAGATAAACTTGGACCTGCACGCATAGTTGCCAGATTTGACGATAAACCGTAATTTTGGCTATCTTTAGCGCCATAATTGGCTTTTGACGACTGGAAGGATTTCGACAGAAGTATGACTGTATTCTGAAATTTAAAATTCCCGAATGTACATACTTATACGAGTATACAAAAAAAACTATTAAAAAACGTAAGCAAATAAGAAATTTTTTTTTGTTGTATTTATGTTATTAAAAGATGGTTTTTTGAATTTGACGATACTCTGACGAACTCGAAAAGCTGTTTTGACCATTTTAAGAATTTTTTCCAAAAATGTTAACCTTTTAGCATCGAACTTTTTTGGCAACTATGCCAACACTATACGCGTCTGTTGCAAAATCAGTCGTAATTCCATTTGGGACTATTAATATTGAGTTCTTTCTTGAAGTGGCTGGGAGTAGGTGACATTATCTAGACAAATATACAGTTTCTGGGCTAATGTAGCCCTCTTTGGAATATATGTTTGCGATTTAAACAATAAACCGTTATAAAAAGGAGGTATTCAGGTTGCTGTCAATCTAAGCTGATCACTAGGTAATACATGAACACGCAAGTAGACCTAGACTACCTACTACCATCCACTGTCGCAGCTTGAGAACTAAGAAAAGTTAAGAGATGGTTTTCACCATCCCTGATATTTGTAATCGAATAAGTAACCAAAGAAAAAAATATGAGGATAATAGCTACATTTATTTGTAACGTTAAGTTTTTCTGTGTAACTTTGAAGTTAAGTTAGCAAATTTTCATAATGAAAGGAGCGCTATAAAGATAATTGCTAGAATTGCTAGAATTGCAGTTAAATAACAAGTGAAATATTTCTTCTCAGCATCTATGTACCTTGAAGGCTTCGTCTGAATATCATATATTTAAATTTTTACTTTTCCTTTCTAGCCCGCGAGACGTACGTACATCTTGTCCAAGAATCTCTGTTTAAATTATTTAAACCCTTAGAGACCTCTATTGTAAAGATGATATTTGACAGTAATTTCAGTCAGAAATATGTATAAGACCATTATGGAGCTCGTCAAGAAAGAGTAGACAAAGGCCAAAGTCAAACCATTTGTTGCAATCTTTTAAAATGCAAGTTTAAACCGTAGCCCCAAACTGAGTAACGAAATTGCCATATAAATAATAGATTGAGGATAACTTAGGTTACGTAGAATAAGAGCCGTTAAGGAAAAGGATGCAGCTCAACGGTTTTTTTTTGTTATCTGTAAAAAAAAGTTAGGAAGAGTGCAAAGAGAAATAAACCTAAAAATAGAGAAAGTGCAAAAGAAAAACAATCAGGATAAAACAGACTTTTCAGTATGCCTGGTAGAATCGAATCTGCTACCCTCACTCGCACTTAATTACTAGTCAACTACTTAGGACACCCGTCTTTGATTTTTTCTCGCAGCACATAACAAAAAACTAAAGGCAGAAATCCGAGGCTTTCATCTCTTTATTTGACTCCGAAGCAAGAGTATTAGCATGTAGTTACGAGTTTTTTTTTTCTCGAACTTAAGATTTTGATTTTTCCTAAAATCTTCCTATAAGGATAGTAAAAGTTAAAGAATCTACAGATTCTGTAAAGATTTGTAAAGATGTAAGTTTGCCACTGAACATAAATGTTCTTCGACAAGCAGTCTTCAAAGGATTCTCCATTCCACAAAGCTCCAAATATGGAGCATTAAAGTGCTTCCACCATGATATGTCACTTCTGATACCAGCTTATTCGGGACGAAATATCTGTTTACATTTTTAAAGATTCGTTCTAAAATGATTTTTATAAAAACTTTTATCACTGCCAGGCCAGGGCCTAATCGTCAAATTACCTGAGAAAAAAAACTGAAGACACAGTTCTTTGCTCAGTGATAAAAGTTTTTATGAAAATCATTTTAGAACGAATCTTTAAAAATGTAAACAGATATTGCGTCCCGAATAAGCTGGTATCAGAAGTGACAGATCATGAATTATACGTAGCAGCTATGACGGTGTTCAATGCATTGTGCTTCATTAAATAAAAATTTATGAACCCTTTGGTACTTTTTCTGGATTGAAAAGGGATGTCTACTACTCCCATTACTATTTCTTATTCTCATGGGTGGGGTTTGCCGTCGCGTCGCGCAAACGCTTACAATGCACACAGAATTGTTTGGGATCTACCTCGACTTGAATGGCTAGAATTAACTGGTAAAAAGTGAAAATTATCTCACAGGCTTTGCGATTGGCAACGAAAGATAAAACACACTTGGAAGGCTATCCGTGCAAATACGCAGCTGCATAAGCTACGGAACTCGATCACATACAGCTTCAGATTAAAAACAAAAATTTTTAAACCATATGCTCTCTCCGTTCTTCTTTACTAGTGCAAGAATTAGTTTATCACAGAAGTGATAAGGAACCAACTACAAACTTTCCTTTAATCGATGTTTCAAAAAACTTTAAGATAAATTGGCGCCGTACAAAAACCAATTAAGAACCTTGGACCAGAACTGATTTTGGGGAAGACGTCAACACTGGAATGCGTAGAAAAAAGCTAAATAGGTCAAACCTATCATGAAGCACCTGAAAAGAACAGAAAACTTAGGCAGCCAAAAAAAAACTTGGAGGGGATCCACATTTAAGCCCTGAAAATCTTACTCAAGTATTCTGGAAGAATCTTCAATAATATTAGAGAGATCAAAGACATTGTCGCGAATCGACAGAGTTGCTACAAACTTATAGACCGTATTGAGACAGACCGTAATCAATGAAAACGTTTAAGGTAGTATTATTATTAAGTATATCAACTTGCCTTTCAAAAATGGCCACAAATTCGAGTAACAAGTTTAAGTATCGAGGAAACAGGTTATGGTATGGAATAGACAGTCGTACATCTTAAAGTAAAAAAGATGTAATAATAACAGTTTGAAAAAAAGGTTCCATGTTCAAGCCGCGACTGACACTTCAAATGTATATTTAAATAATATTAAACAAAAGTTAAATAAATAACTAAAGCAAAAATATTTAAAAAAAAATAAAAAAATTAACAACAAATGCCTTCCTGGAAAACTCAAAAGTCAAAATTTAAAAAAAAAAAATTTTTTTTGTAAAATTTTTAATTGGACCAAATGTTATTAAAGGACTAAAAAATTTAATTTGAAATTAAATTACTGGTAAAAAATCAATTAAATTCTTATTTAGCATTACAAATTTTTTAATTTAAAATTATTTTGACTTTTCTCTGCTTTTATACGACTTGTATGAAATGGTTGGTTAAAGTGTCTTGTAAATGCAGAAAATATGAACGACTATTTTGCAGTCAGATAATTTCCACAAGACTTTTGTTAAAAAAAAGTGGTAGAATTTTAAAAATTTAGACGCAAATAAAAACTCTGTTTAAAATTGTTTTAAAATTTTCTAAAACTATTTGTAAATATTTAAAAAAAAATTATTTGTATATGATAATTGATATGACGTTTTCTTAACGCATTACATATTATCTAAAAGAACTACACATACCCTTTAAGTATGCTGTAGCGCACTCAAATATTAACTGATAGAGTTGTGATCTATAAACTCAACTCCAATAAAAACCACCAAAAATATTAGAAAAACAATAAACAAACACATGTGGTGTTTAAATGGTCTTCCTATTGTCCTTCACGCTTTTTTGTTATTTTTTTATTTATTTTCTCGCCAGTCGTTATTATGATATGAATTTAAAAAATTCATTTATACTTTTGTAAATAGTGGTGTCGTAATAAAAAAAATTCTGCTGTCTGACGGGGATTATAAAATTAAATAAACAAAAACTCATATGTTTAAATGAATGAGAAATTTATTTTCGAAAAAAAACCATAAGTCTACAAGATTGTTTAGAATCAAAATGTTGCTTTATGGCTAGAAATAAAACCTTTCTTAAAGAAATTTTTAGAACACCCGCGAGTTTATGTCATATTCAAATAGATTTTATTTCAAGGCCTTAAATAAATAAAAATGTTACCAAATGTATTTAAATGACATAAAAATTGGTATCTCAATTTTTATTGGTGGTCTTAATTGTTCTAAAACATTGTGGTTTCCGCTGAGGTTTAAAGTTTTCCTGTTTATTTAAACAAAAGAAAGTTAGACTTTTAAAACATTTTCTATTTGAAAAACTAAGGTTTAACCATAAATGAAGGTTTCATTTTAGAACTTTTTAATTTTCCTTAAATAAATCTGTACAAATGTATTTGTTTAAAGTATAAAAAATATTTAGTGTGACTTTGTCAAAAAATTGACTGAATAAAAAAATTCTTAAAATTTTGTTTTCACTACAGGCCTTAGTGTCATTCTCCCACGCTCTGCTATGCTGCTGCCGAAATGTCTTTAATTGACTTCTCAATTCTTGGTTTTGACCACTTTTTGTCATTTCCTTTTAGTTCTTTTGATTTAGTGCTGGTGTTGTCCTTTACAATTTTATTTGTAATTGTTTTAAAATTCCTTTGTCCACTTCCTCTTTTGTACTGGCAATTTATTGTCCTTTTTGTTCTAATTTCCAAAAGTCATTTTGTTGTCATTTTACTTTCCAAGTATTTTGCCAATTTTTATTTTGTGGTTGCGACGAAAAAAAAGGTGTTTTTCAACGTCTATTCAATAGTTAGAAATATTTTTAATCACAAAGTTATTTGTGTTTTGCAATTCAATTAACCCAATACCTAATAACTGTTAGTGGAGAATGTTTTTAGTAGGTACCCTCTCCTTCCTGTTTTCTAAATTCACAAAAAATTTTAATTTAGGGTTATTTGAAAATTTGCAACAAAAGAGAGCTAATTGTGTTATTGAGTTTCAGGATTAATAATCAGCTTAAAAATAAAATTCAACATATTTTTCTAGCAATGAATAAACAGAGATTAAAATCTGAAAAATATAAATGAAATATAATTTTTAAAATATAAAATAAAAATATTGTAGAAGTATTTAGGATCACAAAGTTGCCTTAAAAGAGGCCGCGTTAAAAAAATCAAATTTAAGTTAAACTAAATAGTATCAAATATAGATAAAACCAATTTAACGAAACGTTAAATAACCAAATTGACAAATTGCAGCCAAAAAGTTATAAAAATATGTCGCCAACTAAGAAATACTTTTCTCTTAATTCTTCTGTCAAATTGTTGACTAAATATTTGTCAAATGACAACAACAATCAACCAATGACAGTAAAAACAAATAACACTGTCACTGACGATTTGGAAAAAGAGGTAAATTTTACATGTTCTTTTACAAATATAAATAAATGTTAACGAATTAAAAACAGCAAATAAAAAAAAACTTGAAGTCAAACACACAAGAATCCTGCCTATTTACTTGTAAATGCAAGTAAACAATCGTTTAATTTAAGGTATTGGGTAGGGGAAAAAGTGGTATCAGCTACGGCTTGGATAGTGATGGAAATGTGTTGATTAGTTGTGACGAAATTAACAACATTTTATACAAGAAAGTGTTTTAATAGGTTTCAACAAAATTTTTTTTTGAGTAAGTCCGAAGTAACATTTTAGGGATTCAAAAATATTTATGTTGACGGATTGTAAATACGAGTATATTCTCCAATGTTTTTTTAAATAAAAAAATCTTAAAAATGGAGCGTTCCAGTATGGCACAGAGAATCGCAACAAAGTCTCTCCAGTTTGATCAATCTTGCGACATGAATTTTATCTTTGAACAGGTAGCTGCCCCTAAGGCCAACTTTTGTTGCATTTTATAAACTTTGAAGAAAGAAAAGTACCCTTACATTCACCCCTATTCTGCATTTCGATTTGAAGCGAAATATTCTCCGTCGGCCTTCTTTACTGTGGAATAGTTTGGCCACAAATAACTTTTTAATAGTAAATTTTGTATTTTACGTATTGTCGTAGCCTTGTAAAAATAAATTTTTTATTTTTATTCTGATATATTCGTATTTTCATTGGGAATCGTAATCGAAATGCAAAATAACCCCCATTATAAAAAAAATTTGAAAAAGTGTGAAGAGTTAAGATGTTTTAAGGAAAATGCCAAACGATAAAAACTCTACAAATGCAATCGATAAAAAAGCGGGAAACGTCAAAAAATTTTCAACTTAAAATTAACATTTAAATATTTCAGTAAAAAACGGGATTTAACGCACATTTTTATATTTTATTTGAAATTTTTCGCTTTGCAATGAAGTATTATGTCGGCCATAAATGCTTGCTTTTTATTTCTTTGAATCTAACAGCAATTAAATGGGGAAAAAATCAAGCGTCATAAGCTCTTAACCCGGTCTCAGCCTCTGTTTTTCTTCTCTAGATATAAGAGGGTCTGATCTTGTCCATAATTCGATGTGGTCAGAATATTTCCAATGTATCTCAAAGAGACTGGTTTATGAACACCTTGAGGCATGAGGCTTGCCGATGTATTTAACCGCAGAGAAGTGTGTATCGTTTGTTAGAATAGAAAATGTTTAGACTTAAAGGAGAATTTTTGGAGGGATTCTTAAGTCTGGTTTGGCTATATCCGCCGGCAAGCAAATATCCTGACGGCAGCCTACTGCATTAAGTTTCATGTTGTCCAGTCACGTGAAGGATGTATTCAAGCTCAATATTGCTTATTTTGGACTAAGAGATTTGTTTTAGTTATATTTAGGTATAGAACTTGCACTTTCCAATGTTAATATGCCAACCAGTGTTTCTCGCAAAGTATTTCAGATACTATGAGCAAGCAAGCATACGTCGTTGGCATAGTCGAGGTCTTCGTGAAGCGCCACGACTTTTTTCACGTTGGTTGCTTGTAATATTATCACGTCGACTACTATATTGAATGGCAGTACAAACAACACAGTCAAATATTATTAGTTGACCAAAAGGTTATTAAAAAAAGAATCTGTTGGCATTCTACTGCTTGCCAAATAGCCTGGTAGGAAAGGATAAAGAAATATTAAAAGGCTTTGCCAAACCAATATATATACAAAATAAGGGGACACGCCATTCCTGCCGAGTGCTCGATGACAATGTTGAGGTTATTGTTATGGCTCAAAGTTTGGTTTGTTCTTTACGTAGTCCAGGTGATACCTCGGCGGCAATCTTGCAAGAATGTTGCGAACCATTTAATCATAGTTGGCAGGGTTACGCCCTCCAGTTGACGCTTGGTTTGGCAATTAGTCCCACAGGGTAGTTATTTCGGCCCCATCCTATTTTTACTGTTTATAAATGATCTTCCAAAGGCTATTCAATTCAGCAATATTTTAATGTTTTCTGACGATGTAAAACTTTATTCGTGAATAACAAACGATGATGACAGTACTCATCTCCAAACTGATTTAAATAATTTCTTTAGTTGGTGTACGGTAAACCTAATGGAATTGAATTTAACAAAATGCAAATCCATGACTTCTGCAGATATTCACCTGTTTTAAATGTTTACCTTTTAAATGGCGCTAAGTTAGATGTTGTGGACTCGTTTCTGGATCTTGGAATTCTCTTTGATGTAAAAATTAATTTCAACCCACATGTAATAATGACTGTAAATAAAGCTTAGGGGGTATTAAGTTTCTTGAAACGTTGGGCTAAGGAATTTGATGATCCTTACGTTACAAAGAATTTATTCACGTCCTTGGTAAGACCTATACTCGAATATGGATCAGTAATTTGGGACCCCCAATATGATGTGTATATTCGAAAACTTGAATCTGTTCAAAAACAATTTTTGCTGTTCTGCCTCCGTAATCTTCGCTAGAATCCTGATTTAAGCTTACCATCATATCGGAGTCGATTAGCACTCATTGATCTCCCAACGTTAAAAAGCCGAAGAATTGTTGCCAATATTGCATTTGCCCTAAATTTAATTTAAGGTGAAATAGACTCAACATATCTTCAGAGTAAAATATGCATCAAGGTTTCCAACAGGCAGCTTAGATATTACGAACCGTTATATATAAAATTTAAAAGATCAAATTACATTAACTTTGATCCATTTAGGAGAATTTGTGCTGAAATAATGAGTTCTATGTGCACATTGACTTCTCGGAGAATGTTGCTGTAACTAGAAGAAATCTGATAACTCTAATGCTTACGTTTAATGCTGTTTTTATATTTTTTTTATATAGTTATTATCTCCATTTGCCTATTGAAATTTTACGCTCTACTGTACACTTAATTATGTAACTTAGTTATGTTGATTAAATAAATAAATAAATAAAAATATATAAAAGATCATTGGCATCTCAGATATCCAGACTAAGAAGCCACTGAAATTGCCCGCTGTTGCTTATTTGGCATTATTTGCAGAGATTTCTGATGGGTGCCCCAATATTTGCAACTAGTGGACGCGCTCAACTGCATTTCAGTTGATGCCACAAGCCATTAAAATAATAGACAGCAAATAGACAACCCTCCATAGCATCACCGTTTGATGATCAAAATGATACCTCCCAACTTCTTACCAGATGCCACATCAATCCAAATGAGTAAACAGTCTTCTAACCCCCTTTTTCAGCAGACCTGCAACCTCGGGCAGGAGTAGACGAGATGCTTTTCAGTTTACCAACAGCGCTAAGTGAGTGCCGTTAGGGTTGCCTTAGGAGCACTTTAATAGTCGCTAACAAATCTTAGTTGAAAATAATTATAACGTTTTCATATGCAACGATACTAATAGCCTCAACGGACATTTCTTACCGCTGTAGAATAATGATACTTACTTTTCGTAACTAATACTTCCTTTGATTTGCTAAGGAAAAATTAAAGCCCGCAGTTTCTCTTACAAAAAGCATTGGTTAATAGATCATCTTTCCTAAAAAGCAAAAATCTTTGGATCACTTAGGAACATCCGAATACACATCCAAATTTATTGCACAGAGCGATCGGCCGTTTTAGTACCAACGATACCACCGTCTTACCTTCCAACTAAAGCAAGAATTAAATTAAATTTTTGAGCCCGGACCCTGTCAGTTTTAATAAAACTTACAACGAATTTACAGCTTAGACAAAAAAAAAACAATCTTAAATAACTAGATTTTTTTTGTCATAATTTCCTTCAAGTTTTATCTCAATTTTCTTTTTTAAGGAAGCAGAAGCCACTCTCATCCCTACGACTTTCTTACTAAGAAAACCAAAAGTAAGATCACCACAACCTTGTTTTGTAAAAACTTGTGCATTGCCAAAAACAATTGATAAAACGAAATTACTTTTTCCCATAGCTTTGGCGCAACAAACGGCTTAAAAATAAATATTACACTTTAAAAAATTACTCCTTTTACAAGCAAATAAACAAACTCAAATATAGACAGAGTTGCACACTAACTTGAACACAAAACCTCGAACAATGAAATCCTTTCCTTACAGCAACGTGACACACACATTTACACAAACAATGATGATTTTACAAAAATCACGCTAAAAAATACAACTTTAACAATCTTTCTATGAAAATATCAAAAAGTGTAAAACTCACAGCATTAGCAACAACCATCGTCAAAAAAATAAGGATCATAAATACCCTTTTACTTTTTCAAAAAAACTCGTTCCCAGGCAAAAGGACACACGATTATAGTTATTTTATAAAGAAAAATTCTTACTCTTTTTTTATATTTTTATGGCAAAACTAGAAGTATTTGGTCATAAAAAAAAGGAGTAAAAAAACGCAAAATTTTGGCTGGAAAAGAAAAGGAAAGAGTAAATCTGGTTTTGTGTTAGTTTTTACTTTTAAACAAGCTTAAGAAAATAATTGCATAAATCAGCAACCTTAACAACTCTTCTTAATTTTTTAAAAACAAATTTTAAAATTAAGCCTTGAATAGAAGTTAGGAAGGAATATTTTCAAACAAAGCAAATGACCAACCGCTGAGTTAGTGGGGCAATAAAAATATGTTTTAATGCCTGCTTATGTCTATCTGCCAAACGTTAAATTCTTGATAAAAATTCATGCTTTAAACAAGTCAGGCACTAACAAGCAGAAGAACAGGACCGCCTTTCACTAATCAGCCAAATATTTTCTTGTCATAACACTTAATACTTAACCTTACATAAAGTCCTTTTCATATCCTTTTTAGGGTTTTTTGAATGTATTTTTCTTCATTTGCCTTTAGAATTGTGGCCTCATCCTCTATAAAGATGCAACCCATAAATGACCCTGAGCCTTGCAATATTCAAGCATTACATAAAATTTTGCAAGTCTCTGACTACTTAGGGTTGCATAAACTGCTGCAACAAATAATAGTTAAAGGTTTTTTTGTTAATTGAGTTAAAGGACACTCGTGTAATCTAAAGTGAAATGGCCTTGTATATATGGCAGGTAGTAATCACACGCAATGAATGGGTAAAATTGCAAATAAAAATACCTTTATTGTAAACACGCATACAAATACATATGTACGTATTCATATACAGAAAAATCTTGGGTAATAGATTTTAAAATTTAAATAGAAAAGTTTGGCCAAACTATTATTCAAACTTTAAACATTTCAACCGAGTTAAATATTGCTTAATTGGCTTCAATATAAGTCTCCAACCCTCAATTTCATTATTGTTTTTGCTGGAATTGCTTCAACAATCTCCTTACCTGAGATTAATTTGTGGCCTAAAGTTATCTTATAGTTGTAAAAGTCATTTTAACAAAAACTGCAGGTCAACATAATTTTAAATACTAAATACCAACTAATTAATTACCCAGCAAAAAATAATCGAGATTTTGTAGTATACTAATTTGCTTCGCAGCAAGCACTTATCTATTCCCTTAATAAATGCAATAGTGTATGGCAGTAAATGTAAAATTTTTACTGTTATACACACTCGCTTACTCAAGTGCATACTGGGAAGCACTACTGTAAGGCAGTGAGTAAAAAAACATTCGTTTTTCGTCAAGTAAGGAATATAATAAAACGGCAAAACATTAATTTCGATGAAGCAATAAATTTAAACAACTAAAGAAGCACCAAAACTATATGAATTAACTGGATATTCATAGCGCCGAAATAAGCACTTAACATGAAATGCAACTAAGTGGGACATCGCGAACGATTATCATGCCATACGTAAGCAGGTTTGTAAGCTTTGCTGTCTTGATATTCTCTTACAAACCTAACTACGGCGAAGCAGCAGTTTTTGCTAGGTATTTATAGTATATTTCATGACCCATGCTATGTCGACATTCTATACCATTGCGGTTCAAAAATATCTGCACTGATGGCAGATAGGTGAAGGCAACTCTTCCCTTGTTGGTTGGTTAAATTGAGAAATCTTTTTAATATGGTAACTATACAGTAGGATCGCTTGTGAATATAGAAGGTGAATTAATAAATGTTAAAGGTACCTTTACACGGTAATACATATATTACGATATGTCAAAAAATGTTGTGGGATAGTACAAAATCTCATCATGTAAAAACATAATGTATTGGGTAGGAGAGAATACGGATGCAAAATTTGACAAGTGTTCGGTAAATGTTTATTTTCTAAACCATTTTAGAAACTTGTGGATTCTCATCACATCAGAGGTGTGAAAGATTGGCAGCACTTACAGCATCTAATGAAGGTGGCTACACTGTATGAAACAATACACAAACAATCAAAATAAAAGCAGATTTTTTTCATGTTGTTTTTGTTAATATTGTTGAACCTTAACCATATATGGCGTTACCCCAAAAGGAAAGTGGCAAGAAACAACCGATTTTGATTTTACCAACCTCATCCGTGCAAACATGAAAAATAGTTAGAACAGATTTTTATTCTCTTTTTTTAAACACGGAGAGAATTTCATAATATTTTGATTCTACAAAATCTAATTACTTTGTATTACCGTGTAAAGGTACCTTAACTAACTGTTATGTCAGATGGGGTTTAACAGTTTCCTGTTAGCCTGGAGCTAGGAAAAAATTCTTGTGATTGGACGAGCTTACGTTGCAGTGTTAGTTAACAGAGAAACTTCTGAGAAAGAAGTTCCATCGCCATAACTGTGAAACCAAAACATCAATGTACAGCTCAGGAATACGAATGATGACGTGGCATTGACGATATCTGGCGTTCACCTGAAGACCACCTCCAAAAGCAATGGCGATACTCAGTGAGGAGAGCGCATCAAAGAGCCTGCCTACCATCCCTTCCAAAACGGAGCTAGTGGTACTCGCGAGCAGGTACAAGATTCCTTCTTTTAGCCCCCTGATACCCAATGAAGTGGTTTTGACTCATTCATAAGCTTGAAATATCTGGAAGTCACTTAAGACAGTAAACTGTCCTGGAAGCTAGACAAGAATTATTGGAACTGCAGAGCCTTTTCAAGGTTAAATTGACTGCTGTAAAAAGTTGATTTGTAATCCCAACTAAATTTGTACAGAGTCTCAACTTGCAAGCAAATTGATGGCATCAATTAATTGATTTGAAATGTAAAATGTTTGCTGATATTTAAGATTCAGTTCAGAAATTTAATTGAAAGTGAACAAAGTTATTAATTAAGCTTTTAATTGATTTAATTAAAATTATTATTGAAAGTATTATTAATTTAAAAAAAAAAATTATATTATAATATTAAATTTTGATTATAAATATTTAATTTAATTATTTATTACATATCTTCTTAATATTACATTTATTTTATATTTTTATATTAAACATTTAATTGAATTTGCTTAAAATTTCCGATAGCTGAGGTGCCACTGAGCCATTTACTCGTATTTACCCTACATCACAACTTGTTCGAGAATGCCTTTTACTGGAGGGTAATGCATTCTAAAATCACTATTGTATGGGTATGGGAACAAAGGTCCAATGCGGCCAACAGCGTTGCTGATGTACTGACAAAAGTAGGCATGAAATTTAATCAAAATCAAAGTGATTATTTTTGTGATGTTTCCGTCACCCCCTAAAAATTCCACGTGGATGCATACACTGGCAAAATTTCTAAAAACAAATGGAACAACGAACTTGGATGCGGTATAGCTAGAATAACATTTAAAATAGTATTTTGGCAGAGGCTGAGGAAATTTGTGGCCACTATTACAGACCATTGTCAATTAGCCACCCTAGCCAGTATAATTGGACTGGGTTTCAATGACTTCGGTGGAAGTGAGCTATCAATATACAGAGGAGGTTGTAGGTATCTTGAATCTCTAATGCTTTTTTCTTGCACTGAACAATGCACCGTTGAGCCATTTAGTGTAGAAGACAGTTTTTCGAATCTATGTATGTAATAGTAACCTGTCTAATTAGTCATCCTTAATTAGTTATTTATAAGCTAGTCTCTAACTTTCTCTTTCCTTGTTTCCGTTTTTTCTGTATTTTTTGTGTTTGCAAGAAAAAAGAAATAGATTTGTGAATGGGCTAGAGAAATTCCGAGCTCTGTCTTGAACGCTACAATGTTAAACTGCATAAAAGTCCTACAGAAATGAAGATAGAAGATTAATTTAATGTAATGTTCATAAACTTATTTTTATTATTCAGATAAATAAAAAAATTATATTTCATATGCTCTAGCAGCACGAATTAATAGTGACGTTCAAGACATGTCAATTAAAATTTATTTATTTTGAGTTTATATTGCAAATGTTTAAAAACTTCCATATTAAGCTGTTAGGGCTGCCAGGTCATTTCAAATGTGCACTTTAGACTTTTAAACTTTATAATGTTCAGTATTTATATTTAGCATTAATTTAACCAACATAATAAAAATATTAATTATTCATTAAATGCAGATGCGATAAAAAAAATCTGTAATTGGTTTTTTTTAAAATTGCGAAAAAATCATTCTTTGTTCATTTTGAAATTTTGAGTGTAAATGCTTTCTGTCTGTAAGGATATGCTCCATAGACTAAATAATAAATAAACATTCTTGCAAAGCTTCTAAAGTTTTCATATTAGTAGTTAAACTATAATTGCTTCAAACGTTGCAAGTTCGGATTTCTTCAAGCAAAGATTTTTACAACTTTTTATTATATTTAAAAAAAAAAAATAAAATCACTAGACAAATTAAAATCCTAACAAAAACGATGTTTTGCTTATTAAATAAGGTTTTTAATTTGCTTATTGTGAGTATAAAAATTTCTGCTCAAAGCCAGTTATGTACTTGAAAATGAATAGATCTCTCGCAGAAAACCTAATTCTAAAGTTCTAAAGTTTTATTACTTCTTTGCCATAAAAATTTTCGCAAAAGCAATTTCTGTTATATTTCAATCGAATCAAGCTTAGCAAAACGATTACAAAATATGTTTTTTAATGCAAACAATTTAAACTAGCCTTTTTCCCACCCCCTAAATTAAGAATCAATTTTAAATTTTTTTAGATTTCGTAGATTTAAAAATTTTTTTCAAACCAATTTAATAAAACCATTAAACGCACACACTTGTCAAAATATTTATCAGCCCATGACAATAAACTTTAATAAAGTTGAACCTTTTTATGTTTACGAGCGAACATAAAATTTATAAATCAAAATTTTCATTTTATTTAAAATTAGTCTGGCAAAAAGAAAATGCCGAATAGCACCAACAACAAACACATGCAAGCTGAAATTCATATGAGAACGCTTGAAAACTGATAGAAAAAAATATTATAAACTTTAACCCTTTTCTTTGGGAGGGGGCACCACTACCACCACAATCATGGGTTGTAAAATCAAAGACGTAATGCAGAAAAAAACAACGACTGAAACAAACATGATTTTTATGACCGCCACCAACAATCAATATAAATTAAGTCAAAGGACCAACAAATTGAAAAATAGAAAAAAAAACTGCAGCACATGTTTATGAGAAAAAAATCTTTAAACAATTGGGGAGAGAGCAAAAAAAACTTCTACAAATCTGGCAAAATCAGAGTCTCAAATTGAGAAAAGATAAATTATTTGTTAATGCATTTCAGAAAACGATAAATTTAGACATACTAAGTGTGTGTAACCTTTTTATTTATTAATTTTAAATTTTTCATGAAAAAGAAAGATGCCAGAATTGTTTGTAATTTTTTTTGTTTTAATTTAATAAAATTTTATATATTTATCTAAGTTTTGGCGAGACTACTCCATGCCTATACAAATGTACTTAGATATTAAAGTGGCTATTACAGAAAGTTATCATCAAGTTATAAGCTAAATGTAGAGTCGTTTTCCAGCTGCTTCGATATTCTGTGCTTCTTCGGGTAATATCAGCGTCTTGTAGGAGACCGATTTTGGTTTGTCGGGAGATGGCATTGCTTTTAAACTACTTACTTAGTCTTAAGCAGAAAGCATCTTTTGGCCAATATTGATATTTTCTTAATAATGCTGCTTGTTTTGTTAATGGCGGTGCCAATTCAATGTCACAAACCAATAAAAAAAAATCCGGTTTTTTTCATACATGTACTGGGTTTAACGTTTTTCAAGATATCGATTTGTCTTGGCAAGACGCACTATAATGACTGAACAATAGTAAAAATAAATTATTAAAAATACCAGTTTTACCAAGGCCTTAGGTAAGGTAAGATAGCAGAGGCAGATGACGAAAGAAAAGAATACAGCACCCTTGGGTGCTCTAATTCTGTCCCTTTGGGATCCCCGCAGAGAAAGAAAGTAAAACGAAATGAAGTTGAAGTGTAGATAAATATTTTAAAATAAGAAAATTTAGATAAAGTAGTCTCACCAAAGTCTCTGACTTGAACTAAACCCGCGACCCCCAAACGTGTAGACTTGCGCACTAATTCGCTCAACAAGCGCTTATTGATGGTACAGTCGTTAAGGGTTTTACGTGACACCTGCCGTGCGGGCAATAATTCACGGTGCTCTCAACACTTGGTGGAAACAAAGCGTCCACCAACGCCCACAGAATGGTTTTCCCAGGTACCAATTCTCTACCATCGCTCTGTGTAGCCATAACAGAACCCTTGGTGAGGAGTTGGGCTATCTAAACCTCATTTGCGTCTCTAGTTTTGATCTCACTTCTTCATAATCAAAACAGATCCGCGCCGACAAGACACCTCTCCTCACGCTTCTGAAACAGCACCCAACCTTAAGCAAGAAAGGTTTTGATTATCATGTCGCATCCAACAAATGTGACACCCAGCTCTGTTTGAAGGATCTTTTTCTCATTTAGATAAATTAACTACTCCACCATCGTCAACGCTTCATAATCTTCTCATCGCCAGTCAGGGCCGCGTTACGCAAATGCTTCAACATGCCAATGCCGGCTTTTCCATCATTTTCTACTACTCCGACGGGATCTTATTTTAGATCCTAGGGTCCCCAGCCGTAGCCAGTTTCCCTACTCACCTACTTCCAAATACACTTACACTTTTTAGCTATTAGCCTACGTCAACAGTTGCTCATGTGCCTGGGTAGACCCGCAAAAACTAGAGACTCTATCTTGAGAGCCTTAAGTTCATAAAAGACCGCTTACGCGATCACTATGGAGCCCGTACAGGACGGACCCAGGTATATCAACTTTCGATCTCAGTTGCCCCGCTTGGGGATAACCACAGCCACCACGTGAACTTCCGAAGGAGACCTCACCATTAATCAGTTCATGCACTGGTAAGCACATGGGGCCAACTGATTCCCGTGGTACCAGATAGGACTCTGGTCAGCCTCGGAAATCTACTTCCATAAAATTCCTACCAATTTCTATTTAACACAAATAAGGTATTGGTACTCTTAGAACCTTGTATTGCTGTGCTACTTATTGGTGATGTACATGCCACAGCGACAACAAGGACAACCTGCCTCAAGCCAGACCAGTGAATCACTGATTTAGCCCAAGACAGATTGTTTTCGATTTAGCCATGTCTGTTAGCCTTCCAGTAAACTGGAAGTTACCCATTTGATACGACGAGGAGGTAGACTTAGGCACTTGTGCTGCTGGAAGGTTGCCCGGAGGCCCTCCTGTTCCATCATTTAAGTTATCAACCTATTGATAATACAAAATTCCCACACCGTGGCATCCACAAACAAACGTGCCAGTCACTGGAAGAATTGATCCTAAATCAAGACGACCACATCCTGATTAGCTATACCTTTGACCTGTTTTAAAAACGTAAAGACAATTCTAGGTTAATATTTCTACAGTGATTAGTAACTTCTAATCGGAATTTTAAAGTTATGCCTGATAAACTTCTGCCACAAGAAACAATCCTGAAACAGCGAACATGTTCTCTCAACACGTATGTTTAAAACTATCACAACTGCATACACATGGCTTGGATGACATGTCCAGGCCATCAGGAGAGAACACGTGGTGTCCTAGGATGTACAAACTACTTTGCGAAACCATAGGGAAGTTCTTATATATGGGACCTTATTTACGAACAAAAGCAGCTCGATTCAACGCTTCAAAAGCCATCAGCCCCTACTGACTTACGATTACGAAATGCAAAACACAGAATCTTCTAAAACGTGTTTAAAAGGTCGCCATAAAGCGATAAATAATATGACCAAATCGCTAAATACACGTACATTCTATCGTGCTTTTAAGCCACTTTGTGCAGAAGGAGGAAGTAACGTGAGGAACTTTTCAAATGTGGTACAACTCTAGCCGTATACAGTTGGCCTCTTATTGAAAATGCAGATGTTTGTGGCCTTTGTGATAACTTGGAAAAATTTCATCTGCAGTAAGTATGAATCACATAATCTCAACTTACTGCATTGAAAAATTGTTCAAAACTATTGATCAGGATTTTATCTGCATTAGACAAAAAGATTTGCAGTTACCAATTGTAACTCATTCGTATAAGACCTAAGAATCGTCAAAGATGTAAAGAAATTTCCGTACCCCGGCAACGATTGTGGTGCTGTTGATGTTACAAATCGTATAAACGAAGCTCTATCATCCTTGCTACTACTATTAAAACATTAGTTTCTTTTTTTTTAACATGAAGTCTGTATTGATGTATAGTAATCAGAACTAGAAAGTCGCCAAATACAACCCCGTAAAAGCTCAATGTCTTATCTAACAAAGGCTTGAAACCTGCATATATCAGCAACCGGGAGATACTTTAGACATGCCATTTAGACACATTAAATATTAAAATAAAGTGTCACAAATGGAGGTGAAATTAACATTAGTGCTGGTTGAAATATTATTGTGGCTCAAAAAATTTTTAAATTTTTTTCAAATTAAAAAAGGGGCCACAAACACACAAACCTTTATTATTTGTGCTCCTTTATACAGCGCACTCTGTACATACTAAAAACAATAAATTAACAAATATATTTTACACATTTTTATATTTCTTTTACATGTCATATCAATATTGTGCTGCAGCCTATAAAGAAATGCACAAAATTAATTTTTTATACCATCCAGAAAAAAGGGGTAACAAAACCGAAAAAAAATCTCATAAAAAGGAAAAAAGGGTTTAAGGCAAAAGTCCAAAAGAAATGCTGATGAAAAGGGGGTGTAACACAGGGTGTGAATATTAAAATATTAATAATAAAAAATGTTAATGATTTTATTAAAAAACCAACAAATTTCGCCTCAAAATGTAATATTTATCTAAAAGCGAATGACACCTCAATATTAATCCCACTAAACAACCCCTTAAAAACAGAAACAATAAAAGAAAACCATTAAATTTTATATTCTTTAGTTTTATACATTTTTTTCGTTTAAAAAAGAAACATTTTAGTGTTAAAAAATATCACAATTAGCAGGTAACAAGTCATTACATACAGTAGTATTAAACAGACAAAAACTCTTTTTTTATCCTTTAACTTTAACCCTAAAAGAAAGGCTAAATAAACAACGAATGCGGAAAACATTTTTTTTATCTAAAACTATGCAATTTTCCCGGGAATTGCATTAAGTAACCCTTAAATTTTATTTATTTTTAGTGGAAAATCATAGAAATTTGGCAATAAAAAATAATATTTAACGCTTTTCTCCCCAATGAGTTGTTACTGTAGTTGCATATCTATTGACTTCTTAATCAGTGTGTAGAAAACTAAGCAAAAAACCAATAACGTTGTCTTTGTCAATTATAGAAGACTTAACAATAAAATTCTTGGCCAAAGGATTTGGTGAAAAGTCATTTTTTTTAGTTTATGGTTTTACAAAAATTTTCTTTTTGGGTTTAAGGTGGATAAAATCATAATATATTGGTTAAAAGCATGCAAATACTTCTAGTAACCATATATTTACCCTTCACATAAGTAAAAAGGGTTTATATAAGTTTGTTTTAATTTCCTTTAATATCCATCTGCGAACCAATAAAGTATATATTTTGTTGGTCCTTATATATTGGGAAGTCGATTTAGCGATGTTAGTTTGTCCGTGTGCCCGTCTTTCTGTGTTATGGTTGAAATCAAGTTTTTGAAGCCCCCCGATGCCTCATAGATCTGTAAGGGAAATCAGGCTATCAAAAATATTTGCAGGCAAATCGCTTTTGAAATCCAGCAAATTCGCCCGATGACTGAGCAAGACAACCTTTGTTTAGTTTTCTAAAATTTTTACATAAAAACCTCTACAACTGGCCCGGAGTTGCCCCATACATTGTGCAATATAAGACGGACTTTCAATAATTTTTCCCCGCCAACATTTTTGTGAAACATACTTACACCCTATCTCCATCTCCTTACAGGGTTGCCATACAAAATTTACTTATTTTTAATTTTTTAAAATCGCTCCCACAGCTTCCAGGGTGCTTCTACAAAGGTTATATATAAGACCGACCCCAATTAATTTTTCCTCTAAAGTATTTTTCTGAAATATGCTTACCCCCTATCTCCAGATTTTAACATGGTTGCCATACAAAATTTAAAAAAAAATAGGCTAAACTTTTGACAACTTCTCCGGAGTCCTCGCTAGAGGAATAAAATGTTTCACAGGCATCTATTAGCTTTTACTTCCAAACATATTTCTAGAACATACTTTCCCCTTATTTCGAATTGTTGAATTGGTCGCCATTCAAGTAAAATTATATTTAAAATATTTTTCTAAAAAATTTTAAATTTTGTTTAAAAAAAAAACTCTAAGACAGAGTTTTATCATCTGCCACTGGCATTGATATCTTTAAATCCCTCAACGCAATATGTTTTAATAAAATAAAAATAAAATTTACAATAAAACATTTTTTAGTGAATTTTTTACAAAAATGCCAACCATATCCGCAATATAAATCAAAACAATTATTTCAACTAAATAAAACTGCGTGCTGCAGCTCACATAATCCTTCATATGCCACAAACAAACACTTAACTGTGATTTTGGCCCAAAATAAATATTAAAAGAAAACAATAATTTTAATGATACTTAAAACTAAACAATGCTACTAAAATAGTGGCAAATATATGTATCAGCAACAACATTATCATTTAATAAATAAAAAATATTTAAGTTGTGAATAGTTATAAAAGAACATTTAGAATTATGTTTTCCTTTCGTAATTGTTGTCACAGTGACTATAAATGACCGTCATAATTCATTTCATGTTGCCACCAAGAACTAAAGTAAAAAGATGTGAGTTTAAAAATAAAGCTGCAAACAAAGAGCAACTTAAGACAATAAAACCAAAATAAATTTTATTGTCACTAGTTTTTTTTATATTAAATTTTTCTTAAGATTTCTTTCATTTCATAAACAAATGCATTTGTGTGTGTTTTTGTATTTTTGGCCAAGAAAATTGCCACATTTTGTTGGCTGTCTATATGATTGCAACAAAAGCATAAGAATAACCAATCTAAGCAACAATTATCTGTCTTTTGTGCTGGTTAAAATAACTTTTTTATTTGTTAATTTATATTAAACTACCCAAGGAGCAATCTGGCACTACCACTTTGGTATCCTCAACTCTATTCAGTAGAATTTTCAATGTGTGGCCTTCTTTCTTTAATTTCAACAATGACAATTATTGTCTCTACTTAGCAGCTATTCCTCTCTAGCAATGATGATATCATTGTAGGATTTTATTGGTTAAGGAAAATGAAAAGAAGATTAAATTTCTTTTAAAAAGGGGGCATATATTTTAATGTACAATTTCCTGTTCCTGCTTGGAAGGACACATGCACAATAAAGACATTATTATAAGCAGAACTATAAACTATAATTTATATTCAACGTTTTAATTGCGACAACTATGGCATATTGTTGCTCTGTATAAACAATAAAAGATCAATTTTAAAAAGATTTTGGCGTAATACAATAAGTATGATCAACACAATTATAATATTTTATTGTTTAATTTATTCGGCATAAAGTTTAAAATTCGTCACAAACTTAAACATATTTAATATTTTTTATTCATAATAATTTGGACGTTTTCTTTTGAAAATCATAACTTTTTTTAAACTGGTGGAAACATTTTGTTAAAATCTTGGTGCTCACACTTTGAAAATTGTTGTTGCTTCTTAAAAGTTTTATTGTGGAAATGGTTTTTCGGACGCTGCAGTGAGACGCAATGACTTTGAAAACTATCATGAACTTTTGATACGCTGAAAAAGTTATGGCAGTAAAATAAAAGTGTAGTTACTTACTGTTATCATTATGGTGATAGTAAATGAACTTTAAAAAGCTTTGTCAAACAGGCAAGCAAATAAAAATCGGTCAAGCTCGATCTGCTTACACCCTACACTACAATCCTTAAAACTTTCCCACCTCAGATGTTGGAAAGACAGCTAGATATTCATCTGAGAGGTTTTATTGCACACATGGTTATTGGTTAACAATGCGATACATAATGTGGTTGGTTTAATAAAATAGGATCTGCATGATATGGAAAAATGGATTAAAAGAAGGTTTTGATAGTTAAGGATAAAGGCGATAGATGAGACAGTGTCAGAGAGGCGTCAAAGAGTTATTGATCAAATGTATAAACTCAATGCTTGAGTAGAGTTATGTCAAGGTCTAATAGTACGTTTCCATTATAAGCAAATTAAGTAATTTTTAGGAAATCATTTCGAAGTGTTTCCATTACGTTGTAAGTAATTTTATGTTCGAATTTAATTTGACATGGATATCAGGTGGCCTCGGTTAATCAGCTGAAACCGGTATTTCGTTATTTAAATATCAAATTTCGTTTATGTTATGTATTTGATTCTTTTCTACAAACAACAACTGCAGTTTTCTAAGAAAAGCTTAAAAGGAGGAAAAAAGAATTTGTGAGTTTTTCTTATCTGTCTTAACATTCCTATGACGATTAAGTTTTTTTTTGTAGAACTGCTCCCACCTGATGCATGCGCCTTGCAACCTATTGTCATTTTTTTGGAATTGTTAGTCACCAATAATGGATGTCCTAAAGTTGCATTTGTAATAATAGCCTCCGCGCAGTGTTGCACAGGCAAATTTCGACACAATCTTGAGCTAATCAAGTCATTTGAGATGATTTGCTCATATGAAAAATATATGGGAAATCATGTAGCAAATTACTTAATTTGAGAAAACCAAATGATTTGGCTCAAATCACGTAGATGGAAACGCACTATTAGGTTAGTAGAGATAAATCGCAGCTGAACACCATTGCAAGGATATTTTACCAATTTTGTGGCTCGCAACGGTCAGGAACTTATTGAGGTGGGTTGGAGATAAAGAAACATCATAATATTAACATTGAAAGCAGTAAATTTCAACTTTGAAATTGATGAAACCAAACGAAGATAAAACTAAGTTGATGGTATTAAAGCACAAAATGTCTAGTAGACTTTGGCAGACAGTGGATATTGAAAGATACAACTTAAGATATTTAGCGACTTTATCTACTTCGAAGCCGCCATAAACAAAACCAACATTATTAGTTTGGAGTTAAAAAGAAGATCAATATTGGCCAATACATGCTACTTTGGATTAATTAAGCGTTTAAAAACAAAGCCAGCTCCCGACAAGAAAAGATCACTCTCTACAAAAATTGATACTACACATACTTATTTATGGCTCTGAAGCGTGGCCACTTTCGAAAACAGGCGTGGCAGTGCTTGGAGTGTTCGAGAGATAAATTCTTAGTAAAATTTATGGACCAGCCTACGTCAACTTATAGTACTGGTATTGTATGAACCGTGAGCTGTATGAACTGTTTACCGACATTGATATAGTTAATCGTATCAAATTTCAACATTTACGTTAGAATGGTCGTGTTGCGAAAATGTATTAAGATGCTCCATCTAGGAGGTCGTTTGAATGCGAACCTTGTGACAGACCATACAGAAGGGGAAGGCCAAGACTCTACTGGACGGATCAGGTGAAGAAAGGCATTTCGAAACTTGGTGCTAGATGTTTAAGAAGAAGCGCAATAAATGGAAGCGAACAAACATCGATTCTACCTCCGGCTAATGGAACAAACGAGGGAAGATGTCGCCATTTTGGTCGTGGGAAAGTTTCACTAATGCTCGGGAAATATAGAGAAAAGGATCAGGAGAGGCTTTAAGGCATAAAATACATGTTAAATTTGCATATGAAAAAGGTAAGCTGGTTTCACACAATGGTTTTAAGACCCGTTCTAATGTTTTGAATATCAGATCACCGGAATATAAGAGCCGGAAAAAATTTTACTAAGGTACTGAGACGTCCATATTTTGGAAAAATTGGTGCTTTTTGAAGTACATCTAAAAGCTCTAAGTACTAAGTAGCTGATTAGAAAAACGGCAAGAAACTAAGACAAACTTAGTCAGCATTAGTTTTCACCAGAATACTAGATGAAATTGGTTATAGGGCTCCTATTATCCACCGGGGATCTAAGATGGACTATATTGTCACAGAAAACCTTTAAGAAAAGCACAATCGATAATTGTCTCTTAGGGAAATAGTGAGGTGAGTTAAGAGAGTCTACATTAAGGATGGCAATTTTCATTTAGGGATCTTAGATACAAATTGACATCGAATTAAGCGCCATATATTTTAAAAGAGGGCATTAAATCATCCTTAAGACTATATGAGGAAGGAAGTGCGTTCTGCAAAGATAATGGTAATTTTAAGAGCAAAGCTTTTATTAAAATTTGTTCTAACTGATAGGGACCTTAATATTTATATTAACAGCCAAGCAGCCTTAAAGCTTTATTTACACCACCTAATTCTCAGCTGAGTAGTGTTAAAAAAAATATTTTTTTAATTTTTAGGAGTGTCAAAAAACAGTTATATTTTTTAATTTCTAGTATTACATTACGTCTAAGGAATTCGTTTTAGTCCGCTAATTATAAAAGTTGTTAAGCTAGTATAAAGATTATGGCAATACAACAACAAGCATTTAATCCGGTAACTTTTAAAAACTTACACTTAAAACTCAGACGTTAAATAATTTGAAAATATAGCACGTTCTATATTCACCTGAGATTAAACAAAAACATTAACAAATAAAAACGGACATGTTATTACACTGCACAAATGAGACTCAGTTGTAACTCAGGTAGTGTAAATATGGCTAAAGGGACTTAAAATTTCAATGTGTTCAATCTATAATGGTAAGGCATTGCTTAGAAGCCTTCGGTGGAGTTATAGAGCTCTTTAACGTTAGACTATATTTTGGTCTGGGGTACTGCGACTTGTTGGCAATAAAAGGTCTTGCATCGCACCATGTTCTGCAACTCTCAACATTAAAAAAACACGCATTCAACTTTATTTAAAGCCACATAGAATGCAAGAAATACGTGGCATTTACTTTCAACTAAAGGACTTCTTTCACGCCTAAACAGTTTAAGCCCAATGAGGTTTGTGGAGATTAAATTGATTGCTCCCTGATTTCAATAAATATGTTTACCTGAAAATTTTCATTTTGGGAAAGTGGGTATACGTTGTTGCAGCGGCCTCGCTTAGGTTAGTTTCCATCGAAACATTAAGAGAAATTCTTCTTGGAGAGTTCTTTTAAAATCCAGTCTTTCTTTTTTGCACTTTTCCCTATTCCACACATATAGTCCTGCGCTCCAGAAGAATACGTATCCAGTTAAGGTATAACCGCTTGAGAAGTTTCTTTTCGCACCAAGCTTTCAATAATTGCTCCATTTCGCACTATTATTAAATTTTAGGTAACTTTTAAAAATATTTTTCGACACAATAATTATGGTAAAAATAAACCGGAAAGCCTAACAAAAAAGGATAACAAGTTGTTAATGCCAATATATTAAAATCTGCCTAACTTTTTGTCTATTTTTATTGATGCTCTCTAAGATCTAGCCTCGTTCTCAATAAAAAAAGAAATAGGGAAAATTTTATTTATATATAAGAAATTATTTTGTTTATCAGATTAAAAATTATTTTTCTAAAATATATCGCAAATAATCTCTAATTCTTCTTAATTTTTGTTAAGTGAGAAAGGACTACATTTTGCTACTTAAATAGTTATTTATAAAAAAGTAAACATTTTTATCTGAACCCTTTAATACGTCTTTATTTTGCCAATGTCACAGATGTAATTTATTTTTTTATTTTCTATTTTTATTGAAATTATTTCAATGAATTTTATTTGAATACAAATTTGGCCATTTATTGCCATTAAATTTGAATAAAATTTACAAAATCCCTTAATGTTTTCTTTTTCTTTCATGCCACACATCAACCATAATAGCCGGCCACAAGGGCGTATTTGAATTGATAACCACATTTAAGGCAAAATGTAAGAAAATCATTCTATATATATTTAAAAATGTAATTCAAGTTGAAGTACTCCTTCAATTCATATCCGCTTCTTCACAAAGTTTTTTTTAACAGCAAAAAAAGCAAAGCAGCTTAGGTTTATTTAAGATGTAATTTTATTTTGTTTTCAAATGGAACATTTGATTTTTATCACAAATACATTTGAATTTTATTATGTATTTTAACTACATCTCTGCACATATAAATATTTTTTACTGATATTTGCTACTACATACTTACATACATGTATGTCCTTTAGCTATTAAATGTCATATTGTATTGTATTTTTGGCATTTTGAAACTTTAAGCAATAATACTTTTTCCCCCAAGTAGCCCATTTCTACCACTAAGACCATTGGCCAAATTGTTTTGTGAAAAGGTATTGTATTGTGTCTTTATTTTTTTATTTTCGGCCACTTTGGCGCCATTTTCTTGACAATAAAATAAACATTTAGAATTAAATCAGATGGCAAATGACTGACCTACCAATAAATGTGTCCATTTAACCATTTTATTATATAAAGAGTCATACATACGCACATTTGAACGTACTTGATATGATGGTGATTACGACTTTTTTTATTTTGCTCTAAAATGATTTTCTATACGATTTGATAGTTATTTTCATTGTTGTGCATTTATTTTTATGTTTTCATCAAAGAAATTATTTATAATTTTTTTTGACTTCTCTTTTCTGCTTTTTTCAATGTTTTAGCCAATTGTTGGAACAACTTTTTCTGGAACAAATAAAAAAGGGTTGCTAAGAAATATTTGGCAGCCAACGAGATTTATTGTGGGACATTGTAACGAAAGTATTAAGAAAAGTGGGTACTTAAAAACTATTTTTGTGTGGAGAGTTAGTGCTGTAGATATTCAAGAATTTTAAATTAATGTTCATTTGATAAAAAAAAATTTTACAGCTTCATGGCTGAAATTAAAAGAGAAAGAAGAGTTAGAATTAAAGTAAGAATAAATCAGAATATTTTAGAGCAGATAAATTAAAGGTAAAGAGTAGAGTAATCATTAAGGATAGTCAGTGTTTAGAGGAGAGACCGAGTGCCTCACAGTGGTATCGAATATTATAGTTAAGTCCTTTTAACTGCCGTCTAGAGCGACGATAGCTCTTCTGTACGTACAGTATGCGTTCAATTTGGATGGGTTATGCTCAAGAGAATAAATATTAAGAATCGATTCATATTATTACGTATTATCTGCCAAGATGGACGAAAATTTTAAAAGGGTCTGTAAACCACTATGCATATGTAAGCAAATTGGGTTGCTTTTAAAGGTGCCAACAACAAAATCTTTGAGTCTATACTCTTCGTAGAAAAAAAAAATTTGAAAGTCAGATCATTGCTTTTAAGGTGAGTCGTTAAAATTAAAATTCCTTTTTTTTTACACTTTAAAGGATATACCTTTAAGTAAATCTGGAACGTTAGTAGACATTTTGATTTTGCCTTTTCGCTTACGACGTGATTGAGGTTATTGTGTTGTTTACGGAACATTCGAAACATAGTCAGAGAGTCTCATTACTTGTCATCATATTTGGACTTCACACAGGGCATAAAAATGCTATACCGAAAAATCGATATGGGAAAATAGCCTCTTACTATTTGCGTGAACATCCATGTACACTATTGTGTCTCAAATGAAAACTAAAATGGAAGATGGTATCATTCACCAATTACTTAAAATCTTATAGTTACTTGGCCTAGAAGGGGATATTTGAAAAAGTGCAAACAGCGGGTTTCGATCAACCGGATTCGCGGCCTGAGGGAAAATACACCACCATTTATAAAAAAAAAACCCAAGCTGCCGTTATAGCATTTAGTTCAAGGTGACGATGGTAAGGGATTGTAAATTGGCCCTTTAAAATTTAAAAGCATCAGGCTGTGTTCGATTCCGGAATAATTTGGAATTCCCGGAAATAAGACTGCAAATAAATTGGCACAAATGAAATCTGGGTGGGTGGTAATATGGTTAATACTTCGGGTTTCCCTCACTGCGTGAATTCTATTGAGGATTGAGGGTCACTTTCAGCATACGAGATTCAAGTACTAGACCAAAGTCAAAGTCTGAAAAATGCCGAAATTCTAACGGCAAGTAGCCGTTTAGTGTTTAGCGAACAAGGCAACATCTCTCTTATTTTTTGGTAAAAAGGACATGAAGTAATTGTTGACAACTTGGCAACAAAGTATGCTTAACTATTGCTTCAATTGCAGGGATGCATTTGCGTCAATAGATCATTTACTTTGACGTTTACCGGCTCTTGTCGGAAGGTATTGCCTGTACTTTGGCGACAAATTTATGGATTGTTTATCGGCATTTTGAAACTGTGACCTTAATGAAATGTATTTATTTGTCATTACACCTTATTATTTATACCTTTACTTTGCTTTCTTGGTATCTATCCACATTATGTTAATTCAGCATTTTTTGCTTCCTTTATACTTTCATCGCAGCACAATGTGCACGTTTGTGCTCATAGTAAATTAACACAACACTTTGGCATACCTACCTTGTACTATTTTGGATTTAGGTGAATTATTTCAAATCGTTTTTGATTTTAAAATATAATCATGTCATTGGCCATATGTTTGGTAGGAAGAAGGATCCTTGTTCTCGTACTTATACACAGTCACCCCATTATCTACTTGGTACGACACCTTTAGGGTTAAAGTACATAAGTAATGCTTAAGAAGGGTTTTGATCGAAAATTAAAAAAAAGAGCGGCATACGATAATCTTAGATTAATTCTCACTAATCGAAACCTAGCAGAGTCCTTTCTTGTATTACGGGAATCAATGAACTCCTGCATTTAACATTGTTGTGATCACCAAGTGCGGCAACTGAGAAGGAAAGTTTTGTTCTTGCGCAACCCTGAAAGTGATCGTCTTAAAAGGTCTTACATGACCTCTAAATTTATGAAGATATTTTTGGCACGTAACATTGAAAGAGAACGATGCTCAGCCCATTACTGAAGAAGAAGGCTTTAACTTAAAGGTGACACAGTGCTGAGAAGTAAATGGATAATATAAAATGCCTTCACTGATTGCCTAAAACTAAGCTTTATAGTGGAATTTCCGCCTAGTTGACCCACGGTAATTTTATTACGTGTGCAATCCCAAGACCAACCTAAGAAGTGATTGTAGTGAAAAATTTCAAATACGATTTTGAAAAAAATTCAAGAATGCATTTCTTGATTTGAGGAAATGTTTTTTTTCTGTGTTTTCTGTGTAATATATATTTAATGAACTATTGGCACTGCGGAACCATAAGGTTCCGGGTTCGATACCCGCCAAATAATCAGGCATTTTTTCCCTTTATCTTTTCTTTTCTAATCCTTTGCGCTACGCTTTTATACACAATTTCCCTATTTTTTTGAATTTTCTCTGCCTGGTCTATCTAATTTAATAAAATACTGCATTTTCTATTACTTTAAAAAATATTTAGTATCCTTCTTAATATTTAAAATATCCTTTTAGCATTACCGCCGAATTGCTGAAATTTAAGCAACCCCTGCATTAAATTAAATTCCTCAAAAAGTAAATCTTACCAAACCGCACATTCCCTCTTACGTAAGAAAACCTCACAGTTTTTGAGCAATTTAGAAACCGCAAGCTAAAAATCCTTTTGGTTTCAAGTCCCTTTATTTTTGTTACCCAAAATACCCAGAAGTTACAATATGTTCCATAGAATAACACTTTACTTCATAATTCATCTTTAAAATCTTGCCGAAACAATTGCAAAAATATGGTTTCAATTGCAAACAGCAAAATTAATTTAAAATTCATCTCTAAGACTTTTTAGAAACTGAAATTAAAAATTATTTAGAACAGTTTAAAAAAATATATAAAAAATTTTGTGAGCCCCCTATAGTGTAAATTTGGCTTTGTCTATCCTTAAAAAAAGATCTAAAAAAACAAAAACTCTATGGCAATTAAATTGTATATTATCAGTAAAGATAGAAAAATAATTGAGACATTTGCTAGGACATGATAACAAACAGATTGTCTAGAAGTGGGAGAAAAATTATTTATAGCAGAGCCAACAGTTTCCCTTTTTTTTCTTAAATTGAAAAAAAAACCCAAAGAATTTAAATGTTTTAAAGCCAGTTAAATTATCCAACATAAAAAAATGTTTGAAAAAAAACACAACAGGACATTAATGTTAAGTCTGCACTTAGTCCCTATTGTTTGATCATTTTATGTTTTTGTTTTTATGGAAATGTGGTGTCTGCATGACATTTGTTTTTGTTACACGTTTTAATGTCCTTTTTTTTCTTGCTTTTGTTTCTCTTTTAACTTGTATTAATTTCTAATAAACGACAACAACTAAATATTTTGTCGGTTTTTCACTTTTTATGTTTGTTTTTTTCTATTCATTGGATAACATTTTCTCGGGCTTATGTGAAAGATTTGCTTAAGATCACGCATTAATTGTTTTGTCTTACCTAAAAGATATATTCAGGTGACACATGATGACATGTCTGGAAGATAGGGAGCACAAACAGTAAATAAAGGATACATTTTTTTGAAAATCAAGTTATAGCTCAATTAAAATTCTTAGAAATTATCGGCTTGTTTGTCAACTTCCAAAGGTGTCTGCTATTTTGATTTTTTATAATTTCCATTTTAGAAGCTACAAATAAATTGTCCATTTATTTTTGTTCAGTTGTTATCAGTAGACACAGATTGTTTTCGGGCGGTTTTTGTGGTTTTTGGTTAAGTATTAATATAAATGTTTTTAAAGCAATTTCTTGTCGTCTTTTAATTTTTTTCCAATGAATACCACAAGAGTCTGTGCTAATCTGTAAAATTTATGTTTAAGGGATTTTCAAAAATAAAAAACCAGTTTTGTTTAAAAGAAATAAAATTGTAAGTGGCCGAAACAATATGTAAATCATTATAATGTGATGTTTTTTGGAAAAAGGCACGTTATTTTTAACTTTCCCTTGATCAATGTGGTTTTTAATTACGTTGCAGTTCTTTGGAAAGGATTTTCTAAGTGAATCATGTTGTATTTTATTACTAAAGGCTGAAATCTATTAAGATAAGTGATTGTTTACTGAAGTATATTGTTGTGGTTCATTCTAAAACTGAAATTTAAGTCTAAAAAACAAATTTATTTGATCTACACCAGGGATTATGAAAACATAGGTAATTGTGAAGAAATTTATTGCTAGTTAAGCCTTTTGTTAGTCTTGTGTAAGAAATAACTTTCTGAAGGAAAAACCAGTAAGAGCGCTATATTTTGCTGTGCCGAATCTAATATACCCTTCACAACGTGTAAGGGTTTAACCCTAATTTTTTCAAGTTTTGTATGGCAACCCCTTAGGGGGTGGAGATACGGCCAGTCCTACACTTACCTATTCACGTACATCCTAAAACCTGTTAGGGCAGACTTATTAAAACTTACCAAACTTTGTATGGGCATAGGGGGAAACCAAGGGGACTAGTCTTACACTCTACTTATCTAGGGCCGACTCTGGGTAAGCTATGATCGTTTTTACATCATTTTTGTAAATTTTGTATGGCAGCCCTCTTGGGTGATGGTGATTGGGGGTAAGAATGCTTTAGGAATATGTTTAGGAAGGAAAACTAATGGGAGATCTGTGATACATTTTATTCTTTAAGGACGATTTCGGGGAAGTTGTTTTTACCCTAGTTTTTTTAAATTTTGTATGACAACCCTGTTAGGAGCTGAAGACAGGGAAAGCATATTCCACAAACATTTTTGGGACAAAAAACTAATTTGAGTCGGTTTTATATATGAAGTTCGTTGGAGTACCATGGAAGCTGTGGAAGTGACTTTAAAAAAATTTAAGAAACTTAACTTTGTATGGCAGCCCTGCTTGGGGGTGGAGAAAGGGTGTACGTATGCTCCAAAAAAGTTTGTGAGGAATCGTCTTAAATTGCAGCCGTGTGGGGGCAACTCATGGCAGTTGTAGAGGTTTTATGTATAAATTTTAGAAAAATAAGCACAGGTAAACTTGTTTTTTTGGCCCGTTAACTGACCTTCTCGGACTTTGCTTGATTATAAGGGCAATTTTTTCGCAAATATTTTTGATAGTTTAAAGCTACTTTCGGGTCTAGGTGAGATCGGAAGGCTTCAAAAAGTTGATTTTAACCATAACACAGGTAGGCGAACAGACAGGGAGACGGACCTTGCTAAACCGACTTCCCTATCTATCAGGATCATATGTATATTAAAGAAATTTTAAACGGAATGACAAACTTATATATACCCTTATCGCTTATGTAAAGGGTAAAAAAGATAGGCCAAGCAATCAAGTCTTTAAAAATGTTAAGGGTTAAGTAAAACTCCAAAAATGAGGTGTACAGCTCGAGAGAGCTTAGCTTTAGAGAATTTAGCATCTTAATTTATAGTAGAGAGAGAAGTTTAGATTTTGATGCCTGTATTGAGTTGCTTAGATTACAGCATAACTTTGTTTTCTTTAGTGTGATCTGGTTTTATCCACACAGGACTGGTGTTTTCAAAAAGTTCCCCCTAATTACGATAATAACAACGCCGTTAAGCGTCGTTTTGTTTTATTTGTTTTGGTTTGTTTGATTTAAGGACAAAGTAGCTGATAAGGCTTTCGCGTCTGTTGTTGGCGCTAGGCCGCTGCAGCTGCCTTCTACACAGGCATTATTTATTGATTTTTTTATAGGATTTTCTTGACATCTTACTCTAGCTAAAGTAAATGCTCACTGCTACAGCTTTTAATAATTGATCAAAAATATTAGGAATATTAAGACTAAAAAAACTTGGAGAGTTGAGCTGCCTTAGCTAAAAGCATATTTTAATAAAAAAATGTTAGAACAGAAAAAAATTATCTCAGCGTCTGCTTCGAAGGTCAATCTGGGGGAAAAACTATTACCTGTTAAATCTGGTAGGCATTTTCAAAAATACAGAGAAAGGAGACCCAACTCGGGGGGATTGAATTATCTAGCTCTCCGGTTGAAGAATGCAGCTGGTTACCACAGTCACCATAATTTTGACAAAATCCCTTCGAACACGACCCCTGTTGCCCGTTTCCAGACCATTTAAAAAATCTGTAAGCGCCAAGTATCTCCTGACTGCCAGCTTATTGCTCTCACAACGTATTTACTAAAATTTCGAAACTCTACAGGGTATTAAATTTGAGCCAAGAATAGGAAAAGGATGAATCATGTTCAGACAAAAACTTGTTTTAAAACTGAAGGCATTAGGATTTACTACTGACAACATATTCTTTTGAATAAAATACCATCAATAAAAAGTGTTTTAAAAAAACTTAAGCTCAGGGAAAAAACATGGTTATGTATGGTCACGGAATATGATCACAAATAATTTCATCCTTGTATGGTGACGAATATCCTTTTTATGACTGCTAAAACCATACTATAGTTGCACCTAGTTTTTGGGGAAAAATTCAGTCATATTTATGATTAAAGTTGCTATTATATGCTTGTGACATGTCCGTTTTCCCATCCTTCTGAAGCTTATCAATTTTGCTGACGTTATTGGACGTAAACACTGTTCGTTACTTGAAAAGAAATTCCTTTTATGAAAATATCTCTTTAAAACAGAATCAAAAATACAACAAGAACATAATCCTTAAAACACAATTATTTTAAAGTAAAATATCTTAAGTAAAACATTATTTTTGCCAAGAGAAAATTTTTCAAATATTAGTTTCCATAATTTTAAGTAAAACTTGTATTAAAAAAATATTTATCTTTTAATTTAGAAAACCCTTATTCAACAAGTGCAATATTACAGCATTTATGTTAATAATATAACAATTTACCACAATATGTAAATCATTTTACAAATTTAACTTTAAAATTTATGAAAATTTTTTAGAATTTCGTTTTGCTCAAAGCTCTGAAAATATATTTACTTTTTATTTATGAGATCTAACAATTTCGCTGGAACGGGTCATACAACATTCACCATCAGTAGCAGTTAATGGTACAGCTTCTGTTGGGTGCATAATAAAGCCTTCAGGTTATACTTATCAGGATTTAAAGAGGATTTAAAATACTGGCATTTTATTATGATACTTTAGTAACATTATTCAGTTGTCAGTCTGCCTATTCATACTCCAGCTGCTGCTTTGTTTTATCATCACAAGTATCAGCAGTAGATTTTTTTTTATTTTTCTGAGTTTTTCTTAGTTTTTTTTTCTTTGCTTCTTACTCTATGGAGCTTAACTGTAGTATATTATATAGAGTTTTAGGTATCAAGTACGTTTTTTTTGTACTTTTTTAACTTTTTTCCATTTTATCACAATGCCCGGTTGTCCTCTGTGATATTGCTATTGTGGCCTTGCTTATGTGGGATGCTTGATACAAACCCCAGATAGTATGCCAACATCGACATTAGGCAAACAAACGACAGTTACTTAGTTAGTCTGACTAAACCAACCGAGCTAAACCACCCAACCGTACAATCATAGGATAAACTAAATCCTTCCAAGTGACTCCTTTCTGATATACAAAAACATTCTTACACTATGCATAATATCCTGCATAATTTTTTTTCCCAAGATAAGTATCAACAAAACACCAGCATCAAATAAACTATGAAAGATTTTTTGTTTTGCTTTATTTTTTATAGAACAGAAAATCTGACATACAAACATTAACAAAGACTCGTTAAAGCACTCATGGAAACAAGGACTTGTTTGCTAATTTTTTCTAGTTTTGTTTTCAATTCCATTTTCTTTGTTAAGCTTGGTGATATGCACGTATGCATATGGCTGCTTAAGGTACCCCATGTATGGTCACTTGTGTCATTGAATATATGTATGTGGTGTTCATGAATAAAAGGTCAGCCTTAGATGTAAGAGTTTTACAAAAACAAACAATGAACTAAGCCAACAGCTTTTGCGAAGTCTTACATACATTTATGCATATTTCAGTTAAATTGACAAAGATGAGTGAGTGGGTGTGGTCATCATGAAAGATATATTAAACACGAATTTTTATATGGAATTTTCGCTTGTAATACAGCCGGGGACAAAAATTTCCATTTTTACCATGGAAGAGTTTGATGAAAAAGACTTTGGTTTCTTTGCAATTAAAAGTTTTTTATTTTAAATTAAGTATTTTTTACTGGAGCTTGTAAATTTTTTAAATTTTTTCTAAGAAAGAATAATATTATTTCATTTTAAGCCCGCATGATTCAAGCTCAATACCTCTTTCACGTTTGCTTTTAATTCTTTAAGAGTTCAGTTAGATAAAATTACAAAGGTGGATGAAGACTAGCACCACACCGCAAGGGGATACTCTCTCTGCTGCCTATCCCATAAACACTTGATCCCCAAAGTAAGCTCCGGTTTATACCACAAAACATCTTAAATCTTTTCGGGGAACTCTTACCCAACCACTTCACTATATGGTCCTGCAATCTCGGGCATGAGACAGACAAGATGTTCTAATATTTCTATTTTCTACTTATCCTTAGGCTACCTACATATAATCGGTCTTGCCGCAATCCGAATTGTTTTTTCCAGCCCAAACTCTAACATGACCAGTAATAGCCACAATCATGATCTTCAAGATGATCAGGAACCTAGTAATTGCTAAACTTAATCTTGGTTACAGAGACTGAATAACTCTACAATGGTGTCTATTCTTCCATTGAAGTTTTGGCATGTTAAATGTTGCCAACTTGTTGTAGAATCCATTATAATCTGGCGTTGAAGAAGCCCATAATCGCGCCAATTATACTTTTTCAATCACCTAACAATCTAGACTTGGCGCAGTTTGCTTATAAGACTTAAGGGTCACCTGAGTGCCTACGTAGTGATCCCACTGTTCCTTAAAACATGTCACGCTAGAAGGCATATTGCCCTCAAAACTACCAGTATATCCATCTGGAACACACTTTGAACATCAGTTAGTCTATCGGGCATCCGGTGTCCTCGCTTGTGATATGGAAACCGGCTCTGGCACTCAAATTTATTTTGGATTCGTCAATAAAGCAGATCCCCTTTTATACATGGTGTAGAGGAAACACTTACAAAACCTATGACACAAACATGCGTTAAGACAGCTCTTAGTTGGACTGGGGTAATAGCTATAGTGTATCCTAGGGAGAATCAAGAATAAGTTTACCATATTATCTTAACTACAGTCTGAATAAAACTGGCAAAACAATGCCAAATAAAAGATGCTGAGAATAGCCAGGCCTTTATTGATATTCACTCAGAAATACCGTCACGCCATCCACATACTACAACATTTCCATTAATCAGCCAATGCAAAATAAATCAGTTGTCCGAATTTAGTCTGGGTCCGCTTTTAATATTTCAGGTGCTAACTTGTTGAAGTATCTTCAGCAACATTTTTGGAAAGTCAAAAAAAATAGTATTTTTTGTCCTTGAGCACAAGCAATGCTGCTACTGTTTATGTTTTGCTCACATTTGGTAAAATATGTCCGCACATATGTTCAACTAAATATGTCTGGCAAAAAAATATCGAAAAGCAGGCTTTTAATTTTTTAAAATTTATTATTTTTTACCTTAAGCCGTTGAGTAAGGAGGAAGCAGCTAAAATTTAAACATCAGTATTTGAATGGATTCGAGCTGAAAATCTTTGATCAGACAAAATTTAAACAGATATCTTAACACACTTTTGCTTTTTGAGAACTTTATATGGCTTCACAGGACCTTTCGAACCAAAAGATCATAATATTAGAAAAACTATTTGTTTCAAGCGTTTTAGTACGATAAAAGAACCTATGAAACAGACTTTGCAACTATCGCCAACTGTATTGTAATGTTTGTCTCTTTAGAGCTGCATTATACTTAGTTGTCTACACTGGCGTAAAACTCAATAATTTTTTTGTTTTGCCTTTCGCAAGCCTCTTCCATCTGCTACAGTTGCCAACAGTCATCTTTACAATTTACATTTTTGACGATTTAATTCATGCCATGTTGTAGTTAAAAAAAGTCAACAACAAAAATATAGTCTTATCTAACTGACTAACAAGTTGTTTGTTTTTGGTTAAAAAAAGGTTTGAATAATGTTACAGTTTCTACTGCCGCTACTTAAACTGATTCCACTACGAGCACTGCTCGTGTTTATTAATCACATCTTGTCAGTGTGACAATAGCAATTTTACAATTTCATTTTATGGTGTTAGCCACTGGGTGACAGACATTAAATAATTAATATTGGTTTATTGTTGTAAGAAATTTAATTATGCATGTTGTAATAAAAAAAGTTGCACTTTAGTATGATTACGTTAAGTAAGGAAAGGCGAAAGACTAGAAGACTTCGACTAAGGTTGATAGTGAGAATTTGTTACTGTTAGGGAATTATTTTTGTAGAAGTTTAGAAGTATCTTTTAGAGTTTAAATATTTTTAATAGACAAAAATTCGTAAATAAGATTTTGTATATACTATAACCATTCTATTTTTTCATTTTGTTAAAAAAAAATTCTGCGCAATGATACAGTGGCTAAGACAGATACAACTTCCAACATGAGGAGCTGGGTCACCATGTGAATTTTAATGACTACAACTTCGAGGTAATGAACAACTTATTCTATATCAGTGCAGCCATAAACCAAACTAACAACATCAGTTTAAAATTAAAACCCAGAACTATTCTTGCTAACAGATGCTATTTTCGGCGAAGCAAGCAATTTAGCAACAAAGTCCTTTTCCGATGAACAAAAGACTCGTCGCAAAATATAGATTTATCTAAGTCGTCGAAGAGAATCGCCTACGAATTAACTACGAAAAGTTCGTCGTACGTCCCAATTGTGCTCCTTGCATTTATTGACAGAATTTTCAAAGTTGTTAAAGTTTTCATTTAATTTATAACAGGAAACATATTTTTATCGTCAACATATTTCTATGATATTTCGAATACAGTCAGATTTTAGGCTAAGATTAAGCATAACGATGATAGATTCACCCACTCAAAGAAAGAAATCACTGCACAACATACATTAAAGCAGTGATCGGCATACGCATTAATTTTTATATTTTGATTGTGTTGGTTGTTTGTTTTTGAGCGTAATTATTTTTTTTTATATTACTAGGGTGACCATAGTTTCAAGTTTAAAATATGATAGAATTGTATTTAAAGAGTTTTGGAATATAATATTAAAAATATCGCCAGTTTTTTTAAAGTAAAAGTTTTATAAATGCAAAATAATTTGCCTATACTATTTAGTTTTGCATAATCTCATAGATATTTATTGTATATTGAAAATAATTTATGCGGATAAGGTCTTTGGCGTGCTTATTACTTAGCTTATTTTTGATTTTGTTTTTCATTATTTTTTATAACAAAACTGAAGACTTGCAGATAAAAGTTAAACCAAGCATTAAATGTTATTTAAAACTTTGTCAATTAAACATTTTGAAAACCCTAACTGGTCACACTGGTCGTCTGGCGCAAGAGACTACAAAACCTATTTTTTTATTCCTACTGTCTTACCCACACGCGTGTGGGGTTTTGCCAATCACTGCATTAAAGTCATACCAATATGCAATAAGTATACAATCCTTGTACTTTGCTTTTGACATGCACATCGATCCTTACCAGCACAAACTCATACATACGAATGGAGGCAGAATAATTTTTCCACAGTCTTTTTGCATTCGTTTTGTTTTAGGATAGGAACTGATTTGATATTGACACTGGTAAAAGGAAGAAGAAAACAGTAAGAAAATTAATAAGGGAGTATAAAACATAAACCCAAAAACAAAAGTGAATTTTTTTAACATTTAACACAGCAATACAAAAGAATTAGAAAAATACTTAACAGAATGATAAAATTCAAAATTAAATTTTGCGCAAAAAATTTAAAACACCACAGTTAATGGCTTATGTTACATTTATAACTTACATGACACTCAGCTTCTTCAGTATAAATAAAGAGCAAGATTTTAAGGCATAACATTTCGAAAAACATGCCATAATATGTATTTTATGTTGTCTGGGAGGTGTCACGCCTACTTTTTTCGAGCAGCTCATTCACAATAAGACAGCTTCCCAATAGCCAATTCTTTTTCAATTTATACAATAAAGATTTTTAACATTATGTAAGGGTGTGGCACGCCCTCTAAAATTTTTAAATTTTTCGCTAATTTTAGCATTAATGTTGAGAAATGCTTATGTCCTTATTAAAAGAAATTTATCGTCTCTAAACCTATTCATTCAAATTTTATTTGAACTGCAAGGTTTTCATTGAAACATTTATATTCGTACAAGACCGTCAACATTTTTAAACTTTCCCGTTAAATCTTTTGCATTCCACATCTCAAACCTTAATATTGATGAAGATGATGTCAATGATGGTGGAGAGGTCGTTGATGTCTCCCGCTTAAACCTTTATCGTTTCCTGTTTATTATTGGTGGAATATGTATCCGCACTAACTTGGTTTACCCGTTATGTTTGTGTGTTTATGCTTTTTTGCAAGGATTTGCGTGTTTCATTGATTTCCATCAATACTTCATTCAGCATGACAATGATAATACGCCAACACCACCACCACTTCAAAAAGAATATGAAGAAAAATTGCATAAATAAACGTACCTCATATAAGTTCAGATGCTTTTCTAAAGGTATGGGTGTATGTTTTTGTTTTTTTCTTTTTTTCACTGGGATTCCTGTATCTTTTGCATTTGATGCCCAGGGAACTGAACGTTATTGCATTGCGTTTTAAGCTTTACCAGTTTTATGATATCGTTGCAAATTTTGTTATGCTTTTGTGTTTTTTTTTCTCCTTTTGCTTATTGTTCCTTGTTTTAATATATTTTTTCTCCAACGTGTGTTTCTTGTTGCATGAAAGAACTTAAGGATGATCAATTTTTTAGTACTGATTTGTATAATGAACATCTTTTAGCTCGCAAGAGAGTTTCAGTACGTATGTACATTAGGGTGGCCCAAAACTTTTAAATTCTCTTTATACACCTGGGCACCGACTAGTTTTTTACTGAAGTGTAATATAAAAATTTCAATGACCTAAGTGGGACAGAAGGCAGTACTCAACGCTTATGTATTCCCACCAAAACGACAAAACAAGCTGAAATTAAAAATTTGAAACGTTATCTTGAAAAAATTAAAAATTAAACAGTTTTTTTATAATATTTATCCACTTTCATCTGTAAAATAATTGTTTTCTACTATTCAGCTAACTAGACCTTTTTAACATAACCCCATTTTCTTTAATTTTTTGTTAATGTTATATTAGGGTGAGCACTGTCTTGCTACACAAAAGTCTCATGAATACTTTCTGCTTTTATACAATAACTTCAATAAACTTATTGAGAATTACTATGAGCATACCGAAAACATTCAAGAGTTCTTTCGAAAGCCCAGCAAACCATTTTTTTGCTGTTAACTGTTGTGATTTTTTAAGCGCTTGACGCATTTATTGGAAAAGCTGCTAACTATAAACGGAACTTTGAGGGATCTTTACCAACAGCTGACCTGCCAATAGGTCCCCTTATAAATTATGTTCTACATTACAGCTTGTCCGCGAATACAGACCCGGCTCAAAACCCTAATATTTTGGCTGAAATACTTGCGAACAATTCACATTTGCCGGAAAGCAACCAACCACTGAGCGAATTTAAAAGAGTGTCTGGAACAATACCACATATACTGTTTTGAGCTCGCGCAGTTAAAAAGGTTTTATCGGATCTCAACATTGGTTAATATCCTGGGCCGAATAGAATGCCAGCACTGGTCTTGAAACAAAGTTCTTTGACCCTGGGATGCTGATTTGCTTACCTTTCCAGAAATGTATACCGTACCGGGGTTTTTCCCATGTGCTGGAAAGTTGCTAAGGTTCCCGATCAATAGCTTTTTGTTTAGCACTCTCCAAAGTTATGGAGAGTATAGTTAGCTACCGCCTTGTTTATTATCTGGAGTCCAACCGCCAGTATGGTTTTCATAGAGGATGATCGCTGGAGGACCTTTTGGCCTTAATGGCAAAAGAAAATGGATGGCTCTAGATGTTTCTGAAGCATTTGATAGAGTCTGCCATTATCAGCTTTTATCCAATATTGTTGCCTTTTGGCGTCGGTGAAAAATGTACTTGATTTATTTCGAGTTTTCTCAGATATCGCACTATCCGCGTTGTTATTAAGGGGATCTCTTTCAATGAGTTTAAAATTTATTCAGGGGTACATCGTGGTTCCTTCCTTTATCCTATTTTATTCTTGGCCTTTCTTAATGACATTCTATTTTAAACTTTAAACCATATCCATTCTTATGCAGGCAACAGCCGCACATGCCATTACTACTCTCATGGTTACAGGCCATTCTCTCTTGAGGTTGGAGGCTAAGTTTAAACGACCTACTTAACCGGGGTCTGATAGAAATCTCCAATTGGCGCCGTGTTTTTGATGTTTTGGGGATGACAGTTTAGTGCGATATCCGCTGGACCAAATACATTTTTCTTTTTTGTTAAAATAGAACCCAAATATTAAGGCTTTATGAAACGAATTTTTTTTTACACTCTCTGATGTTCCCAATATTTATTCCATCTACATCCGACCAAAAAAGAAATATAGCTTCCATTTATGAGCTGTTGTCCAAAATCCTTTTTTGGAGGAACCAGCAAATGAACTCATTGGTGACGCTGGGGTATCTTGCTGTATCGATTAATTTGAGCATCGTCGTAACGAAGGATGTGTTTAGCTGTTGTATCGATATTATAACGGAATATGCTCTACCTGCTATACTATACCAAAACAATCGATATTTTATATCAACTTGTTTACAAACTCCCTAAAGCCACTGTATTTTATGCGATTTTGTATCCGTCTCTTTTGCATTCTTATAGTTTTGCAATAAACATCATTGCCGTGTTTGTTGTTGTAGCATTTCCAATGTTTTTTTAAATTATCTGGATTTACTTTACTACGTTTTTTAGGTTCATTTATTGTTGTGCAAATAACTTTTCTTTCCTTTTGTGCCATATTTTTTCTACATTTTATTTGCAACGTATTTGTAACTGTCAATTGTTGATTGCCACTATTTTGTTTATACATATGTATGTATGTGTGTTTTAAGCCCACTTTTTATTACATTCCAGGCTGATTTGCATACAGCAATGGCAACAACAAATAGCTTAACAACATTCTAGAGTACCGTTTGGTAAATCTGTACATAAAGTGTTTATGAAGCCCAGGGATACGAAAATTTCATTGGAGCTTTTGCTTCGTGTATAAAATTTTGTTTTGCATCTGTTTATTTTATTGGGAAATTTTATAGGATTTTTGCACAAATACACTTGAAGTAAAGAAATAAGAATTGTTTTTTATATGTTTAGTTTTCTTTTGTTTAGTTAGTTTTCCTAAACAAGATCTTGTTTAGGTATTTAATGCCGGAAGACATTGTGTCTGCCACAATGGATACTTTGTGTTTCATACAAGATTTTAAGGAGCAGGTATAAACCCGATGTTAATTTTATGCAAATTTATCTTTAGTAAATCAATTTAACTAAGAACATTTGCTAAATAAACAATGAATGTTAACAAAACCCAAACATAAAATACTAAACTAAGACAACACAAAGTACCTATAAGTAGCGGCTAAGATTTCAAAACAAAGTACACATATGCAGATCATTTTTAATCTGCGGCAGGAGTATATATTCCTTTGTCAGGCCCTAAGATTATAGCAAGTGTAAACCAACTGTTTTAAAAAATACAATAAAAAAATTACACAATATTTAAAAGTATGAATGTACACAATTCTTAAACTAGGTTTTAGCCGTAAAACACTTGCTCGAGCTAATGGATTATCCTTAAGGTTGGTATAGTTGTTCTGCTTTACAATTTGTGGCTAATCGTTGTCCTGCAAACAAAAAGATATCTTAATTTTGGCGGCTCTTTGTCTTTGTTATATATAGTATAAATAGAAAAAGATCTTAATGTATTGTAAAGAAAAAAAAAAAACAAAGCAATACAAATTCAGTATTTTGGTTTAATATTTAGAAAATCCTTTAAAATAAATAAAGTTCCTCAAATGGTTTTGCTTAAACTCAATTGTCTATTCATTGTATATTTGCATAGAAATTTGTATTGTTTGAGATATAATTTGAAGTGGAATATATTTTAATCTTAAACTAAACAATAGTTCTACAATAGCAATATGGCTTTTATTGTAAATTTCAAGTGGTTGATATTGTTTTACTAATTTCCTAAACAATGTTTCAAAACGCCAGCTTATGGTTATTTAAAATAGAATTTTAAACCAAATACATTTTGGTAAAGCGGTTTCACTTTTATATTTAGGTTTAAAAAAATTTAAATAAAATTAAAATACATAAAAACCAGTTCTAGCATTTTACCAAAATTATTACCAGAAAAGCAAAACTTCTTAAAAAGAATTTCCACTTGTTAACTAAAATCACGTGTCTTTATGTTCGAATTCCATCGCCATTCAAGTATATAAATTTGTTTTCTTTTATTTTAAATTGTAAATTTGTTTGTTGTCCTTCATTGTTTCGTTTTTTTTTCCTTTTTCAATTAAGTACATCATCATAAGAATCAACACCATTTTAACATTCCAAAGCATTTCTCTAATGACAATGCCAATGAGCCAGAATATTGTTGTTGTGCATTTTATGGAGTAATAGTAGATTGTACGTTAAATCTCTCCATATAACTGTCTTGCCATAACAAAACACTAGTTTCGTTGTTTTACAAGAAAAGTGAATAAAAAGAAAAATCAACTAAAAGTACAAATATCAATGTTTAAGCTTTAGAGCACTCATCAATGTCAAATGTCACGGAATAATAGCACAAGGCGTCACAAATGAATTTACTCAAGTTGGAAAACAAGTGTTTAATGTTTTTTTTTTTTAATTTTTTTCTCATTCCACTTTTTTTTTAGTAATAAAATGTCCTTTAAACTTAACTGCCACTTAAGCAGCTTTGTTTATAGGCTTTAAGAAGAAGAATACATCTAGAAATGTTGTTACAATGAAGCAAAATTTGTATGCATGTAATATGTAACAAAAAAAAAACAAGTAAGAGCGCTATATTTGGCCGTGCCGAATTTTAGATAACCTTCACATTAGCCTTTTTTATTTTTGTCCATTTTTTATTTATGAAATATTTCTAATTTTAAAAAGGGGTCAGTGTCATATTTTAACCCTCTTAACCCTGCATGCTTAATGTTAGTCGTTTCGACTAACATTGTTACTTTTTCTCTTCATAACTTTTTTTTCTCTTTTTTGATTATTCCAATTTTTAGTGTTAAATGAGCTGATTTAGTTACAAAGCTATTGCCGATTAGTACTGATGTGTTGCGTGACTCATTTAAATGTTATATACTGGTTTGCAAAAACTACTTAGTCGTAACGACTAACATTGGTTTTATTGCAATTTTTTTTTAGTAAACAAAGTGACTGCAAAGAAAATAACCGACGATGAAAATAAAAAAATATTGGCGATGTGCGATGATGATGAGGAAATAATGCATTAATGCTCTTCGGAAGATATGCAAAAAAAATATATGTGGCGAGCACAAAGTTGAACTTTGCGCCTCTTGTGAAAATAATTAAAGTACAAATTTTTTTTTAGTTTAGGTATTTAAGACAAAGCCTTAGCTCTATAATGGCAAGAAGCCTTTTTTAAGTTTTTGAATTTTTTTAATAAATTTTATATTTTCAATTTTTATATGTGACGTACCTTATACTGATGAAGAACAGTTATTTATTTCATTATAAATTAAATAAAAAACAAAACAAATGAAAATGTTTTTTGCTTTTACATAACATAAGGTATTGTATTTTAGTTTTTCAGTAACTTTTATGGATTATAAGCACTACCCGTTCCACAGAGTTCATATTTCGGGCATGTTAGTCGAATCGACTAACATTAGTCATAACGAATAAAAAATAACATTAAGCATGCAGGGTTAAGGTGCAGGGGTTTTAACACTAATTTTTTCAAATTTTGTGTGGCAACCTCCTTAGGCGATGGTGATAGGGGGTAAGTATATTTTAGAAATATATTTGGAAGCGGAAACTAATGGGGGTCGGTCGTACACTTTTTTTCTCAGAGGCCGAACCTGGGGAAGTTATGGGTGTTTTTACATAATTTTTTTAAGTTTTTTATAGTAGCCCCTTAGATGATTGAGAAAGGAGTATTTTCTAGGAATATGCTTGGGAGAGAAAGCTAATGGGGTCTGCAGTACATTTTATTCCTCTAAGGGCGACTACAGGGAAGTTGTAAGGGTTTTTTTTTACTCTAGCTTTCTTAAATTTTGTATGGAAGCCATGTTAGAGGCTGGAGATAGGGGGTCATTATGGTCCACAATAATGTTTGGGATGAAAACTTAATTGGGGTCGGTCTTACATTTAACCTCAGTAGGAGCACCCAGGAAGCTGTGGGAGCGACTTAAAAAATTCAACCTGTTTATGGCAACACTGTTCTACAAAAATGTTCGCGAGGACAAGTTAATGGGTGTCGGCAATACATTGCAACCATGTTGGGGCAACTCCGGGACAGTTGTAGAGGTTTTTTATATACAAATTTAACAGTTTTGGTTTTTGGCTTGTATTTCAGTCGGTTATCAAGCAAATTTGCTGGATTTCCATACCGATTTGATTGCATATATTTGTGGTAGTTTACCACTACTTACGGGCTATGCGACATTGGAGGGCTTCAAAAAGTTGATTTCAACCATAACACGGACAGACGGGTAGACGGAAAGACGGACATCGCAAAGTCGACTACCCCATCTATAACAGTCAAGATGTATGTTTATACTTCATGTGGTCGTAAATAAATAGTAGGGAAATAACAAACGGAATCACAATCTTAAATATACCCTCATTACTTATGTGAAGGGTATACAATAAAATTGAGTAGGTGCAACAATAATTAATTATAGTTATATGGAAATTTCACGTTAACCGGCCCAAAATATGGAAAAATTATTTGCTTATTTATTTAAAAATTAATGAACTTACATCTCACAGAGAATATAAAACTTCTAATCAGAGCACAAATAGATTAGCACATAAATTTATTAAATAATTTGCCTTTCCCTTTCAACGTTTTGATACAAACGTCACACACAGATCTAAAAGAAATTTCTTTAAGAAAAACTTATTTTAGTATTTAACACGACCAAGGTCACACCCGTCACATTCTTTTTGTCGTCACTATGAATAGAAATCGTTCATAAAAATCTTCTTGTGGCTTTTTAGACGTTAAAAACATACCATCTTTGGGAACATTTCCTTTTTGAAATTACGAATTTCGATATGTATAGTTATAACTAAAAATTTTAACAAATTGGTCATACCCAATACAAAAAAAAATTAAGCTTATAAAACAATCGAGGGTAATCATTCTGGCAATTATTTCATGGTCCTGTTTTGTACAATGCAACATACTAAAACAATTTTTCAATACGTCTTAGTTTTTTGTTTGCGTTTAATAAAATATGAGGGTCAATCTGTAATAAGGGCCTTGCGAATAAGATTGGCTGACTTTTTTATGCTTCATACAAACATTTAAGAGATAAACTGCTGTTGATTTGGCCATTAAAATCCAGTACGATTTCTTCTGAACAGAACAACTTCTCTTTATGTCGAAAGAAGCATCCAATTGAATAGGTTTTTTAATCACCTCAGACTATCGGATCTTATTTAGTAATATCCAGGGAATATGGAAGCCAGTTAATGAAAGGTGGCTGCCTCAAAGTTTATTTTGGTATTACTTGACTGGTTTATATGACTTAAGGGCTTATCGGCATCTTTGAAGTGCCCAATCGTACCGATTCACTCTCAAACACAAACGTATTTTTGGATGTGATTCACTTTCACTATTCAATCGAAAATTTAACATTTTAATAGGTAAAAACCTATCACAGCATCTAAAAAAAATCCAAAGAGGCTTACAGGGAGTTTGCTACAGGAAAATATCTTTAATGTAACTTTATTGTTTCCTTTAGCTAAGACTAACTTTAACGGCTGGTTGATGTAAGGATATTTACATAATATTCTCGGGCTGTAAAATGTAAATGTTACATAATTGCTAATAAACTAAGAGTAGCAAAGTAGTTCTGTTAAAACTTATTTTAGAAAATTTACACAAGTTTATTGTTTTTAATTTTGTTCTATAGAGAAACACTTTAGAAAATATTTTTTTTTCTTCATCCTTGTTTATAGCAACAATTTTTTTATTTAATCAAATGTAAAATGAACAGGAAAATTAAAATTACTAAATAACAATATGGTGGCATGTTTTAGATTTAAGCTAAATGGTTGCTACTACAACAACAACAGAAGTGGAAAAGAAACATGGCGACCACGATAAACGCAAATCAGCAACCAGAACGCATTTGGTTACGCTACATTTGTTTTATGATAAAACTCAAGGAAACTTTTTGATTTCTTTGCTTTGATTTCTTTTTTCTCAATTTTATTATCACAAAACGTTATAAAAAAGGAAACTTTTTTGGGCTGATCTGTAGCTTACAATAAATGAGGGAGGCCGGCACCTTTTTCCCGCGTTTTCATCATTGTTGTGGACATTTGTTTTTTTTTATTTTATTCCTCTTCATTTATTTATTTTATTGCGGCCTCATTTGCGTTATCAACTCAATGGCCTGTGCACATATTTTTATAATTGTTCTCTTGTTTATTTTTTTACATGCCATTGATTTTTCATGTTTTCTCCAATAAAAACAGCAGCAACAGCAAAACTTTTATGGAGTCTAACAAAACAATACAAAAACAAGTCAAAATGTTATGTTTTATGAAATTATTGTCTAAAGAATAAACAATCTTATTAATTGGATCAAGGGCGGGTTGGAAACTAATAAATTTGGATGAACGTAACATTCAGATAAAGGCAGCAAGGAACCATTCTAAAGAACGTTTGTTTTGTTGTATTCATGCGTCTGAAGAGTTATAAAATTAGAGCTTTCGCCAACAAATAATATTAAAACAATTGTTTATATTTTTATGCACAATAAACATTTATTGATTGAAAAAAACGGAATTAAAGTTAACTTTGCTAAAATTCTTTAAAGAGAAAAATTTATATTTTGTCAAAAAAGATGTCATCCTATGATAACGTTTTGTTTTGTTTTCATACATTAAAATTCTAAAGTGTTATCACTACACCTGCAAATCCCCTTAAAAATTGTTTAGCAATTTAATCTATTTAATCTATATCTTTTAAAAAACTAAAAAGGACATTAAATAAAAAAAATAATAAAAACAAAAAATATTTAGTCTATTACTATTATCGTTTAAGCAAAATCTATATCCAAATACACAAAAACACAAATAGACGATTTAGTATTTAGTTCAATATCTAGTTACAACATACATATACATATATATATCGCTTTATCTACATATGTATCTATGAATGTGTTAGTATTGGGCAATTGGGGTTTGATGTCACAAGGATAATTGTGATGCAAGTGTACAATTTTTTGTCAACAACATGAAACATTAAACAAACAACTACACAATTAAAAAAAAAAAACAACAAAACTATAAATACAAATATGAATACTATTCTGGACATATCTTTGGATGTACGTACAAATATACTAAAACATTCATCAAACATTTATGCTTTTATGTCTGTCTCTATGAATATTTATACATCCGCTAGTTGACAAATCCATACAAATACTTGTACATACATTTGATGAAAATTCATGTAAAATGAAGTGATTACCGGAAGCTGTACTGATTAGAAAATAGAAAAAGTATTTTGGAGCTCAGATTGCATGTTGTTAAGCAAAAAAAAATACTAAATAAATAAAATACTAGAAAAACTACATGATTTTTTCCAAAAAAACTTATGCACTTTCAATTGACGTTAAATTTTATTTTTAGTTTTAAACTAAATATATCAGGGAAACTTTACTTGTTTTTTTTATCATGAATATTTATTGGATTGAATATGCGGATGCCAGCCATCACAAACGTGCATAGTTAAATAAATTCAATGTACAAAATATTTAATTAAATAAATTAAAATGTTGCACAGATTTAAAAAATAAAATGTTTGTTTAAATTAAAAAATATTATATCGGGTGTTCCTTTAGCTGCAGGAGAATTATTGATAACAGGGAACATCAGCTAGAATTTTTTGCTAAGTAAGTTTAAACGTTAGAACAACGCTTTTGAATTGCAAAAATTAAAATTTAAAAAAATATATATTTTCTCTTGAAATTTATGGAACTTTTCAACAATTTTATGGGAACCAGTTGCCCCTTGTGCTTACCAGTGCATGAACTGATTAATGGTGAGATCTCCTTCGGGAGTTCACGTGGTGGCTGTGGCTAACCCCGAAGCGGGGCAACTGAGAACGAAAGTTGATATACTGGTAAGCGGTCTTGTATGAGCTAAAGGCACGCAAGATAGAGTCTCTAGTTTTGGTGGGTCTACCCAGGCACATGAGCAACTGTTGAAGTAGGCTAATAGCTGAAAAGGTGTAGGTGTGTTTGGAAGTAGGTGAATAGGGAAACTGGCTTCGGCTGGGGACCCTAGGATCTAAAACAAGATCCCGTCAGAGTAGTAGCAAATAATGAGAAGGCCGGCATTGGATTGTTCAAGGTATATTCAACAAGGTAGGAATAACTGATCAGCTGATTTCTATTTCCGCCATATGATTTCCAACTTAGCTTGGACACTTGTTTATGTTATACAATGGTTGTGTATACTGTGTGTATGTGTGTTCGCTACATTTTCGAAAACCAAGCTGGAATTAGCAACAACAAAATACATGCTGAAATTTTACAGGAAGTTGTTGTCTTATTCCTTGTCTTCTTATTCCACCATGGGCTTGTTGAAGCATGTGCGTGACTCAGTCTTGACTGGCGGTAAGAAGTTTATGAAGCGTTGATGAAAGTGGAGAAATTGATTTGTCTGAATATGAAAAGACCCTTCGAACAAAGCTGGGTGTCGCATTTGTTGGGTGCGACATGATAATCATAATCTTTCTTGCCTAAGGTTAGGTGTTGTTTCACAAGCGTGTGGAAATATGTCTTGTCGGCGCGGATCTGTTTTGATTGGAAAAGGCGAGATCATAACTAGAGACGCAATTTGGGACGCAAGGGGTCTGTTATGGCTTGTACAGAGTCATGGCAGAGAATTGCAACTTGGGTGGTCGGGTGAGCCATTCCGGGGGCGCTGGTGGACGCTTTGTTTCTACCAAGTGTTAAGAGCACCGTGAATTATTACCCGCAGGGTAGGTGTCACGTAAAACCCTTAAAGTCTGTAGAAACTACAAACGAAAGGACAAGCTGATGTAAACCCTTATTACTGCTATATGTAAAGGGCACATAATAACAATTATATCTCTAGGAGATTTAATGGATCATGGTCTTATTAAATTACATCCTTCGCAGTTTTCCTTTGGCCATTTTTAGCAGAAATCCTATTTTTTGATTACTAATCTTTTTTCAAAACACTTCATTACGAGAGAGTCTTATCCTTTTTTGATAATTATATTAAAAAATATTTAAACTGTATTGCAAAAGTAGGTAAAACGGTTAAGTCCGTCATGACGAAATTGGCCAATACAAGTTTTTTCCACCAAAAATTTAAAAAAAAAATGTTTTCTGCCAACCAAAAAATGGCACAAATAAATACTGATGTTGATAAACAGCCGCATTCATACAAAATTTTTAAATATAATAAATCAATATTGAAATTAATCACAATTTGTTGAGTTAAGTTCTCTATGTACTCGTTTAGAGTTTTTGTCACTTTTAGCAAAACTAACACAACATTGTAAAGGAAATCATCAATAGTTAAAGGCATTGATTAGAAACATTATTAAACTAAATGTTTTGTGCTTTGGACTTTAAACTTTAATTCCACATGGATTTAAAAACCTTTACAAAACTAAAAATTAAAAAAAAAAGAACTCCAAAATCAATACAACAACAAGTAAGAGCGCTATATTCGGCTGTGCCGAATCTTATATACCCTTCACATTGGTCTTTAAATATACCCAGCCGAGTAATTTTGTACTGCAAATAATATAATAAAAAACCTTGTGCGAGTTTTAAAGCCCATAGAAAAAATAACAAAATTTTAACGTTCGTATGAATAATAGAAATAGATGAAGAAGATTTGAGGTCGAGAGTTTTAAAAGTTTTCGACATTATTCATATTTAAAGGTTAATAAAACTTATTAGATGTTCTAGTCCCCCTGCTCTTCACCAACTTTTTCACCAAAATGTATGAATTATTTGATTATTACTTTTTGTAGAATATTCGAAGTCGATAGCTGTAATAGTTTTCCAGAAGTAGCGTATCGAAAATTGTTTAAAAATTGTTAATTTGTATGGGAGCTACCCCTTCTTCACCCCCCATCCGAAAATCTTTTTCTTCAGAGCGTAGCCCTTAATGTCCAATTACTTTTTGTAGAGCATTTGATTTCGATATATGTTATAGTTTCTGAGATATAGCATATCGAAAATTTAACAAAAATTGTTAATATGTATGGGAGCTACCCCTTTTTTTGCCCCCACTCGAAAATTTTTTTCTTTAAAGCGTAGCCCTTAGCGTGCAATTACTTTTTGTAGAACATTTCATTTCGATATCTGTTATAGTTTCCCAGATATAGCTTATAGAATATTTTATTATAATTGTCGATTTGTATGGGAGCTACCCCTTTTTTCGCCCCCACTCGAAAATTTTTTTCTTTAAAGCGTAGCCCTTAGCGTGCAATTACTTTTTGTAGAACATTTCATTTCGATATCTGTTAAAGTTTCCGAGATATAGCGTATCGAATATTTGATAATAATTGTCGATTTGTATGGGAGCTACCCCTTTTTTTGCCCCCACCCAAAAAATTTTTTCTCTAAGGCGCAGCCCTTAGCGTGCAATTACTTTTTTTAGAACATTTCGTTTCGATATCTGTTATAGTTTCCGAGATATAGCGTATCGAATATTTGATAATAATTGTCGATTTGTATGGGAGCTACCCCTTTTTTTGCCCCCACCCAAAAAATTTTTTCTTTAAGGCGTAGACCTTAGCGTGAATTACTTTTTGTGGAACATTTCGTTTCGATATCTGTTATAGTTTCCGAGATATAGCGTATCGAATATTTGATAATATTTGTCGATTTGTATGGGAGCTACCCCTTTTTTTGCCCCCACCCAAAAAATTTTTTCTCTAAGGCGTAGCCCTTAGCGTGCAATTACTGTTTTTAGAACATTTCATTTCGATATCTGTTATAGTTTCCGAGATATAGCGTATCGAATATTTGATAATAATTGTCGATTTGTATGGGAGCTACCCCTTTTTTGCCCCCACCCAAAAAATTTTTTCTCTAAGGCGTAGCCCTTAGCGTGCAATTACTTTTTTTAGAACATTTCATTTCGATATCTGTTATAGTTTCCGAGATATAGCGTATCGAATATTTGAAAATAATTGTCGATTTGTATGGGAGCTACCCCTTTTTTTGCCCCCACCCAAAAAATTTTTTCTCTAAGGCGTAGCCCTTAGCGTGCAATTACTTTTTTTAGAACATTTCATTTCGATATCTGTTATAGTTTCCGAGATATAGCGTATCGAATATTTGAAAATAATTGTCGATTTGTATGGGAGCTACCCCTTTTTTTGCCCCCACCCAAAAAATTTTTTCTCTAAGGCGTAGCCCTTAGCGTGCAATTACTTTTTGTAGAACATTTCATTTCGATATCTGTTATAGTTTCCCAGATATAGCTTATAGAATATTTTATTATAATTGTCGATTTGTATGGGAGCTACCCCTTTTTTCGCCCCCACTCGAAAATTTTTTTCTTTAAAGCGTAGCCCTTAGCGTGCAATTACTTTTTGTAGAACATTTCATTTCGATATCTGTTAAAGTTTCCGAGATATAGCGTATCGAATATTTGATAATAATTGTCGATTTGTATGGGAGCTACCCCTTTTTTTGCCTCCACCCAAAAATTTTTTTCTCTAAGGCGTAGCCCTTAGCGTGCAATTACTTTTTTTAGAACATTTCGTTTCGATATCTGTTATAGTTTCCGAGATATAGCGTATCGAATATTTTATAATAATTGTCGATTTGTATGGGAGCTACCCCTTTTTTTGCCCCCACCCAAAAAATTTTTTCTTTAAGGCGTAGACCTTAGCGTGAATTACTTTTTGTGGAACATTTCGTTTCGATATCTGTTATAGTTTCCGAGATATAGCGTATCGAATATTTGATAATAATTGTCGATTTGTATGGGAGCTACCCCTTTTTTTGCCCCCACCCAAAAAATTTTTTCTCTAAGGCGTAGCCCTTAGCGTGCAATTACTGTTTTTAGAACATTTCATTTCGATATCTGTTATAGTTTCCGAGATATAGCGTATCGAATATTTTATTATAATTGTCGATTTGTATGGGAGCTACCCCTTTTTTTGCCCCCACCCAAAAAATTTTTTCTCTAAGGCGTAGCCCTTAGCGTGCAATTACTTTTTTTAGAACATTTCGTTTCGATATCTGTTATAGTTTCCGAGATATAGCGTATCGAATATTTGAAAATAATTGTCGATTTGTATGGGAGCTACCCCTTTTTTTGCCCCCACCCAAAAAATTTTTTCTTTAAGGCGTAGACCTTAGCGTGAATTACTTTTTGTGGAACATTTCGTTTCGATATCTGTTATAGTTTCCGAGATATAGCGTATCGAATATTTGATAATAATTGTCGATTTGTATGGGAGCTACCCCTTTTTTTGCCCCCACCCAAAAAATTTTTTCTCTAAGGCGTAGCCCTTAGCGTGCAATTACTTTTTTTAGAACATTTCGTTTCGATATCTGTTATAGTTTCCGAGATATAGCGTATCGAATATTTGAAAATAATTGTCGATTTGTATGGGAGCTACCCCTTTTTTTGCCCCCACCCAAAAAATTTTTTCTCTAAGGCGTAGCCCTTAGCGTGCAATTACTGTTTTTAGAACATTTCATTTCGATATCTGTTATAGTTTCCGAGATATAGCGTATCGAATATTTTATTATAATTGTCGATTTGTATGGGAGCTACCCCTTTTTTTGCCCCCACCCAAAAAATTTTTTCTCTAAGGCGTAGCCCTTAGCGTGCAATTACTTTTTTTAGAACATTTCGTTTCGATATCTGTTATAGTTTCCGAGATATAGCGTATCGAATATTTGAAAATAATTGTCGATTTGTATGGGAGCTACCCCTTTTTTCGCCCCCACCCAAAAAATTTTTTCTTTAAGGCGTAGACCTTAGCGTGAGTTACTTTTTGTGGAACATTTCGTTTCGATATCTGTTATAGTTTCCGAGATATAGCGTATCGAATATTTGATAATAATATAATATGTCTTGTCGGCGCGGATCTGTTTTGATTGGAAAAGGCGAGATCATAACTAGAGACGCAATTTGGGACGCAAGGGGTCTGTTATGGCTTGTACAGAGTCATGGCAGAGAATTGCAACTTGGGTGGTCGGGTGAGCCATTCCGGGGGCGCTGGTGGACGCTTTGTTTCTACCAAGTGTTAAGAGCACCGTGAATTATTACCCGCAGGGTAGGTGTCACGTAAAACCCTTAAAGTCTGTAGAAACTACAAACGAAAGGACAAGCTGATGTAAACCCTTATTACTGCTATATGTAAAGGGCACATAATAACAATTATATCTCTAGGAGATTTAATGGATCATGGTCTTATTAAATTACATCCTTCGCAGTTTTCCTTTGGCCATTTTTAGCAGAAATCCTATTTTTTGATTACTAATCTTTTTTCAAAACACTTCATTACGAGAGAGTCTTATCCTTTTTTGATAATTATATTAAAAAATATTTAAACTGTATTGCAAAAGTAGGTAAAACGGTTAAGTCCGTCATGACGAAATTGGCCAATACAAGTTTTTTCCACCAAAAATTTAAAAAAAAAATGTTTTCTGCCAACCAAAAAATGGCACAAATAAATACTGATGTTGATAAACAGCCGCATTCATACAAAATTTTTAAATATAATAAATCAATATTGAAATTAATCACAATTTGTTGAGTTAAGTTCTCTATGTACTCGTTTAGAGTTTTTGTCACTTTTAGCAAAACTAACACAACATTGTAAAGGAAATCATCAATAGTTAAAGGCATTGATTAGAAACATTATTAAACTAAATGTTTTGTGCTTTGGACTTTAAACTTTAATTCCACATGGATTTAAAAACCTTTACAAAACTAAAAATTAAAAAAAAAAGAACTCCAAAATCAATACAACAACAAGTAAGAGCGCTATATTCGGCTGTGCCGAATCTTATATACCCTTCACATTGGTCTTTAAATATACCCAGCCGAGTAATTTTGTACTGCAAATAATATAATAAAAAACCTTGTGCGAGTTTTAAAGCCCATAGAAAAAATAACAAAATTTTAACGTTCGTATGAATAATAGAAATAGATGAAGAAGATTTGAGGTCGAGAGTTTTAAAAGTTTTCGACATTATTCATATTTAAAGGTTAATAAAACTTATTAGATGTTCTAGTCCCCCTGCTCTTCACCAACTTTTTCACCAAAATGTATGAATTATTTGATTATTACTTTTTGTAGAATATTCGAAGTCGATAGCTGTAATAGTTTTCCAGAAGTAGCGTATCGAAAATTGTTTAAAAATTGTTAATTTGTATGGGAGCTACCCCTTCTTCACCCCCCATCCGAAAATCTTTTTCTTCAGAGCGTAGCCCTTAATGTCCAATTACTTTTTGTAGAGCATTTGATTTCGATATATGTTATAGTTTCTGAGATATAGCATATCGAAAATTTAACAAAAATTGTTAATATGTATGGGAGCTACCCCTTTTTTTGCCCCCACTCGAAAATTTTTTTCTTTAAAGCGTAGCCCTTAGCGTGCAATTACTTTTTGTAGAACATTTCATTTCGATATCTGTTATAGTTTCCCAGATATAGCTTATAGAATATTTTATTATAATTGTCGATTTGTATGGGAGCTACCCCTTTTTTCGCCCCCACTCGAAAATTTTTTTCTTTAAAGCGTAGCCCTTAGCGTGCAATTACTTTTTGTAGAACATTTCATTTCGATATCTGTTAAAGTTTCCGAGATATAGCGTATCGAATATTTGATAATAATTGTCGATTTGTATGGGAGCTACCCCTTTTTTTGCCCCCACCCAAAAAATTTTTTCTCTAAGGCGCAGCCCTTAGCGTGCAATTACTTTTTTTAGAACATTTCGTTTCGATATCTGTTATAGTTTCCGAGATATAGCGTATCGAATATTTGATAATAATTGTCGATTTGTATGGGAGCTACCCCTTTTTTTGCCCCCACCCAAAAAATTTTTTCTTTAAGGCGTAGACCTTAGCGTGAATTACTTTTTGTGGAACATTTCGTTTCGATATCTGTTATAGTTTCCGAGATATAGCGTATCGAATATTTGATAATATTTGTCGATTTGTATGGGAGCTACCCCTTTTTTTGCCCCCACCCAAAAAATTTTTTCTCTAAGGCGTAGCCCTTAGCGTGCAATTACTGTTTTTAGAACATTTCATTTCGATATCTGTTATAGTTTCCGAGATATAGCGTATCGAATATTTGATAATAATTGTCGATTTGTATGGGAGCTACCCCTTTTTTGCCCCCACCCAAAAAATTTTTTCTCTAAGGCGTAGCCCTTAGCGTGCAATTACTTTTTTTAGAACATTTCATTTCGATATCTGTTATAGTTTCCGAGATATAGCGTATCGAATATTTGAAAATAATTGTCGATTTGTATGGGAGCTACCCCTTTTTTTGCCCCCACCCAAAAAATTTTTTCTCTAAGGCGTAGCCCTTAGCGTGCAATTACTTTTTTTAGAACATTTCATTTCGATATCTGTTATAGTTTCCGAGATATAGCGTATCGAATATTTGAAAATAATTGTCGATTTGTATGGGAGCTACCCCTTTTTTTGCCCCCACCCAAAAAATTTTTTCTCTAAGGCGTAGCCCTTAGCGTGCAATTACTTTTTGTAGAACATTTCATTTCGATATCTGTTATAGTTTCCCAGATATAGCTTATAGAATATTTTATTATAATTGTCGATTTGTATGGGAGCTACCCCTTTTTTCGCCCCCACTCGAAAATTTTTTTCTTTAAAGCGTAGCCCTTAGCGTGCAATTACTTTTTGTAGAACATTTCATTTCGATATCTGTTAAAGTTTCCGAGATATAGCGTATCGAATATTTGATAATAATTGTCGATTTGTATGGGAGCTACCCCTTTTTTTGCCTCCACCCAAAAATTTTTTTCTCTAAGGCGTAGCCCTTAGCGTGCAATTACTTTTTTTAGAACATTTCGTTTCGATATCTGTTATAGTTTCCGAGATATAGCGTATCGAATATTTTATAATAATTGTCGATTTGTATGGGAGCTACCCCTTTTTTTGCCCCCACCCAAAAAATTTTTTCTTTAAGGCGTAGACCTTAGCGTGAATTACTTTTTGTGGAACATTTCGTTTCGATATCTGTTATAGTTTCCGAGATATAGCGTATCGAATATTTGATAATAATTGTCGATTTGTATGGGAGCTACCCCTTTTTTTGCCCCCACCCAAAAAATTTTTTCTCTAAGGCGTAGCCCTTAGCGTGCAATTACTTTTTTTAGAACATTTCGTTTCGATATCTGTTATAGTTTCCGAGATATAGCGTATCGAATATTTGAAAATAATTGTCGATTTGTATGGGAGCTACCCCTTTTTTTGCCCCCACCCAAAAAATTTTTTCTCTAAGGCGTAGCCCTTAGCGTGCAATTACTGTTTTTAGAACATTTCATTTCGATATCTGTTATAGTTTCCGAGATATAGCGTATCGAATATTTTATTATAATTGTCGATTTGTATGGGAGCTACCCCTTTTTTTGCCCCCACCCAAAAAATTTTTTCTCTAAGGCGTAGCCCTTAGCGTGCAATTACTTTTTTTAGAACATTTCGTTTCGATATCTGTTATAGTTTCCGAGATATAGCGTATCGAATATTTGAAAATAATTGTCGATTTGTATGGGAGCTACCCCTTTTTTTGCCCCCACCCAAAAAATTTTTTCTCTAAGGCGTAGCCCTTAGCGTGCAATTACTGTTTTTAGAACATTTCATTTCGATATCTGTTATAGTTTCCGAGATATAGCGTATCGAATATTTTATTATAATTGTCGATTTGTATGGGAGCTACCCCTTTTTTTGCCCCCACCCAAAAAATTTTTTCTCTAAGGCGTAGCCCTTAGCGTGCAATTACTTTTTTTAGAACATTTCGTTTCGATATCTGTTATAGTTTCCGAGATATAGCGTATCGAATATTTGAAAATAATTGTCGATTTGTATGGGAGCTACCCCTTTTTTCGCCCCCACCCAAAAAATTTTTTCTTTAAGGCGTAGACCTTAGCGTGAGTTACTTTTTGTGGAACATTTCGTTTCGATATCTGTTATAGTTTCCGAGATATAGCGTATCGAATATTTGATAATAATTGTCGATTTGTATGGGAGCTACCCCTTTTTTTGCCCCCACCCAAAAAATTTTTTCTCTAAGGCGTAGCCCTTAGCGTGCAATTACTTTTTTTAGAACATTTCGTTTCGATATCTGTTATAGTTTCCGAGATATAGCGTATCGAATATTTTATTATAATTGTCGATTTGTATGGGAGCTACCCCTTTTTTCGCCCCCACTCGAAAATTTTTTTCTTTAAAGCGTAGCCCTTTGCGTGCAATTACTTTTTGTGGAACATTTCATTTCGATATCTGTTATAGTTTCCGAGATATAGCGTATCGAATATTTGATAATAATTGTCGATTTGTATGGGAGCTACCCCTTTTTTTGCCCCCACCCAAAAAATTTTTTCTTTAAGGCGTAGACCTTAGCGTGAATTACTTTTTGTGGAACATTTCGTTTCGATATCTGTTATAGTTTCCGAGATATAGCGTATCGAATATTTGATAATAATTGTCGATTTGTATGGGAGCTACCCCTTTTTTTGCCCCCACCCAAAAAATTTTTTCTCTAAGGCGTAGCCCTTAGCGTGCAATTACTGTTTTTAGAACATTTCATTTCGATATCTGTTATAGTTTCCGAGATATAGCGTATCGAATATTTGATAATAATTGTCGATTTGTATGGGAGCTACCCCTTTTTTGCCCCCCCCCCCCCAAAAAATTTTTTCTCTAAGGCGTAGCCCTTAGCGTGCAATTACTTTTTTTAGAACATTTCATTTCGATATCTGTTATAGTTTCCGAGATATAGCGTATCGAATATTTGAAAATAATTGTCGATTTGTATGGGAGCTACCCCTTTTTTGCCCCCACCCAAAAAATTTTTTCTCTAAGGCGTAGCCCTTAGCGTGCAATTACTTTTTTTAGAACATTTCATTTCGATATCTGTTATAGTTTCCGAGATATAGCGTATCGAATATTTGAAAATAATTGTCGATTTGTATGGGAGCTACCCCTTTTTTTGCCCCCACCCAAAAAATTTTTTCTCTAAGGCGTAGCCCTTAGCGTGCAATTACTTTTTTTAGAACATTTCATTTCGATATCTGTTATAGTTTCCGAGATATAGCGTATCGAATATTTGAAAATAATTGTCGATTTGTATGGGAGCTACCCCTTTTTTTGCCCCCACCCAAAAAATTTTTTCTCTAAGGCGTAGCCCTCAGCGTGCAATTACTTTTTGTAGAACATTTCATTTCGATATCTGTTATAATTTCCGAGATATAGCGTATCGAATATTTGATAATAATTGTCGATTTGTATGGGAGCTACCCCTTTTTTTGCCCCCACCCAAAAAATTTTTTCTTTAAGGCGTAGCCCTTAGCATGCAATTACTTTTTGTAAACATTTTAAGTCGATAGCTGTTATAGTTTACGAGATATAGCGCATAAAATATTTCACCAAATTTGTGCAATTGTAGAAAAAATACCCCTTCCCCTGGTTCTATCTGAAAAAAATTTTTCCATTATTAAAGTCCCTTCTTTAGGAGTATATGTGCCAAGTTTTGTGGCAAGAGTGACTATACTTACTGAGATATATAGGGATATATGCACGGATTTTGTCCTAAAAAAAATGGGTTACTCTGGGTTTTCGCTTATATCTCGGTCAATAGTGAACCGATTTTATTGATTTTAAATAGCGATTGTCTCCAGGATATTTGTGATAGTTTGACACCATTAACTGGTCTGTATCTTTTTATTTGACTCCGGAAACTTGATTTCAACAGACGGACAGACGGACAGACGGACAGACGGACATCGCTAAATCGACTTCCCTATCTATAAGGATCCAGAATATATATACTTTATGGGGTCGCAAATGAACAATAAAGAAATTACAAACGGAATGACAAAGTGATATATACCCTATCACTATGTGAAGGGTATAAAAATAACTCACTAAAAATATTTGCAAGTTTGTTTAGTTTTTTTTTCTTTTGTTTTTAAAGGATTAAATGGCACAAAGTGGAATCACTTTAGCGGAAACATAGTAAATAAATGACACCAACATGCGACTATACAACTATATTGCAACAACTACAATAAACAAATTGCAAAAAAAAAAAAACTTTAACCATCACTTTTAAACCACTTGCTCGGCTAAACAATGTCATGCAATCAGTTTAATGTAAAACTAAAAATCAAAAGAAAATCAAAAAAAAATGCTGAAAAGCAGTAAAAAAAAACTTCTGGAAAAAGGAGTTGTAACAATTAAAAAAAGTAACTAAACAAATTGTAGACCGAGCAGGAATAGAGAAAAGCAACAAAAACATCACAAATAAAGTGATGGCCCACAGTTCAACGACTACTAGATGTTGATGACTGAAAGTGATGCAAAGGATGTAGAGATGATGATGATGATGTGACTGCCACTGCTAAGCTTCCGAGTGTGAGGCCATGTTAAAACAAAGTTCTATACATGTTAGAGGTAAAAGTGACTGACAGTGACAACAAAAACTAACATAAAGTGTAGGAACTGAATATGAAAACTTTAACGACAATGACAAATACAACAACACTTACAGCGACAATAAAAACTAGAATTTTTTTGCTTTAAAAAACTAACAATTGTAGTTACATATTTAGAATTTATAAAACAAAAAGAAGAAGAAGCAACAACAAAAAATTAACGAAAACGGAAAGTTTCGAGATACTTAACATATGAGTCTTTAACAAGTATTTTCCTACAAATAAATATTCATACATCTGTATGTACATATGTACCTTTTTACTCATATGTATACACATATATACATGTAAGTACCCAGTCAACAAAATTGTCCAACATCTGTTAGACATCTGACAGAATCGTCGGTCATGTAGAAGGGATTCTCTGCGACCTCTGACCGAAAAATAAATTAAGTTGATGATATGAACTTATATACTAATACACTTGATCACCGGTGTCCTTTGTTTTATTTAACTTTAACATTTCTTACGTTCCCTTTAGAAATAAAATACTCTGCATATTTAACAGGAAAGAAAAAAACATATTCGAGTAGAAATCTAAGAGACGAATCACACAAGCATTTTCCCTTTAATTTTTGACAGATTTCCGCACAAATCACTTTAATTTTTTATCAGAATTGTCTGGTTCAATCAATTTCGCTCAAAAATGTTGGTTGGGTATAGTTGTCAAAGCCTCCCCTGCACTTGTGTGAGTTTAGACAAACAAAAAAAATATAGTCACGGAATTTGATTATATATAACTCTCATCTAACAATATAATAAATTTCATCGATAAACTTGTAAAAACTAACTAAAACAGTAGAGGCAGCAGCAAAACCAACAAAAAATCTAAAGTTGTTACAGATTTTTAGCTAAAATTGTTGACGTAAATTTATGTTTGACAAAAAGTCAAAGATGTTTTTTAAAATATTAGTGGACAATTTATAGTCGGAATAAAAGTTTTTTGATTCAGAAAATATTTTAACGAAAACAAAAAACCATCATTGGCCACATAGATTTGGTTTTTGAAGAGAAAATTAACTATAAATTTTGCAAAAGTCTAAAGAGGGGAAAAACTGGAAAGTTAAAATTTGTATTGATTTTTGAACTAAAGCATGAACGTTGGTTGTAAAGGAAATTGATATGAATATTGTTTAAGTAATTTTCGCATTAAAGATGTAAAGTCTAGGCTTTTTATTCTAATGCAGATAAGAAGTTGGTAGAAAAAGTAACGAATCTTACAATAATAGCACCCAATTGCTCGCCCTACACTGCTTACTCGACTCAACACCTATCCGTTGGAGGTAGGGTTGTAGGTTTAAGTGACGTATTCGAATAATTTGTACCTTACATAACATGGGTTTCCCTAAGTTTAGAATTTCAATAGTTCTACCCTTATCCGGGTTGCCGAAAAGATTTCAAGGCCAGCTGTCTGCATTTTTTGTTAGCTTTAAATACCAGATTATTCTATCGATCTGGGTAACAACACGTTCCTTGTAGTGTCTTCCCAAAATTCCCATTTCAATAGGGCTATAGATCTAGAATTAGCACAGTACAGTTAGTATTAACCTTAACTTAGTATTTTATTTACACATACAAATTATTGTTGGATTTACAACCCTCATACATTAATCCCTGTCATTGTCTGTAGGCGTTAACTAAAGGTAAAATCGAATGTATTCTTTGCCGGTATTGACATATAGAAAACTGAGATGCCAAACACTTGCCATCTCAATATAGTAGAACAGTATTAATACTTCTTCCTCATATATATTAAGATCAAGCTTACTATTATCCCAATTATTGTCTATGATTTTATGTTTTATTTTTGGACTCTCAAGATATTACTAAACTTGTTATGGTACCAACATAATTTCTTGTACCTAGAAAAGATCATTTAAAAAACATGACGATGATGATTATCTGTAACCACAAAATTTAGTTTTCGGCATCTCTAAAGCCAGGCATTAAAATTACAGATGCTTTTTGTAATCGTCTTTTACAGGCACTGAATACTATACTGCCGATGATTTTAACTGCTCTTCATTAAATGACCACATTTGCAGGCTTAGAAGTGAGTCTCCAGAACATTGCCTCGTTTTAGGATAATTTTTCATCCCATATGGCCTTTTATAAAAGGACCAAGACTCCAATCTCCTTCAGGGCGAGTGCTGTAAGTGCTAAGCCCTGGAAACTTATGGCATCAGCATTTAAAAAAAAATCCTTTATATCGTTACCCTGATAAATTCAGGGTATTTTAGTATGAAATGAATGCTATCTGTGGGGAATGTAAGCTCCTAAATATATGACAGGAATATTCGCGGTAGTAGTAAATTTTTTTCCGACTGTCAGGTGGCACTTCTGTCACTCTGTCTCACACCAACGTCAGAAGCATAGGGACCCCTTTAGTAATGAATGGGTAGACAAACTGGATAACGTGGGATCTACTCAATATACCTCCTATGCGAAGTTAGTTGCAATTACAAAAAGAACTCTACAAGCGGAATCTTAAGACTCTTTCTCGAAGCAGTTAAAGACAGGTTTAATAGTTTGGCCCTATGTAGAGTCTCAGAAGGTTGAAATTCTTGCGCAGTAACAAAAATGGAGTTCTCAGTGAGTTATCAAGGGGCATGTTAAATGACAAGGCCCCAGATTGAGTCTAAAATCCTTAATCTCAGTCCAGGCATATTCTAAGAGACAGACGTTAAGGGTTTTACGTGATACCTGCCATGCTGGCAATAACTCACGGTGCTCTCAACACTGGTTGATATAAAGCGTCCACCAGCGCCCTCAGAATGGCTCACCCAACCACCCAGGTACCAATTCTCTGTTATGACTCTGTGTAGCCACAACACACCCCTTGGTGAGGAGTTGGGCTATCTAAATCCGAATTGCGTTTCTAGTTTTGATCTCGCTTCTTCATAATCAAAACAGATCCGCGCCGACAAGACACCTCTCCACCCACGTGTGAAACAGCACCCAACCTTAAGCAAGAAAGATTATGATTATCATGTTGCACCCAACACGAATGCGACACCTAGCTCTGTTTGAAGGACCTCTTTTCATTGAGACAAATCAATTTCTCCACTTTCATCAACGCTTCATAATCTTCTCACCGCCAGTCAGGACCGAGCCACGCACATGCTTCAACATGACAATGCCGGCCTTTTCATTGTTTGCTACTACTCTCACGGGATCTTATTTTAGATCCTAGAGTCCCCAGCCGTAGCCAGTTTTCCTATTCACCTACTTCCAAACACACTTACACCTTTTCAGCTATTAGGCTACTTCAACAGTTGCTCATGTGCCTGGGTAGACCCGCCAAAACTATAGACTCTATCTTGAGAGCCTTAAGTTTATATACGACTGCTTACGCGATCACTCTGGGGCCCATACAGGACGGACCCCAGTATATCAACTTTCGTTCTCAGTTGCCCCGCTTGGACCTCACCATTAATCAGTTCATGCACTGGTAAGCACATGGGGCCAACTGATTCCCGTGGTACCAGATAGGACTTTGGTCAGCCTCGGAAATCTACTTCCGCTTCATTCCTACCAATTTCTAATTTACACAGTTAAGATATTGGTACCCTTTTAACCCTGTATTGCTGTGCTACTTAATGGTGATGTACATGGCACAGCGCAACAAGGACAACCTGCCTCAAGCCAGACCATTGAATCACTGATCACACCTTTACCCAAGACAGATTGTTTTCGTCTCAGCCATGACTGTTAGCCTTTCGGCAATTATTCCGAATGTTGCCCGGTTGATACCGCTAGGAGGTAGACTTAGGCACTTATGTTATACCATTATCAACCATTTCTAGGAGATAATATACCATCCGACTGATATGGTCCTGCCATGTCAAAATTAATCCTTAAAGACCTACCTTAACAACTTGCAATTAAAGCATACTACCATGCTAAACATCCAACTAACCAACCTAGAAAATTTATTTTCAAATTTTTTAGATTTTTTTTTTGGAAAGTTTACCATTTTATCTTCATCCTTAATTTTGCAATATATTTGTATCAATTTATTTCAAAATTAAATTTATTTTATACGTGCTGATTTTTTTAAAATATGTTTTTTTTTTAAATTTATTATACAAACAAACTATACACCCACACATATGAATATCTTTTGCCAGTAACAATTGTAACAAATTGACCGGAAGTAACCTTAAGTCTAGCATATGTTACATTATAAAAATCACAAAATTTTTGCCACCTTTTGTAAATATATTACAGTTCGTTAGAGTTACCATCCTCCATAGCTTTTTTTCAAATTCTTTTTAATCTTTTTATACCTCCTTTGCTCAAGAAATATATTTAGTTTTACCCATGTTACATATGTGTATGTGCGTGTATTAGTGTGTGTGTTTGTGTATGTGGGTGTTCACAAATTACCTACATCATTTTTTTAATATGTATGTTTGTATGTAGGTATATATGTTTAATAAAATATTTATTTTAAAACTTATTGACTTGGTCAAATGTGATTTCTGGCCACTGAGGTTGATTATGGTTGACTACTTGGTCAATTTATGCTTTTTTTTTTATTTTTCCACTTTTAAAATTAACTTCCTTTTTTTTTGAAACCTTATCCTTTGGTGTAAATAAGCCACATTATAAATATTTGTATAGTACTAGTGAGGGCTAGGGAAGGGGGCTGAAAAGATAGAAGGGAAGACGGTTAAATATTTAGCCAATTGTATCTTTAAACAACCTTTTTCTAACTGTTTGGGTTCCATTCAATCGTTAGTGACTTTTAAAAAATTTCATTTTCTTGCTGGCTATTTAAAAAGCCAGATGTATTTAAGAAAATAAAGGTTTTCTTTGTTGTTCTTTTTTTATATTTATTTGGAAATGGGCGTTCGTTCGACTTAAACACGTCCACTGATAAAGTAACAATATGTCAATAGTTGTTAGAATGGGGTTTATGACAAGGATATTGTTAGATTTTAATAAAAAAATTTTAAGCAAAAAAGGATTTTGTTAAAAAAAGTCTGAACTGTGCTCATACATACATATAAACATATTTATCTATGGGTGAGTGAAAAGGAGTACCCAGAAGAAACCGTGGGGGCAGGTGTCCCCATGTGCACACTTTTGACGACAATTTTGGTGACATTGTCGACATTGCCAACAACGCGTCAACATTTTTATATTATGTTTAGATAATAAAAACAAAATAACTGTCGGTAGTGGATTTTCTATAGCAAAAAGCATTGTCTGGGACATGACTTGTCGTAGTACTGGTGACAACGTCACTAGTGAATCACTAGTGAAATTTCCTTCAGGGTAATAATTGTAACAAACTCCTAAAAGAATATTTCGTTTGGTCGATTTGAAAAACAATCCACAAATACTTCAAACAAATTTTTAAATTTATTACGGTTTTCAATTCAACCAAGCGTTTAAACGATGACATTATAATCACTTTGAAAAAAAAAACCTAAAAATTTTTATAAAATCTCAGTTAAATTTATTAAAAGAAAATAATAAAAAGAATTTTATCGCTCTAGCATGTGTTGCTTAGTGTGAAATCGTAATTTCAAGCTAAATTATTGAACATTATTACATTGATTATGTCCTGGAAATGACACAAAACAAAAGTCTTACAACAGTATTTTGCACTACAACAATAAATAGTTTGCGCCAAAAAAATGTTACCAACACATATTGTCATGTGCCTACAAATTGACCATTTTTTTTTTTAAATAACTACTCGATTGTCAATAATCAATTTGTTCCAGCACTGGTTTATAAGGTCTACCACATGTATATAAAAACACACAAAAGCGGCAATAGGGGAGTACTTTTAAACACAACTAACTAATCGATCAATTATGTATGAGAAAATATTTTTTTTATTTAGATGAACAATTTAAGATTAAAAAAAACAAACAATTTTATACATAATTTTGCAAAAATAAAATAAAGACACATTTAATGCTTTTTGGCTACTGATGATGACAAGCATGAACATTTTGAGGGATTTATGGCAAAAAAGTGTAACTAATTAGGAAAGCAGCCTCAAAATGTTAGATATTGAAAAGAAACAAATCCAATTAATTAAAATATTCAAACAAATTTTTGTCAACTTTCAATGTTCTATAGTAATTTTTACATTTTGATATAGGATTTGAAAGTACTACTTACATATTTGAAATCCAACTTAAATTCTTATTTAAGTTATTCCTTTCTCTCCTAATCTCTTTCTCCCTTTCACACTTGTTTTCATCATTTCTGTGGTAATTGCGGTTTCATGTTACACACTTTCCTGTTTAATGATTTTAAAAACGCTCCATACAACATAAACATATATGTTTACGCATGAAACTAACACTTGACCTTTTTAAAATGCACCGGAGTGTGCCCCTAATAAAACACCCACGAGTGTAATAATTGTGGAATGCATAACTTTGTAATTATATTTTAGCTTTAACTTAAACAGTTGCTCTTGGGTCGCGATCGTAACATCTACTTTAATTTTTCGTCTTAAACCTAATTCGTGCTTTAACATAATCTGTATTATACATACATTATATATATTTTTAAATTACATACCCTAAGTGAGAAAACAAGTGAATTAAATAAAATACATACATAAAAACAAATTATAAATAGTGTCTTTTTAAACCTTGAACTAAGAATAAAAGTTTACAATTAATCAAAATATAAAACCAATAAGAAAGTACGAAACAGTGCCGAATAAAATATATAAAAGGTATGTTTCACCGCAAATCGGGATAAAACAAACAAGGTTAGTGTAATCCTCATTATAAACTACACCCTACGCGAAACCTGAACAACTCTTATTCTCACCCCAACATTTCTGGTCCTTCGAACCGGATACAACAGGACACCTACCCTTAAACCCCCCCAGGACAAATCCTTTCATCAACCGCCAAGTAAGTGCAAATCCATTTTTTTACCTACGGGAATACATACATAAATAAGTGCATATGTACTCTACACATAAGTGCATATTAATATTACATATGTAATTACGCACTTCATGTCTCACACATTTTACATATGTACACATTTACATATGTATATATTTATTCCTACATACATACGTACATACATACTAACCTAAACCTATGCAACGTACATAATTGCCGTACATAGCGCAAGTTGCACCGTTACACATTATTGGAATCCACACCAAAATATGATTTAAACGTAACGAAATCCACAATAATTTGTTGAACATTACAACAACAAAGTGCAGTCAAAAGTTTGCATGCACCAAAAGGAGAACGGGACATAGGAAAGCGACGTTTTTGTTATGTACAAATGTATGTATGTACGTACGAACATGTATGTATGTATATAATGGTGATAGAAATTCATAAATAACATTTGAAGATTATTTATACGTGGCTCGCTTTAAAAGTTTTTTAAACTAAAGCACTTAGCTTAAATAATCTTAACCCCCAGTACATACATATGTGTATATGTACATGTTTATTTGAAGACGCATATTTTTTTAGAACTAATATACGAGGCTCGCTTTTAAAGTTTTCTTAACTTAAACTTTAGGCCTTTATAATCTTACCCCTTTGGGAAATATTTAACATCGTACATGTACATGAACACATTTACACATACTTTAGATTATTTAATACGTGGCTCGCTCGAAAAGTTTTCTTAAACTTAAGCCTAAATAATCTCAACCCCCCATTGCACGTTTATTCATATATGTATGTACATATTGTATTCTATATTTTACCCCCCGCGCATATACATACTACTTTTTTGGAATATTTTACATACGTGGGTCGCCCGAAAGTTTTCTTAAACTTCTGCATCCAGCAAAATAATATAACCCCATTATATATACATCTACGAGGTTCATATGGGAAGTTTCCTGAAACTTAACATTTGGTCCAGTAAATTAACCCCCCGGACTCACATATAGTTAAGTTTTTCCCCCTCAAAAATTCTTACGTGAGTCATAAAACCCTTATTTCAATAATACTTTTTTTAAAATTTAACGTACGAGGCTCATCCTGAAAGACTTTTTTATAAGTGCTCTTAAAAGTTTTTGGATTTTTTCACATTTTGTTGTTAAAACCACTTTTTCAAAATGTCCCTAGTAAAGGCTCTTGGTCGTGCTGCTGATCGTATTGTGGAGTTTCAAACCTATTTTGAAAATCGTAATCCCGAAGATCACTCCCTTCATCTTCTTCAAATTCAGAAAGAAGAAATCAGCCGCCTTTGGGCCGAATTTAGGTCCACATATGACACTATATTGGAGAAAGCAGACAAAGTAAAGGAAGAGGTTCCACGAGAAAGCCTGTCGTCACGTTTTTTCTCGACATTCGATACATACAGCAAACTTCTCGCTAAAATCAGTGAGCTCTGGGATGGCCTGTCGGAACCAAAAGCACCCCTTGCTCCCGTCGTTGAAACTCATTCTGACCATATTACCCACATATCTGTTCCGCCTTGCGACACTGAGATTTTTTGTGGTGACTATACCTCATGGCCAACGTTTCGCGATATGTTCACTGCCCTTTACGTGAACAATAAGCGGCTTTCCCCCGTCGAGAAAATGTGCCATCTACTCAAAAAGACCCAAGGAGAAGCCCGAGATATCCTTAAAACCTGTCCCATAACTAACGAAGGTTTCGACATGGCATGGCAGAATCTCTTACAACGGTATGAAAATAAAAGGGTTTTGGTTAACGCTCAATTAAAATCCCTTTTCAGCATATCGCCCGTCTTAAAGGAAACTGGCCCTAATATTCGACGGTTGCAGCGAACAATAAATGACTGTGTAACCAATCTAACCTTACTACAAATTGATACCAACAATTGGGATATCATATTCGTATATATCTGTTCGACTTGTCTGCCCGATGTCACGCTCAATCTGTGGGAACAATCGTTACCCAAAACAACCACTTTGCCCACTTGGAAGGAAATGGACGCCTTTTTAACGTCCAGATTTCAGACTCTAGAATCGGTTGCAGACATTCGATCTACTTTTTCTACCCCACATCCTTCAAGTTTACACAAGTCGAACCACAATAAAAACCCAAATTCACCTGATCGCAGAAAAGTAAATAGTTTTAACACCAACGTATCAAAAGATAAGCAAGGTAAATGCTCTCTTTGTTCTGAAGAACACCCCCTCCGGCTATGCTCTAAATTCCTCGGAATGTCCATTGAAGAGCGCTTCAACATCGTTAAATGTCAAAAACGATGCACAAATTGCCTAGGAACTTCCCACGATTTCAAAAATTGCAAAAGCCGTTTTCTTTGCTCCATATGCAAGAAAAAACATCATTCTTTACTGCACCGTGCTGGGTCCCAATCGACCCCAATTCAAACCAACACATACCATCACACCCCCGGTCCTGTTGTTTCCAACCCCATTTCTAATACGAACCATATTCGTGGAAATAACCCCCCTCAAGTATTAGATACGACTCCCTCAACATCCCAAGACGCATCCAGACGGCAGTTACAATCATACTCTACCCAATTACAATCCCATCCACAATCTGTCGTGCTTGGCACTGCGCTCATTGATGTTTATCGGGACGATGTAAAATGCACCGTTCGTGCTCTTATCGACTCTGCATCCGAAGCAACTTTCATCTCCAAGAAGTTGCAAAAAAGACTCGGTCTCAATACCCGATCTTCCCCAGTAAATATTCACGGACTAAACGATTCATTGACTGCTACCTCAACTCAATCATGTCACATCCAAATCGGTTCTCCGATAAACCACTTATTCGAAATGCATGCAGATGCCTTCGTCGTCGGAAAACTTACAGGAGAACTTCCCTATTACTCTTCATCAGTTTCTGAAAACGACCCCTTCCCGCACCTTCAAATGGCCGATAAGTGTCACCAAAATTACGGTGAGATTGACGTGCTTCTTGGAGGCGACGTGTATCCACGCATTATTCAAGATGGCTTACAGTGGAGCTGCAATCAATCACTGGTGGCACAAAAAACCGTCTTTGGATGGATCGTTACAGGAAGGGTTCAGGAAAATCCCTGCAAGAAGTCTGTTCTCTCGTTTTTCAATACAGTAGCATTATCGGACCAAATACAGCGTTTCTGGGAAATTGAAGAGATCCCAAGAAAGCCTAGGTCTTCCCCGGAGGACTCGTACTGTGAACATTTGTATCAGTCTACAACCTTTAGAAATACTGACGGTCGCTATGTTGTTTCATTGCCCTTTAAACAGGAATACCCCGAAACTCTCAATATAGGTATATCTCGAAATACTGCTCTATCGCAATTCTTACGCAATGAATCACGATTGTCAAAAAACCCCGAATTAAAAAGAGAATATGATCGTGTTATTACCGAGTATTCTACCCTAGGTCAAATGACAAAAGTAACCCCCGTACCTAATAATTTTGAGTCGTGCTCGCGTTTGCGTACCTAGAAACCTAAACTATATATATATTACTTGCCTTATATACTAAAAGTGAACTTAATAAAATCTATATCTAAAACCAAATTATAAACCGTCTCTTTTCGCACACAAAACTAAGCAAAAAAATATAATGTCCAATGTGGAGCTACAAAAGATACATAGGTATAATAGTATAATAAAAAAGTGTATTATCATGTCGGAACAAATAGGTTGTAAAAGGTATAAGATAAGTATTCATTTAGATGCCAAATTTCCCAATAATGACCCATCCTAACAAGGTGTCTTGCGCCATTGGTGATGCGATTGATTGTAGTTGAATGCCGCTTCGAATAAGTTGAGGGTAGATATCTGCGCCCAGGATGATATTTATGTCAGCGTTGGTGAAGAATTCGGGGTCGGCTAAGCGAAGATTTTGGTAGACGTCAGCCACCCGATCGTCCAGCTTCCTTTTTGGTTGGCGATGAGGTAGATCACGAGTAACCTTTGCCGTGAGCGAAAAGGTAGGACCGTCATCAAAGCGTGATCGGAAAGATACGTGACACCATTTGTCCTTACCCGATGTCTCCACCGGTAAGTCACACCTATCGATGAGAAAATTGGCAATGCTGCTAGTGCCGGCGCCAGGATTAAGGAGGCATCGTACGCCCTTCCAGGTATCTCTCACTTGTATCTTTATAATGGCGGTCGGTATAATCGTGGTGGTACCGACGTAATGTTGAGCTACGTTTCGTGTCGGCGTAGAAAGGCGCTTATGACGGTGAAGCAATGTGTGATGACTCTCATCACACTGTCTACAGCGATCGAGGCTATGACACTTGGACACATGGTGCGAGTGCGCCAGGCAATTCTCGCAATAACGAAAGCGTGTGACGACCTGGCGACGTTCAGAAACGTTCATCTTGTTGAATTTAAAGCAATTTCGCAAGGGATGATCTTTGCGACATATCCGGCAGTCAAATGAGCGCTTTCCATTACGGAAAATTTTTAAGTTGCGCTCTTCCATTGGGGGTGTATCTTTGCGAGCGCGAGGAGACATGTTGTTTCTGAAAAAGACAAGAAGAAAAAAAAAGGGTGATTGTTAGGTAGCGTACGGGTAGTTGTTTAGGGGAGCAAAACCAATTTTGCGATAGGCCGAGTCAGTACACCATTGGCGGTACGTATATCGGCAACTCTAACGCGCTTATCGGGCCCTGGATACACTTTGTCGATGCGGCCTAGTTTCCATTGGTTGGGAGGCAAGTTGTCGTGCTTAACGACGACCAGATCGCCGGGAACAAAATCTCTTTGGGGGTATTTCCACTTAACTCTCCTGTGAAGTTCAATTAAATATTCCTCTTTCCATCTGCGAGCTAAGTGATGATGGAGAATTTTTAACTTTTGCCATCGATTTACATAGCTCAACGAATGGCTAGATAAGTCGGGTTCTGGCGGAGATAACAGAGGCGCACCGACAAGGAAGTGGCCAGGAGTTAAAACGTTCAAATCAGCAGGGTCGTCGCTCATGGGACTAAGCGGCCTTGAGTTTAAGCAGCCTTCGATGCGGGCAAGCATAGTGCTAAACTCTTCGTATGTGAAACTTTGACTGTGACATATTTTCTTGAAGTGCGACTTGAAACTTTTTACTCCGGCTTCCCAAAGGCCACCCATGTGGGGGGCACCGGGGGGTATAAAATGCCATTCCATGAGTGAAAAACTATCTTGAGACAGGAGTCCCTTGCGGACAAGAGTTAGAAAACTGGTCTTATCGGCATTCAAGAGGTTTGAGGCGCCGATGAAGGCAGTGCCGTTGTCGGAGTATATAGTATGAGGAGTGCCACGTCTAGAGAAGAAACGTGCAAATGCAGCCATAAAGGCAATGGTTGAGATTTCACCAGTTGCCTCAAGGTGGATAGCCTTTGTGGCGAAACAGACAAATACGAGAACATACCCTTTCGTGGTTTTGACACCACGTCCAACGTATGATTTTATGTCAAATGGTCCGGCAAAGTCAACTCCGGTATTGTGGAAAGGGCGAGAAAGCCTAGTGCGTTCCGGGGGTAGTGCGGCCATTATTTGTTGACCAAGCTGACGTTTATGTTTTACGCATATCAGGCACTGGGAGAGAGTAGTTTTTATTAGAGACTTAAGCTTCGGAACATAGTAATGAGTTCGAATAAGTCGATATAAAAGAGCATTTTGCCCATGAAGGGAGTATTTATGTAGGTAAGCAAGATAGAGTTGGGTGAATTTAGCGTGATATGGCAATAATATGGGGTAGCGTTCATCATAGCTAAGTGTGGGGGAATGTGATAATCTGCCGTTAACTCTCATGATTCCGTTATCGTCGATGAAGGGATTCAGAGTCAGCAGGTGGCTTTTACGGGATAGTGGAAACTTTTCAGACAGTTGGTTGTACTCTAACTGAAAATAAGATTTTTGGCTGGCTATTATTAAACGAGATTTGGCAAATTTGAGTTCCATAGAGGTAAGTTCCGGGTGGCTAGGCCGAATTCTGCTTTTAACAAGGTTGTAAAAACGGAAAATTTGACCGAAAATTCGCAGGGCGCGAGGGAGATCTGAGAAGTCTTTGAGAATGTCATCACCTCCAAGCGTCGTCGAGTGTACGCGAATCGGTCTAGCTTCCTCATCAGTGGAGACGTTTGAACTTTTCGGAGGCCATTCTGTATGCGGACGTTTCAGCCATGCAGGACCATGCCACCACAAATCGCTCGAAGAAAGCTCAGAAATCGTGAGACCACGGGTTGCCAAATCGGCGGGGTTATCTTTAGATGCGACGTGTGCCCAAGACTCGCAGCCTACTTTCTCAATAATAGAAGAGATTCTATTTTCGACAAATGTTTTCCATTTATTAGGGGGCTTTTGAAGCCAAGCCAGTACGATGGTTGAGTCTGTCCATAAGAAAAGTTTAAGATTGTGCAGATTTAGTTGAGCTTGGATTGCTTCAATCATGGTGGCCATTAACTCCGCTCCACAGAGCTCTTTACGGGGTAATGAAATAAATTTTATGGGGGCTACTTTAGTCTTAGCGACCAAAAGGTGGGTGGAGACGAAACCTTCATTCTCGGTACGAATGTATAGCGTAGCAGCATATGCTTTCTCTGAGGCATCACAGAAGCCATGAAGTTCCATAGAATATGAGGGATCAAAATCAACGAAACGGGGAATTTTAATGAGTTCTATTTGATAATAGTCATCTAAAAAGGCTTGCCATTGATGCAGTGTTGAAGTTTGAAGGTTTTCATCCCACTCAGTGCCGTCTTTCCATATTTGCTGCATAATGATTTTTGCCACTACGATTTTGGGGGAAAGCCAACCGGCGGGGTCAAATAACCTTGCAATTTCGGCTAAAACTGACCTCTTTGTGGTCATGGTCTTGTCAGGGTTAGACTTAAGTTTGAAGTAGAAGTGGTCATGTCCAGCATTCCACCTTAATCCCAGAGTTTTAGTGACACTGGAGTCCGATAATTTTAAAAATTCTGTGCCTAAGAGATGGCTTTGGGGGAGATCCTTTAACAACATCTCATTGTTTGCTGTCCATTTGCGAAGTACAAAACCAGCAGATTTGAGAACCGTAATCAGTTCGTTACGCAGCTTGCAGGCAGCAGAGAGAGTGCGGGCTCCGGCTAGTACGTCGTCAACATACATATAATCTTGAAGAATATTCGAGACTTGGGGGTAACTTGACGCGCATTCTTTAGCTAGTTCCAACAATGTCCTGATCGCCAGGTACGGGGCACAATTTACTCCAAACGTAACTGTGTTGAGTTCGTAATCTTGAGGTTGTTCATTGGGAGAGTTACGAAAGATAATTCGTTGGAACGGGGTATGTGAAGAATTCACGAGAATTTGGCGGTACATTTTCTCTATGTCCGCATTGAACACATATCGAAATAGTCTCCATCGCAGGACGAGAACAGTAAGGTCAGCTTGAAGTATAGGACCGGGGTGAAGAAGATCATTAAGACTTGTTCCGTTGGATGAGGGACTTGAAGCATTAAACACTACACGTAGCTTCGTGGTAGTGCTGTCGGGTTTGAAAACCGTATGATGGGGTAAATAATATGTATCAAAATTATTAGGTACGGGGGTTACTTTTGTCATTTGACCTAGGGTAGAATACTCGGTAATAACACGATCATATTCTCTTTTTAATTCGGGGTTTTTTGACAATCGTGATTCATTGCGTAAGAATTGCGATAGAGCAGTATTTCGAGATATACCTATATTGAGAGTTTCGGGGTATTCCTTTTTATTCCTTTTTTATTATACTATTATACCTATGTATCTTTTGTAGCTCCACATTGGACATTATATTTTTTTGTTAATTCATTACGATGGGCATTCGTGCACCAAAGTAAACTTTTCTTATAACGCAACGCGACTCAAACCACAACTGTAATCACGGCGTAACGATAAGTTGTCCACCCTCCCTCCTTTTTATCTTTTGCTACCAATATAGCAAGGGGGGCGGGATGTTTACGCATGAAACTAACACTTGACCTTTTTAAAATGCACCGGAGTGTGCCCCTAATAAAACACCCACGAGTGTAATAATTGTGGAATGCATAACTTTGTAATTATATTTTAGCTTTAACTTAAACAGTTGCTCTTGGGTCGCGATCGTAACATCTACTTTAATTTTTCGTCTTAAACCTAATTCGTGCTTTAACATAATCTGTATTATACATACATTATATATATTTTTAAATTACATACCCTAAGTGAGAAAACAAGTGAATTAAATAAAATACATACATAAAAACAAATTATAAATAGTGTCTTTTTAAACCTTGAACTAAGAATAAAAGTTTACAATTAATCAAAATATAAAACCAATAAGAAAGTACGAAACAGTGCCGAATAAAATATATAAAAGGTATGTTTCACCGCAAATCGGGATAAAACAAACAAGGTTAGTGTAATCCTCATTATAAACTACACCCTACGCGAAACCTGAACAACTCTTATTCTCACCCCAACAATATATTTATAGGAGAAGTAATTAGCGACATTTAAAAAAACTTTACATGACTGTGCCACCACTTGAGCCAAAACGACGACAGTAAGAAGAGTAAAAGGACTTATGCCCGTCTTGTTCGAGTGTGTGTGTTGTATGCTTGCAGTTAGTTAACACTGCTCCTTACAACATTAGCACTCGTATTGTAAATAAGTATTTAATAAGTGTTGCGTTAATTTTGACACTTGTGTACAAATATATTATGTTTTTTACAAATAACAATAAAAAAGAAACATAAATATTATGTAAATTGTTTTATGAATTCCCACGAATTATGGCGCCACTGTTAAAGTGGCAAATAAAAACCATAGAAAGTTGCTTGAATTAATGGAAATATGTTTGAAAATTTAACTAAAGGCAATATTGTTGTGAAGAATGGTTGACTTTCAGGAAAAAAATTTCAGATTCCAGTTTTCCTGTACAAGTTTAATTGTCAAAATTTTTTATGTCCAAATTCACGTAAAGCGGCTCAAAATGTGAAAAAATAATTTTCTTTTTTTTTTTTTTTTAAATATTAATTAATTTATGTCTAAAGCAGAATGAAAATGATCAAAGCACAAAAATATTGGTTCATATTTTAAGATTATTAATTGGAATTTATACTGAACAATCGGTTCTCCTTTAATTTCAATTTGATAAAAATGCCACACCGGTCACATTTCCCAATCCAATGCGATTATTCACATTTAAAATCCCCAAGCAAACTTAAAAAATAAGGTTCGTTCCAAACAAACATTTTACACAACACGATCTTTATGTCTGAATTCTCTAAAACTAAAATTTGTAATATCACACCCGTCACGGTCATCTGTTAGTCATAATGAGCCAAATATCATGTTCTTTCGGTGCCTACTCACTTTTAAATGTTAAAAAGCATACAATGGAATTACCCTTATGTGAAAATCTTAAAAGGGTAATAAAAATTAGTTCTAGCGGTACCAAAAAAAAAAATGCAGTATGTATTTAACTAAACTGAATACAAAAACAAATCCTAAAACTGCATTTCCACTGCTACCACACTACCTGTTTCCCGCGAGTACATAAGGTTAAGTTGTAAGGCACGCAATGAAACCCATCAGGGGTAAGTCAAGCGCTACACCTAGATACTATGTGTATTGTGCATTCGCCTTCTCTGCAGTCCTTGAGTACCCTTGACCTTTAGGAGATGGAACTGAATGCTTTAAGGGTGACTTTACTGTCTACATTTTACATGAACATAATATTAGTACCAACGAGAACCTAAAATATAAGAGCAAAACACACAAAAATTTTAATCCTTACCATAGTACTTAATAATAGCAGGGCAGTCGTCCAATCATTCTAATAAATCATGCTCTGCAGTCTGCCACTAAATGTCTACATAGATGGTTGTAAGTCCCTTATGCAGGTAGTCACCTTGTCCAAACAAAATTTCTGCCTTCATTATTGCAAATACGTATCTCCGCTTGAAATACACTAGTCACGCTTAATCAAAATGACTCTGCAATATCGAGTGTATGACTAAAGATGCCCGCCCCCTACCAGTTCCCATCTCTAACCCATTACTTTAAATTGTCACTTCTTCAAGTAGAAAGAAGCCAATTTCTCAAACAAAGTTCGCCAATATGGACATATCAATGTCTAGTGCAAAGTACAGATGTGGTGACAAACAGACAGACCTTCTGGCAGTACCCTGTATCTGTTCGATATATTCCTTATTGATTACATGTCCTTTTCGAAAGTCCCAGCAAGTAACCATATTTAGTTAAAAAAGTTAAAGCATTAAATGACTTCTTTTACCTCTTTCCCCTCTCTTTTTTTCCTTAAGGTTTTCTTTATTAAAGCCTTGGGACAGAATATCTCGTTAGTTTTTTGGTTATAGTGAAGTTTGACCATCATAAGCTCCCTTGTTCAAGCCCAGAGGTAAAGGTTCATTTATAGGTGACTTAACCATACCACAGTAAATAGCTGTTCGAACCAAACTTATGGGCAACACTGTCTTTGATTAAAGGTGACTTACAATTACGCCGTAACCATAACCTTCGAAACCAATAGAGTTTTGGTTTTTATGCAACGGTTATTGTTTTGGCGTTATGGTAAGTCACATATAGTTAACCCTTAAGACTTTCAATTATTATCAAAATTAGGCTGCATTTGTGTAATAAATCAAAGATAATTTGTTAATCAATTTAACAAATAAAAACCAACAAACATTCAAAATATTAATAAAAAATCCTCATAAAATTTTGAGCAGCCCCAAATGGGGAAAAATGTTTTTTTTATTAAAAAAACTATGAGGTTAAGTCCAAAAGAAATTGAAAACGTTCGAAATATAAATAAATTGGTTTATATTTAAAACTACCAAGAGGATATATTAAGCCTGTTCTTAAGAATATTTTACCTAATTTGATCACATTCTTCAAGTGGTAACTGTGAGCACAAATTATGTTCTTTCAGTGTCTACTTACTATAGGTCGCTTGAAAAGATACCATCTTTTATAATCATAGTCTTTTTTCAAATTAAAATTTTTAATTGTTAAATTTATAATCTAAATAGTCACACCTGTCACACTAGAGCTAGCAGAGCAGCTCTAAATCAATTTAATTAAATTCTTAATTGAAAACATAAAATTTTATTTGGAACAAATTTTTATAAAAATAATAATTAAATTGCAACTGTTTTTACAAATTCGCTGGCCAGTAGAAAATCATTTAAATTTTTAATCAATACTACACATTTTTAAATTGATATTTTGCTTCGGTTCTGAGCAGCGAAACGAACTGACGGCAGATTTCAAGGAATTTGTCAAGGGTTGTGATTAAGCTTTGCAACATTGATCGAAAGAGTTTCGTACTAACCAACCTCCTCCCTTTTCAAAAATGTCTAATGACCATTTCCAGAAGGAAAGTGGGGAATTTATCGAGAATGGCGTAAGTTTATAGGTGTCCGAATGGTGAGTTCCTGGTATCTTTCTCTTTAAATATTTCTACTTTCAGAAAAAAGGCAGCAACTCTTGTGTCACAGCAAAAGAAAAAATGTGTTTTAATTGCCCTTTTTAACATAATTACCCCAAAAACACTCCAATTTCGATGCAGCAAAATAAAAGAGCAACCACGGTGAAATTATTGATCGGGTGGTGTTACGGGCACAGCTGATCTTCTTTTTTCATGCATAAATCGAGGCTGGGTTGTCAAAATTGTTTACTTTTACATATCTTTTTTGACACATGAGCCAACGAAAACTACAACAAAAAAGAAAATTTTATTTATCTTAATTTAGTTGTTGTAGAATCACCACCATCCAGTGATGCATTAATTCACCTTGAGAGCAACCAAACAAACTAGTTGAAATTACCACACAAATTAGGCTTTTTTGAGTTCTGCTTAATTGATTAGCTTCCAATTTGTCTGTTAAATTCGTGGATTTGACAATTGTTGCTTCTCAAATCAAATTTTTAATATAAAACACAACACCGGAAATATTTTTTTTATCCAACGCTTAACAGATAACTTAGAATTACTAAACAATATTGTTTATAGTCAAGTGCATTTCTTTTTAGAAAAATCTAATACTTTTGGTATTAAGATTCTGTTTTGAGATACAATTAAATACTAAAAAACTATGATCATTTTCTATTCTCGAAGTACAAAGTGTCATCGATAAAAATTTGAAACTTAAAACTACATGAAAAAGTATAAATGTGGAAACGGCGCATTTTTTAATAAAAAACAAGTAAGAGCGCTATATTCGGCTGTGCCGAATCTTATATACCCTTCACATTGGTCTTTAAATACACCCAGCCGAGTAATTTTGTACTGCAAATAATATAATAAGAAACCTTGTGCGAGTTTTAAAGCCCATAGAAAAAATAACAAAATTTTAACGTTCGTATGAATAATAGAAATAGATGAAGAAGATTTGAGGTCGAGAGTTTTAAAAGTTTTTGACATTATTCATATTTAAAGGTTAATAAAACTTATTAAATGTTCTAGTCCCCCTGCTCTTCTCCAACTTTATAATAATTGTTTATTTTTATGGGAGCTACCCCTTTTTTTGCGCCCACTCAAAAAAATTTTTCTTTAAAGCGTAGACATTCTCGCCCAATTACTTTTTGTAAAACATTTCATTTCGATATCTTTTATAGTTTCCGAGATATAGCTTATCGAATATTTTATAATAATTGTCGATTTGTATGGGAGCTACCCTTTTTTTTGCCCCCACTCGAAAATTTTTTTCTTTAAAGCGTAGCCCTTAGCGTGCAATTACTTTTTGTAAAACATTTCATTTCGATATCTGTTATAGTTTCCGAGATATAGCTTATCGAATATTTTATAATAATTGTCGATTTGTATGGGAGCTACCCCTTTTTTTGCCCCCACCCAAAAAATTTTTTCTTTAAGGCGTAGTCCTTAGCGTGCAATTACTTTTTGTAGAACATTTCATTTCGATATCTATTATAGTTTCCAAGATATAGCGTATCGAATATTTGATAATAATTGTCGATTTGTATGGGAGCTACCCCTTTTTTGCCCCAAACCAAAAAATTTTTTCTTTAAAGCGTAGCCCTTATGGCCCAATTACTTTTTGTAGAACATTTCATTTCGATATCTGTTATAATTGTCGATTTGTATGGTAGCTACCCCTTTTTTTGCCCCCACCCAAAAATTTTTTTTTTTAAGGCGTAGCCCTTAGCGTGCAATTACTTTTTGTGGAACATTTCATTTCGATATCTGTTATAGTTTCCGAGATATAGCGCATAAAATATTTCACCAAATTTGTGCAATTGTAGGAAAAATACCCCTTCCCCTGGTCCTATCTGAAAAAATTTTTTTTATTATTTAGGTCCCTTCTTTAGGAGTATCCGTGCCAAGTTTTGTGGCAAGAGTGACTATACTTACTGAGATATATAGGGATATATGCACGGATTTTGTCCTAAAAAAAATGGGTTGCTCTGGGTTTTCGCTTATATCTCGGTCAATAGTAAACCGATTTTGCTGATTTTAAATAGCGATTGTCTCCAGGATATTTGTAATAGTTTGACACCATTAACTGGTCTGTATCTTTTTATTTGACTCCGGAAACTTGATTTCAACAGACGGACAGACGGACAGATGGACATCGCTAAATCGGCTTCCCTATCTATAAGGATCCAGAATATATGTACTTTATGGGGTCGCAAATGAATAATAAAGAAATTACAAACGGAATGACAAAGTGATATATACCCTATCACTATGTGAAGGGTATAAAAACCAACAACATGTTGCAACTAATATACACAAACAATGAATGGTTAAAGCAAATACAAAACGATTATTACATCCTGTTTTTAAAACCTTTGCTTCACTTTTAAACAGCAACAGGAACAAACAAATAAAAATATTTTTTTTTCTAAAATCTTGATATGATTTACATGTGCAATAATTAGTTTGATTAAATAAATGTCAAAGGTTTTGTTTTCAAATTCTTTTTGTGCAAGTATCCTTTACATTATACAAACACACCGTAATCCACGTAATGCTGTGCAAGGATATCATGTGACAGAAAGCAAAAATCACCAAGAGATCCGAATTTTAAGATAACTTTGAAATGATGTTTTTAAAATTCACACTGTATTAAATAGGTGAGCGAGGTGTGTTACAAAACAGGAGAGGAAGGATAAGGGAGGAAAGAGACTTTGAAATGTAACTAGATTATTTATTTGTAGATGGTTAAAGATAATGATGATGTTAAATAGGATCGTTCTGCATGTTCTGTATGCATTTAACAAGTATAATACCCTATATATTTGAGGGAGAATATGAAAACAAAACATTTTTTTTCTATAAAACACTGCAAATCAGATAACAGGGTAATGCTAGACATTTAGAAACCTACACGAAACATATAATGTAGCTTAAACCTTGGTGCATGTTCGGTGGGTTTGCTATTTAGGATTTGTGACAGGAAGTTAGATAATCTTTATACATATAAATTAAATTTTTTTCCTACTTTAGTTTTTCCTTACATTTTGATACTTACTTAATAATAGAAACATAAAAAATTGCAGCATTTTGACCAAAAAGTTTATGTTTAAGTTAAAAAGAAGCCCCATTAACTGTATTTCATTGAAAGGTTTCCTTGACCCCAGCCAGCAGTTTAAAATTAGACTTGTAACTATTTAGTTAAATGCAAAACTATGTCTACAAGTGAAAGTGTACTTGATGGTATTATTTTTCATGTTTTAATCATTTGTTAAATTACAATGACTACAACAATTACTAGAAAGGGGTAATTATTCTGTTGTTTAAATTGATGTAAAAGTCAAGCAGACGTTGTTTGTTTTCTTTTGTGCTTTCATATGCAAAAAGGATAAAATAAATTTTTTGGGGAGTATTTTATGTTTTTTTTTCTGTCATTTGTAGGTTGCTGAATTTGCTATTTGTTTAAGCATATCGTATGACACCTTATATTAAGGCAAAAATTAGTGAAATGTTAAATTTTTATGAAAACAAGCTTAAACGAGGCAAGTTAAAAAAGAATTTAATTTTATATTCTAAGTCCTGGCTACTGGTTTGCTTTAAATTGGTATTTTTGACATCGTAGACGATTTATTTTACTGTAAAAAATATTCTTTTTCTGATGTTGATGAAACATTTAGATTTTTGTCTTTTGTAACCAATACAATATTCCTTTTTTCAAATCTGCGACAGTACTTTACCAAAAAGGATATGTGAAAGCATTACTTTCCTTGCCTTTTTAAATAAATATTTAGGTTTTTGTTCTCTTTCAAAATAAATATTTTCTGGCTATATTTGGGAGGTCCAAGTATCTTTACTCCGATTTAGATAAAAGTTTTTATTTTCTTTCCTATTTCCATTTTCGACCCCATAAAGTATATATATTTTGGTTCCTTATAGGTAGGAAAGTCGCTTTAGCAAAGTCCGTCTGTCCGTCTGTTCGTGTTTTAGTTAAAATCGATTTTCTGAAGCCCCCGATATTGCATAGACCTTTAAGTGGTATCAAACTATCAAAACTGTCGGAGATATAAGCCAGGAACTGCGAACGCCTCTGTTTATTTCTCTAAAATTTGTTCCTAAAAAATTCTAAAACTTCCTCAGAGTTGCCGCTACACAGCTGCAGTGTAAGATCGACTCTCATTATTTTTCATCACAAATATTTTTGTGGAACATATTTACACCCTATCTCCACACTCTAACGAAGTTTACATACAAAGCTTAATTAAATTTTTTTTAAATCGCTTCCACAGCTTCCAGAGGGCTCCTACAAAGGTCGTATGTAAGACCGACCCCATTTGATTTTTCTCCCAAACATTTTTGTAAATCGTTTGTACCCCTTATCTCTGGCCCCTAACAGGGTTACCATACAAAATTTTAACAAATTTGAGTAAAAACCCCTACATATTTTTCGGAGTCGCCCTTAGATGAATAAAATATATTACAAGCCCCTATTAGTTTTCTCTCCCAAATATATATTCCTAGAACATACTTACCTCCTATCACCATCACTTAAGGGGGTTGCCATATAAAATGTACAAAATTTTTGTACACACAAAAAATTATCTAAGAAAACTTTACTTAAATCAAGCCATAGCGGTGTCAAAAGTACGGTGAGTACGGTTTTTCTTAAATCAAGTACGAAATTTCTTACTCCAAGTAAAATTTTTCAAGTACGAATTTCTTACTTTTAGCCACAATTAAGCCAAAAAAGGATTGATTTAAGTTCGGAACCGTACTTGATGTAGGCCAAAAAAAAGATTGATTTAAGCCATAAACGGGATTAATTCAAAAATAAAATGTAATTTTTTTGACTTATGGAGCTTTATTAAAGAAGAAGAATTTTATAGTTTATTTTTATTTTATAGATACTTAAAAATTTATAATATAAAAATTTAATTTTTTGTATTTACCGAAGCTGAGATTCGAACCAAGGATTTCTGCACTACAACACAAGCGCGTTGCCTCTAGGCCACCGAGACACTTTGTTTTGAAATGTAAAATAATAAATTAAAACAACAAGCTTTTTTCTGCTTGATTTGTTGAAGCAATCCGAATAGGCTTGATTTAAGAAAATGTAAGTTAGGATCGTACTTAAAAAGATTTTGGATAAATTCAAGAAAAAAATTCTTGATTTTAGAAAGCGAGTTTTCTTTCTGTGTAACAACCCCTATAACTTCCCGAAATTCGGCCTTGGAGAAATAAGGCATACGACTGACCCCTATTAGTTCCATCTCCCAAACATATTCCTTGAACATAACCCCCCTCCCCCCTTTAATCGCTTCCAAAGTTTGGTAAACTTGCAATAAATTTCCCTCTACAGCTTCCAGAGTGCCCGTGGATAGGTCAAATTTAGGACTGACCGTAACTCAGTTTTCCTTGCAAATATTTTTCTAAAAACAACCCCTTAAGAGGTTGCCATACAAAATTTTAAAAACTAGAATAAAAACCCATAAAACTTCCTCGTAGTCAGCCGTAGAGCGATATGACACCGCCAAAAAATGGATAAAAATAAAAAAGTTCGGGGTTTTGAAAGGCCAATGTGGAGGGATATACCCACAGCCGAAAATAGCGCCTTTTACTTGTTTTAATTTAAATATGTTATTTTCTTATGCCAGCATTTGTCAGGTTCAAACAACTCTTTGATGAAAGTAACATCTTTACATTTTTGTCTTTCTAAATAAAATATTACCTTGTGCAAATATTTGGTAGGTTTAACCAACTTTTTAGTACAATAGATTTTTAGGAGATACCAATTATATCCAATACCCTTACATTAAAGTTGTAATATGTAATTTTCTATAACTTTTAAAGGTTTGTATAATTTTGCAGGTTAGGGCGCGATTTAAAAATAAAGGATATATGGGAGTCCCTCATTTCCTTGCTTCAATTTTAATAAAAAATTTAATACTTTCCCTCCTAAACTGTTTGCCTTCTTATACCAACTTTCGTTACATTGGGGCAACATTTTAATAAAATGCATGGGGGTAAAAAATTAATATCCTTATTCGACTTTAGACGAAATCGTTTTTTTTTTTTTGATAAATAAATTGTAATGCTATTTCATATTTAATAAAACTGGAATAATATTTCGAAGAAAATGATATATGCATGCATATACTTGCGTTGATATTGTTTTAAAATTTGGGGTTTTTGTCTTTTTAATTAATTTATTTTTTACGCCAGCTTATGCTAGGATTTCAACAGTATTTTTGTAACAAGGATATGTGGGAGGCACCAATATTCTTATTCCGAGCTTGAAAAATTCCTTTTTTTGCCGTTCTCTACTATAGATGGGTTTATTCCTAATGTAGATTTTATAATCTGTGACAATATTTTTTCGAAATATCTATAGAAATAATCCATATCCTTGATCTGATTTTAATTAAACAATTTTGTTGCTTGCCTTCCTAAATTAATAATTTTCTTCTGCGAGTATTTTTTAAGACAAAAATAACGTTAGACATACTATGTATCCATAACCATTCCTAGATCTTGTTAAATAAATTTAACTTTTGGTTTTTCTAGGTACATATTTTGAAGTAACCACAGCCAAGCAAAAGGATTGGAAGTTATTAAGAATCATAGTATTTTAATAATTTACCAACAAACTATCCAAATATGCTCAAAGATGCTAAGGACTTACATAAAATGAATGAAAAAAAATTATCAGAAATAACAAAGAGATTATTTAAGATTTTGTACTTTTTTGTTTCTGGATCACTTACCTCCTATAACAACAACGTGTTAAATCCATTGGTTCTTCCCCAGAAATGTAACTACTTCGGATTGCATTTTATCGATGAATTTAATAATGATTAGTGAGCTAGTTTTTTTCCTTACTTCGATTCTATTAAAAAAGTGTTCCGTGACCATTTTTAATTATTGTGTTTCTAGTTCAAATTTTACTCATGCGACAAAAATTAATTTTTAAAAGGATAACTTCAAAGTACTTGTAACCTTAATACGAATAAAAAAAATATTTTGTTTCTTAAATTTAGTTTCCTTATACAGCTTTTGTTAGTTTAAAGCTATATTTTAATAAAAACAATATATGAAAGATGTCAGATAAGGGAGGAAAGCAATATCTTGGGCCAGATCGTGTTAAAAAAATATATTTTTGTTTTATAAATTATATTCCATTCAAGTTAAACTAGGCGGTGGCAATCCTTTTTTTAAAGGATAAATGGCAAATACTAATCTTTTTATGCCTGATTTTTAGAGATAATTTGAATTAAGTTTTTTTCAAATTAATTATTTTTATGTGTCAACTTAAGTTACATAGACTCAAGCAACATTCATTAATATAAGGAATCACTTATATCCTTGCTTTGATATTTTAAGAAGAATGCGTTTTGGTCTTTCTAAATTAGTTATTAGCTCGACCTCTCAAATTAACTTAAAAATATTTTGAGACGACCCACATATGCATACACTTTGAAACCGTTACTGCAAAAATGTCATTTTACACAATTAGGGTTTTTGTTTATTTTAAGCCCAAAACAAGCTTTCAATTGAAAGGCTAATTGTTACAAAAAAAAAAACCAAAAATTGTCTGCACTACAACTGACATGGCCCTAACTCTAAGTTTGTAATTATATGTAATTAACAAGCAAAAAACAAAAAAGGTCATTATATTTGCTTTACAATAACAATAAAGGCAAACAGAAATATAATCAATATTATTTTAAACAATAATCAAATGTCAACATATTTTAACAAATACAAACACACAAACAAATATTAAACATTTGACGACATATTCAGTGACATTTAACCCTTATTATCGTAAGGGCTGTATTAAACAAATAAAACTTTATACTCGTATTACTTAACAAGGTCTTAAAATATTTACAAAATAAATAGATTTTTTTATTTTATTTAAACTTTTCACACTTTCGTACTTACGCGTTTTCATTTTTTTTTTTTGTTTTTTGTGATTTTTACACTGAATGCTAATGAATACATGCTGTGTCAATATAAAATGTTGACAAAACACAAATCAAAACGACAAGGTTTCAGTTATTTTTTTTTTGTTACTCTTCACTTCGATGGAAATTTAAAAAAAGGGCTTTTTTTTAAGGTTCGCATAATCACAGCAAGTTTTTAATGTTAAAACAAAATTACTGAAGTGAAAAAGTAACATACGATTCAATTAAATTTTACAATTTCAAATTGTCCTGCCGAAGGACCGCAGCATGTAGTCATTTGTGGAATACATATTGTATAAAACTAATTTTTTATTATATTTGATTTCAGTTGCTTTAAGAAATTTGGCTACAGTTTTTTGTATCGAAACAAATATTTCTAATTTTTTTTTAAGCTTGATAAAACGAGGGGAAGTAGACGAATATTTAATGCCCTGCATATCAGTTATAACGACATTACAAAGCCACAAAAAAAATAAACTGCGGGATTTTTGTATTTAGAAAAATCTATTTGGAACAAATTTCTTCTTGTCGATTTGTTAAACTTTGAAAATCCACTCGATTACAAATATTCTCGGAAAAATTAGTTTCAGAGGAATTAATTTTCTCGGGCATAAAACTCTCTTATTTGAAACAGCCAGGGAAAACAGTGGGGCGGGATTCGATCGATTTTCGGTGGCCAGCTTTTTCGCTCTCATGCTGTGTTCGTGTGCGAAAACGGAAAAATCTTTCGGAAAGAATTTGTTTAAAATAGGAAAGAAAAAACTCCTACGGAACTCTAGTTCATGAATAGGATGAATCAGAACAGTTTTAAAGTTAACTCGTGCAAGCTCTAAATGAACTGTGACAAGTAATAACCCAAATCGTGGTACTCATTTTGTTATCCTACAACTACTACTGTTCATTTAATGAAAATCCGTCATGTCAGTACACATGTTATAAGATTCCCATAATAGGGACCCATTAAGGGTTTCAGTGTTTCCTCTTTAAATGACAACTCAAGAACCTAGCCACTACAAGCGAACCCCTTACCCAACATAGTTTTATGTTAAAGAAGTCAATAGCTCCGCATAGAGATTTTTAATATTTCCTTACAAACCTAGAGATGATACAGTGCGGCTTTAATGCCATTAGGGCTGACTTATTGCTTACATAAACAGTCAACTTACTATACTCTGAAATGTTTTAGAAATTTTATCCTCAAAATAGCCAGTCTATACGACATTCTGACTTCCTTCATGTTATAAATGCCTGCTTTGGTAGTCACATCAATCCTAGATTCGTCAGTGAAAACTGCACAACTCTTGTACAGAATATCGAATACCAACCAACAATTCCTTCCAGGGATTATTACGAAAAGTCTTCTAGCAAAACTTAACTTTTTTACAATGTTATCCTTCTTCGTTGCCCGGCCTATAAAAACATTCTAAAAACCAATTTTCCATTCAATCAAATATTTTTTATCATACTTTATTCTGGACTCCCATCGTTTCATTACACTTTACGTTCTAAATAGGTATCATGTGCAGATTGACGTCTAGTGTCACTTGAGGTGTGCTTTTTATTGCAGCAGTAATTTCAAATAGAGCCAATTTTTAACTGGAATCTATTTCTTCAGCTTCTTATTCTTCTTCAGAACTTTTCTTCTACCTCTCTACCATAACAAAGGCTAGAATGTGCAAATTTTGTTTACCATCCCTGGTTGTAAGTCGAACCCTTTTCTATCTAATTTCTGCATGTACGATAGGCTCTAAAGTCTCTCTCGACCCTTTTCGATGTATTTCTCATCCATTTCTTGCTATCAAGTAATAACCCCAAATATTTGGTTTTACTTGCCAGATTCAGTTCAACCCTATCGACTTCCTGAGTTCTAGAAGCCATGACCCTATACTTCTGTAAAAAGAACTAGCAAAGGTACTTAATCCGTCCCCTGACTGTCTCAAATTAAAGTACACACAACGTCGATTGCAGTAGCCTGCCAACTCTGGGAAAAAGCCTTCCCTTGACAAGAATGATAATATCGTTCGCCTATTCGACGATCTTCTTTTCTTTGTCGTTTATCGTTAAAGCACCACCCCTGAACCCCCCCCCCCCCCCCTCCCCAACCTTTTGACGTTCCCTTGGTCATTTCTTTTTCCAAATGAATCTCAAATGTATGACTATTCTCCTAAGCATCTAAGTTATTCATACAACTAGGAAGTCTTTGACTTCTAAGTCCTTCAAAACCTCTTTCTTCAAACTAAGATTTTTGGGGTTTTGTGGACTTAATAGCACAAATCATCGTTACTATTTGAGTATTTCGTAATGCAACGTCAGTGTTAAGCAAACACATCCACAAACCCTGTCATTTCCACTTAGAAATATGGAAAATATGTGGTAATATATGCCAAGAACCTAATAGTCTTAAAAACTTTTTCTTAAAGTTCAAGCCATATGCTAAACTTAATATACCGTTTCTTATTTGTTAACTTTTTCAAAAGTCTTTAGCAAAAACATAACCAGCTTGTGCAACAAAATAAAGGAAACCAAAGCAGCCGCGTCATTGTGGGCTTGTGACTCCGGCCGCAATATTGGGCTACCAAAAGCAACCCCGAACTTCTAAAAATATCGCAGCAAACATCGAGAAAACAAAGGAAACTTGAGTTCGATACAACAATACCTTGCTGGTGTCTCATCATGTGTTTATGTATAAAGCTTATGTGTGTGTGTATGTGTGTGTATGTGTGTGTGTTAACATTTTAAAAGAACACCGTGTGATGGTTGAACAATTGAGTGTTTGCAATTTAAATAGTTGCAAAATACAAAAGTGCCAAAAAATAAAAGTAATATAAATTAATTCAAATAAAATTATGTTACGCATGTTTGGTTGATTAAATAACTGACACCATCATATCCTGTAGAGACATACAAACTCATTGACTCTTTCCGTCTTTTCTTTGTGCATCATACGGCTGGCTGGTGTTTTTAACTTGCACTCTTACCCTATTTGAAAGGCTTTTTATTAGGCATTGTATGAAAACATTTTACGCTTCACTAATAAACAGCCCTACAGAAATTATAGTGCAATAATGTCAACACATTGACAAAAAGGTCCTGTTAACCTCTTAGAAACGGTAAAGGTAAAACGACAAAGGATATTTTGTTTCACTCCTCTACTTAATAGCAACAAATCCAACGGATGATCCCTTGACAACGTGTAATAGAAGAGTAACGTGTACACACATGCATTGCCTTAATTAAAATGTCAGAATTATGACAGCGTTAATGTTACGAGTAAAATTACAAAAAAGCAAACGATTTTTTCAAGATGCTGGAAACAAAATAAATAATTTTGTTTTTAATTTCTTTCTAATTGCCTTTAAAACTGTTTCTGTTATAATCGTGTATAGATAATAAAAAAATAAATCCTATTTATTTCTTTATTTATTTTTTAAAGAAATCAAATAAACAAACATGTCAGCTTAGCATTTATAGAAGTTTTTAGTTTTTGTTTCTATTCAAGATATCAAAACATCTTTATAATTTTTTTTACTTTGCTTGGCTCACGCGCTATAATTCCTTAACAGCTGTTGCAATTTACAGTTTTTATATGTATTTTATTGTAAACAAAAAGATATTCTTTAAATCAACACCTTTGTAAAACAACTGTTTGCTATTTTATATAGTTATCTTAACCTCGACGTGTTTATCAAAAACCCATTAAGGATAAAATTATCCTTTAAGTTTTTGTTACTCTTGGCATTCATTTTTGTAGAGTTTGCTTCTAGCTGTTGAGCTCCTTAGAAAACTAATAGTTTTTTGAAATTGGCTTGACATGTAACTACTTCTGACTACTTCTGTTAAAGTGTAAGAAGTTTTAGGATGGTCATCTATACACACATACATTCATACATAGACAAATGAGTATAAATTTCAAGTAAAAGACGTAAAGCTGTTGAAGATTTCAAAGAATTCTTAAACTTAAAACACAGATTAATATCTGTATGGTAGATATGATTAATTTATTTGTGTGAGGCTTACTACAACTATAATTTGGTTGTATCACTCATAAAACTAATTTTTATCATGTGATTTTGTAGGTATAAGTTTCCGTTGTATATTCAAGGAGAATAGAGCCTCAATTTAATTGATTAGCATATCCAGTCTATTAAAATTCTGTTGATGTGAGTGTGCCTTTTACGAATGTATCCGACCAAGCGCTATTTGCGTCTTTTTATTTTAGTCAATAGGGATTTTAGCCTGTTAATCGCAAGAGCTTATCAGCAAATATAGCTCTCGGCCAAGCAATTTACAAGCACTCGAAGCGTTGCAAGAACTATCAATGAATCCTGCATATTGCACTATTTGGTGTGGATCACGGGCAGGTGGCATCATTGAAGTGTACTTTTTCAAAGGCGGTGAAGGAACGTTTCTGTAAATGATGAGCGCTATCGTGCGATGATTACAAATTATTTTTTACTAGACTCGCCTGTGTGGTTTCAACAAGACGGTGACACATGCCACATGGCACGCGAAAAAATATCGCAATTAGGAGCCGAGTTCGATGCCAATTTATTTTAATCTTGGGCTGGTTAACTGGTCGCCTAGATCATGCGATTAAACGCCTTTGAATTATTTTGTAGGTCTATGTAGAGGCTTATGTCTACAGGAACAAGCCTGAAATTGCAACAAATATTGAAGAATTTATTTCTGAGATACCGTTCGATATATTGGGGAGAGTATGCCAAAATTGAACCCAGCGTATGATCCATTTGAGGCGTAGCCGCTGTCAATATCAAAAAAAAATCATCTTTAAACATTAAGTTGTAAAGATCGTTTTATCGATTTTAATGATGATTTTATCTATTTCTCTTAATTGTATGTGTTTGAAAGAAAAACTCTTAAAAAATCAATCATTATTTATCGCCTGTCACTAGCGAAAGCGTTTCGGGGTCGCATTAAAGACTCCACCTTTCATTCGCAATGACAGAAAGCTTGACATCCTAATATACATCAGGCAGCCAAACGCTTGGCGTGCTCTTTTCAAACCATTATCGATATCCTGCGTGGAGTACACAGGTAGTGCCAGCGCAATCAAGATCGTTTAAGCAGCCTTCGGTCACATTCTATTACCTGCCATTACTGAGGTCTTTTTATAGGATTCCAAGGACAATGACCTCGCATTCAGGCTTAAGAGGAGTGCCAATGTACTTTAACCTTCATCGTTCTTACGCCTATCGAATCCCGTGTCACAGTTTTCAAGGCTTTAAAGTAGTGGAGAGCTTCACTATACAGATTGATCCATAATAGCACATAGGCTGTTTATGTGGTCAACGGTTGATTTATGGGATATGAATCCCGTTCGGTCCTTCCAAGGGTGTAAAGATTCTTTTAGCAGTTATCTTGATATAACCTTATTTGTTTATGGCTTGGGCTGATATGCCCTCGAATTCAGGTCGGACTTCAGAAGTTGCATTGTAAAACATGCAGACATACATACGCGTTTCTTACGTAAAAACCCGTTATTTTTCGGGAGCTTGCGACTGTAATGTTTCGCTCAAATCCCTACCTGTTGCTCATCTCTTATTGCAAGTTCATCGTTTGCATTTCTAAGCGGCCTTTGCGGTCATGCGCGAGTTTCTTCAGAGACCTTTATATGTTGCTAGAACGATGGCTATTCGCTGCAATTTGTTCATCGTGGCTGGTTTTGACCGTCCTTTTTTTTTGTCCTGACGAACTCTTCGCTTTCTCTTTTAAACTCATTGTAACTCATTGTAATGTGTCTGCTGATGTCATAAAGTGCTGCAAATTCTAGCTGCGTATATATCCGACTTTTTGATTGGTTGATCATATTTTTTTCCACAAAAAATATTTTTTAAGCTCACGGATTCAGGCCATTGTAACAAAATTATTTTTTTTAAATTTTAAAGCAATTTAAATTTAAAAACAAAAGGGTTTCGGCTCTTTTTTAAGCAAAAATTTTGTTGAAATCTTAAAACGTAATAAAAAAACATTATAGAATCTCTACAACGCCTGTTTGTTTCCTCGCAGGGATTTAGGCTAATAAATAATATTTATCCAATTACCTACAAACTAACCGTTAACTGTTGGCCAGAAAAAGCTGCTAATTTTTTGCAAAATATCTACGTTGAAAATGCCTTTTCAAGTTTCAACCAACAAAAGACGTAAAATCTCTGGCGGTAAAATAATAGAAACAATTTAAGATAAAATAACAAATTTAAGCAGATGCAAAATCTATTAGAAACACAATAAGGTTTTAAATCAACAGGACACTTTTAACAATTGATAACAATATTGCTTTTTACAACGAGCTAAAGGAACAAGGATGATTATAAGAGATAGTGGGTCAAATTGTATGGACTTAATACATATAAACATACAGAAGTAAGTTAATGAATATATAAAAGTAAATGTCCTGCTAAGTGTGGCAATTAGAGTAACATTTGTCGGTATTTATTGTTGAATGTAAAATCGTATAACATTTAAGATATAAAATAGACTAGAAAAACGGCACGAGGTGCCATTAACTATGCTGTTTTCATTGAATTTATAACTAAAAGTTAAATTTATAATGAAATCTGAGTTTTTTTTTCAATTCATTTAGATGTTATTTATGCTTAACAAAAGGCAAATGGTTTTTTTGTTTAATTTTTTAAACGTGATAAGAAAGTAGCAGACGTGATGAAATGTTGGTAAAATTACATAAAGAATAAGTATTTGTTGTCTTACATCTTTACTACTGACTGACAGAAATAATGATAATTATGGTTCCAGCGGTTACCCTTTGAATGATAAAAAAAAATGTAAGCAAATTTGCTATTTTCATATAAATGATTTAAATTATAATGTTTAAAGCAATTTGCCAGAATTTTTATCAGTCAGTCAGTTAGTTTTTGTTAAATTGTTACACAAACCTCCTTTTAAATATATATAGAGACAGTAATATATGTGAAAAGTGTCAAAAAACTAAAGACAGACTCGTGCTCAACAGGAGACCCTAACAGCTGTTGTCTTATAAATCAAGCGAAACCTTTTTAATCTTATTCTTTTAAAAAAATTAACAAATTCAATTAAGTGGGCAAAAATTCTTAACTATTTAATTTAAAGAAATTCCATATAGAAAATATTTTTAAAGAAACACAAATTGTTATACCCTTCACATGATGATTGGTTTGTCATTTTATTTGTAACTTATGGGACCTCGCAGATATGTCATATTCTTCTGGCCAGCAATCCGTCTGCTAAAATCACCATTCTTTAGTTTCCGTTCCTTTTTGTTGTTTTATGTAAAAACATCAATTGTCATTTAAGAAATCTTTAAGCTAAAGCTGGGGTATAAATTTAGAAATGAACACCCAGACGAGCTTACTAAACCGGAATCGGACCATCAAAACCAGAATTTTCAGTGCCTTTTATAAAGCGGATGAGGGCAGGTAAAATCAAACTTTCTTCCAATGACTACTCTTCGACTTTTATTTGTTTGGATCGACACAGAAAGCTTGTTCTTTAAGATATAGTTTACTTTAGGTTAGGTTAGGTTAGGTTAGGTTAGGTTAGGCTAGGTTAGGTTAGGGTAGGTTAGGTTAGGTTAGGTTAGGTTAGGTTAGGTTAGGTTAGGTTAGGTTAGGTTAGGTTAGGTTAGGTTAGGTTAGGTTATGTTATGTTAGGTTAGGTTAGGTTAGGTTAGGTTAGGTTAGGTTAGGTTAGGTTAGGTTAGGTTAGGTTAGGTTAGGTTAGGTTAGGTTAGGTTAGGTTAGGTTAGGTTAGGTTAGTTAAGGTTAGGTTAGGTTAGGTTAGGTTAGGTTAGGTTAGGTTAGGTTAGGTTAGGTTAGGTTAGGTTAGGTTAGGTTAGGTTAGGTTAGGTTAGGTTAGGTTAGGTTAGGTTAGGTTAGGTTAGGTTAGGTTAGGTTAGGTTAGGTTAGGTTAGTTAAGGTTAGGTTAGGTTAGGTTAGGTTAGGTTAGGTTAGGTTAGGTTAGGTTAGGTTAGGTTAGGTTAGGTTAGGTTAGGTTAGGTTAGGTTAGGTAAGGTTAGGTTAGGTTAGGTTAGGTTAGGTTAGGTTATGTTATGTTAGGTTAGGTTAGGTTAGGTTAGGTTAGGTTAGGTTAGGTTAGGTTAGGTTAGGTTAGGTTAGGTTAGGTTAGGTTAGGTTAGGTTAGGTTAGGTAAGGTTAGGTTAGGTTAGGTTAGGTTAGGTTAGGTTAGGTTATGTTAGGTAAGGTTAGGTTAGGTTAGGTTAGGTTAGGTTAGGTTAGGTTAGGTTAGGTTAGGTTAGGTTAGGTTAGGTTAGGCTAGGTTAGGTTAGGTTATGTTAGGTTAGGTTAGGTTAGGTTAGGTTAGGTTAGTTAAGGTTAGGTTAGGTTAGGTTAGGTTAGGTTAGGTTAGGCTAGGCTAGTTAAGGTTAGGTTAGGTTAGGTTAGGTTAGGTTAGGTTAGGTTAGGCTAGGTTAGTTAAGGTTAGGTTAGGTTAAATTAGGTTAGGTTAGGTTAGATTAGGTTAGATTAGGTTAGGTTAGGTTAGGTTAGGTTAGGTTAGGTTAGGTTAGGTTAGGTTAGGTTAGGTTAGGTAAGGTTAGGCTAGGTTAGGTAAGGTTAGGTTAGGTTAGGTAAGGTTAGGCTAGGTTAGGTTAGGTTAGGTTAGGTTAGGTTAGGTTAGGTTAGGTTAGGTTAGGTTAGGTTAGGTTAGGTTAGGTTAGGTTAGGTTAGGTTAGGTTAGGCTAGGTTAGGTTAGGTTAGGTTAGGTTAGGTTAGGTTAGGTTAGGTTAGGTTAGGTTAGGTTAGGTTAGGTTAGGTTAGGTTAGGTTAGGTTAGGTTGGGTTAGGTTGGGTTAGGTTAGGTTTGGTTAGGTAAGGTTAGGTTAGGTAAGGTTAGGTAAGGTTAGGCTAGGTTAGGTTAGGTTAGGTTAGGTTAGGTTAGGTTAGGTTAGGTTAGGTTAGGTTAGGTTAGGTTAGGTTAGGTTAGGTTAGGTTAGGTTAGGTTAGGTTAGGTTAGGTTAGGTTAGGTTAGGTTAGGTTAGGTTAGGTTAGGTTAGGTTAGGTTAGGTTAGGTTAGGTTAGGTTAAGTTAGGTTAGGTTAGGTTAGGTTATGTTAGGTTATGTTAGGTAATGTTAGATTAGGCTAGGTTAGACAAGGCAAGATTTCATTGGTAACCTAGTAGACATACTACAAATGTATGTATATTTTAAACTCATCCCTAATGCGGCCGCCCGCCTTCTGCATCAGCTTTCTGGAGCCTTAAAGGTTATACGTACCCGTTAATAATAATATTAATAATCTGTCATAAATATTTCGTCCAGCGTTATTAAAATCAGTGGACTGAGATAGAAACAAAATACAATGATAGGCCGTGATTTAAAAAATTAGTCATATATCCTTTCTTAACCTGTGTAACAACAAGATATTGACTTGACAATTTAACCATTTGTGGAAAAAATTTTTGATTTTGAGAAAGGGATACCATTCCTCGTAGAAATATATTAACTTTGGAAACTGTTATTACTGTCGACTTTAACTCTGGCATTAAGTGATTTTATTATATAGAAAAAATCTCTCCGTTATTAAACACTTATTGATGAAGGGTATATAAGATTCGGCAAGGCCTAATATATCTCTTTTATATATTTTAATATATATTTCAATTAAAAATTCACTTTAATGCAACATTTGGCAAAAAATCTCTTACACAAATTTCCAAATAATAAATCTAGATTTGCTATTGCTTTTTTTAATTAAATTCTAGGACAAAATCTCAAATCTAATGCATTATTAATGAGGGTAATTGATCTTAAAGGAAAAACTAATAAATTTATTATTCAAAAGCAACAACAAAGAAAGTTGAAACCCTATTTGGTGTAAACAACATTTAAATTAGAGAAAACAAGAACAAAACAGCAACATGATCCCTTTTACTTCAAGATCAACACTTGGCGCGACGATAATGATCTGTTTTCTTTTTCTCTCTTTACACCATAATAAAAAACAAAAAATATAAAAATACCAGACAAAATTATAAGTAATTCTTAAACAGAAGGTATAAAAGGAAAAAGAAAACTGTTAAATTGAATTAAAAAAATCTAGATCCAATTACACACAATAATTATAAGGTGTAAATCCTTAGTGCACTCGTGTACCCAAATAGTAGACATTGTAGTAGTTATATTGAATTCATTAAGTAGCAGACTGCAACTGTTGATTTCAACTCCAATTCCCATTTTTTTTTTTCTTAAGAGGTTTGCAAGTATGGCGTAGGTGCTTACGCCTAGTGTCAAAACATGATGCAAACATTCATTACAATATATTTATTTCAATAAGAAAAATGAGCTAGGGAGTTTTGGGTTTTCTGTTTCCCGGTAACAAGGATAATTTTCAAATAAAAACATTATCATATTTCCTATAGAAATTTAGATGTTAGTTAATTAGCAATTAAACATCTTTTTCTACTCGTTTATTTTACAGTTTGTTCAAAGTGCTTGAATTTATATTTTTATATCTTTCTTATTTAATTTGAAATAATTGTTAAATTGTTAGCAGTTGGGAATAGCACTCGAAATGTGGCTTAACCCAAACGGGATATTTTACAAGTGAGAAAAGTTATTTGAAATTTGTTATGTGGCTTTCAAATTAATACTTATCTTTTAACTAAATATGTAAAAAGTACATACTTACAAACATATATTTGACTTTTTTTCTTTTTAACTACATTCAGACCACTTGTTTTCTTAAATTTGTTATAAATTTAGCACAAGATTCAACAACTGCTCCTTTTTTATTCATCTGCAAGTAATAGTGACCTCATATTAAGTTACTTGACATAAATCATTTAAGTTTGTTTTAAGTAAGATGTTCGTTGATTTTGAGACAATTTGGTCATGTTTAAGTGGCTACTGGCGCCGGAAGAGTTTTAAAAAGTGAAAATTTAACACCATTCGGGGAAGGAGATGCACGTTTTCTTATCATTGTTTTAGTAGGAATACTTTGTTAAAATTCGGTATGATACTCTGTTAATCGATTTGAGGGAGTAGGTTAGGGAAAGGCAATTTGAAGATTAATATATTGTGGTTTTCTAATAGAAAAGATCGCTCATGTTGCTTAGTTGTTTTAAATTTTAAATTGCCTTAATTCAGGGCTTTACGTTGATTTTGTTGTAAAATTTTCTTTATTAAAATAATTTAGTTTATAGGGTTTGTCGTGTTCTAAGTTTAACTAAATTCATTTCATTGGTTCTTACACCAAATCGTGAGTATTCTTCAACCGAATTCTTTAAAACACCTTATGAATATATTCTGCTTTTATATAAGTAGTGACTTCAATAAACTTATTTAGAATTATTTTAAGCAAACCAAAACATTTAAGAGTTCTTTCGAAACCCCAAAAACCATATTTCGCTATAGCTGTTTCGATTTTAATTTTCCCTTATACATTTGTATAATCGTTCATTATCACTAAATGTATTTAAAGGGCTACCGAAGACAAAACCTTTTCCTGAATAATATTAAGAATTGAAATCAAGCCGAATCATATGTTCTACACATTTATATCAATTTTTCAATTTGTTTAGAGATCCTTCCAGCCTATCAGACGTACGGATGTTTTGAACCGGAAGCACAGATTCGGATCACTATCAAAGGTTCGTACTCTGCTGAGTACCAACAAACACGTACGTAACAACACAAAGTCTAACATTGAAAGGCTGCATTTACAGCTGAAAGCCCAAGCCTATACCACGAAGTTACTTTAACTTTGGAAATACAAAGCTGCAGAAATGAGGCTGAAAACTTCTGTCAACGGATAAAACCTCAATCAAACTACTTGCCGACTGGCATAACTCTGTGTAGCAAGTGCTGAGCACCTAAGTGAACCGCTTGTAAGCGGTTTTAAAATCCTGTCAGGAATAAAATTTCTAACCAACCATATATGACGAGGGAAAAAGACCATCTCACCCTAACCCACATGGGATCAAAGCAGTGATTGTCCGGTTTCGAGCAATAGGGCCGCAAAGGCAGCCGATACACCTGCAGAGCTAAATTTGAACTGATAAAGTACCTGCATTAGCTAATCTGCATCATTTTGGAGTATGAAACCCTGCCCGATGATTGTAACCTCAACATGTCTGATAGCTAACAAGAGAAACAAAGTTGTTTGCGCCAAATACGATGGAATAAGTCTCTTATTAATCTTTTATAAGATCCAATCTAGCACATGGTGCAAAATGTTGAAGCTTAAACTCGACAGACTAGTTCATAACTGTCAGTGTGGCTTCAAGTCAAATCTTTTAAACACAACAAGCATGGGAACAAGGACTTACGGATTGTTTGTCCTGTCTCAGGCTATATTAAGGTCTAACAAAAGTATACACCTGTTGAGTAAGTCAGACGTTGAAAATCAAATTACAAAATCAAGGACAATATTGCACTGCAAGCAAAATGGTTCAATAGTGCAATGTAGAAGTTGTAAATGAAAAACCTTGAGGGCATTTATACGCAACTCTTAAAAACTCCTTCTTAGTAATAATTGTTTCATTGCAAGGATCATACCAAGCTGATAACAAACGTAGATATATTATGGCCGTACTCCACCCACTCTGTTGAGAAACTAAGTCAAAGACAAAAATGTAAAGTAGTCAACACCTAAAACTAAGATCTTTTAATTTTCAAAAATATATTGAGAAAATTACAGCACTCGATTGCAGGTGGAGTTTCTATTTTACATATTATAAGATCTTAACTACAAGTAGGGGTTCTTCCATCGCTCTAAAATGCCGTAATTTGCCCCAAGACCTGTGTAACAAACTTTAAGGTTCCCTTTTGATTTCTATTGTCCAGAAGTTTTAGTACCAAATTTAATTGCCCGACGGTCTACTTAGTAGACCGCAAGTCTGTCAGCCTAAGGGCCGAAGGTTTAACTTTTATAAGAGCTCGGGTTACTCTAAAGGAGAGAAGTCCTTCTCACTATTTCAGCTTTTCTTCGATGTCTATTCTTTCCCCACGAAAGTGAACCAAGTTTACATACCTAAGTAAGTTTTATCATTTTTTTAACGGCTTCTCATTCAACCCTTCCTAACTCTTAACTTTGAAGTAGAATCTATTTTCTTTAATTGCAGGAAAATATAGTTGGATCTTGAGTACGCATAGTTATAAGAAAGAATTTACCCATGACCTCATTTCAAATCAGCATAATTAATAGCATCACCTTGGAAAAACTCCCAAAAGACAAAAAATAATACGTTCCCAACTTTGTATACATAACTCATGCTGTTTTTCAAACAAATAAGGCCAAATTGCAGAAAAAAGAATAAAAATTGTGTTAAATAATCAAAGGAACCGATAGTTTTGACAATTTAACACCACCTGCAAAAATATCGAACAAATTAATTTCTATAAAACAAAAGTCGACAATTTTGCAATACTGCAACAGTTTCAATCCTTAAGAGATCATTATACAACACGCACACCTAATAAAAACCAACAATACGCAAAAACAACTCCCAAGATCACACTTAAATTAAAGATTCTCTTTTATCAACCGAAAAAAAACAAAAAAAATCAAAAGCACTTGGAGTTTATGCCAAACAATAGCTCTTTGGTCATGGTCAGTTTGCAATTAGAAAGAGGGAAATTATTAGCAACAAAAAAACCGAGCTGACCAATAATGAGGGTAGGCAGGTCTACCTACTACCCCTTCAAATAACAATGGTCAAACGTTTGGTCAACTAACAGAAATAGAGGAGTATATCCTTAATGGGTGTTCTCTTAAATATAACAAGCCTGATTTGTGCTTATTCTCTATAAGAACTGACCAAATTGTTCTACAACGTGCTTCAATCTAATATGAAAGAGATTAGTTTTATAAGTTACAAATATAAACGTTTTTTAAAATGTTTTCTACTTTTCATAGAAATAAAAGTCTTCTTTTATCTTTAAAAATGTGAAACAAAACTATATCAAACGAAATACACATTTATACACCCATAAATCACCCATTGTGCAGCAATGTCAGCACCCCAAAATTATATTTTTATATTATTAAGTATTTTTTTGTTTTAAATTTGTTTTTAAATAAAGTTGTTTCATTTAGGTATTTATGTGCTTAACAAAAGGCAACTGGTCATACTACATGATGATCATACTGTGATGCAAAGTCAAATAGAAAAGAGAAAGAGAGAGAGAGAGAGACTGTTTAAGGCGTAAAACGCCTTTGAAATCGTTTATTTTTATGATTAACAACCGCTGTGACTTTTTTCCGCTATTTAAATCAATTCATAAAAATTATGCACGCTCATTACTAGATTGTTATTAATGTTTTTTTCTTTTCATTTCATTTCTGTTGCTTTAAATTCTTTATGAAACTTTTGTCATTCACACAAAATATACCTACAAATGTAAGCAACATGGTGAGCCACATTGTGGCCAAAATTTACATCACAATTTATAAAACAGGAAACACAACTTTTATATACCTACAATGGAGAGATATTTTTGATAGAAGAAGCTATATTAAATAAGATCTTTCTAGTTTTTTTAATGATTCTTTATTATAAGATTAAAAGAGAAGCATGCCTTGTCCTAACTTAAAAGACTTAATTATTCTACTTCTTTGCTTTCATCTCCAAATTATTTCATTGTCATAGTTAATACCTACATACCTATAATTTCTCAAAATAAGCATAAGTCATTGGTAAATTGTACAAAGTGTTGATAAGATCTTATTGCACGAGTGAACTTTAAAATAAAACCTCAATATGAATAATATAATATAATATAATATAATATAATATAAGAAAAGAATTCAAGTGAAGCGAAAGCGTCAAGTGGGAGAAAAGACCGATAATAATTGAACTATTTCAACCAATCAGTGAAAAGAATCGTTTAACTGAACTAGGTCGTTCATGGCCAGCACAACTCAATTTGAATTATTTTTGGAAATATGTATGTAGTAAAAATTAGTTTAAGTGGCGCCCCCACTTTATTTGTGCCCAAAAAAACATTTACAACACTGCCAACACAAAAGCAGGTAACATAGCAAAGCCCACAATCTGTAAGAAATAATATAAATTTTAAAGAAATTTAGCGCCTGAGAAAACTTCGTCTTACTTACGGTTGGCAATAGTTACAGAACAGTACTACCTAATGACAAATTATCCAGTTTTACAGCTTTTGTACCTATTATGTTTTTATCCATAATTCGATACGGCAATCTCTTGTCATTTGACAAATCACAATAGAAGAAACCAATTTTTAGTAAAGCCAAAAACTAAACATACCCATCAAAACCTTAGTAATTATTACACATTACAAAACAAATAAAAAGACTATTATTTAAATAGCGTATGCTTTAAAGAAGTTGTCAGAGGAATATTTCTCATCTGATATATAATTGGACATTTTGCTCTAGTTAATTTTTTTTAATTTTATTTTAGTTAAGTATTTTCATAGTTTTTTTACAAAAACATCTATTAAAAAAGTTTAAGAAAAAAATTATTTTATTTTAATATTCTATTTTTTCTAGTTTTTTGACCTTTTTAATGTTAATAAATAAGACTATTTTTTTAAGCTTTAGGTCTATTTTTTCGTTTATTTTTTTGCAAATTTTTTCAATATTTCGCCACTCCGTTGTGTGGCATCATCAGGAGGTTATTTTAGTTAAATATTAAAGTTGTTATTTTGGTTTTAAAATTAGCTTTTGGCTTTTCGAATAACGATTATAATATTAACAAATTTTTAATATAAACTTCAAAATATTTTGTTAAAGAAAATTTACAAAAGTGTACTTAAACTAAAATATTCGAAAATTTAAAAAATGTGTTATTACAAAATTTATACTATTAAAAAATGTATCCATATACCAATATAAGTGTGAATGTCAATTTCAATCTTTTCTAATATACAAAATCCTAATATTAAGAATAAGTGTTATACAGAGAAACAACATACAAAAATAAACAAAAAACCACAATACATGCATAAAAGAGTTTTGAAGAATCTAGTTAGTACAATAGTTACAAAATTTTGATATTAGTGTCTATATTAATTTAAGCTGTTCTAATATAAAAGTGTAATGGTAAGAATGCTAGTGTTACTAAAAATAACATTAAGTGTTATATACAAAAAACCAATATACACATAAACCAAAAAAACAATAATACATGTATTAAAAAATGTTTAAAGAAATTAGTTTAACATTGTATGTTTAATATGTATTAATGTAGTTACAAAAGATTAGTAGTATCAGAAGTTGTGTAATAAAGTGTATTTTTTTTTTTTTTTTTTTTTTATTTTTATTTTTTTTTATTTTTTTTTTTTTTAATTAACTTATGAATAAAAAACATAAACAGATGTATGTATGCCTAAAAAACCATATTAGTCAAAATTATATATGTGCTTATATAAATCCTATCTCTGTTATTTTTTACATATTAGATGTCTGTAATTCTGGGCAACATTGTCTGTGTCTGCTTTAAAATTAATTCTATGTGTTTTTGGAACGTTAATAATATTTAACATTTCTAACATATATCTACGTTTATAATTATTTTCTTTATCCAATATTGAAACATTCTCAAAGTCTGGGTAGTGATCAAATTCCGAACAATGAGAAGATAACGCTGTTTTCTGTGAACTAGTGTCCCTATATCTCTGGTCAGATTTATGTCCAGCAATTCTTGTTTTAAGTTTATTTTTTGTAGTTCCTACATATACTTTCCTACATTCCTCCCTATCATTTCCCTTGCAAGGTATCTTATAGACTATATTCGCCATATCCAACTTTTGTATTCTATCTTTTGTTTTACTAAATAATTTACCTAAAGTATTGTAAGTCTTAAAGGCCATGCTATACTTCTCACAGTCAAACACTTTTGATCTTTTAACCCTTTCTGTCACTCCTGGTACATAAGTAAATGATTTATAAATCTTCGGTCTCCTTTCATTATTCCGACTATCTGCATTTTGGTCTGTGAATTGATTAATTAATTTAGAAATAAGTCCCCTGGGGAAACTGTTATCCCTTAAAATATTCCAAATAATCCTCTTGTTCTTCCTATGAAATTCGTTGTCACTTATTGTAAGAACCCTTCTCACCAAATTCCTTGCCGTATTTGTGATAACTTGTTTGCTATGCTTAGAATAATAGTTAATTATCCTTCCAGAAGCCGTTGGTTTTTGATACCAATCTACTTTTAAGCCGTTACCTTTACGTATAATTAACGTATCTAAATAAGAAAGTCTTGAATTGTTTTCTTTTTCCATTGTAAACTTAATACTTGGATGAAAACTATTTAAAGTGTCTAACATATACTCACTAGAGGAATCAGAAACAATACAAAATAAATCATCCACATACTTAGTCATAATTCTTGGTTCTATTGTCATTTTCGCAATACAAGTATCCAATAATTCCTCCATAACTAAATCTGCCACTATCGGAGAAGCAGGAGAGCCCATAGGAAGTCCCTTATCCTGTATATATATCCTTCCATCATATTGAAAATATCTGTTGTCCTCAATGCAAAATTTTAAAATCCTTAAAAATAGGTCCTTATCAATATTTGTATACTCCTTAACTTTGTCCCATTTTTCCCTTATGATATCCATAGCCACATTCACTGGAATACTCGGGAAAAGAGAAACTACATCAAATGAAACTAACCTTTCATTGTCCTGTATTTGTTTGTCTTTTATCCTATTCCTAAATTGCAAAGAGTCCTTGACATTATACCTAGACTGATCAGTAATTTTTCTAAGAATGTCTGCTATATATTTACATATACGAATATTTTAGTTTTAGTACACTTTTGTAAATTTTCTTTAACAAAATATTTTGAAGTTTATATTAAAAATTTGTTAATATTATAATCGTTATTCGAAAAGCCAAAAGCTAATTTTAAAACCAAAATAACAACTTTAATATTTAACTAAAATAACCTCCTGATGATGCCACACAACGGAGTGGCGAAATATTGAAAAAATTTGCAAAAAAATAAACGAAAAAATAGACCTAAGCTTAAAAAAATAGTCTTATTTATTATTTTATTTTACTAAAGGCATGACATATTTTAATAAAAAATTTAAAAAACACCAAATATCAAAGTCTTTGAATACAAAAAATGTACATTGTACTATAATAAATATATGTATATTGCTTCTACCATGCAAATATCTGTCATTTTTAATGAAATTATATTACAACATAGAACACATTTTCTTGCTTTGTTTCAAAATTTTAAAGTACCTTTTTTACAAGATTCATGGACAATTTGATGCGACGTATGTATACGTTCTCCCATTGGGCTCTTGAGAACATGCTCCCAGATTATGAATATACATAATTACAAAATCATCTTCAGTGGCAAAACTCATTTTTAACTCAATGGGTTCGTCAATAAGCAAAATATGCATTTTTGGTATGGTGAAAGTTCACATGTGCTTTATGAATCACAACTTCATCGACAAAAAATAACAGTTTCGTGCGGTTTTCAAGCCGACGGCGTCACTGGGCCATATTTTTTCGTTGACAATTACTTTCGTGACGTAACTGTAATTGGCAATCGTTTTCGAGCCATTATTACCGCTTATTTTTGGCCCGAATTGGAAAACATGGACTTGGGCGATGTGCGGTTTTAACAGGACGGTTTCACAAGCAACACAGCACACGTTACATTTGATTTATTAAAGAGTATGTTTCGTGAGTGTATTTTCTTAAGAAAGGTCAATTGGCTACATCTCTCATACGATTATCTTCCATGCGTTAAAACTCAAAGATCTCGAACTTTTTTGATATGCAAAAACTTGATTGTAAAATTATATGAGCAACGTCCGCGTGTATTTAGGAATTTCACCAACTATATTAGCAAAATAAAGGCAGCCGCGTTTTGTCCTTTCTATCTATGATCATTAACACTTTGTTCGTCATTCGTTATGTTGCTTTAAAAAACTAAGTCTAATATGTACATAGGTATATTTTGTTTTTTTTTTTGAGTTAACTTTTACTATCAAGTCTCGATTCATGTCAATTTCTTAAGGGAAAACAGACACATTTTCATACTTTCTAAAAATAGAATTATCGTTACTAAAGAATTTTAACGGCAACTAAAAAGCTGAGAACTAAAATTATTCATAAAGTTAATATATATTGTTCAACCTTTTTCGGTTTAAGAAAAGTTTATTATAAATAATTTTTTTGGATATTAGAAACATCAAGTTTTAAAACCTATTCACACCCTGTTGTACGATAAGCATCCAATCATCTATGAATACAATATACAAAAAGAAGAAGAACTTTAACAACACTATTGTGAATGGCGAATGTGGCAAACTGACAGTCCAACTAAGTGTCATTAAAAAAGTGGTCGCCGTGTTACAAAATGCTAATATTTCTGATAAATTAAACAAATAATTAACAAACTTCTTAAAATAAAAGAAAAACAATTAAAAAAAAGAAACATTTTTTTTTCTACGTTAAAAAAAGCAAAAAGTGTAAAAACCTTGCAAAAAAATACAAGTGTCGCATAACATTGGCAATGAAAAATTAAACTAAACCAACCCATAAATTATTGACAAATAAAAAAAAATAAACAACTGCTGTTATTACCAATACAGAGAAGAAATAACAAACAAAAATAATATTTAATAATAGGTTATTTAAAAACATTTACTAAGCTTACTAATTAAGTTATTAGGAAAATATTTAAGACGATAATTACGTATGGAAGAAAGCAAGAAGCAACAAAAACAACAACAGAAATAAAACATTGATTATATTAAACAATAGAAAGTTATTACAAAAGCACATACATATATAAATACATAAATACATACTTAAATAGATTACTAAAAATAAAATTCGCATAGTAAACTATTTTTATATATTGTTGATGTTTGTTTAGCAATAAGATATTTTGAAATAAAAACAAAAACATAGAGGGCAATAAACATGACGTCTTTAAAAGGCAACAACATACCCACCATATCGGCTGCGGTTTCCTCATCCAATTTAACAAAATCAAGTTCATCACAAAAAAATTCTCATGAGGAGTTACAGTTTAACAATGACAGACAGAATTTATCTACAACACAAATTATACAACAAAAACTTAAAGAGAACGAAAATGTGTTATCGGTAAATAAATAAATAAATATGAAACTTATTTTAGCACTAGAAAACATAAGCAAATAGACATACATACATATGTACATACCCACGTATGTTTATTTATTGATATTTTTATTTGTTTTCTTTGCTGTAGATTTTTGAAGCATATCAAATTGTAGGCCAACAACATACCAGCCGCCTGCTCTGTTTGGTTGTCTCTGTGACGGGTGGCACTTATGCTGTCTTCTCCATGACCGCAACTCGTTTACCTCTAAGAAACAATTCCGATATTACTATTGATAAAGTTTTTCCTCTAAATGAAACATTTCAAATTGGTTATGGTAAGATTTAAAAGAACTTGGGGAAAATTGTGTTTAAAAAAAAAAATAACAAATTTGCTAAATTAAATCAAGTATGTATAATTAAACAAATAAATTTTCTTAAAGTTTTAAGTTTTAACAACCTAATTAAATTAAAATGTTAAAATGAAGTAGGAATTACCAATTAGAAACTTTATTTTGAATTATTTACATAGTAACATACATATTATGTATGTACATATATAGGTTGTATACAATAATTAATTAATTGTTTCACTTAATAACAATATTTAGTTGCAATACGAATTTAAAGTGAAACAATATCAAATGAATTCTTTCAGAAAAAGGTTCAATTTCTCAGTTGCAATTTACCCTAAGTAATGCCGATGAAACTCCAGCAAAATATTATTACTACCCTATTATAACCGATGAAGAAGCTTGTGATTTTAATACATTTCAAGCACAAGTTATCTCAGCTAAAATGTCCATGTTGCATACAAAAAACGAAAATAATGCTTTGAGTTATGCATGGATTAATGACTATCGCCAGATCGGCGAAGTTAAACAGGAAATGAAGCGCAGAGAAAATGAATATATTAAATATAAAGATTTTACGTAAGTTTTTCTTTTAACTTATAAACAAAATAGTTCTTTTCTTTTTCAAAACCCAAATGAAAATAGATAATATTAAAACTTTTTAACTGTTTTCAGAATTTATTGTGCCACTTTTAACGTTAATAACAAATCATATTGTGATTCACCTTTACACTTATGGCTTGCTGCCAGTGAACAGCCGCCAGATATATACGCTATAGCACTGCAGGAACTCGATACTTCCGCAAAGGCCATAACCTTTAGTGAAAATCGTCCAGATGCCCTGTGGATGTAATAAGATATTTAAAACATTTTTTAATTTTTTTTTATTAATTTTTTATTTATTTCTCTTAAGCAACAAAATGCTCGAAAGTGTCCATGACAAAGGCGACTATGAAGAGTTGACCTCGGTGCGTTTAGTAGGCATGATGCTGACGGTTATTGTTAAGAAACAAATACGTTCGTCTATTACACGTTACAATGTTAAATCAATTGCTCGTGGCATTTTAAATGCTTTAGGCAATAAGGGTGGTGTTGCCGTTAGTCTGCAGTTAAATGAAGCAAATTTGTGTTTTATAAATTCACACTTGGCTGCCCATATGGGGTTTGTTGAAGCCCGTAATGAGGACTATGCTGGCATTGTTAAAGGTTTAGTGTTTGACGACGAATTGAGGAGAACTATTAATGATCATGAGTAAGTTTATAATTTCGAAAAAAAAATGTTAATATCCCAAAAGCAATTTTAAATTTCGATTAAAAATTGTTTAATATAAAATTAAAAATTCGGCTGTTTTCCTAAACGCAGTATGCTTTGCATCATGAAATTTCAAATTCTATCTGACAGAAAAGCTGAAGGTTTTGGTAATATCTTCTGCACCCAAATGAGTGTTTAAAGCCATGTTAATGCTTTGGAAACACAGACAATTGTTAAAACTGTAAAATGTGTGAAATGGAGGAAGTTGAAATTTCGTGATGCAAGGCATACTGCGCTAAGCAAAACAGCCTTCCAGTTTAGAATACATTTTTCAAAACGTTTTAACCAGGGTTTTAACTGCGAAGAGAATATTAGAAGTTATAAAAAAAGGTTCAAACTTCGATTGAAATAAATTTTTAATTTAAAAAAAAGAATATTTTTAACATTTTCCTTTTATTTTCCCTTTCAAGCCATATTTTTTGGATTGGCGACCTTAATTATCGCATCGAAGAACCACCCGGCTTGCAATTACCAATGTCCCGCTCAGCTGAAAATGTTGCCGAAGTACTTCTTCCCTACGATCAATTGCGTCAGGAGATGCGTAAAGGTAACTGCTTTGAGGGCTACACCGAAGGCCCCATTCGATTCCGACCCACCTACAAATATGATCCAGGTACTGACAACTTTGATAGCAGCGAAAAACAGAGAGCACCAGCCTATTGTGATCGAATATTGTGGAAAGGCTCACGCATTCAACAGTTGGCCTACGATAGTGTTATGGACATAAGGCAAAGCGATCATAAACCTGTCTATGCAGTGTTTCGGGTTAATATTAAGACACGTGATGATCAGTTATACAAGAAGATACACGAAGAGGTATTAAAACTTTTAGACAAACGAGAGAACGAAAGTCAACCTCAGATTACGGTGGAAAAGACTATAATTGACTTTGATCTGGTAAGATTTAACGAACCGGCCGTTAGAGATTTTACGGTATCAAACGCATGTTCCATGCCAGTAGACTTTGAATTTAAACGCAAGGATCCTCCACTTAATGATATTTGTGAGAAATGGCTAAGGGTTGAGCCCAGAGCGGAAAGTTTAATGATTGGTAGGCCTTAAATTATTGTTTTAAAATTTTAAAAACTTTTCATATAATTATTTTAACACATGCAGATTCTACAAAAAGTATACGTGTTAAACTAATGGCCAATGCCGATTCTATTACCGGTTTACTTCAAAAAATACGTACGACTGGCAATTGGAAATTTGATTTCGATATTTTAATATTGCAAGTAAGAAATGGACCCCATATATTTATTACTGTCACCGGTGAATATAAACCGAGTTGTTTTGGTTTATCGATGGAAACCCTTTGCCGCACAGATCGTCCTTTATGTGAATATGACCAGCAGCAAATCAAAGAATTGGTTGGTTTGTTTGTTTTTCTTTTTTCAAATAATAAAATTCTATATGATTTCTATATGCAGATGAATGATGTTTCTCCCGAGTTCCGAGTCACTATGCCTAGAGAATTTTTCTTATTAATCGATTATTTGCATAAGCAAGGCCCCAATGTCGAGGGTGCATTTTCACTGAGTTCTTTAGAGTTCAAAAGTGCCAAAGATGTTAAATTTAACTGTATTAGAGATTGGTTGGATACTTGGTCTAGTAGTGAATTTCGTAAGTTGTTTTATATATGTATGTCAAATAGTTTATAGTTAAATGTGTTTGCTTTTAAGCTGGTACGCCTCATGCTGCAGCTGAAGCTCTACTTATGCTCCTAAATTTATCTGAGAAGCCTTTACTTGATCCTTATGTTGACGACCTCTTGAAAACCAATACCACTGCCGAGGCCATGGAATTGGTGACTCAATTGAGTTCTCCAAAACGTAACGTATTTGTACATTTGTGCATGTTTTTGAGAGAGGGCATTGAACGCAAATATTATAATTCCATGCATGTGGGTAAGTTAAGGATTTTTAAATGCAAACAGGCTAAAGTATAAAAATTAAAAAAATAATTTTAACAGCCACCATTTTTGGTCGCGTGCTATTGCGTAGCAAAACTAAATCGTCTGACTATTACCGTGATACACGTTGTCGTGAATTTATGCAACGTTTTGTTACAACTGGAAGTGAAATGGGTACATTGTCCTCATCTACCTCCTCAACTTTGTCAACATCATCATCATTAACAGCAGCTGCTAAAGCAACTACAAACACTGCTGCCTTATTACATTCTAACACGGCAGCTGCTTCAAGAAACGTTGAAACGACTTAACTTTCTATTATTTTCTTTGATAATGATAATTAGGTTTTATTTAGAAAATATTTAATATTTACTAAATTATTTGAGGTTTTCTCTTGTTAAGGTTATAATACTTTTGATTTTTTTTTATAATTTAGCGTTTTTTTTTGCAGTTTTGGGCAAAATATTCAAATATTTTTTTTTTTATGTATATAACACAAAGGTACAAATTGTATTATTAAAAATCTTTATTCAAAATTTCGAAATTGAATTTAGTTGTTGTTTCCAACAATTCAAAACTGAAGATTAATTTAGTTTCCTTGAGTTTGAATTAAAAAAACTTGTATTTAAAATAAAAAAATTATATATTTTATAACTATTTCTCCACGACAATAATTACTATTTTGATTAATATTTTTAAGCTTTAAAATTAAGAGAAAATTTACCCAAAACTGTAAATATTACTTTTAATTAACATCTTTAGTACAATTTATTGCAAATAATTTTATTTTACGCTTTTGGCAATTAAAAGCCTAATATGAATTATTGTTGCCAGTTTTCTAAATTTTCTTGTCATATTTTGTTTTTCCTAACAACGAGTAGTTTTCTTTTAATTTCAGTTTTAAGTTTAAAAATATTTTATTATATTTTTGCTGTTTTTTTAAATGGTAGTAGAAAGAAAGATTATTGCTACACTTGTGGTTTCCATTATTTTTTAAAAAAGGTGCCTCTTACGTTGTATTTATTTATATTTAAGTATATGCTTTCAATTCGTTAAGAAACTAGTAATTTATAGAAACACTTAAAAATTTATGTCAAGTGCTTTCGTAACTTAATAAGTTAAGAAATACAATAAAACTTATGTGCAAAAAATTTCATCAAAATACAACTTTTGAATTAATATATTTTTTTGTGATGCTTTTAAGACAAAGAGGACTGGAAATGAGGAGGCCGCAATTAACAAGTTTAAGAACGAAGTTAGAAATGCCAAACGTTTCTCTTGAAGGAACTTTTGCCGTTTATCCGAGACAATCCAACTGCACAAGCTTCAATCTAAATCCCATATCGTTTCCGGTAACATTCAAATAGATGATGGCACTGGATCAAATCCGGCCACGAACCGGTGGAGGTGTAGTCAAAATTACCGTGCATTCTTTATTTTAACTGTATACTCTTACTTTTTATACTTAAAACAAAAAACAATGGTTCACACAACTACTTGACTCGAGCAGACTATTTCACGATAGAAGTAAGTCTCGGAGAAACTGCGTGTACACACTACTTTTAACTAAACAACTCAATGGTCATATGCTGCAGTGGGCAATTAACAGCTTAAAATTACATTCAAGCCACCAGGACAGAATATACTAATTATAGTCGACGACCAGCGTATTATTAAATTTGTCACCCTTTGGCTTCTTAGCAAGATATGTGATCAAGAGTTAACGGAATCTAATGTGGTCCTCATCTTCAAGGGAACTGGAGCAAAACACACAAAGGCAAAAGACTACTGGCTAATCAGTCCCACATCGTTCTTGTTTAAAGCCCTTGAAAGATTGATCGTTGTCTATTCGACAGCGAATGTCGACACCAGTTTTCTATCGGGATTTTAGCACACCTACACTCTGGACAGTTGGGCTGCCCACTCATTGTTTAGGTTTATCGAGTTTTTTTGAACTTTTTATAATGGAATCCAAAATTTCATAACTTAAACCTAACCTGAGATTGGGTTATTTTTCCCTGGTTGGATTCATTTACAACCTTTTCTGGGGCAAAGTATAAGATGATCCACCATGAGTTGAACTGTCACGATAAGCTCAACAAACGAAAACCCTTTAAGGGTGAGTTTAATCGCAATTACGTTGGAAAATGGTTTTCAACACGTTGCTTAAGGATATAGATTCAATTAGAATAAAGGATATTGCCTTTTAGGATGACGCTGCAGTGGTGATATCTAGCGTTCAACTGGATACTATCTCCGTTGAAATGAATTTAGCGCTGACGACACTCAACCTTTCTCAAACGGAATTAGTACGGTCTCAAAACAGATACAAGACCCTCTACCTCTAAATAGAGTGGCAATGATATGACAAAAAAATTTGTTTAAATTTTCTTCTTCCAAATGATCAGTAGACTCCACCAAATTCTTTAAAATATGTCCGACTATTATCTCTTTATATTTAAAAATCTCATTTTACTTATTGAGACTAACATATAAAAACAAACAAAAAAATATCCAGAAATACTTCAAAAATCCAACAAACCATTTTTAATCATTTTTTACCCTTCACATAGTGATAAGGGTATATATCAGTTTGTCATTCCGTTTGTAATTTCTTTATTAACCATTTGCGACCCCATGAACTATATACATATATACTGGGTCCTTATAGATAAGGAAGTTTAACCGTCTGCTGAAATCAAGTTTGCGGAGCCAAATAAAGTAATACGGACCAGTTATTGGTGTCCAACTATTAAAAATATCCTGGAAACAATCGCTATTCAAAACCAGCAAAATTGGTACATCATTGACCGAGATATAAGCGAAACCCCAAAATAACCCATTTTTCTATGGACAAAATCCGTGCATATATCCCTATATATCTCAGTAAATATAGTCACTCTTGCCACAAAACTTGGCCCGAATACTCTGATAGGGACCTAAATAAGGGAAACATTTTTTTCAGATAGGATCAGGGAAAGTGATATTTCCCCTACGATTGTACAAATTTTTAGAAATATTTCATGCGCTAAATCTTAGAAACTATAACAGCTATCGACTTCAAATGTTCCTCAAAAAGTAATTAGACAATAAGACCTACATTTCGGAAAAAAAATTTTTGGTAGGGACTGGGGAAGGGGTAGCACCCATACAAAATAATAATTTTTTATTAAAATTTTCGATACGCTTATTCCGGAAACTATAATAACTATCGACTTTCTTTTAATTTTTTTTAACCGGCGCTGCATGCAAGCGCTCTAGCCACTACACCGTGCTACATGCTTATATTACAATATTTTTGTAGTTGTAATAATTTTTTTAGCATTATCTCGGAAGTAAACTAAATTTTAAATTTAGAGTGAAAGACTTATTATTTTTATTCGAATCAAACTTTTTTATTAATTAAAAATAAACTTTTTACAACCCTGTTTTTGTTTAAACATTTATTAAAATTAATTTAGAAAAAACTGCCAAATGTTTTGTGTATGGTAACACCATGGGGAAAATAATTATCAGGTGAACGCATCAGAGAGAGAAATTTTAACTCTCTTTTTTGTTTCTTCTTTATATATGGAGTTTGGCAGCACGGTTCAAATTTATTCCTCACTTCCATATATAAAAAGAAAACAATAGAGTCAAAAATTTCCTCTCTAAAGTGTTCACCTGATAATTAATTTCACCATGGGTAAAAGCATTAAAAAAGTCAATTGTTTTTAATAAAGAAGGTTTGCATTCTTATTTTAACAAGTTAAAATTTAATGTGAATAAATATATTTATAGTTTTTTGCGAGAACTGATTAGCCCCTGTAAAGCTGAATTTCACACTCATCGAGAGGCTTTTTAACAATTGCTGAAAAAATTTTTTAAAGACGTTATTTTTTTTTTTAAATTAAAATTACAAAGCTTACCATATCCACTAGTACATGCTTCCCTTCTCATTTCACAATGACTAGAAAAAATTTTATAATTACCAAGAAATTCACCACAGACATATCTCTTTCCGGTACGACACCTTTGACGACATTGTTTTTGACAATCAGCCTTGTTAATGATGTTTAAAACTATATAAAAAATTTAGATATTTTTACAGCCCTCTTTTTTAAAATAAAATAAATATTTTATTTCTCAATAAATTACCTCGTTTGCCAACAAGACGACGTCGACCATTGGTTGTTCCGAGTTCATAGTTTCCGCGAAACAAAAAGCATTTAATACCATCGGTAGCATAAACAGTTAATGGTAGTTGAAATTCAGTATGCGGAGGTAAGTTAAATCCTTCTAAATGCTCAGGATTTGAGAAGAAAATGACAACGAAAATGAAGTTTAATCTTACGAACCACATTTTCAAATGAATTTTAAATTAAAAGTTGATTTCAAAATAATTTAAGTCTTAACAAGCAATCAAATAAGGTATTTATGTAGCCAAGAACTTTAAATAAATAATACTTGTTCTTTGTTCTAAAGGAAAAACTGAATTAACTAGTTCATTCTTTAGAATTTAAACTATTCATATCTGTTTACAAAGAAACTTAAAAAGTTTTGCCATTGTTTTAGATACAACCATGTTGGAAGCTCGGAGAGAACTTTTTGGTGAAATTCTATTTAAATGAAATTTGACAATTGTAAATTAAGCAAGTAAGAGCGCTATATTCTGCTGTGCCGAATCTTATGTACCCTCCATATTGGTCTTTCTGTTTACCCAGTTACCTGATCTAGGCAAGTTTGAACAATTGAATCGACTTCCCTATCTTTAAGAATGCCGTATCACTATGTGAAGGGTATAATTAACAGAGAGAGAGAGAGAGAATGTATAAAATTCTGACATAAGGAGGGCATCAGTTAACGAGAAGTTTCTCTATTAAGGTCGTCTATATAATTCCACCATGGATACAAGTAAAATTTAATAAAATTTTAAAACAAAGAAAGTGAGCAGCAGATGTTTGGAAATTCCCTTGTGTAGAGTATAATAAAGTTATAAATAGCGAATAAAATTTATTTGTGAAAGTTATCACAAATGTTATTTTAAATTTTATTCAGCTTACATATATAAATTCAAAACTTTCGTTCCCTTTTTATGTGACGTGTATTTAAAATTTTCCAGTAAATATGTAGTTGTTCTTGGAATTTTTTTTTGAGTTGAATAATCGCTTATCCAAATTATTCAGGTGACAGGCGTGACACAATTTTTTAAATATATTGTGTGCATTGCCTTAGAATATGATTTTTTTTAATGGTAAGATTTTGTTTTAAAACATTTGTACAATATAATTTGCCTTCTTTCTAAATATTTGGCAATAATTGGATTCCGCACAAAAGGGAATCCTTGCAATTTTTTAAAGCCAAAAATGAATGAAACCATTTTCGAATAACCTGCTCAGAGAAAGTTTTTTGCATTGATCAAAACCAAAGTATGTTTGAAGCATGGTCAGGCTCTGCCTTATCCTTCTTGGTCGTGCTGTGGGTGGGGAATCAAAGGCATTGTAAGCGCTTTAATCGACATTGGTAGGGATAGACGACTGTAAGTCCCTTAAAAAATTCCACCGTTTACCAAAATCAGCTGACAGTATGCAAGTGAAAGAAAATATGGGCCTGTTCGAAAATGTATCACTGCGCTGCATCACGAATTTTAGGGTAGAGAAAATCATATATAAATCCACTGGTTTGCCTCAAAAATGTTTTTCAATAAAAAATGGCTGAAACTCTAGCAATTTTTACTTTTTTTTAAAGCTTTTTTCCCGTTTTTGTAAAAGTAGTAAAAGCAGCGCAGTGATGCATTTTCGGACAGACCCTATATAATCATCCTACTTAGTAGTCCAAAATAGTTGTGGTCATCTGCCTAGACATAAAAAGAAAGTGTCCTTGCTGATACAGCTCTGTATTGCAAATCTGTAGCTTAGAGATGATAAAATAAGGTTAGGTAGCCCACAGGACAAGCAAGGCTTAATAATATCAATGATATAGGTGATCGCTACCAACACCCATTACCAGCGCTAAGATCACTAGGAGATGGATGCCCTCGAAGAAGGTACTGATGTAAATCTAAAGCCGTATGGTCAATTCCACGTAAAATAAAAGGTATCGAAATATTAAAAAATTTGATTTATATTTTATTTTTATTTATTTTGCAAAAGATTAAAATGGTCACACACTGAATAGTCAGCTTTTCTTTTTTTACGCTTTGAGGAAAATAGTACACCTTAGATATTTAAGAAAAGGATTTTCCTTAAGCACAAAAAGTTTTTTGCAGAAATAATAAATCAAATATGATTAAAAGCACTTTTAACTATCGTAAAAAAATAAACATTCTCACGAATATTTTACACAACTCGAAATTTACTTAAATTCAAATTTGCAAGATCACACCCGTCACAGTCTTCATTGTAACTAGAAATAACGCTCTTGTAGTGACCCCAAAAATATTTAACTGCTTGAGCTATAAGCAAAAAGTTTCAACAATATGGTCACACCCGTCACAATAAATAAAGAATTTAATAACTTGAATCAATGAACTTAAGTCAAAATCATAACCAAAAATTTGTCATAAAAAAGCCTTTTTATTATGGTCTTAAAAAAATTTTAAAGCAGCACTTCTATCCGCTATATTTCTGAATTTTACATTCATTAATAGGTACCATCACAATAGCTGCAAATTATATAGAAATAGAAAACGGTAATTTTTTAAAAATTATGCTCATCTGAATAGAAGTCTTACCCTGTCCACTTTCACATGCTTTCTTCCACAACTCACAATAATTAGCAAAAGTTTTGTGCAAGCCAGCAAACTCTCCACAGACATAATTTCGTTCGGTTCCACAATGTTTGGGACATTTTTTCTGACAATTAGCCATGTTAGTCTGAGGCAATTCTATAGAAACAGAATTTTTTAAAGCGATTATTTATACATATCCCAGCTAAAATACAAATCCACGTAACCGACAAAAAATCCCAAGTCGTTATTTTAACATATTTGAGTATATACATACATATATATAATTCAAAAGCACATTAAAATAAAAAAATTTATTGTTACGCACAAAACTTAAAACGTAATGCCTGGAAAAAAAAGAAACAAATTACAAGCACTGCCTTTTTATCTCCTGTAAAATTTAAAAAAATGTAATTACATGGTTTTGCATTTCAGCTAACGATATACTTTCTCTTAAGCTATATTTACACTACCTAAGTTCTCATCTGAGTTGAGTGTCAAAAAAATAAGTTTAAATTTTTATGAGTGTCAAATAACAATTTGAAATTTTTATTTTTAGTATTACATAACATCTAAAAAATTATAATAAGTCCGCTATATATAAAAGTTATTAAACTGGTAAAAATTGTATGGAAATACAAGAACAAGCATTTAATCCGATAACTTATAAAACTTAAATTTAAAACTCAGACGTTAAATAATTTAAAAAAAAAATGTTCTATTTTCATTTGAGGTTAGACAAAAATATTAACAAATGAAAATAGACATTTTGTTACACTATAAGAATAGGTCTTAGTTGTGAAACTCAGATGACAACTCAGGTAGTGTAAATAAAGCTTTATTTAAATATTTAATAATTAAAAATATTACCTTGCTGGCCTAAAAGCTTACGATGAAAATTAAATTTTATGAATTCATATTTTCCACGGAACAAATAGCATTTGGTATCATCAGTTGCAAACAGGGTTTCCGGTTCTTGATATTGAGTATACCGATGAAGGTCTAATCCTTTTGACTGCTCGAATATTAGGAACATGATGACAACGACGACGGTAGGTATTTGTGCGAATTGCATTTTGGAATGGTTCACGTTGAAAAGTTGACTGTTAAAGTTTGGCAGTTTTTGTATAAAGTCATTAAAATTTATAATTAACTAAATAACACGTGTCTATTTTTTCTAAAACGAACAAAATTGTTTGACTTTAATTTTCAAGGATAGTTTTCTTAATATTTAAAAAGCAATTGTTGCATTTTAAAAGCAATTTTACCATAAAGGAAAAAAAACAGCTGTTAAAAATTTAATATATAAAAGATTGAGCTCCTTAGAAATTTAACTTTTATATACAGTTTTGTATAAGATTTCTTTTGAAATTTTTCTCAATAAAATTATTGTACTGAAACAAGTACAGTCTCTCAAACATCTGCGATCCTTTAAAGAAAATAAGTAAGAACGCTACACTCGGGCGAGCCGAACTATAAATACTCTTAAAATTGGTCTTTCTGTACCCTCAGTGATCCGATCCACTAAGTTTATTTTTTGGAATTTTAAATGTAGCCTAAAGCTAAGGACGCAATGTTTCAACAACTTCATAAAATTAATTTGTTTTTATAGGAGCTACCAGAACCTGTACTCATATCCAAATCCTTCGAAGGGTAGGCATTACTTATACAATAATTTCTTTGTGGTAGGTTTTAAGTCAATAGCTGTATTAGTTTCAGATATATGTATGTTTAACCCTAACCCTCCTGACACGGGTACCCCTGTACCCGAACGTACTTTGAAATCAAATTTTACTTAAACAAAAATAAATAGAAATTTGAGGTTCCTTAAGTTCCTAAAGACAATCGTTCTATACAGTTATTTTCCATCTTAAGTACTCTTAGTTTGTTTGGGAAGGCTCTGGAGCCACCCAAAGTCAAGTAGTCCTTTCCCTCCTGATAAGGGTACCCGGGTACCCTTAGAGAACCAATGTATTTTGTATGAAAAAAGAAAAAAATTTTATATTTTTGATTTGTTTTATTGGTTATTTAGCTGAAAAAGAACTTTACGTAAAACTTTTTAATTGTAAAAAAACTTTGTACCAAAATTGTTGCATACAAGAATTATAAAAAATTAACATCCAGTGCAGCGTGGAGCAATAATTTTGCTATGCGTGTTGCACATTGGCCGTTTACAGCCATCGCATATTTTGCGCATTTTTCGATCAGATTTTGGATCAGTAGTCACGCAAATGTAGCAGCGACCCTTTAGTGACAATCGTCCAGTTTCGTCCCGCTTAGTTGTATCTGGTTGGTTTGCAGCATCCTTGAAAACTTCTGTAGCAATGGTTTTTTGTTTCATAAGCTCGAGAGCTGCCCGGACGTTCGCGTATCGTGTTATTCGATTATCGCTAGCTCTTTTGGTTATATTTTTAGTTGCCAACTCCACGCCCTGAAATGTCAAAAATCCTCGACGAGAGCTTCGACTTTTTTTTGCGTTTGGATCGAGGCTAGAGAATACACAAAATGCACCTAACGCAGCCACGTCAATCATGTTAAAAAATCGGGCAATGGCCATCTATTAGTTTTTCGTTTGGTGCTATATTTAGACAACATCTGGTCCATAACATCAACTCCGCCTTTTACTTTGTTGTAGAAGTCATTAATTTCTTCTTTTCCATTAAAATATGGCTCCCCTCGACTATAATGTATTGTTGACAAAAAGAAAACACTCTTCATCTTCTTGGTCACAACTGACAAAATAGTTCCGTTTTTGTTGAAACCATATCGGGGTGTACCAATATCGTCTGTTGGTTTTGGCCGTAGCTCTTTTGGAACGAGGGCTTTGTTTTGCCGAAAAGTGCCGATGAGACTTATTCCCCTCACTTGCAGCCGATTGGCCAGAGACATTGAAGTAAAAAAGTTGTCTTTTGTTACATTTATTCCAGATTGTTTGTAAAAATCAACTAGATCTAGAACCATGTTTTCTCCTACGTTTACTTGTCGCTGACCACCAGGTAATTTGCCCGTGTAGATAGTTCCATTCAAAGGATATCTATTGGCTGTGTTACACAACCAAAATATTTAAATTCCATATTTAGCTGGTTTTGATGGAATGTACTGAGTAAATTTTGTTCTGCCTCTAAATGGAAATAGCTGTTCGTCAACTGTCACATTTTCATCTGGGAAATAGTTCAAGCGTAGATTCTGCATCAGCATATTCCAAACATCTGAGATTGGAGCAGCTTTGTCTGTTTGTTTGCGTGACGATCTTGTAAATGCATTATCGAAACAAATTACGCGTAGTATTTGCTGAAATATATCGCGACTTAATGATGCTTTGTATTAAAGGTGACTGTAATTTTCTCAAAGAGTGGAAGGAGGATCATTGCTGCCACCATTTACACCCATTACCAATAATATTCCACGTTTAAAAACGTAAAGCGTTGTATTTATATGGCATAAATTTTATAAATAACGGACAAATAAACACATACGGGTACCCGGGTACCCTTGTCAGGAGTTTACGTATATAAGTGTTATCAGTATGGTTAGGGTTAAACATTTCAATAAATATGTAAAAACTAGGTGGAGCATTCCATGAAAAAACGGAAATCAGAACAATATTACAAACATTGACTTTTTTTATATTTTTGCATCTACATAGAGAGATTAAGTTCTCATCTCAAAAAATTGGCATTCATCGTGATGAGTAGATCACTATTTTCATAAATACCGTTATTTGTTTGAGAGTATAAAGAATCTAGCTTTTCTTTTTCATTGTACACCATTTTTTGAGAGGTCGCTGCTAATATAGTTTTTCACATAAGAACTAATATTCTTTTCTACGTTTAAGGGCGTGGTGAGCAGTATTAAACTGTATAATATTTATTGCTATAAAGTGCTTTGTTCTCGAGAAAATAATTACAATGCAAAGGTAAATTTCTATGTCCCACACGTGACGCCGTTTTCCTTTTTTTATTAATAACTGTAAGGCAAGTCAACTAAACAAATTGAATTTTGTTGTTTACAGCTAACTTTTGGTGGTCTAAAAGCTGACAAAAAAATTTGCACATAAACACTCAGCAAATAGTTTTTCTTTCGTGATAAAAAGTGTCCCACACGTGACGCTAAGAATTAAGATATCTGAAATCTTTCAATCTTTCTGCCATCTACAAACTATATTTGTAATTTACTGCACTACATTTGTGGCTTATCCAAATATGACTAAAATACAACCTTCCACCAGTACTGAACATATTCGGAAACTTCGCGGAAAGCGTAAGAAAGATGATCGAACCTTTAGCCCTAGCTGATAGAGAAGAATACGTGAGCTTTATAAGCGAAAAAAAGAAAGTATTTCAGAAATCGATTTAAAATCTTTGCAAGTTAAGGAAAAATATAAAAAAAGCCTGCAAAGGGCCTAATAAAGAAATCGATGTCAAAATATTGACAGACCTTCTGTAAGTACCAAAACCTTCTTAAAAGTCCAAACAAACTTTATCGAAAGCTATTCAAAAGGCTTTAAAAGCCCTTCCTCAATCGCCAAGCAAAAAAAGAGCTTTAACAACCAAATAAGCGCCTAAATTGAATATTGCTCCAGCTGAAAGTTCAAGCTTGGACATGTCAAATGTCAACTCGTAATACGAGGATGTGAAAGCCTTTTATTACCGTCCAGATATAGTATAAACCTGTCCAGGCGCAAATGCTTTGGTTGTGGTTTGGGGAAATGGAATTAAAGAAAGGCGTTGGAAGAATTATTTAACTATGTATCTACGGGAAGCTTTCTGCATTTTTACGGAATTCAATCCTAATATAGAAATAAAATTTTAAAAACTTTGTAGTCTTAGACCTTAAGATGTGCTTCCCATAAAAAACACTCCTTCAGATCAGTGCAAATTTATAACACATGAAGACAAACAAAACTACTGTAACGACTGGTTGCTGAAAAATTTATGTGATCTTTATTTAGATTTTAAGTGCTGGAAAAATTAATGTGACTTTTTTCTGATAATAAAAACTATTACTGTCCATAGACTTAAGCATAAGTCTGCATATGGAAAGAAGGGGAAAAATTCAGATAATAAATCACGTTTGACAACCCATTAAACAAGTTAAGTTGAACTGAAAGACAAACTGAATTCAGTTCATATTGTGATGAAACATGTTAATTTAAAAAAAATCCAAGTAGATGAATTTTAAAAAGACCAATTTAATGAAGGTGTACGTATCCTTCAGAATGAAGTTCAAAGCGCACTATGGTCGCGAACGAGTGTCCTGTTGTTTAAGCTGCAACTTTTTACAAAGTAAATTTTCAAGCATAGAGTAAGTGCGGGTAATGTGGTATACCTATATGTTTTTTAGATTGCCACACTTTTAATTTCGTGACGATTTTACTCATATATCGACTTTTGCTGATGATACCGCCTTTCTCAGTATTCATAAAAACCCTAAAGATGCCTCGAAACAACTGCAGCATCACGTATCCCAAGTAGAAAAATGGGCAAAATTATGGGGTATTAAAATAAACGAACAAAAATCCACCCACGTTACATTTACGTTACGCAAGGAAACGTGTCCCCCAATTTTTATTAACAACCATACCGTGCATCAACGTATTGAAACAAAATATCTTGAAAAGTTGTCACAATTAAAACTTAAAACGGCCCAAATCCATTGGCTAATTGGTAGAAACTCTGTGTTACGTCTTGATTGTAGACTTATGCTCTGCAACTCAATTTTGAAACTAATTTGGTGCTACGGGATACAACTATGGGGCACTGCTTCCGCCTTTAACATAGAAAAGATTCAACGCTCCTTGGTATGTTAAGAGCAGCAACATCCAAGGATCTAGAAGTTCCACAAGTAAAATGCGAAATCCTTAACTATGTGGACAAGTACTTTAATAAGCTGGAAAATCATCCCAATGCGCTAGCTCGAAACATCTTGCAACATAGCGAACACGCCGTTTAAGGAAAAAACTTGTGTTTTTCCACCAGCAAAAAAAGTCGATCACACACCAAAACGATTTCTTGCAACTGACTCCCAAAATTACTTGCAAATATTAATTAAAGTATTGCTTTATTAATTTTCTGAGAGCAGCAATATATTTAGCCTGTTTTTGTTATTATTATATTATTAGCTTAAGAAAAAACTTACAATACCACAATACCAGTCTATACCACGTTACCCGCACTTACTCCACCTTATGTGCTCGGATGCGAATTTTAAAAACAAAAATGAATTTTTTTATTTTTTAAATAAGCTTTTCGATTTAGTAAATACGAAAAATGAAGATTTACCTTTAGTGAAAATAGTTTAAAGCAATGACTCGACATCAGAATTAAAAAACCGCTATTTGGTAAAATTAATATCAATGCTGAGCGCAAAGTACGCAAAGCCATTTTTTGCAAATACTTTGCTACAACTAATGGAAAGGGTGTAATAGATGGAATCGGCGAAAATATAAGGAGATTGGTATGAGAGAAAATTATAAGCCAAAGCAAACATTTTGTCATTTAGTCAGCTAAATTTTTTGCTTATTTGGCTTCTTAATTAGTTTCAAAAACCCAGGTAAGTTATGTGCTATCCTCAAAAATCTGAGAAAAAATTTAATCTGAATCATCATGCCATTAGAGGAATTTCAAACTTTTATTTCATCAAGGCTAATCAAAATATTGTGGACTGCAAAGTTATAGCTTATCTGTAGACAAAACTGCAATTATCTATTGATTTTTGTGTATTTTATAAAAATAATTTCAACTGTGTCCCTTACGTGACGCCATTTGTCCCTTACGTGACGAAATAAAAAAGTTAATTTTTACCTATAAATATTTTTTTTATTAAAAATTTATTACCATCATAAGAAAGCGTGGTTGTTAGTTGTAATTTCTTTCTTAGACATCTTTTCTCTATGTGCAACTGATTGGCTGAAATTTGGATTTAAACACTACAATTTTAAATGTTGGTTGACTCAGGCTGTCCCACACGTGACGAAGTTAGTTTAATTTTTTCTTTAATATTTTCTGAATTATTAAAAACAAGTTCGATGTAGGATTGAAGACTACCACGCAGTTTAATTAATAAAAGAAAAAAAATTGAATTCTGAATTACCAATTAGAAGTTGTATGTAAAATAAGTGCTAAAAAATAGTTGAATTTGTCCAACACGTGACGGTGGAATGCCCCAGGTATATTTGTGTAAGCTAGGGTGACCATATAAAATGGAAAAATAAAATAAAATGAAATAATATAAAGAAAAAGAATAGTATTTTTTTAAACACATATATATAATGATCAACTTAAAAGCAATTTTTTAAACAAACAAAGCAGTCCGTCCACCTGTCTGGGAGGCTTTGTGTTGTTTTAATTAAAAGACATGTAGCATTTTTGTAAAGGTTTGTAGCAAACATCTTTATTTTCCATAAGATTGTCAACAGTTAGACCTTCTTTACCAAAGAATAACTTAAACTATAAAAAAGTTTTTTTTAATCCGTTTGAAACAGTTGGTTTTTAGCTAATTTTGTAAATCACAAAAATATTGTAAACGTAGTAGTAGAGCTGTAGGTGTTTTAACCATAAATATTAAAATATTACATTTAGGGTGACCATTTATTTCTGGTTTGAAATCAGTACGCTTTTCCGTTATTATACTTTTCACGTCAGTGATAAGGGTATGCCATTCCATTTGTAATATTTTTAATATCTATTTGCGACCCCATAAAGTACGTATTTTCTTGATCCTTATAGATAGAAAAGTTGATTTAGCGATGTCCTTCTGTCCGTTAGTCTGTTGAAATTAATATAAAGCCTCTTGATATTTTTTTTACCTGTTTGGGCTATTAAGACGTCAGGTATAATTGCCAAAAGTTTGCTATACATAGAAATTCAGCAAAACAACGGAATAACTGACAGAGATATAAGCCAAAAACCAAGACAACCTCTGTTTATTTCCCTAAAATTTGTACATTAGAAGTTCCACAACCCCTACACAGGTGCTATATAAGACCGAATCCCATTATTGTTTCCTTATTAATGCTATTGAACATAGTTACACCCAGCGTGACCGTTCGTCGACTAAAGTTGCAATTTGCAACCTTTTTTCCGGCCTGTGACTTTTTTTGCGACTTCTTTAAACTGACCATATTTTGCAACTTTTAACGACTTTTGATCGCTTTTTGTCAAAACAGTTACAAAAATTTGATTTTTACGTAAGCATGTGTAGATACATGGTAAATTTTTTATTAACTATGTAGATACGTGATTTTTCCCCCTAAAAGAAAGTTTATTACGTCGCATGCCTGGATTGGTTAATCTTATCGAGTTTTACAAAGCACACATATTTTACTTTTGCACTCAGACTTTTAAAACTTGTTGCTTTAGTGTACGCCTTGACGAGACAAATTCGTGTCTTGGTAACTAAGCAAACCAGTATAAAATGTCCACGGATCTTATTAAGAGTTTGACGTTTGTTAAAACATGGATTTGTCTTGTCAAAACGTATGCACATTTATGTACTGGCAGGAAAGTTTGCTTAAAAGTGCTGTTTCGTAAAAAAATTTTGCAAATAAAAACATGTTCAAATAACATTATTAAGTTATATGGGAGGTGCTGCAAGCCTACTAAAAACTTTAAGATTATAAACCCCCATAAAAAGTTTGAAGACTTTAACTGTTACAGTTATTCACTTATATATAAAAATCTGTTTTCGTTGTATGGGAGGTGCCACGCCCATTATTTCATATATAATATTTAATATAATAATAATAATTATAAAGTGCATAAGAATATTTTTTCTATGACTTACGGCCTTTCATATTTAAAGGTAGCGATAATAAAAAAATTAAACACTATCATTTATATTAATATAAGTTATTTTTTTTTAAATTTTAAAGAAGTTTTTCTTAATACATTAAAATTAAGGTTGAGTTTAAACTAATATAAGTAGTTTTCTGCTAACAGTATTTATCCCTTGTATTGCTGAATATTACATTTATGAATGGGTACCTTAAGAATAGCTAGAAAATAAACATTAATTTTTTAAATATTTTAAGTAAAATAAAAAGCTTACATTGTCCAGTAGTACATGCTTTCTTCCACAACTCACAATTATTAGCAAAAGTTTTATAAAAACCACCAAATTCTCCACACACATATTTTCGTTCTGTTCCACAATTTTTTGGGCATTTGGTCTGGCAATCAGCCATTGTAGTGGGAGACAAAGCTTAAAAAAAATATTTTTAAGGCAATAATCACTTAGTTAAATAAAATTTCAAAATATTACCTTCTTTCCCAGCCAGGCGAAGTTGATGATTATTTTTCCTGAACTCATAATTTCCACGAAACAAATAGCATAAGACACCATCGGTGGCAAAAGTGGTCACCGGTCCTTCATATTCAATATACCGAGATAAGTCCGATCCCTTTGATTGCTTTGTCATTAAGCACAAGATTGCGACAATAACGGGAATTAATTGTGCGCACAGCATTTTAAAACGATGTGATGTGGCTTGGAGTTAAAAATTGGGGCTTTTATAGTAAATTAAATGTGATTTTATAACAAAAAAAAAAAAATTAAGTAAACAACACGTGCCCTTTGTTTAAGGAAAATTAATTTATTTAGGGTATTAAAATATGACTCCACTAGAATATTTTTGTTTATAGAAAGTCGGACAATAAAGCTGCTTTTTTGGTTAACACTAACATTTAAATTAAAATCGCACCGGATGTTGGGAAAATCCGTTCATCCGGTTATTTGGATCATCTGTAAATAAAAATTTTGTCGAACTCTTTTATGTAAAAAAGAGTTTTTTTTGTACATTAATAACAGAATACATGCAATTGGGCATTGTCATTCAGCAGCTAAAAAAATAGTTGTGGTTTTCGGTTACGATTCCGCATACAATAACGTATGTCGGTAATTCCTGGTGAAAGTAACGTAATGGCAGATGTTTTTTTTTGCCAGGGTTAAGCCCAATTAGTTTTTTGCAATTACAGTTCAAATAAAAAATCCACTTTCCTTAACAAAAAAGGTATATTCCAGCTGGCGTTACATTATTTTCTGCCGGAATTAAGCATGTATCAAAATATAAAATATATTTTTTAAGTTTTATTATTCAAAAGAACAAGATTTTAGCACGAAAAGAAAAAATATATGCAGTCGTAAGGACCACTACTCAAAAAGAATTTCTCAAAATTGCTGCGAAGTCTATTTTTAATTATTAAAATAATATTGTTATTCAGATGGTTCTTCCAACTTAAGGTTAATTTTATTATTTAATATACCTATGTAACAAGCTAGATTACATTTGATGACTACATTTTAAATGCAGGTCCTACCTTCCAATTTTCTATAACTCTGATTGAAGTAGCTTGATCTACAGAGTTGCCAGCGTAGTTAAAACTAAAAACAAAATAATGGCTTTCAGTATAAAGACGCATTATTACATTTATTTCCAAAACTTCATCGTAAACTATCAACAAGTTTTGCATTAAAACAACGTGAAAATACCCATATAATAAATACGTTTTTACGCATTAATGGTTAAAAATTGACTGGAAGCTTCAGGAATTTACAAATAATGTTTAAATATAGATCTGCTACATTTAGTAATAACCAATGGTTATTCAAATGTAAGGGGAAAAAGAAAATCAAAACAAGGGAATCAATATCAATTTGTTTATTGAAGTTATTATATAAAGACAGATAATATTCATGAGTTTTTTTAAGAATTTGGGTTGAAGTCTACTGATGATTTGGTGGAAGAACCAATCAAATGCATGTAGACAAACTTAACCAACAACAAACCCTATAAATAAACAAGAAAATCGGGATTAAATCCTAAATAATATTTTAAAAAGTGTTGTAAAATTTGGTAACTTTACTATATTCTAAATAAAAACCTCATTTATACATCAAAACTCACAAATGAAAACTTATAGAATTTCAAATGTGTTTGGTTTTATGATAAAGTAATAAAAAGGAAAATTTTTTTAAATTTTAATTAATTAATGAACTGAATAATGAAATTAATAATGAAGTTCTCCAATTTTTGCCCAAAAATTTTGGTTTCATATAATTGCGGATTTAATTATTCTGAAACCGTTGAGAACTTAAGAAAGAGTGCTGACGAGAAACAGTAGCGTGTTTTGAAAATTCATTCCACTCGGCTAGTGTCGGAAAAATAACACCGACTCCCATTAGTTTTTCCTCACGAGCATTTTTGTGGAAATTACTTACACCCTATCTCCGTTTCCTAACAGGGTTGCCATACAAATTTTATTTTTTTTTAACCGCTACCAATGCTTTCAAGGTTCTCTTACAAATGTCAAATTATTTTTTTTTCTCCCAAATATTCCTGTTTCTAGCTCCTAACAGGGTTGCCATACAAAATTTGAAAAAATTAGGGAGTTGCCCTTGGAGGAAAAAAATGTATTACATACCACCATTATCTTTCCCTCCCAAACATATTCCTAGAACATACTTACCCCCTATCACCATCGCCTAAGTAAGCTCCCATACAAAGTTTGTGACATGGTAATAAGCGCCCCCCATAGCTATCAGGATGTCCGTGGTTAGGTCAAATGAAGGACTAATCCCAACTAATTTTTCCATTCAAACATTTTGCTAAAACATACTTAACCCCTATCTCCAACCCCTAAGGAGGTTTCCATTCAAAATTTGAAAAAATTAGAGTGAAAACCCCCACAACGTTGTGAAGGGTAAATTAGATTCGGCACAGCCGAATATAGTGCTCTTACTTATTTTCTTACAAAATATCAACGGCCAAAATAATTTTTTTATCATATTAAACCTAAATTGAATTTAAATGCGTCAGACTGGTCACTTTAGCATTTTTTCCACTAAAATTTCCTACTAAAAATGTTTTTAAAATTCTATATTATCATTAATTTTATTTATGTTATTTCACAATAAGTTTTTATTTTGAAATTAAATTCATATTTGTGTGAACGTTTTCAACTGCACTAAATACTTATCCTTTGTATTGCTGAATATTACATTCATGAATGGGAACCTTAACAATAGCTAAAAAAATATAAATTATCATAGTTCTCTTTAAAGATTTGCTAAATTAAATGAAATGCTTACACTGCCCACTTTTACATGCTTTTTTCCACAACTCACAGTTATTAGCAAAAGTTTTACGCAAACCAGCGTATTCCCCACACACATATTTTCGTTCGGTACCACAACTCTTAGGGCATTTAGTCTGACAATCAGCCATATTTATAGGATACAAAGCTTTAAAGAAAAGTTTTAATGTTTCTATATTAAACAAAATTTCCATGAAAATATTACCTTGTTTTCCAGCTTTAGTGCGTATCCTGTTGTTTTTTCTGTATTCATTACTTCCTCGAAACAAATAACATTTGTGGCCATCAGTAGCAAAAATTGTAACTGGTTGTTTGTATTGTACGTGGTGAGGTAAGTCCAATGCTTTCGACTGTTCAGGCATTAAACCCAAAATTACGACGGCAACGAAAAGTAATTTAATGTACAACACTCTTAAATTAGGTCTTGCGTTAGATTTAAAGTAAAGTTTAAAAAGATTTACTAAGATGCCTTGTTAATCCAATACCCCAAAGAAATATTGAATTTTGTTTTTGATTAAAACTACACTTGGCTCGTGCAGAACATTTAATTAATAAACAATTAAGAGTACTAAATTCGGCTTTGCCGAATCTAATAAGCCCTTCACAACGTGTAGGGGTTTTAATCCTAATTTTTAAAAAACTTTGTATGGCAACCCTGTTAAATGTGGGAGTTAGGTAGTAAGTATGTTCCACAAAAATGTTTTGGGAAAAAAAGTTAATTGGGGTCGGTCTTACATTTGACCTTTGTAGGATGATTTGGAAGCGATTTTAAAAAATTAAACTTTGTATGGCAACCCTGTTAAGGGGCGGAGATAAGGTGTAAGTATGTTCCACAAAAATATTCGTGAGGAAAAAATTAATGGGAGTCGGTCTTGCATTGCACTCGTGTAGGGACATCTCTGGGACAGTTGTAGAGGTTTTTTTGTAAAAATTTTAGAGAAATAAACAGAGGTAGTCTTGGTTTTTGGCTTTTATCTCAGTCAGTTGTCAGACGATTTGCTGAAAATCCAGAAAAATTTTTTCGCAGACATTTTCGATAACGGGCGTGTGCAACTTGGGAGGGCTTAAAAAAGTTGATTTCAACCATAACACGGATAGACGGACATCGCTGAATCGACTTCCCTATCTATATGGACCAAGAAATATATATACTTAATGGGATCGTAGATGGATATTAAAAAAGTTACAAACGAAACGACAAAGTTATATGTATATACCTTTACCACTTGTGTGAAGTGTATAATAATTAAACAACTATTTATTACCTTGTTTAAGATACAAAAAGAAACGCCTGAAACTGAAATATAGGAATAGAGTTTATTTAAGCTCTTTAGAAATAAATTTTTTTATAAAACTATTCTTTTTGTCTGTATTTATTTAATATTTCTTTTCAACATTTTAATTGTTTTAAGACATAGCTGACTGTAAATATGTTTTATTTATAATTTAACTAGAATTTGAATATTAAATTAATTTTATTGTTTTATATTATTGAGACAGCACATAATTGCAAGAAGCCTTTTATATTGTTATTCTTATTCTTTTTTTTAATCTTTTTTGAACAATAGAAGTTGGAGCCGAACTTAGTTCTGTCTTAGCAATAAGTTAAATGAATTATATGTATAAATATAATTTCAAAATTTATATAACATTTGAGTTTAATTCGAATATTTAAATCTAAGTAAACTTGTAAGTTGTAAATATAAATACATAACAAACTTAAAGTCAACTACAGAACTAATTACCGCTAAGGAAAGGTGCTGACGATAAAACCTAAATAGGCAGAGAATGAAAGCTTTAAAGAATGGTTATTTTGCTTTATCTATCATACAATAGTTTGAAAAAAAATTAATTTAAAGCAGAACAGGGAAAAATCTTAGTCCTAATATACATATAACGGCGATACCAATTTTTATAAAATTTAGAACATAAGTACTTTTAAGCATTGATTGTGCGATAGGCTATAGGTTTTTATTAAAGTAAAAAAGGGCAGTGCCACGCCCACAGCACTTAAAATCTACCTTTACTTCTAATGCAAAAATAAAATTTTTAATAATGGTACTTTTGCCGCATCGTTTTTTTTAGGAATTTATACGCATATTAAAAGCTTCTTGTGGCAAAATTTTCAAGGCAAAAAAGTGGGCGGGGCCACGCCCAAAAAAATTTAATCCATAATACTGGTATTTGTCACATTGTTGGCATACGAAGTTGTCAAGGCAATCAAGTAGGCGGTGCCACCCCCACAACAATTAAAATTGAAAAACAGATACTTTTACTTCACCGATTTTTATGAAACTTTTAATGTATGCCAGTAGCTTTTCATATTAAAATTTTAAAGCTCCTTATGTGAAAATTTTTTTGTAAAAAAAAACATAGTTACGAGGATATTGGTGCACAGAATTTTAGAAAAATGGGTAAACGAAAAGTAAGTTTCTAATAGTAAAGTATTAAGAACAAAAGAATTAAATCAATATAAATGCTTTTGCTCTCTCGATTTTTAAAATTTTCATGATACTTCGTTCAAGAAACATACATTTTCAGTAATATATTTCCGATTAAATTTAACTTTTATTTTTTCCGAAAAAGATAAGATCGAAGGATCTTATATATTAAATGGGGTACTTGGATAACTAATAAAGGGAATAATTAATAAATTATGCATGAGTCAGTTTGATATTACATAGAGTTTTTTAACAAAATTTCAGTAATTTAGAATGTAAACCTTTGTAAAAAAACTCAGACCAGCTGGAGAAGTTTTTATGTTTCCAACAAAAAGTCTTACTTTATTAGATAATTTTATTTTAATTTTCTGATAATAAATTTTATTAAAGAAATTATTTGTGTGTATACATAATTTACATACATAATTTTAAAATAGTTGTCTTTATCAAAAATCTTTATCCCTTATATTGCTGAATAGAACATTTATTAAGGGGTACCAAAGTTATAGCTGAAAAAGGTACATATGTAAAAAGATAAAGAAATTATTTTAAACATTTTCTAAGCTAAATAGTAATCCTACCTTTTTCATAAAGACATGATAACTTCCAAAGCTCACATTCATTTTTAAAGGTTATGCGCACACCAGAATATTCCCCACATACATATTTTCTTTCGTTGCTACAATTTTGAATACATTTGGTCAAACAAAGAGCCTTGTTTATGGGACGTAAGCCTATTGAAAAAATATACAAAATATTTACCATTACGGACTGTAATAATTTCTTTAAACAATAAATCTCAGAAAATAATAATAAATTTTTGGGAAAAATTTTCTTTTTCTTTTTATTTTCTTATGGAAAAACTTTTTTTTTTTGGCAGAAATATACATTATTTTAAAATTAAAAAAAAAAAATGAATTAGGATAACAATAATTGTTTTCCTTAGTTTTGATTTTAACAAAAAAAAAAAACAAAAGAGAATTAAAGAAAAAAAAAATTTTTTTTTTAAATTATTTTAATTAAAAAAAATAAAAATCTCAAATTTAAAAGCACATGATTTTCAAAAAGTTTAGTTTAAATACTGTTAGCGTCTGTCACGTCTACAGTGTGGACACGTTGTCCTGTGGTCATTACACCACGTATTAGGCACTGGTTAGGCGGCCTAATACGTTGTGTGGTGAGTCGCCGCTCTCGAAACGGCGGCAAGCTATTTACCATCTCGGGTTTTTGTTTTGCGCCACTCGTTATTCTGCTTGTGATTGTGACAGACGCCAAGTTGTGGTTTTTAAATAAAATTTGAAAAGAACTTTAAATTATAAAATAAAACAAAAGAAAATTAAACTAAATTAAACTTAAATATAATATAAGACAGAAAACTGAAATAAAGTGAACAAAAACGAATAAACAGACTGTCTCGTTTTATTGTCCCAAAAATAAGTAGTGGTTCCGTATCAGTGGCCCCAATAACGACACCCGCTCCCAGGTAACCCAAGCAGCATCCTTCAATCAAGGAAGAACCCAGCCAGCGCCTACAGAGTGAGTCATCCAGAGGTAAACATTTGGTCCTTCTCCCGTGAAGTAAAAGATAAATAAGGTGCGTACATTGAGATTATATCATATTTTTAAATAAAAAGTGTGGTTCAAAATTGAAAGGAGGTGTGTTTAAAATTTGTGGCTCAGTCGAAAGTGAGGTTAAGGCCGCTATAGCGTGATTTGGTGTTTTGTTGTTCGTAATAACTGCGCGCGAACTTGTCGTCCATCTTTTTTCTGTGAAAAAATTTTTGTTGCTTTTTGTGGCGCCATTTTCTTATCTGATTTTTCTGATTTATTTTTCTGCGATAGTGTGTCCCAAACTTTTTTTCTGGCCTTTAAAATATATTTATAAAAAATGTCAACGTTTGAAAAATATATACGTGCGGCAGATGAGGTTGTCAGTTTTGAGGCAAATTTAAATGATCAGGAGCTGACGCAGTATACGAAAGAGGCATTTGAATTTGAGAAAAAGGAGTTAGAGAAAATTTGGGCCAGATATAGCACACTGTATGAGGAGTGTACTATTGAAACAGTAGAGAAAAAGAAAGAATTAATGGTCGTCCAAACGAAACACCCACATGTGCGGAAAACTTATATTCGGTGTATTAATACTTTATCTAAAGCCGAACAAAACTTAAGTAAAAATAATCAGAACAATGTAGATGCAGTAGTTCCCAATCATTGTGGTTCCATAGCCGTTCCTCCTTGTGATACTGGTGTATTTCATGGGGATTACGTATCGTGGCCCACATTTAGGGATATGTTCACTGCAATCTATATTAATAATACGAGACTTAGCCCTGTAGAAAAGTTGTTTTATTTATTTAGAAAAACTGATGGTGAGGCTAGAGATGTTAACAGAAACGTAGCTCTTACTAATGAAAGCTTCGACATTGCGTGGAATAACTTAAAGGCCCAATACGAAAATAAGCGTGTTTTGATAAATAGCCAGTTAAAGGCGCTTTTTAATTTATATCCCTGTCAACATGAGTCAGCATCTGAAATTAAAAGGCTACAAAGAGAAATTAACAATTGTATGGCGGTGTTAAAATTATACAATGTTGACATAGAATCGTGGGACCCTATTTTCGTGTTTCAATGCTCGTCGCGCTTGTGTGAAGGTTCTTTAAACTTGTGGGAACAATCAGTTAAAAATAAAACAGAGGTTCCCAAATGGGAAGAACTTAATAATTTTTTAACTGATAGATATCATGCCCTGGAACGTGTCTCAGACATTATTGCATTAAGTAGTGCTTCAGCCAGTGGTTCCCAAACCAGCTGTAATAAAGATAATCTCACAAGTAAACCAAAGCAACTTAAAGCCCATCATACAAAAGTGGATACACAGCAATGCAAAGTGTGTAATGGAAATCATAAAATTAGCTCGTGTAACAAATTTTTAAGCATGGACCACAAAAATCGAACTTCAACTTTAAAAAAATTTAGATTTTGTTTTAACTGTTTATCTATCGGTCACATGTATGGTGATTGCAAAACTGCAAATAGTTGCTCAAAATGCAATAAGAAACACCACACCTTGTTACATAGGGGCTTTGTTAGAAAAAACAACAATGATCAACCTCAAGTAAGTGATGCATCTCAGGGCGAAAGGCAAATTAGTTATTCACATCAAATACAGTCCACTGAAACCCCTGGTCCATCAGGAGTTATACAATCACATCACACGTCTGTCGCAAAAAAGGTTATGTTGGCTACAGCCTGGGTCAACACTGTTAGTCGTGGCTCTTGCAGCAAGGTACGAGCTTTAATAGATCCATGTTCTGATGAAAGTTTTATTTCCGAAAAAATACAAAAACTGTTACAATTGTCTACTGCCCCAGTATCAGCTGAAGTAACCGGTCTAGGAGGAGAGGTTATAAGCAGGTCATCTAAGTTGGCAAGGTTTGTTATTGTATCGCTTTTTAATCAGGACGTGTCTCTTAATGTTCAAGCTTTAGTCGTGCCTCGTGTAACTGGAACCGTTCCAACACATTCATTTAAGCCATTTGCTAACAACGAGCTACCCAGTTTGAATTATGCTGACCCAAAATTTTATGAAAGTAGCGAGGTCGATATATTATTAGGAGGAGATTTATACACTCTTATTCTTCGTGGTGGAGTCCAACATGGTATTTTTGAATCCCTTGTGGCTCAAGAAACAATCTTTGGTTGGATTTTGACCGGCCCAGTACCCAGTAATGCTTCCACACGATCAGTTAGAGTGTCTCATATGACACAAGTTTCTATTGATGACCATTTGAAAAAGTTCTGGGAGTTAGAAGAAGTTTCTCGTAAGAAGTTTTTGTCTGAGGAGGATAAAAAATGTGAGGATATCTATCGTTCTACTACCACAAGAAATTCTGAAGGGAGATACACAGTGAGTCTGCCCTTTAAAAAGGAATTCACTTCAGTTGGTCCCAATAGACACATTGCACTCGCTCAATATGTAAGAAATGAGAGGGCTTTGTTACGCAAGCCAGATCTTAAGGCTCAATATGATGAGGTCCTAAAAGAATATATGACCCTAGGGCACATGGAAAAATGTGAACTTTCTGAAAGTGGCCCCGGTTATTATTTACCTCACCATTGCGTTTTAAAACCTGAAAGTACAACGACAAAGTTGAGAATAGTGTTTAACGCTTCGAGTGTGTCCTCGAGCGGAAAAAGCCTCAACGATTTGTTGTACGTTGGTCCCATTTTACAAACTGATTTAGTAACACTGATTTTGAAATGGCAATTTTATCAGTTTGTTTTTAATGCGGATATTTCGAAAATGTATCGCCAAATACTTGTGACACCCGAACATAGACCATATCAAAAAATTTTGTTTCGTAGCTCAGAGAATAGTAAGTTTGAAGATTACCAACTGAAAACAGTAACTTTTGGTGTAAATTGCGCCCCATATTTGGCGCTTAGAACTATTCTACAGCTGGCGGACGATGAAGAACGTAGTTTTCCACTTGGTGCTGATATTCTGCGTGAGTCTATGTATGTGGATGATGCTCTCGTAGGAGCTCATTCTATTTCCAATGCGTTAGAGGCACGAGACCAACTAATTGGTATATTGGGGACTGCAGGGTTTGAGTTAAGGAAATGGACCTCAAACTCAAAACAAATTTTGAAAAATTTGCCACAGGAATATTTACTGAATGCAGATTTTTTGTCGCTCGATGATAAGAGCACAACTAAAACGCTTGGTGTTCGGTGGAACGCAGTTGAGGATAATTTTTACTTTTCTACTGAGAAGATGAGCCCCAAACAAATCTATACAAAGAGGGAAGTCCTTTCAGTAATTGCGCGTTTGTTCGACCCAGCAGGATGGTTGGCCCCAATAGTGGTCACTGCAAAGATTTTGATGCAACAAATGTGGCTCGATAAAATAGATTGGGATGACCCAATAAAACCTGTGGCCCTACATAAATGGCAATCTTTTGTAGCCAATTATAATGAGATTGATAGAATTAAACTTCCCCGGTGGATTCAGTATGCACCAGATTGTCAGATTGAACTTCATGGGTTTTGTGACTCTTCAGAGTTAGCGTATGCTGCCACATTATATATCAGAGTGAGCGTTAATGGCTCCACGTACACGCATTTGCTCGTTTGCAAAACAAAAGTTGCGCCAGTAAAAAAACCATCTCTACCACGGTTAGAATTATGTGGTGCGGTTCTTTTAGCAAATTTGGTTGATAGCGTGATTCCTAGTTTCGGTGTAAAGACGTATAGCTTGTATTTGTGGTCCGATTCAACAATAGTCTTAGCTTGGCTACGAAAACCACCATGTAATTGGAAAACGTTTGTGGCCAACAGAATCGCCACAATTTTGGAAAAGGTGGGAAACACACGCTGGTTTCATGTGGCCTCTAACTACAACCCTGCCGATCTAGCAACCCGGGGGCTGACTCCTTCGGAATTGAGAAATAGTCAACTTTGGTGGCATGGTCCTGAATGGCTCAAACTAGAAAAGGCATCATGGCCCTACCTCCCATCAGAATACGACACTGCAGCTGAATCTAAAAAGTCTCAAGTAAATGTTACTAGATCGTCAGAAAGAGAGGACATCCTTGATCGTTTCTCTAATTTATCCAGAGCTTACCACGTCATCGCTTATATGTTTAGATTCTTTCATCGTACTTGCAAAAAGCGACTTGTTCATCAGTATGACTCAACCAGAATTTCCGCTCTAGAACTGGCCTTTGTTCGCGATAGGCTATTTTCGTTGTCCCAGCAACGCTATTTTACGCGCGAGTTGAACGCTTTATCCTCACAGAAGAAAATTGACTCCCGTAGCCCTTTGTTGACCCTCGGCCCATTCTTAGATAAAAAGAATATCATTCGTGCTAACGGTCGCCTAGGCTCTACGACATGTTTGTCATACAATGAACGCCATCCCATTATACTCCCCTATGGCAGTAGGCTATCTCGCCTGTACGTCGAATTCATCCATCAACTAGTTCACCATGGAGGCCACCGACTAGTTTTAAACACCGTGCGTCAGGAGTGTTGGATCTTGAAGGTCGAGAATCTAGTTAGGACGGTGATTCACAATTGTAAAGCGTGTGTTCTACATAAACGGAAGCTTCAAGGCCAGATTATGGCAGCTTTACCCACCGAGAGAACCACCTTAAGTCGCCCTTTCACCAACACTGGCGTGGATTTCGCGGGCCCTTTTGAAATTAAGAGCTTTACTGGCCGATACTGTCGTATTACTAAAGGCTACGTTTGTCTCTTTGTTTGTTTCGCCACTAAAGCAATACACCTTGAAGCTGTCAGTGATTTGTCAACACCGGCATTCCTTGCCGCTTTGGCTCGTTTCGTCGCTCGTCGTGGTTGCCCTAATCGCATCTACTCAGATAATGGTAGGAACTTCCTTGGTGCATCGCGAGAAATCGAAACCAATTTCCAGAAGTACGTAAAAGAGTTGCGCTATACGGCTGTTCGAAGGTACAGTCATCATCATCTAGAATGGCACTTTATCCCCGCGGCGGCCCCTCATATGGGCGGACTATGGGAGGCAGGAGTAAAAAGCTTCAAAACCCTTTTTAAAAAGACGGCAGGGCAAATGAAATATACGTTCGAAGAATTTGCAACGCTCCTTGCAACGGTCGAAGCATGTCTTAATTCTCGACCTCTTGGCCCTTTATCAGAAAACGTGGGCGACTGGTCGGCACTTACCCCAGGACACTTTTTAATAGGTTCCGCTCTGCTAGCCCCAGCTGAACCCGAAGAACCTATCTCATCCATGCGTATTATGAACCGATGGCGGAAAGTTAAGGCTTTACACCAAGAAATCTGCCGACGTTGGAAGGACGAGTACCTGAAAGAATTGCACAAGCGCAATAAGTGGAAGTTTCCTCAAGTCGATCTCAAAGAAAACGATCTGGTTGCACTTAAAAGTGAGCCATGTGGTCCTACTGAATGGCGCTTAGGTCTGATAGTGAAAGTGTGCCCCGGTTCCGACGGAAGAGTGCGTGTCGCAGAGGTCAGGACTCAAACCGGCTTAATTACGCGGCCGATACATAAGCTCGTACTTCTTCCAAATGACTCTTCCTAAACACAACCATTTTTCCTCTGGCACTGCCTGCCACTCAACCTTCATCTTACTGAAATCTTTCTCTTTACCGGGGTCCATCCACGTCCAAGATACGATTTTCGGGCTCGTATACTTCGGAGAAGCTCCCTCGCTCCACTGAAGAAGCTATGATATACCTGCTGCATTTGAACTGGCTCTTACCAACTTAAAACTTTTGTATTTAATTTTTTTATTAATCGATATTGTTTTGAATTGGCTCCTCTAGCCATTAATTTAAATTTTCTAATTTAATCGCTAATTATCTTTTGTAATTGATTTTAAAATTAAACTCTAATGTCAGCTTGGTTCTTCTAACCATTAACATTATTCACTTAGTTAGTTTGTATTTAACGCTTAGAGTTAATTTGTTTTTTTTTTTTGTTAACTATCTTTTATTTTAACTAAATTAGTAGTTATGTTGCACCACCGTCGCAAGGCGGGCGGTATGTTAGCGTCTGTCACGTCTACAGTGTGGACACGTTGTCCTGTGGTCATTACACCACGTATTAGGCACTGGTTAGGCGGCCTAATACGTTGTGTGGTGAGTCGCCGCTCTCGAAACGGCGGCAAGCTATTTACCATCTCGGGTTTTTGTTTTGCGCCACTCGTTATTCTGCTTGTGATTGTGACAGACGCCAAGTTGTGGTTTTTAAATAAAATTTGAAAAGAACTTTAAATTATAAAATAAAACAAAAGAAAATTAAACTAAATTAAACTTAAATATAATATAAGACAGAAAACTGAAATAAAGTGAACAAAAACGAATAAACAGACTGTCTCGTTTTATTGTCCCAAAAATAAGTAGTGGTTCCGTATCAGTGGCCCCAATAACGACACCCGCTCCCAGGTAACCCAAGCAGCATCCTTCAATCAAGGAAGAACCCAGCCAGCGCCTACAGAGTGAGTCATCCAGAGGTAAACAAATACCATTAAGGTGTAATTCAGTTAACTTTCTAATGTTTCGTTGTACATGATTTTTTTATTGAAAATTTTTAAAATAATTATCATTTATCTATTTTATTATATTTTTCATCCATTAAAATACTACCTTTTTTCCCAGCTTTAGTGCGTATCCTGTTGTTTTGCCTATATTCATTACTTCCGCGAAACAAATAACAATAGTTATCATCAGTAGCAAAAACGGGCCTTGGTTGCTCATATTCAATGTACCGAGATAAGTCCAAGCCGATTGATTGTTCGGATATTACGCCCAAGATCGCACTGACAACGAAAAGTAATATAAGATACAACATTTTGAAAAATAATCGCTGTATTAGATCTGAAGTAGCTTTTAAATAATTGATCGCTTTAAAGAAATTCACCTAAAATTTTTGTAGACTATTTGTTAAACAAAAATTTTGACAAATATTAAATTCTGTTTAAAATTTAAACTACAATTGACTCGTGTAGAATATTTGTTAAATAAGCAATAATGACTCTATTTGAGATATAAAAAAGTATGATTCTCGAAAATTCTGTATTATTTAAGCTTTTTTTTGCAAACAAAATGTTTTATAAATTTTCTATGAACAGCTAATAATTATTAATTTATAAGATAACTTTTAATATTAAATTATATATAATTATAAATATAAATAATATAAAGCTGATTAAACGGTGCCAATTAATTTGTTTTTATGATCAGCTTAAAGGAAGCGTTGTCTCCTTAAAATTGCAAACAATTAAAGCTGTTGACTTTATGTTATAAAAAATACGCTTAATTATTATCTAAGCTTTAAAATTTTTGGAAAAACCCCTGTTGAATAGGTTCTAGGCGAGGGGTAGCCCCCATACAGACGGGCCGTTTTATGAAATATTTGATACGTTATATCTTATCTTGGACACTATAACAGCTATTTGAACTATAATATTTTAATTTTGAAAAAAAATAGTTGGACAGGAGCAATGAGAGCGGTTGACCCAATACGAATGAAAGGTAAAATGAAATTTTTCATATGATATATTTACAATTCTGTTTCAAAACCTGATACAAGATAATTATAGTAAAATTTCTACAATTCAGTAGAAAAATTAGTTTGATTATTCAAAAACTTTAAAAGCTGTAAGGAATTTTATTATAGCATTAAAATTTTGAAAACCTATTAGCTGGATCGGATCACCGCGTATACAAATAGATTGATGTAAAGGATAAACAAGTAAGAGCGCTATATTAGACTGTTCCAAATCATATATAGCCTTCACATTGGTCTTTTTGTATACCCAGTCATCTGATCTAGCCAAATTATTTTCAAGCCCTAAATATTATTGCAAAATTACTTTGTGACGAGTTAAGAGTTAATACAATTATAATGCTTGTATGGTCAATGATAATTTCCATCTCCTATTTAATAATTTTTTTTCTGAATAGAAAAAATTATAACAGAAATACCTTGTAGAAGATTATTGGTCGATAGTTCTAGCAGTTTCCGAGATATTTAGACTTAAAAGAAGAAAGAGCGCTATATTCAGCTGTGCCGAAATTTATATACCCCTCACATTGGTCTTTTAATATACTCTGCCACTTTTCTAGCGGTGTTATATCCTACTGCAACTATTATAATAAAAATACCTTGAACCGGGTTTGAAGTCCATGGCAATTCCAGTTTTCAAAATAGAAAACTTTTACAAATTTAAACGCTCGTATGTACAATAGAAATACAATGTAGAAGGTTTGAGGTCGAGAGTTTTAAAGTTTTCGACATTATTCGTATTAAAAGTTAAATAAAAGTTGTTAATTTATATTGGGGGTTCTTGTCCCCCTGCTCTTTTACTACATTCGAAGTCAATATCAGTAATAGTTTCCCAGGTATAGCGTATCAAAAATGTTATAAAAATTGTTCATTTATATGGAGGGCTCCCTACTCTCTGCTTTTATACAAATATTTTTTTTCCAAAATGTAGGTCTTATTGTCCAATTACTTTTTGTAAAACATTTAAATTCGATAGCTGTTATAGTTTCAAAGATTAAGGGCATGAAATATTTCACAAAATTTGTGCAATTGTAGGGAAAATACCACTTCCTCTGATCCTATCTGAAAAAAATTTCCCTTGTTTAGGTCCCTATCTTTAGAGTATTCCTGCCAAGTTTTGTGGCAAGAGTGACTATATTTACTGAGATATATAGCGATCTATGCACGGATTTAATCAAAAAAATTGGCTTTAATCTGGGTTTTCTCTTATATCTCAGTCAGTAGTGAAACGATTTTGCTGATTTTAAATAGCGATCGTCTCCAGGATATTTTTAATAGTTTGACACCAATAACGGGTTTGTATTAAAGACCTGCAAAAATATAACAAAACGTATTTCAAAAGCAGATATACTTTGTACATCCATGTACATACCAGTTCTTTTTGGTGTAAGTGTGTGAATAAGTGTAAATGATATGGTATGGTTTTGCTTTTGCGCACTTACTCTACCTTTGTAAACATATATTGTTGTTTATGGTTTTGCCTTGAGTGCTTATTGTATTTGTTTTTTTTTGTGCTGAATATCAATGGTATATGCATATTTTCTTATAACTTTTGATACAACAAATAAACAAGTTCGTTTTTATAAAGGGTTGTGAAATATAAAAAAACTTGTGTTTAAAAATGAATAATAATTTAATAAAAGAAAATATTTTGGCTAATTTATATAAAATTAGTGAAAAGAGAGGGCGAAGCAAGATTTGGGATTGCTTTGGCGTTATTAAAGACGAAAATGATATTGAGCTTCCAAATTACGTTGCGTGCAAAGTCTGTAACAATGTATACAAATTCAACCAAAGTGCCATGTCAAATTTGAGTAAGCACAAGTGCTATATATTATTAAAAAATTCACATGAACCTGATTTGATTGAACCAAACCAGGAGGCTAAAAAGTCTTGCACCGATGTTTTGACTGAATGGGTTCTTAAAGATATTCGCCCATACTCTTTAGTAAAAGATTGTGGACTAAAAACTTATTCGTCATTAATGTTATCCCTTGGTCATAAATTCGGAGCCAATCTCAACGTAGAAACTTTAATTCCACATCCAACAACAATCCAAAGAAACGTTGTAAATAGTTATTTTATACATTTTTTAAATCTGAAGTCAGAGATGTCGTCCATACGAAAAACTGGTTATGCCCTGACATGTAATCTATGGACAGAAAATTTTTCTAAAATTTCCTACCTCGCTTTAACAGCTCATTTTGTTGTGGATGGTGGGTGTAAAAGCAAGCTGCTAGGAGTGAAATCTATGAAAGGAATTTCAAACACAAGTGAGCTATTAAGAAAATAATATATATACACATGCATTAAAAAATTACTTGAAAATTTTTAGTTTGAATGAAGTGAAAATATTGCAAAAATTACTGATATAATCAAATTTTTTAGTTACAAAATATTGTCTTGTTTGCCAAACAAATGGTAACTGTCCTTTAAATTTAAACTTTTATAACCATACTAAAACACTAAATGCCGTATTTATAAAAAATATTATAGGTTTTGTAAAGGCTTTTTTATTTGATGTGATGTTGTATAGAAATTTGTCAAATAAGCCTTAAATAAACATAAAATATTTTTTATGAGTATGGCAGTAAAAATACATATTTTTTTAATTCCTCAAAGCATTTGTGGAAAAAACTGAATCCATTCAAAACTTTTTTCGAGATAACAATTTTTGTTTCCCTCTATTAAATCTTTCAAAAAATTTTTCAATTATCTAATACGTACTATGCATGTGGTATACTATTTCAAAAATATAGCCTATTGTTTATTTAATAAATAGGTATCAACATCAAACACAAATTGGAGAATTTGCTCAGTGAGTTCGATTGTGCCCTAAATGATTTAATAGTTATAGTAACAGATAGAGGAAGTAATATTAAAGCAGCTTTGAAAGAATACGAAAATATTAATTGTATAAGTCACCTGATTCACAATACCATAGAAAAATGTATTAGAATGTCACCACAAATCGATGAAATCGTAGCAACGTCATCGAAACTGGTAAAATTTATGAAAAAGTCTGGTTTAAATTGCGACTTAAATACATCATTAAAAAGCTTCACACCCACAAGATGGAATACAGTTTATTTTACCATATCTTCAATCAAAAATAACTTTGCCGATATTCAAAAAATACTAATTGAGAAAAATTTAACTGAAAAATATAGCATTATAACAGAATATCATTTGGATCATTTAATATCTATTTTAAAGCTTTTTTTTGATGCTTCGAAGGAACTTGTGGGCAGCTCCTATGTAACTATTCATTTAGTTCATCCTCATATCCGAAATTTAAAAACGATGTGTAACACCACCAATTATGATGAACCCAGTTTTATATCAGAGTTTAAAAAAGGATTATATGACACTTTAGTTTCCTTACTAGACACCAATATCACAATTTATCATAAACTAGCAATATTTTTATTTCCGCCAGCAAATCAACTTACTCAATTTAGTTTAGAAGAACAAACAGAAGTCATAAACACATGCAAATCCTTATTGCTTCCATATTCAACTGATATAAATATAGTTAATACACCCATTGCAACAAATTCATCAAAAATATTTTCATTATTTGAAAACTATATACAACCAATAGAGGGAGCTAATTCTAGCCAATCCATAGTTGAAAATGAAATTATGAAATATAAAAATACCAATGTGCCCTTACAAAACGATTTTAATATTTTAAAATGGTGGCATGATAGAAAAACTGAATTTCCACTATTATATAAATTAAGCTGTAGAATATTAGCTATACCAGCATCTAGCGCCCCTTCAGAAAGGATATTTTCTATTGCTCGGGCACTTATAACAGACAAAAGATCAAAACTGGGCTCTAATGAAAAATCATTTAATGAAATTTTATTTATAAATATAAATTCAAAAGACTGAGTTTTATGTACAAACATGATATGTGATGGAATTCACAACCAATATATTACCATTATTGTTAGCTAATTTAATTTACCCTGAAGAAGCTACCCAATGAAAAAAAAACTATTTTGGATCTCAAGCTCAAAAATTATGATATTTATTAATTTGTTTTCTTTAATAATTTAAATTTGAATTTAACTTTAATTTTTGTTTTTTCATTTTTTGTTATGTTTACGTTTGTTATTAAAGTTTATATATGTACCTGAATTGTTTCCTTTAGACAAAGTTTGTTTAATTTATTAAAAATTATTATTGTTTAAAAAATAAAACTATAGGTAATGTTGTTTTTTTGTTTGTCGTTACAATAATATTCATATACATACATATATTTACATATGTAAGTAGCAGAGACAGCAACAATTGTCATTTTTTTCATAGAAGTTTTTCAGAAAACATAAAATTGTTTATTAAAGTCTTTTTAAATTGGAAATAGGTATAAGTAAAATTCTTATTGCTTCTTAATAAACACAATTAAAATTTGGAGCAGGCGCAACCATTAAAAACAAACCTACTCCAAAAATCATTCTTAATTCTCTTGTAAAGAATAGTTAAATTTATTAACTTATTTTCCAAAATTTTAATTTACATAGTTACGTTTTTTGTATAAAAAAACAAAAAAATATTCCACTACGTTACAGTAACGACGCAGTTATCATTTTAAAACTAAATTTGTTTTATTTATTGAAATAAATAAAATAGATAGAAAAACTAGCTTATGCAGCCAGAATAAGAAAATACACCAAAAGTACTTATGGTTAAACTTCATTATTTGTATGTAAGTGTTTCAACGAAACATAGAAAAACAAATTTGTTGCTCTTGCTCTCAGTTTACCAAACCACACCATATTTAGTTAGAGAGCACACCAATACCAACTTATAACAAAAACACGAAGCTACGTATCAATACGCACTAAAAGCTGAAAAACACACAAACTAGTGTAAACGGATATATCTATGCACGTGTTTAGTTTGTATTGCTTTATTTGACTCCGGAAACTTGATTTCGACAGACGGACATACGGACATGGCTATATCGATTGCCCTATCTATATGGAGTCAGAATATATATACTTTATGGGGTTGCAAATGGATAATAAAGAAATTACAAACGGAATGACAAAGTGATATATACCCTTATCACTATGTGAAGAGTATAAAATATCTTAAAAATGGTTTCTAAGGGTGAGGGCTATCACTCCCCCTGCTAATGTATATATTATAGCTGAACTTCGTTGTAGTAAATTTACAGTCAAATCCTGCTATATTTTTATGGATACAGCGTATCAAAAATTTCATAAAAATTTTCGTTTGTATGGGGGCTTCCATGCCTTCTGCTTCTATTCAATTAATTTTTCCAAAAATTAACGAATTTGTTGCAGGTTGAAAGTCGATAGCTGTGCGATTTCAGGAAGGATACTACTATCTCTTTTCGTATACAAAAAGATTTTTACACAATTTAGGTTTTCGCTTTTGAGCTATCTGTGCGAAGTTTTGTGGCAACAGTGGCTATATTCTTAGAGATATATATGAATATATGCATGAATTTTGTACTTTAAATGGGTTATTGTAAGGTTTTTCTTGTATTTTGGCTTGCGGCAAATGAAATATGCTGAGTTTTAAAAGCATTCTGCCCAATAGTATTTCTAATAGTTTGATATCAACAACAGACATATACAAGTCTATTCTCTTTCTAGGACTTAAAATATATAAACTTTATGAGGCAGCAAATTTTAGAAGCTGAAAAATGTAGTTTTATTTTTAGTAAATTTAGTGAAGTTTTCAACTAAATATTTCTTACAAATTTTATTTCATTACAATTTTCAAAGTAAATTTTTATCCTTTATATTGTTGAATTTTACATTTATTAAGTTGTACCTTAACAATGGCTGAAAAGATATTAAAATATGAAACAAAAAATGGTAATTCATTAATTAAAAATCCATTTAAAACCAACCTTGCTTAAGTTTACATGCTAAGTTTAAAAGCTCGCAATCGTTAGGAAAAGTTTTATAAAAGCCAGCAAATTCACCGCAAACATATTTCACTCTACTTCCACAATTTCGAGGACACTTGCTGACACAATCAGCCTCGGTGGTGACAGTAAGCACTTAAAAAAATAAATTTCAGAATTATACTTTTATAGACTTAACTATTAAATTTAAAAAATTTAACTTGGTTTTCCAGCCAGAATTCTTTTATCGTTTACGCATTTAACAGAATCAGTCGAGCGGAACAAATAACAATGGCTGCCATCGGTAGTAAAAAGTGGTGTTGGCTGTTCATATTGAGTATACCGGAACGAGCGTATTGCTTTTGATTGCTTTAGTAAAGATATGACAATAAAGGCGGAGATCAGCATTACGAGCAACATTTTCATATTATGACTTGGGCGAGCACTTAGTTTTCTACTGAATTTTAAAAATGTTCAGTTTCCTGGCAAATACTGTGCTGCGTAAAAACCTTAAAATATACATTTGGGCGTACATTAGTATATGTCTTTTGTTTACTTTAGAAATATTAAAATAATATTTAGACTCTTGTGGTGTTACCAGCATAGAATTTTTAGATCTAAATTAGGCTCTCGTATTTTAATTTATCCCAAGAAGTTTTTTTATATCTTTTTGCTTAAAAAAAATTTTATTAATTTTAAATATAATACTTTTTAGGCAACTTTTCTTGCTGATGAATTAGATATTTGAAACACCTTTCGTTATTTGAAAAAATTAAAAACAAAAATATTAAAAAAAATATTAACATTTTTTTGATAAATTTAAATGTTTTAATTTTATTTAATTAAAAATATGTAATAAATAAAATATTAAAAAAATGTTGTTTTTACCGTTATTTATTGCTGAAGATATTGCTACAATAATCTACCTTGTTTAAGTTTAAATGCTAGATTAAGAAGCTCACAATCGTTAGAAAACATTTTATAAAAATCAGCAAATTTCCCGCACTCATATTTCACTTCAGTGTCACAATCAGCTCGGTAGCAAGACTGTAACACTTAGAAAAATCAGTTAGAAACTACATTTAGGTACTTAAATGGGAAGCTAAAAAGTTTATCAATGTGGAACCTGATTCGTTTATCGGCAACTTTCGTAAAACAGTCAATTCATGAAAAAAATAAAAATCATTTTCAAATTTGTTGATTTGATTTTAAACCTATCGAAAAATATGCATATTCAATTAACAATTTTAATTAAAAAATTTTAAAAAATTTTATTAAAAAAATATTGTATTAATTAACGATTTAATCATAATACAAACTAATTTAAATTTCAATGCAAATAAATTAAAGTATTAGTTGAGGTGTTTTCCAAAATTACATATGCACTAGCAAGAGGACAAATTTTCTTACTATGTTCCTTAAAAATTGCCTTAAAATTTCCCTGTTCGAAATAAACTGATCCGCTTAGAAATATTTTACGTCATACGTAGAATTTAACTTAACCAACAAACTGACACACGCGAACCCTAATTACTATATAGGGAAATAATAGAGGAAAAGTTTTTTTTTTAAATACATTGATTTATTATTGTAAATTTACAATACTCAAAATTAAGAAAAAACAACAACAATATGAAAAATAGTTTATTTACAATTTTATAATTTGTTGAATTTTTTTTTCATATAAAGAATAAATTTTTAAAAATATATTTTACAAAATAATTTAATATTTGTTTGCTGCCGATAATGCTTAGCCCTTATGTTGTTGAATTTTACAGTTATTAAGGGGTACTTTTGAAATGGCTGAAATGCGGCATAAAAACATATAAAACATGGTTTTCATTAATACATTTCCCTGCTTTACTTAAGAAAAGAAAAACTTACCCTGCAGGGTAGCACATGCTTCCTTACGCAGCTCACATTTATTAGTAAAAGTCTTGTACAAACCAGCAAATTTTCCACAAACAAATTTTATTTTGGTATCACAATTTTGTGGACATTTAGCTCTGCAATCAGCTTCGGAAGTAATAGCCAACACTAGAAAAAGATTAATGTTTAATAAAGATATTAAAATTACAGATTAATAAGATACTGAATTTAAAAAAAATATTACTCGGCTTATTTGCACGAAGACGCCTTTCGTTATATTTTCTTATATGATTTTCATTACGAAACAGAAAGCAGCTGGTGCCATTGCTGCCAAAAATTGGAGGTGGCTGCTCAAAGGCACTATGCCGTAATAGTAAAAACCCTTGCGATTGTTCGAACTCAAAGAACAAGGTAACGATAATAGCGAAAAGACACTTTAAGCGAAACATTTTAAAAAGTAGATCTAGTTGAAAACTTATTTGATAGAGATTTAAAAACTTGGTCTCTTTTATAGCAGATCAGCAAAAGTTTTGGTAGATGTTTTCTTAAATGTATAATTATTTTGATTTTTTGTTTGCAAGGTTTTTTTGTTATACAAATAATATTTTATTTTTTTAAATTAAAAACAATGCGACTCGTGTAGAATATTTACTTAATTAAAAAAATGTAAAAAAAATTTTGTCTTTATTAAAAGTGTTGTTCTGTATTAGGTGTGTTCGTTAAATTATCTAGTAAAATCTTGTATTTAGTTAATAGTACTCAAAATACAAAGAAATTACAGTTTTATTTAAATAGCTGATTGCTTTATACATAAAATGCTAGCTATGCCCCAGCGTGCTTCGCTACCCCGAATAGTAATGATATTATTAACACAAAACTGTTAAACCTATTTCTTAAATCATATCAAAATATGCCCACTTATTCCCTATTAAGTGCACTTTTAACCTTCCTTTGTATTTTTTCGATCGTTATCCTTGTAGTAATATATGCGCTTTTTAAAAATGTTTATATAAAATTACCTTTTAATACATAGAAAAAAAATATAATTTTCGATTAAATAATTTGTTGATTTGATTAAAAAATTTTTAGATATCAAGAAATTCGCATATTCAATTAAAAGGTTAATTAAAAAATATAAAAAATTTCCAATCCATTTGGAAGAAAAATATTTCATCAAAACCTTCAGCTTTGCTACCAAGAAGAAGTTGGAATTTCGTACTGTAAAGTGCATTCAGGAATACCTCCTCATAGATTTTTCTAGACCTGCTGTCTTTTTTAAAACCCCAAAATTAAAAAAAAGAACGAGGCACACATCACATCATTTTAAAAATTAAAAAAAGCGACAAATGTATTAAAAGACTTTTTGCCTGACTTCTCGCGCAATCTGGATAAATTTCTTATTTGAACATCATAGCCTCGGGATATAGGGTGCCCCGGTAGATTAGTGGTAAGTGCACGAGTCTACCAGTCTGGGGGTTGTTGGTTCGATTCCCACCAGAGACTCTGGTAAGTTTGCTTCATTTTCTGTTCTTTCTTTCTTATCCTTCTCTAAATTTCTTCTTTCCTTCTATCTCAACCTATTCTATCTGCCTCTCCAGGTAACACAAAGGGACCGAATTAAGCGGACCCAAGTGAGCTGTATCCTTTCCTTCAACGGCTGCCTGTTCTACCTAACCTAACCTAACCTAACCTAACCTAACCTAACCTAACCTAACCTAACCTAACCTCGGCATATGCCAAAAATGAATATCTTTTATATGTAAAACGTACAAATGCAAAAAGTTTCTGAAAAATATAAAAAATCACATTCTGTTTTACAACAGTTTTTAAAAATTATTCAGGATTTGGTCCCAGTTCAAATAAAAACAGTTGAATAGCGAAAAATGGGTTGTTGAGTTTCTTGAAAGGACTCTTGAATACTTTGGTTTGCTTATAATAACTCTCAATTAGTTTATTAAGGTTATTAAATAAAGCCAGAAAATAGTCATGAGTTTTTTCCTGAATTTGGTTGAAGTCTATTGACCATTTAGTGTAAGAACCAATAAAATGCATATAGACATACTTTAAAAAAATCTTGCAAATTACATTTTGCCTTAAAATTACCCAAAGTTTAAGAAAGTACTTTTTGCAGCACTTAAAATAATAATCGATTTTAGTGTGTGCAAAAAAACAAAATAGCTCCAAAAACAATTGTCACAAAAATTTGGGGGAAAAACAATTGCCACAAAAAATTGTAAAAAATAATTGTCACAGCGTAACGTAAACATTTCCGTAGTAATTAACGTCACTTTCTTTAATTCTAATAAAATATGCTACCAAAAGAAAAAGAACTTTTTCATTAAATGCCACATATGTGTTACCGAGAGTGAAGGCCATTTGAATTTCATGAATTACTTTAATACATATGAGTTAATTTAAATGGTCTCCACGTTCGGTGACATGTGCGACATCTTTTAAAAAAGTTACTTTTTTTTGTAGCACCTTTATCAGCCACCCTATATAAGGTGTAATAAGGTATAGTGCTGTAACAAATATGAAATCTTAAAAGTGTCATTTAAATTTGTTTAAGGGGTATTCGAGTAAAAGTAAAACTTTATTTAAAACTTTTTAATTTTGTGATTTTAGTTTAAATTTCTTATACACATACATAAAAATATTATTATATTTGCACACGTTTTCTTTCTTTTTGCTTATCTGTTCTTTTGTCATTATTAAAAAGCGTTTAAATGATTTCTTTGTTAAATAAGAAAAAAAGGGAAAACTTGCTGAGACAAAAATTTATTAAAAATTGATATTAAAATATACATATTAGTCAGCAAACACTGTTATATTATAGTTTTGTTTAAACAAGAAGTCTGTTGACAATTTGCTTTATTTTTGATCTAAGAAGTTTACTAGACAGTCGATATTAACAAAAGCAAGAGCGCTTCATTCAGCAGTGCTAAATTTTACGAACCCTTTGCCAATGCGTGGGCTTGTAGAAATATACATTTTCACGTGGGTTCAGTTTAATTTGCTTATGATATCCAATGATAAAAAAAGGAAAAATAGTATCTAAAGTTTGAAGTAAGGTTGGCTGCGCCTGCAAGCATGCTGTGTTTTTTTGTTTTATTTAAAATAAAAGTTGTTCAATATATATATAATCGACTTAGTAGTTAGGGAGAACCCGAAGAGAATGGCAAAAGCATAGATCGCCTCAACTTAAAAATAAACTGAAAGAATGCACAAACCAATTAAAAAACTTGTTAGGGGTGCACAGAATGGCATCACTGAATAAATATTTAGAAAGCCTAGACGCGACTTCCCAGACAAATTATTCTCTATGGCGAGCTGCCAGACGTCTAAAAAGACCCGTTATCGCAAAACCTCCACTGCGAAATCTGAGAGGATCCTGGGCTATAAATGACAAAGAAAAATGCGATCTGTTCGCAAGTCACTTAAGAAACGTGTTCACTCCCAACACGTGTACTGACGTGAGGGAATTACCGCCTGTTGTTGCTAGACGTCCTATGGAAATACGTTTCCGATTTTCAGATGTTGTAAAGGCTATCGTTAACCTAAATGATAAAAAGGCTCCTGGTGTTGATAAAATAAGCAACAAAATGCTTTTAGAGCTACCGTTTATCGCTAAAAGAATTATTCTTTTTATTTTTAATGCCATAATTCGGCTTGAACATTTCCCGGCAATATGGAAAGTTGCCTTAGTTAAGATGATTCCTAAGCCTGGTAAGGATCCTTCGAAGGTGGAGTCGTATAGGCCTATAAGTTTGTTACCAACATTGTCAAAATTGTTCGAAAAGCTCTTTAAAAACAAGCTGACTCCGATCATGAATGGAAACAATTGCATTCCAGATCACCAATTTGGCTTTAGAAGTCAACATAGCACAATCGAACAAACTCACAGACTGGTACAGGTTATAAGAAAAACATTTGAGAAAAAGAAGTACTGCTCCGCGCTTTTTATTGATGTCTCTCAAGCTTTCGATAAAGTATGGCACGAAGGCCTGTTAAACAAACTTAAGCTTAACCTTCCAGTTAATATTTTCAACCTTTTAGAAAAGTACATAACCGGTCGACAATTTATGATCAAAGAGAGAAATCAAATAAGTTTTTCTCAACCAATTGGGGCTGGTGTACCTCAAGGGAGTATACTAGGTCCAATTTTGTACTTGCTTTACACGGCAGATATGCCAACCAACTGTTTTACGCATACGTCTACATTTGCTGATGATACCGCTTTTTTCAGTATTCATAAAGATCCTAAAGAGGCTTCGTGCCAATTGCAACAACACGTAACCCAAGTAGAGAAATGGGCAAAATTATGGGGAATAAAAATTAATGAGCAAAAATGTACTCACGTAACTTTTACTTTACGCAAAGAAACGTGCCCTCCAATCACTATTAACAACCATTTGGTGCCTCAACGAACCGAGACAAAATATCTTGGTATTCACCTAGACCGCCGCCTCACATGGAAGCCTCATATAGATGCGAAGTTGACGCAAATGAAACTGAAAGCTACACAAATCCATTGGCTAATCGGCAGAAACTCTGTGCTTCGTCTTGATTGTAAACTTCTACTCTACAAATCGATTTTGAAACCAATTTGGTGCTACGGTATACAATTATGGGGCACTGCTTCCGCATCCAACATAGAAAAAATTCAACGCAGGCAAAACAAAATCCTAAGAATGATAACTGGTGCTCCTTGGTATGTTAAAAACAGCAACATCCACAAGGATCTACAAGTTCCACTAGTTAAATGCGAAATCCTGAACTATGTGGACAAGTATTTAAATAAGCTGGAAATTCACCCAAATCCGCTCGCCCGAAACATCCTGCAACATAGTGGGCACACCCGCCTGAAAAGGAGGGATACTGTTGCGCTCATATGAAGCTTGATAATTAATATGAGAACTTAAATTTTAGTCTGGCACTGGCTGGACTTATATTAACTACCTAGTTTTAAGATTTGAACACTTATTGTTAGTTCGCCACAGGCGAAGATTCAATAACAAATATATGAAAAAAAAAAAAAAAAAAAAAAAAAAAGTAGTTAGTCTTCTTTTGATTAAACAATTTTGAAAAATTTTGGGCAAATAAATTTATTCACCATTTATAGATGCATATATGCACATACGTATATACAAATTGTTTTTATTATTATTAAGGTATTGTGTTCCTGCTTAACAAAGACAATATGTATGTTTGTACTTTGAACATTTTAAAAACGAAACTTAATTTAAATATCTTGCACATGTCTTCTTTAAAAAAGTCAATAATAAGTGTTTTTTGATATTATTAAAGAAGAAATTAAAATTTAATGCTCGTGTAGAATATCTGTTTAATTAAAAAAACCTGTGATCAAAAATACTTGTCACCTTTTGTATTTCGTTTCAGCTGACTATTTTCTATAAAATTGCTATTATAAGGAAATAATAACTTAAGGGTAGGTTTAGAGTCATAAGATTTATACAATTATATAGGAATCAACAACTCCGCGCTCTGGTCCAACAAATAATAATTACAAGTCAAAAAATCAAGTTTTGTGGTAACATAAAAGTGGGTTATCTTAGGTTTTTGCTCACATCTTGGTCAGTAGTTAACCAATGCTTAGTACCGAACAAAGAGTGCTGATGAGGAGTTGTATCGGGCTCTGAAAATGCATTCCACTCGGCTAGTGTCGGGAAACTAAACTTTTTCCAAATATTTCTTCAATGAAAATCTTATCACAATAAACTTGAACTAATTAGCCTGATATATTATAAAGGAAATTAACCATTTTTGTTGATTAAAAATTACGCCTGGTGAAGGGAGTCTCGTGATAGTTTGACATGCACACGTGGTTCCTAGTACATGGCTTGGCTATTGGTGCATGTTTCAAGCGTACAAACATGCTTAATCGATATCGCTATCCATAAATAAAATATCGATGCCTTAATAGGGGAAGGGCCATTTTTTTTAAATTGAGTTTTTTACTTTTTCTAGCAAAACAGATGTAAAGTTTATCATAATTTTTTTGTTTTTATACCCTTCACATAGTGATAAGGGTATATATCAGTTTGTCATTCCGTTTGTAATTTCTTTATTATCCATTTGCGACTCCATTAAGTATATACATATATTCTGGATCCTTATCGATAGGGAAGTTGATACAGCCATGTCCGTCTGTCCGGCTGTACGTTTGTTAAAATAAGAGTCAAATAAAAAGATATGGACCATTTATTGGTGTCAAACTATTGGACATATCCTGGAGACAATCGCTATTTAAAGTCAGCAGAATCGGTTTACTATTGACCGAGATATAAACGAAAATCCAAAACAACCCATTTTTTAGGGAGAAAGCCCCGTGCATATATCCTTATATATCTCAGTAAATATAGTCGCTATTGCCACAAAGCTTGGCACGGATACTCTTAAAGTAGGAGCCTAAATAACTGAAAACAAATTGATGATTTTTATGAAATTTTCGATACGCTAAACCTCGGAAACTATAAAAGAAATTGACTTCAATTGTTTGCCAAAAAGTAACAGGATAGCAAAACCTACATTCGAAAAAAGTTTTTTGAGCAGGGCAAGGGGTAGTTCTCATACAAATTAACAATTTTTATGAAATTTTTGATACGCTACACCTGGGAAACTATAACAGCTATCGACTTCGAATATTCTACAAAAAGTAGTAATCAAATAATTCATACATTTTGGAAAAAAAAGGTGGAGAGGAGCAGGGGGACTAGGACATCCCATAAAAATTAATAACTTTTATTAACCTTTTTATATGAATAATGTCGAAAACTTTTTTAACTGTTGACCTCAAACGTTCCTCAACTATTTCTATTACAAATACGAACGTTAAAATTTTGTAAAGTTTTCTATGGACTTTAAAAATCGCTGGGTCAAATAAAAGACCAATGTGAGAGGTATGTAAGATTTAGCACAGCCGAATATAGCGCTCTTACTTGTTTTTTTTTAAAGCTGAAGTGTTTTTCCCATTGTTAAGTAAACAGATAATCAAGTTACGGGCTTTCTTTACTAAGCCATCAAAATACACTTTATGGAGGGTTTGATATTATTAATACCTATTGTAAAAGATACAAATAAAATAAGAGACTAAAATATACATTCTTATCACGATGTTAAGGGTACAAAAATCATTGTGCTTGCATTAGTTATACGAAAAATGGAACAGACATTTTTTAAACAATTTTATATATTTTCAAAAGCTTCTCATACGAGAGTTGCTCGAGATTTGGTTTCGAGATTTGGCAACACTAGTGTTTCAATCTGACAACTGACAGCTCTATAGTAAAGTTGAACATATTCTAGGTTATACGTACCTAGAACGTTTTGACATACGAGCGCTATTTGTCTTGTGTACAGTAACTTAAACGATTAAATTCGCCCCAAAAATGAAATTAAAATGTGAGCATTTTCGTGCGATTATTTTTTACAACTTTCGACGTAGATTAACTCAGCAACAGTACATGGATGAACTTAATTCTGTTTTTGGCGATGAAGCTAAATCAAGGGCCAGTGTTAATCGATGGTATGGTGAATTCAATCGTGGTCGTAATTCACTCCAAGACGAATTTCGTGAAGGTCGTCCAAAATCAGTTGTTGTTCCGAAAACCATTGATGCTGTGCATGAATTGATATTGAAAGATCGTCATGTGACCGTTCGTGAGATTGAGACAGCCTTAGGCATTAGTGGGATCAGCATGCATTCAATATTGCATTAACATTTGACTGTCAAAACAAGTTTTTCGCGTTGGATCCCACACAATTTGTCAATCGCTCAAAAAAAGGCTAGTGTCGATTAGTCGAAAGAAATTATCAGAAAATACGATCGCGGTGCTTCGAATTTCGTCTATGATATCGTGACAGGTGATGAATCCTGGATTTACGCGTAACTATGAGCGCGAAAGTAAACAGCAGTCGACTGCATGGGTGTTTAAGATGAGTCAAATCCAACAAAAGCTGTTTGCGCGCGAATAACTTCTGAGCGAATGATTGCCAGTTTTTTCAGAAAAGTGGACATGTCGCAACCGTATCACTTTAATAACGCAGAACAGTCAATTCTGAGTGATACACAATCATTTGTTTGCCAGTTGGCTTCCAAGAAATCAGGAAAACTAACAGCCGAAGATGAATTACTCTTCACCACAACAGTTCGAGCTCTCACACATCGGCTCAAACAACTGCAGTTTGAAGCACCCAAAACATGGATTTGATGAATTATCCGCCGTATAGTCCTGACTTGGCAACGAATGATTTCTTTTTATTCCGGTTCGTAAAAAACAAACTTAGAGGTCAACGTTTTTCGACACCTTAAGAAGCGGTTGCTGTATTCAGAATGCATGTTTTGGAGATCACTCAATCAGAGTGGCAAAAGTGCTTCGACAATTGGTTCAAACGCATGCAAAAGTGTATAGATCTTCATGAGGAGTATTTTTAAAAACAATAAAGTGATTTTCGATGATTAATATTTGTTTTTATTCTCTAATCTCGAAATATAAAATGCAACCCTCGTATTAAGAATTGGCTTTTAAAAAGTTCCTTTCATAAAATATTTTGCAAAAACAATTTTTGTATTTTGGCGATTACGCATAAAACGATTTCAAATGGGAAAGTAGTTGTATTATTTTTCAAAAAATCGATAAATTTACAAAAAAATAAATATAAGTGATCAAAGTATAAATTAGTTGTTGTTTTCTTTTTGTTGCTCATTTACAGGAGTAAAGGTGATCATGCTTTGAACAAGTGAAATGTCACATTTTCTAAAATGGGTTTCGTAACAAAAAAAAAATGTTATATGTAAAAAAAAGAATTAAATATGAATAAACAAACTTCGAATAGCCAAATAAATTACAAATAATTAAGTCCTTTTTAAAAAATATTTTACGCAACACCATCTTAAATTCGAAACTCCTAAAATAAAACTTTGTTAGGTCACAACCATAACAGTCATTGGGTGTTGGTTAAAAGCAGAATTCTTGTTTTTTCAGTGCCCATCAAGAATTTGTCTTTTAAAAACGTAACATCTTTTTTAAATTTTATTTTATTTTTTTTCAACAAAGAGGTGAGTAAAATGGTTACACCTCTCACAATAGAATTGTCCATATTCTTTTGCAAGTCTTAGACAGTGCCAATCTTAAATATGAGAAATGTTCATTTATTTTTTATGATAAATATTTAATAATGCTTGTGTAGCTATTTTTTAATCATTATTGTTTTAACATATTGTGCTTAGCCTTTATAGTGCTGCATTTTACAATTATAAAGGCGTACCTTAACAATGGCTAAAATATAAAAAAAATATTATTTAAATCGTTTCCTTATTACTTTACTGCAAAATTACAAAAATGTTTAAACTTACCCTGTGCCGTTGTACATGCCTTCTTTCGCAGCTCACAATCATTATCAAAAGTCTGGTACATACCACCAAATTCCCCACACACAAATGCTTTCTTAGTACCACAATCCTTAAGACATTTTCCCTTACAATTAGCCTCGGTACTAAAAGCCATCACTAAAAAAAGATGAATGTTTGCGAAAATTATTTTAAAGTAAATAAGTTAAGTTAGAAAAACAAAAAAGAATAAATATTACTCGGTTCATTAGCAAGGAGACGTCTTTCGTTATAGCTTTTTATGTGAAAAAGGCTACGAAACACGAAGCAAGTTGTACCGTTAGTGCCGAAAATTGGTGGTGGTTGTTCAAGGTTACTATGCCGTAAAATTTTAATTCCCTGTGAGTGCTCCGAAACTAAGCACAAAATAACAGCAATGGCGAAAAGCCGCCAATACAAGTTCAACATTTCGAAGAGTGAGCTTAGTTGGGAGTTGTATTTTGAAGGGGATTTAAAAATGTGGGCGCTTTTATAGCAGCACAGACAAAATTTTGAAAAGACATCTAACTAAGCAATTAATATTACGTCATTTAAAAGGGGCCAATTAAACAAAAACCAAAATTGCGACACGTGTCAAGCTTGTACAAGGTGTGCCAAAAGAAATCACCCTATTGGAAGATGCTCTTTTGCAAATGGCGGGTAATGTAAAATCTGTTTTGACATTTGTGAGCTAAACAGAGTTAAAATACAAGTTAACAAGCCATGAACGCAGAATAGTGACCACACAAGACGCTGCCAAGAGCTGCTGGCCCCGAAGCGCCCGTTCTGAGGACAATATCGCTGCTGTTTGCGATGATGTCGATCTGTCACCAAAAACATCGACCAGACGCCGTGCCTTGCAATAAGCCATCAGCCGGCCGTCCCAAAGGCGTATATTGGTCAAAGACCTTTGCATGTTCCCGCACGAAGTCCAGTTCGTGCATCAGCTTCTGCCTTTTAACCGCCAAATGCGTGCAACCTACGCCTAAGCCATTCGCAATCTCGAGGCCGAAGTGGACGACTTTTCGACCAAAATCAAAATCAGCGATGACGCTCATTTCCACCTCAGCGGGTACGTAAACAAGCAAAACTGTCGTATCAGGGGCAGCGAAAATATACGAGCGATGCACGAGGAGCCAAACTGACTGCATGGTGCGCTCTTCCCACTGGAGGAGTCGTCGGGCCATTTTTTTTTGGTCAAACGACTACAGTGGAAGGTGCGCGCTATAGGCCATTTTAGCCGAGTTCTTTCTGCTTCAATTGAACGAATTAGGACTGGATGATACTTGGTTCCAATAAAACGGAGCAATTGCCTATACTGCAGGAGCCACAACCGATATTCTGAAGATGGCGTTCCCAGGTCCCCTCATCACTTGTTTTGGCGATTTACTTTGGCCCGCAAAATCACCCGATTTAACCGTTCCAGACATTTGTGTGGGATTTTTTGAAGTCCAGTGCTAACGTAAACAAGCTCGAGACCCTGGAAGCCCTCAAGGAGAACATTTGGCACGAGTGCAAGAATCTGTGGCCCGAAGTTCTTGCCAAAGTCCAATAGCAATCAATTTTGACGTCGCCCATTTGGGCGGCATTATCTTCCCGACTTGATCAATAAAATTCCAAAGGCTCAAATAAACATAATCAAAACACAGAATCCAAGTTCTTTATTGCAAAAAATGAGAGCCAAACAACATCGGTGACGTCTTTTGGCCCACCTTGTATATTTCATTTTTTTTGAGTCAACAATTTAAAATAAATAGTTGTTTGCAGACAGAATAAAACAGCTGCTATTTTGAAAAGTATATTGAAAATAGAAACAACATTCTATTTTACCTTTTCGAAAATATGTTTTATTATTAAATTTAGACAATTAATGAAAAATAAGTAACAGCGCTATATTCGGCTATCCCGAATTTTATATACCCTTCACATTGGTCTTTTATAAACCCAACCATCTAATTAAGCCGAGTTATTTCGTACTGCAAATATTTTAATGAAAATACTTTGTGTCGGGCTTGAAGTCAATAGCTTTTCTAGTTTTTGAAATAGAAAACTTTACAAAATTTAATCGTTTGTATGTATAATAGAAATACCATGTAGGTTTAAGGTCGAGGGTTTTAACAGTTTAAAGTCAAAGCCCTTATATTTTTTTTTAGAAAACAGCTATAAAAATGTCATAAAATTTATACGTTTATATTGGGAATAACATACTTCGCGCTCTGGTTCAACAAATTTGAATTATTTTTAAAGTCTACAAACAAAGCTTTGTAAAAACAAAAAACTGGGACATCTCAGGTTTCTGCTTAATCAACTTTGTTGATTTCAAATATCGTCTGTTCTTGCAAAACAGATGAAAGGTTTATTATATTTTTTTTTTGTTTTTGTTACATATATGAAGTGGTTTTCTCATTGTTAAGTGAACAGAAAATCGAGTTACGCGCTTTCTATTACAAATTGAAAAATAACAAATATAATAGAAGACTGATATATACCCCTTTTACTATGTGAAGGGTATAAAAATCATTGTGTAGTTTGCGCTACCAATAGGAAAAAATTACAATCATTTTTTAAACAATTTTTTATATTTTCAAAAGCTTCTCAAATTAAGAGTTTGGTTTTTAAAAGATCCTTTTTTAAAATATTTTGCAAAAAACAATTTTTGTATATTCTTTGTATATTTTTTCGAAAAATCGATGAATTTGCAAATAAATATAAATGATTTAAATATAAATAAACTTTTATTTGCAATAGTTTATAATGAATGATCATGTATTGAGTAATCGAAACTTCTTTTTTTACGTGTTAATTTTTATTTATTTTTGAACTAATTGTTTTTAATACAAATTTTTGATTTTTAGTTTGGCTTTAGTTCATATAATTTCTTTTTTTTTATTAGAAGAAATTATTATTTTCCGTTAATGTTGAAAGAAACTTTCAATTTGAAAAAAGCAGATTTTTCTACCGCTACTAGCCGAGTAGAATGCATTTTCGAAAGCAGCTACGCAATTTCATCATCAGTACTCTTTGAACGGTAGTAGTGTCTTTTGGTTGTAAACATCACCTATTTAACTTACATGTAACAGAGAAAAGTATACGGTATCATTGTTTTTCTTCTGTTTTTATTTTGTAAGTTAGGACGAAGTTTATTTTTCATATACACTATGCTTTTTTCCATTAAAAGTCTCTTTGGCAACACTTGACTAACGGACAAGCATTTATCCATCTCTCAGATGGAACGAAACGCTTTTTATTATTGTATATCATACAATAGGGGTAATCACTTTTTAATTTCTTTTTTTGTCAACGACAAATTGACAGAAATTATTAAAGATAATTTTGCACCGTGCCATGTGTGAGTTATATGTTAATTTTTATTTATTGTTGAACCAATTGTTTTTAATACAAATTTTTGATTTTTAGTTTGGCTTTAGTTCATATAATTTCTTTTACGTTTCCAAAAAAAAAGTCACAACCGCAAAATTTCCTATAGGGGGTTTCCTAAAGCCAAAGTGGTTATTTTACGAAACAAATTACAATGATTGTGTCTGTTCTCCAAAATGATTTACCCAACACGATCTTAAAGTCAAAAGTCATTTAAATTAAAATTTTATGGGTCACAACCATCACAGTCTTTAAAAATATAACAATTTGTGAAAAATTATAACCTTAACATTTTAAAATTTAACTTTATTTCATAAGCAAAAAGGTGAGTAAAATGTTTACATTTCTCACAATGAAATTGCAAGGCTTAGACATTGGCTGAATTTCAAAACGCAGTTTGCTTTGCATCACAAAATTTTAAGTTTTTTCTGAAAGCAAAGATGAGGTTTCTGATAATATCTTCTCCTTCCAAATGAGTGCGTACAGCTATATTAATGTCCTGGAAGCAAAAAAGTTTGTCAAAATTGTAAGGAGTGTATAAGGGAAGAAGTTGAAAATTTGTAATGCAAAGCAAACTGCGTTTTGAAATTCAGCCATTGTCAATTTTTAAAATTAGATATATATTAGAATATATTGGTTGACTGTTAATCATAAATATTCAATAACGCTTTTGTAGTTATTGTTTATCAGTTTTATTTATTGCGGATAATATTTAGCCTTTATAGTGTTGAATTTTACAATTATGAAGGCGTACCTTAACAATGGCTGAAATAAAAAATATTATTTAAATTATAGCTCTATCATTTGTCCGCTTAAAATTATAATGTTAAAACTTACCCTGTGCCCTTGTGCATGCCTCCTTTCGCAGCTCACAATCATTATCAAAAGTCTTATATATACCACGAAATTCTCCGCACACAAACTTTCTTTTAGTTCCACAATTTTTAAGGCATTTTCCCTTACAATTAGCCTGAGTAGTGATAGCAATCACTAAGAATATATAGATGTTTGCGTAAATATAAGTAAAAACAAAATAAGTTAGACAAAAAAAATATTACTCGGTTTTTTAGCAAGGAGACGTCTTTCGTTATAGCTTCTTATATGAAAAACGCTACGAAACACAAAGCAAGTTGTGCCATTAGTGCCATATATTGGTGGTAGTTGTTCAAGATTACTGTTTCGTGACATTACAGTTCCCTGTACATGCTCGACTACTAAGAACAAAATAACGACAATCACGGAAAGCCAATTCAAATTCAACATTTTAAAAAGACAGTTCGGTTGAAAGTTGTATTTTAAAGGGGATTAAAAACTGTGGGCGCTTTTATAGCAGCACAGAAAACAATTTTTTAAGGACATTTAACTAAAGAAACAATTAGCAAATGATTGTTTTGTCATACAAAAAAAAAAAATTTATATAAAATAAAGAAAAAAAACAACTCGTGTTTAGCTTGTCTAAACTACTTTATTAAAGAGGAAATTTTTTTGTATGCCTTGAGTTTTCTCCGGAGCTTCAAATTAGATTTAATAGACATTTTCACCAACCTTATGTTTTTTTTTGCCTCCGGAATGGGCATAGACAATATTTATTCTTTTAATTTAAAGTGGGTATAATACTTTCCATATAAATAAACTTGATTTGATGTCGTATCTCTAGAAATTCAGTTGCTTTCTGCTATATATTTTTTAAAATTTTGTTAACATTTTTCTATTTTAGATAAATAGCTTTAGGATCAGAGCAGGGAAAAAGGTCCGCCATAAAAAATTAAATGAAATGGGGTAACAACTGAGCAAAACATAGACATTAGTTGTATGTGCATGGATGGGTACGCTTTTAAAAAATAAAATAACAGTTTAAATTTTTAAGAAAAATTTAAAAAATTAGTTTTTTGTCTTTGTCACACGATCGTTCAAAATAACAGCAATAAAAAAGATTCGAAAATTAAAAGAGGAATAATAATAATATTTATTATTAAACGAACTATTAAATAGATCAATAAAAACAGAAAAGGAATAAAATAATTGTAATTGCTGTGTTTAATTAACATCTAAGTATAAATAAATTTTTTTTAGCGATATTATGAGGGTAGGTGGCGAAGCGGACCGGGATAGCTAATATTTAATTAAAAAAACAAAACAATAGCAACGATTCAGCAAATGTCGCACAAGGTTTTTTAATTGAGTGTGTTTATATTAAGTCCATATTAAAGTTAAACCTAGAATATAGTGGATTAGCAAACATTTTATGGTTTTTCCAAACAGTTGGTCACTAAGCAGCTGGTGCTTTAAAGGTATTTTTGCACTAAGAATTTCCAATATTTTTTTAATATTCGTTTTTGGTTTGAAAAACAGGAAAACAATTTTTTTTTTGCACTAAGGTGTTTCCTTTGTTTTCGATAAATATACGTGTGTTTTATTTCTTTATATATTTAATTTATTTTTTTAGTCAGTTCTTTGCAGACAGAATTAAACAATTTCTCTTTTTAAAAGTATGTTAAAAATACAAACACTATTGTAGTCTACCTTTTATAACATACGTTTTTATACCCTTTACGTAAGTGATAAGGATAAACATAAGTTTGTCATTCCGTTTGCAATTTCTTTTTTTATTTATTTGCGACCCCATAAATTAAATATTTTCTTGGTCCTTATAAATAGGAAAGCCAATTTAGCGTTGTTCGTCTATCCATCTGAACGTCTGTCCATGTTACGGTTGAAATCAAATTTTTGAAGCCCTTTGATGTCGCATAGACTCGTAAGTGGTACCAAGATATAAGCAAAAAAACCAAGACTACCTCTACTTCTCTCAAATTTGTACATAAAAACCTCTGAAACTGCCCCGGAGTTGCCCCTTCGTGGGAGCAATGTAAGACCAACTCCAATAATTTTTCTTCACAAAAAATTTTGTGGAACATACTTACACCATATAAACGCCCCCTAACAGGGTGTCCATACAAAATTAAATTTAAAAATTTTTTCAAATCGCTTACACAGCTTCCAGGGTGCTCCTAAAAGGTAAAATTTAAGACCACACCTAATTAATTTTTCCTTCCAAACATATTTTTAAAACAGACTTACCCCATGAAGGGGTTGACTTACAAAATTTAAAAAAATTAGGAAAATTCACAACACGTTGTAAAGGGTATATAAGATTCGGCACAGCCGAATACAACGCTCTTACTTGTTGTCGTTTTTTAACTAGTTTTTTAGACATTTAATAACACAGAAAAGGTATTTAGTACCTTATTATATATAACAGTATTGTACGTATTTGGGAATTAATTGATTTTAAATTTCATTACACCATTTAGCCAATTTTCACTTTCTCCAAAAAAAGCACATTTTCATGGACAAAATTAGTGCAAAAATTTACGTGAAAACCTTCCTTCTACTTATTTCAAATAAAGTAAAATAAATAGCAAAACTCACAAAGCATACCAAACACTAGGTGGTCTGAAAGTGAGTTTGTGTAAGTACAGAAAAGGAAAAGAGTAAAGCAAAACGTTTTAAAGATAAAACCAGTGGTAGGCATCCTGCCACGCACTGCAAAATTTCTCTTTTATCTTCACATGTACACGATCATACGAATACAAAGCATTAGAAAATTTAATCAGTCTCAGATGGGTTTTTAAACGAGGCGTATGATTATTGCTTGTTTGTTAAATTACATTAACAAAAATGTGGAATTAGAACAATTTGAACATTATTTAAAATTGAATTTAATAAAAGTGTGGCAATGTTGTTGAAAGCGAAAGAAAAATCGCTGTCGAAATAAAATATACTTTATTTTTAACCGCGTTGGCAGCGTGATTTTTTTGTCAAACAGTATTGGAAAAAACGTCATAGGCAACCAATATATTCACATTTGCGATGGTATATGTGCCGTTCAGGCTCTCTTAATAAACATAACCTTATTGTTCATTCCACATTGTTGTTAGTGTAATTTAAACAACAAGCGATAATACATCCCACCTTTTTTAAAGTCTAAGACAATTCTAATTAAGGTCCTTAAATTTTAACAATGTGCATGCACACGGGTGTACGAAAGTTAAAAGAAAACTTAAAGGCCCGGCGCCCAGCTTCTGCCTATAGCGGGTCTAAATGCAATACTTATTGCCTACTTATAACAACCCACAAATTAGCTTCTCTTTAAGCTTTAATTGTATTTGTTCCATGAATTTTTTCTCACATTTTTAGCACTTTGATGGTAAAAGCTATTTAAAAGCAATTCTATACATCACTTTGATTTATTATACCTTTAGTTTCCTCTTTCACTCTAAACACTTTTGTTTTAACATTTTTTATAAAAAGTAGTAAAATTCATTTAACTTAAAACAAAAACGCCCAGAGAAATCTTAAGGTAAAACTTTGTGTTTTTTTGTTGACGACATTTTTTTTAACTATTTTGTTTTCAAAGTTAATTTAAAGTTTTTTTTTAGCAGGACTTTATTCAAAAGTAAGCTTTAGTTTTAACAAATTTATTTACCGGATGAAAAACAATGCATGCAAATGCGATTCCATAGAATATTTTATATGATTTTAGCTGAAGGCAATAAAAATAATGACGACGAAGACTTGCAAATATATTTATGTACTGAAAATCTTATAAACAAAAACCTAAATACCTACATAATCTATGGCGTTCACTTAATCATAGAGAGTCATAACTATAACTTCATTAAAATCATAAAATTTTTTATTAAAACTCTTCCAAATAAAATATTTAAGAATTCGATAAATTTTTTTGCGCTTAAATAAAATGTGTTTTAAAACAAGTTAAAATTTTAATTTTATAACCATTTTTTTTGAAACGGAGGAAGCCCCTCATTTAATTAATGATTTTGAGTTGTGACTGTTTTTCAATTAGTGTTCGATATGAGTTTAGGGAACGTACTAAATGTAATGATTTTATTAGAATATACCCTCTAAACAATTTGAATTTAATTTTTAGATAAAAGTATCTACTAAGTCACTACTTTTGATCTACTGGTAGATAGTAAACATTTAACAAAAAAAATTTACATCAATGTCAATATTTAAACTTCTTTAAGTTAAAATTCATTGTATTTTAAAGTTAAAAAGCTTTCTAATATATCAAAATTTTTATATATTAAGTGCATTAAAATAGTATAATACTTTCTCGATACAAAAGTAGATAAATTTCGGTTACATATTTAGTAGATATTTTGAAAACAAAAATTCAATTTCTGTCGAATTATTGCTTTTGATAAGTAACTAACTAGTTTCATTAAGTAAGTATTATGGTAGTGGAATGCTTTTTCCCGAACGGGGACACTTTTTAGATAAAAACTTTATGTCATATTTGATGAGTTTAAACTTCCTTCTGTATAGAATAATTGTCATTTTGAATAGAAATTGCTTGAAGGGTACATACTAAATACATACATACCTACATGCATACATACAAAAATACATACATACATAATAATATTGTGAAAAAAATATTTACCTCCATCTTATGTCTGACTAGTTACGTATGTTCTATGCAAATACCGTTAAAAAATCAGTTTTATCTCAGTTTGTCGATTTTCCTTTTTATTTGCTGCTTTCTATTCGGTACGAATTGCCAATGTACATGGTATAAGAAAATTGTAACTTGTTACACTACTTTTCGGGACTGTAAATTTGCATGTGTGCACAGGATTGTGAGTTTGAGTTGTGTTTGCACGAAATTCAGTTGAACGTCAATGAAGTAATTTTCATTTCTTTTTACTAATTTAACTTTGCTGCGTTCATTTCTTCAATTTTTGTTCATTTGTTTTCATAAGGTAGAATTTACATTTTATTTGCAAATTTCCTTTTCGTATTTCCGTATTTCTAGCGTTAATACAGTGGTGCAGAATTCACTTGAAGCTTACAATTAATATGTTATGATAGATTTAATTTTTACTTTAATTAAAACAAGAAAGAAATTTTTAGTTGGTTAAGCACGTTTATTATATTAACCTTTGCTTAAAGTAAGGCTTGTAAAGACCCATGGTAAACTGGGGACCAATCACAATAAAAACCAGTTTAAAAGCTGGTGGCATCAGCATATTTAAAGTTTTGCGGAGTGCCATTCTCGAGCCTGTCATTACTAAAAATGATAATTTGAGGAGGAAATTTGTATTAGGGCTCTGATACAAAATTTACCAATCATTTTCAGTCTTAGCAAGCTTGTGTGTGTCAAGTTTTGTCTTAATATCTAATTAGAATAATACTCTGACACCCATCCGACAATGGATAGACGGACAGGCCTAAGTCCGTCGAGGTGGTGATTCTTAGTCAATCAGAACAATTGAAATTGAGACGTAGACTATTCTTTTGAAGAGTTTAAACTATATGCACGAACGCATACTACCCACACCACGTAAGTAGGTATGTGCCCAGTCTGTAAAATTGCCTGACAATGTCTGGCAAAATCGAATTGATTTGTATGGATATATTACCGATTTCTGCTAGAAGTATCCGGAAGTTTTGATGTACGAGTTTTGATAGATTTCTTGCAGACACGTCTATGTCTTTTTTTATTATGTTGTGCTTTGTTGTTGTTTTGGCTTGTAAGTTCGCCCCTTTCCCTTAAGATATTTTTATTAAAAAATGTGGCTGAAAAGCTGTTTTTAATATTAAATTTGATTAAAAAATTGTTTTGTAAAGGGTTTTTATTAGACTTTTTGATAAAATTCTTTCTGACAGAACTCGTAAGAAGTGTGCCAATTTGAACAAAACTTTCATTAAATATCTTACCGATGTAGGCCAGTTTTGCCAGCTGGGTAGCGCAGGTATTAAAACCTTATCTCAAATGCAGGAACCTTTAACAAACTTTAAGTGGTTTTACTACAAACTTGTTAAAGTATTGAGATCATCAATTAAAAAAATATGTTTAAACTAAAAATGGTTAATTTAAGCCAAGAAATAAAAGAATATGTGTTGAAGATCTTATGATGGAGTAAATGAGAAAACGATATCTTATTTTACTTTTATTATACCTACGCCACATGCGTGGTAGATGTATTACGCGTTTATACCAGAGTTAAAAATTGCTCACTCACTTCTCATTCGTGAGAGCGAGTGTGAGCGCTGTGTTTACTGCAGCAATTTTTCATTAATGAATGAGTTTTTAAAAAACATTTTGTGCCTTCTCACTCTCGAGCGAGAAAAAAAAAATTTTTTTTCACCAGTCATAAATGAGAAGTGAAAAGAAAAAATATTTTTTTCTTTTCACGAACATAAATGAAAAGCATCGAATTCGAGTACTTTTCATAAGTGAGAAATCATAAATGAATTTTTTCGCGAAGCATTCATAAATGTGTACACATAAAATTTTTTGGTCATGTTACTGGTGCTGCCATATGTAAAAATTTGTTGCATAGTTTTTGAAATGCTTAAAAAAAGTAGGAATAATTTTTTTTTTTAAAAACATGTTTTTAATAAATTAAAAAACCAGGTACTGTTATACGTTGTGGTTTATTTGCATTTATTTAACTTCATTTCATTTAAATTTTTCAATGAATCCGATTTAATGATTTTAGTAATAAAAATATGCGGTTAAGGTTTCACAAAAAGGGGAGCATTACTCCAGTGACAAACAAAAGCATCGTCACCATTACTTTGTATATCTTGTTTGTGAAGTAGTTTGTAATGTCTTTTGATATTTCCCTTCACTTTCTAACTAAGTTCCTTTTTGCACGATTCTATTACGCAAATACTTTTTTTGAAGATGCATTGTACAACACATATTTTTCAAAATTAAATTGTCTTTTAGGCATTGTTTGTTATTCACTTCACGCTATTTAAATCCAAATAAGGATCTTTTACAAACGTTTAATGTTTATATTGCAATAAACATAGAAGCTGTTACACACACTCATGCAAATTTTAAAAGGATTGGAAAAAATTGCATTCGGCTTTACCACCATTAGAGATAATTGTTCATCATTTAATTTTGTTTGGGATTTTCCACTAATTTGGAAAGTATTTAGAACCTGCCTGTCTGTCATCCTTTTAGGTATTGGGTATATTGTTACAAAAAATTGTGGTGGTTATTATACAATACACACGCAAATCTTTTTATGTACAACAATTTTAAACTTTATCTTTCAGGTCAATTAAATAGAACCTAAGGGTTTGAAGGAGTTCCATTAGCAAAAGTAAGGTAAATTAAAAAAAAGAGCAGTTACGACCTTGAACACAATACACAAGAAATACTTTTTTTTTATTAGAAAACGTCAATTAAAAATTTAGGAAAACAGTTCAAAAATATTTTTAAAGATTGCTATGAAAATTTGTGTCAGTGAAGACTATAATATTTCTAAAAAATCACAACATAAAATATAATGTATTATTTGAGTTTCTTAACAGAAACAATTTTTTTATAAATATGACTTTTTCACAATAAATACTGCTATAAGTAATCCTTTATGTTAATATTTATTTATTATTGTTTATAAACCTACAAATCGATTCCTCAGTATAAAAATGAAGTAACGCAATTCTTTTAAAATAGCTTTTTTGCCTTACTCTGGGAAACAAACGTAATTTTTATTATAAATTAGTGGTTGTTATTTTATTTAAAAATATATTTCTTTTTTTCAAAAAACATTTAAAGTCACTTAATTAAAAATATACTCAAAAGACTGATCAAAATATAGATGTGTAGTATTTTTTAAATTTAACAACATATAAGTATATACAAGAAGCAAAATAAAAAAAAAATTATGTAAATGCAAGAATTTTTTTACTCTTATTGGGAGTCGCTTAAAAAATTGTTTTCCGGCAACTCTGTTACAAAGCGTGAAAAATATTAAAGCAACACTCGCGCTCATAAAAGAATGAATCGAAAGTGAAAAGAAGAAATTTCTCATTCATTTGTGAGTGAGAAATAAAATTTGGTTTTTATTTTTCATTTGTGATTTGTGAGTGTGAAAAAAAAGGACAAACTTCTCATAAGTGAGTGAGGGTTGGCAAAAATTTTTTCACGCTCTTTTATGAACGTGAGAAGAAAAAATTTTTTTTAGGATTTTTCGCTCTCGAGATTTTTCATGAATGGTGTTTTTTTATCGCTCACTCTTGAGAAAATTTGTACTCTGGTTTATACTAATATTTCTTGCGCCCAAAAATTATAGTCTGAGGCCCAGCTTCGAGTTTTTCGATTGACTCAGATTCACTTTCTGAGTAGATTTATTCATGTTCGTCTGCCCGGCTAGGTGTCAATATTTTGATGAAATTTAATACAGATACGTTTTTTGGTTTGTTCCACCTATTTTTTAAAATAGCCTCCATACAATTATCCTGCCGATGTAAGCATTTTGGGATATAACTGACTCCAATATAACTCTTTTTTAATAAAATTTTGCATATGCGTCTTACCTTATGTCCTAAACATAAATATGCTCGGCCAATATTTGATGCAGCCCCTATACGAATACCCTTCCGGACTAGGCATGGCTTAAATATTAATTTACCTTCTCAAGTTTTTACACACATAGATATAAACTATGCCGCCAACAATTATACTGAGTTCAAATTTATCAGTTAATTTTTCCTGAAGCCCACACCCAAAATACTTTTATATATATTTCTTGCGCTATTTTGAGTCCCTTTAAATTTCGTAACAGGTCTTATGCGTTTAGTTTTTTGCATCACCATTTACCACTGTTTTCAGTATTCGCATGAGCTTTGTAGCCCAGAGGAAGGTGTGATAATAACGAAAAAAAATGTAATAAAACTTTTACCACTTTTAACGACATAGATTTCCTTGGTTTGGTAATAAGTTATATAAACCTGTTGTTACGTTAAATAAACACCGAACATGATTATATTAACAACGTAAAGAATTTCATTTGTTTTACTTGTTTTTTGCCTTGAGGTTTAAAGAAAATTGGCAAGTTTCTGTCATATAATTATACGACAGACGCGTTGCATAATTATGTATGTTTCAACATGTAGATGTTGCATGCAAGGGTGTAGGTATGTGTAGAGGTATGTATGTGTATGCTAATATGTATATTGTTGTTGCATGCAATTGTTGCTATTGCAATAAGCAACGACTTGTCGTTTTTCTCAATGAAAAAAAGCAAAAAAAAAAGAAACAAACAGGAAGAGAAAAAAAAAATTAAAAAGAACTACCAAGAAGCGGAAGAGTATAACAGGAAACAGTCTTTATTACTGCAGCCATTTGAACATTTTCTGATGTTGAGTATGTTAATGCTAAGCCAGGCTAAGTATAAAATATATATAAGAATTCCTTCAAAAAGATAGAAATAAATTAAAAGTATCTTGGTTGTTATTATTTGATTAAAAATTTAATTTAATCTGCTGGAGAAAAATCTTGTTATTAAAATGAGGTAAATTAAAAGAAGGAGCAGAAAATTTTCGTTTAACAAGAATAAAATAGAAAAAATTGTGGTTTTAATATTACTCAGGTAGTGAAATGTATAGCATTAATATACCTATATAAGGCTTATGGTATTAAAATATTTTAGTTTTTGATTATATAAATGCTGACGTAGTCGAGCTTATCTTTGATTGCAATTTTCTTCAACGTGCCCTGTTATAAAAAAGTTTACAAACAATTTTGTTTCGTATGTAGCAGAATTGAATAACTTTTCTAAAAAAATGAAGTACGCAAAGTAATTTATTTTTTTAATAAATATGGAATGAGCATAAGAAAAATGATGGCTAAACAGATGCAATTAAGTGCAGCTATTTAAGTAGAAAATGTTGCTAAAAAAATTATAACAATTTATTTAAAAAAATTCTTTATTTCCAATTGTCAATACTTGTTTAAGGTATAAGTATAGAAGACTTCACTAGTCTGGACTTTATAAAAATTTGAAAAACTTTAAAAAAATTTAAGAACAAAATTAATATATTTTTATAAAATGTAAAAATGAAAAATAAAATGATCCGAAATAAAATCATGCTAAATAGAAGTAGTTGTTGTTACATTATAAAAGATTGATTTAATCGTAAATGGTCTCTAAGCAATTTACATTCTTCCTAAACTTACTTAAGAAAAGTAATTTAATTTAATTTAATGTAGCGTCTAAAAATAATGGTCTGAGACTCATCTTAAGGTATACCGGTCGACTTAGAATCACTTCCTGAGTCAATTTAAGCATATCCATCCGTCCGTATTGGTCTGTTGATAAGTGTATAACACAAGTGCCTAAGTCTACCTCCTAGCGGTATCAACCGGGCAACTTTCAGTTCAATTACTGAAAGGCTAACAGACATGGCTGAGACGAAAACAATCTGTCTTGGGTAAATTTGTGATCAGTGATTTACTGGCCTGGCTTGAGGCAGGTTGTCCTTGTTGCGCTGTGCCATGTACATCGCCATTAAGTGGGGTCCGTACTGTACGGGCCCCAGAGTGACCGCGTAAGCGGTCTCATATGAACTTAAGGTTCACAAGAAAGACTTTCTAGTTTTGGTGGGTCTACCCAGGCACATGAGCAACTGTTGGAGTAGGCTATTAGCTGAAAAGGTGTAAGTGTGTTTGGAAGTAGGTGAATAGGGAAACTGGCTACGGCTGGGGACCCTAGGATCTAAAATAAGATCCCGTCAAAATAGTTGCAAATAATGAGAAGGCCGGCATTGGCATGTTGAAGCTTGTGCGTGTCTCGGTCCTAACTAGCGGTGAGAAGATTATGAGACATTGATGATGGTGGAGTAACTGATTTGTCTAAATGAGAAAAGATCCTTCTAACAGAGCTGGGTGTTGCTTTCGTTGGGTGCGACATGATAATCATAGTCTGTCTTACTTAAGGTTGGGTGCTGTTTCACAAGCGTGTGTAGAGATGTCTTGTCGGCGCGGATCTGTTTTGATTATGAAGAAGCGAGATCAGAACTAGAAACGCAATTCGGGTTTAGATAGCCCAACTCCTCATCAAGGGGCCTGTTGTGGCTACACAGAGTCATGGCAGAGAATTGGTACCTGGGTGGTTGGGTGAACCATTCTGCGGGCGCTGGTGGACGCTTTGTATCCACCAAGTTTTAAGAGCACCGTGAGTTAATGCCAGCATGGCAGGTATCACGTAAAACCCTTAAGGTCGTCTGTCTGGGTCAGGTTTTCTGTGGGTTTTCGCAAGAAATTGTCTTGTCAGAGGGCTATGCTGTTGTGGTGTTTCCCGGTGCATCGTCCGCTCTCTACGGAGGCGTTGCAGGTTTTTATAGGGAAGCCTCCCCTTGATTTGGTGGTGATTTGGCGGGGTGGAAAGAGGGGATTTTCCCTGCTGTTGGCAAGTGATTGGGCTGAGTGCAGGGAGGTTGATGGTATGAGTGTAGTGGAGCAGTTTGGATGAATGTGTTTTTAGTAGGTGGCAGGTTAGATGGGATGGCAGTGTAAAAGGTAGGGTTACTCATGGAATTATTAATGAGGTAAGATTTATGGATGATAGTCCAGGTTTTAGTTTGGGTTTCAGTTTGGGTTTTATTCCTACTGATCATGGTTCGTTTAATGGATTTTTGTATCGAAGGGAATGGAGTGGTAAGGCTGAATGGGACTGTAGGTGGAATGTGAGGATTGGCTGCATGTATGCCGATATAAAGGATTTGTTAGGAATGGGGATTGTTGGGACGGATACTGGATTCGATGTGGGTGGTGTTTTTTCTGTGCCGGATGGTTTGGAGAGGTTGAATTTATTTGCGTGTGAGAGATAGTTGCTTTAATAAGTTTTTCGGTTGAATGTTTAGTGTAAATAGATTAGGAACTGTGCATGGTGTGTTGTTTGCGGGCTACCAGTCTCAGACCTTGGGTTGAAACTGGAGAAATTTGGGATTTTAATAACTTCGACTACGAGGGGCTACCAATCCCCGACAGTGGTGTCAAAATTGGTAATGGTTGGATCTATTAATGCTGATTGTGGTTAGGATTGATGGCGGTCTAGCCACGTAAGACTTACCAATCCCTGACGGTGGTAGCAATTGGAAACGGTTTCGGCCACGAGGGAAAACCATTCCTTGATCTGTTTGAGGATAAACTGGTAGAAGCTTCGGCTATGAGGCCTGACCAGAAACTTGTTTAGCCAAATCTGGTACCACGTGTGTCAGGAGCCCTGACTATGGTTAAAGCCCCTTTGTGGGGTGACGTGGTGGTTGTGGTTTATGCCCAGATCGCGAGGAGAGTTTCTGCTCGATGAGGAGTTTTATTGCAACCGGGTGCCGTAATCCATAGATCGGAAAAAGTTTTAGATGAGCTCCGCTTCTTACCAAGGATACCCATGGGGGCGTTGGTGAACTCATCGTACTTACCCTGTGCGGAGAGTACTGTGAGTAATTGCCCCCGTAAAACCCTGGACGTCTGGGTGCTCATGTATTCTTTTAAACACGATACTGGTTGCATTTTTTATATATTTTGATCCAATTTGGCACTGGCACGAAATTTATTGTTTTTATGTTATTCAACCCATTTTTTGACAGAGCTTTTATTCAAATATATTTTTGGAAAAGGCATTTTGAGCTATAAATGGCTTGAATATTTCTTTACTTTCTCAAAGATTTTCACACATTTTCATCTCTTTGCCACCAACTATTACTAAATACAAATGCTATCAACCTTTTCATATGGCACCCACACCAATGTATAACATGGTCAGGCTTGATCCACTATAACTTCTTAATTGTTAAAAAATTATTTTTGATTTTTGCTTTTTCTTTTTCAGCTGGTAACCATTCAAAAAACCAGAAATTTAAACTTTACACATGTTAGATTAGTAGTCGGATATACATACATATTAAAATATTTTAACATACATTGAACGCACATTAAAACATGCAATATTTTCTAAGTTTACAATTTACAATTAGAAATTTACATTCGTATAACAAGAATAGTCAGCCTAGAAATAAATAAAGGTTGAGGGAAGAACTCTATTAAAAAGATTATAATAAAATCTATAATAACATTTTGTAGTGCCCCTTTCCCATAAGCCATCGAATTAAAAATATATGCCAATGATATTGCCAATTGGCGCTAGCAGGCTCCGGTATTATTTCCTCCTGTGGTGTAAGTAGCGCACTACGAACAAATGTTTACGCCGCACACTATCACGAGCCAAAATAGTTTAAGTCGATGAAGGAAAGTTCTTTAGAAAAGTTTTTTGGTGTCAATATTATTGAAAATTCATGATATTTTTAAGCAGTGGCTATAGCTTAAAAAAATAAAGCCATTAACTAGTTTTGCATTGAACGAATTGTAGAGCATAATTTTTAAATAACCCTAAGGGATGCAGAAAAGGAAAAATTAAAATTTATTTTCCTAAAAATTAGCCATAATTTGACTTAATTCAGACGTTTAAAAAGTAGGTTCAAAACTGAGATGAGCATCTGGCTAGATACTAACGCAGCCAGTAAAAAAATATTCATGGGCCGATCATTTCTTTGTTATATGAATGCATTACAATGAATGAAAACAAGGGTTAGGGAGCTTGTTGCATCTACTTCAGCTAATGCATATATTAATCTAGTGAAAAAACGCTTAGTGTGAATTCATGGTTGCTAAATCATTATGTGCATTTTTTTAAAAAGAAACAGTACAACAAAAGCCTTAATTTTTGAAAGCAAGCACAACACTGAGTTAGCTTTTTTGTGTTTTGCTTTGTTTAAAAAGGTTTTCATTGGCACTTGTATTGCTTACATTTAAGACCCGATTGGGTTTGGGCCCCATTGGGCAATTTGGCCATCGTTGGTCTAAGTAATTTTCAGTTAAACATATTTTCTATATATGTTGCAATTGGCTTATTGTAGATTTTTTTATAGAAAATATTTTAGCTCTAAGCCAACAATGCTAACTAGCAATTTTAAAATATATCTACACATACTTACATACATATCTTTTCATTAAAGTTATGTAAAAGATAAAATTGTAACGAATGCTTGTTTAAGCAAAAAGTTGAAATTTTACAAACATAAATAGTTTTAAAATTACTCTAGTTTTTTTTCTATGTAGTAATGTCAGTAGCAGAAGCACCACCATCACATAAACAGATGTATACCGGATGTATTACAACATTTCCGTTATAAATAAAACGAACAAATACAAAAGCAAACTGTAACACATATACAAATATTAAACATGGTATGTGGATATGTCTTACAATAAACAACATAAAAAATGATACAGAGTTCTCTTTTGATAGTTACAAAATGAAATTAAAAAAGCACATTTAGTTGAAGGCTAAAACCTTTTTTCAAAATTCACCTGCTGTTATTTAAGCAAAAATTAAAAAGTAAATAAATTGGAATATAGAAAATAACTGACAGCAATGGTAACAAACAGTTGGGTTATTATGCCGTTTGTTGTCATTTTTGTTGTTGTTTTTGCTTCTGATGTTTGCTTTTGTTAAAATTGCATGAAATGAATTTTGTACAACTGCTGCTGGGCACTGTTGCTTGTCGCTGCATAAAAATTAAAAATTCAAACACTGCCAATTTTAACCTAAAACATAAACTACAACAAATAACAGTGAAAGAATAAAAAAACAACTTGTGGGTATATTATATGATATGAAGGTCTATCTATACAGTTAGCAATAAAGTTAATCGTACATTGTTTTCGATATATTTTTGAAAGGCTTATAGTTATACTTTTAAAACTAATATATTCATATCCGAGGAATTTCAATTTTCATATTAACCAAAAGTTAGTTAATTTATTTCTTATGCTACTTGGTTCATAAAATTTACATATATTTCAGGCTTAATGATTTACTGTTGGTAAGTGTTAGAGTTTTTTTTTGTTGAGTATGCATATGTGTCTGTGCTTAACAAAGCCAGCATATATTTGAATATAAAATTTATTAACAACACAACAGGATGTTGCCGTATTTATGTAAAAACTTTTTGTACAGCTGTGAGTTTATGTTTATGTATGAGTATGTAGTTTATCCTTAATGAATATTTATATTTTTGTTCACACTAGGAAACATCAAAAAATCAACAAAACTTTTAATATGACGCTACACATAGAAACCCGAAAATAACTTCAAATGAAGGGAAGAACGAACTAGTTTTCCTCTAAGCTATTTATTAGCAACTATTTGTGTTGAGATATTAAAACTTTTATACACCGATGGAAATGCTAGATGTTGAATTACAAAAGCGCAGATAAAATGCTTTACTACGTTTAAAATTCTATAATTTATTTTTGCAATTTTAATGCTGTTTCTGTGCTTTTAAAAAAGTAAAATAATGTAAAAATTTTGCCTTGAAAAAAGTTTTTTTTTCTTTTTAATTTATTTTGCTGTTGCCTTAAGAAATTTAAAAGCAAGAGCAGAAATTTTACAGTTTGGCATTGCTTTGATACTGCTGTTTTATTTATTGTAAATTTCTATCGTTTGCTGTTGGTTTGCTTTGAAAAAAGATTGCAGCAATAAACAGCAAAGCATTTGTTATTTGTATTTTGGCTGTTCTCATGTTGCTGATGTGGAATTTTCAGTACAACCTAGCAACAGCAAATGAAACTATTGTGAAGCATTGTTTTAAACCCTGCTTATTTACTTTTCTTTAAAGCAAAACTAATTGTACACTTTATTATACTTAAAAATAAATTTTGAAAAGGTTAATTTTAAATGTAATTTAGGGTTTTTAAGTTTACTATCTATGTCGTATGTAAGTAAAATTTTTAATTATTTTAGAAAATTTACAAAATAAATAAAAATGCTTAATTTTAGTAATGAAGAAGATGTGTTTCAAATTTTAATGTTGATCTTTTTTTCTAATATTATTTCTCAATTTTCTATTGGGCTTCTAAGGTAGTGAGTTTTAAATAAAAGAATATTTATTTTATATTTTACCCGACGTTTCGTTGGAATTTACCAATTTCTTCAGGGATAGTATTTATTAAATTTTTAATCTTATATTAAACAATATTACAATTGCACATTTGTCACGAAGTACTTTTTATTCAAAAATAAAGTTTTTACTCAAACTTGCTAAAGATAAAAACGCAATGAAATAACAAAAACGTATTCCCCACTTCTGTAGAGGAAGACTTTTAAACATGTCGACTGAATAAAAATAAACACAAGTTGGTGTAACTGGATACATTCAGAATTAAGTTATTTTATGTACTAAGTCTACCTTAGAGACCCTAGCAAAATTGGTGGGTGCTCGCTTCCCGAGGTATAAGGAAGCTAGTCCAAGGTATATTTAAAATTCCTAAGAAATAAGTTAAAAGAATAAGGGTAGTAGATTATCTAGTAACTTTTGCTAGAGTTTGGTGGGCGGCTTATACCTGTATATATTAAGTGACTGCCTTAATCGTATTTACCCATCCATGTTACAAACTATCTCCCTGCAAGTGTGTTTGCAGGCTGGTAAAGCAAGCCACTAACTTTACTCATCTTGCCATGGACGCCACTTTGTTAACTTAACAATATTTTCTTCACGGCTATGGGATTATTAATTTTTAATACAAACGAAACTAGTTCTAGTTTGTGCAAAGTCTGAAAGTGGTCACCCCAAGGGTAACTTGCTTTAACAAAAGTGAAAACAAAAACATACAAAACTTAACAGCCGCACTCACAAGCTACTCTTTGATTACATCGGGTTTTCACTTGAAAGAATAATCCAAAGCAATCCATTAACAAGAAAGGGATCTAAACATTGTCTCCAAAATTCACTAACTTTACGAGGAAAAAACCGCAATGGAAGAAAGAGAATAAACGAAGCCGTGGGAGCGACGTAGCGAGAGACAGAAAGCTCCAACTGCAGAAGGTTAGTCAGAAGATTAGGACGCGGTTCAGATAGCTTTGCTCTGGTAAGCCTTTTTGATAACAGCTTTCCCAACTCGCTTATGGGAGCCACAGTAGAGTCAGTCAGTTTTAACTGATTTAAGGGTCAAGAGCAGTGACATTAGGATAGTGCTCCAGGAAGTGTTCCCGAACAGGTAGGACCTGTAAAACTGTTTGGGGAGTGTGGTATTTTTATTTAAGGATCAAATGTGGATATAGGTATCGGGGCCAGTTTTAGTTTATAAGAAATGAAATTTGGGGCATCATAAAGACTTCCTGATGCAAAAAGCATTTTCTGGGCGGAAACTCTGGGGATAATAACATGATAATTCATATAAACAGTCATTTAGAGCTTAAGGCTTTAGAGGGTCACTGCGTCAAGTCAAGACTTGTGGGCTGTTGTGAACGTGATCTCAAAGTTATTATAGCGACCCCCAATGGTAGACTTTATTTTTTAAGTATTTCTTTCAATGCAAAAAAATGGACTTTAAAAAACTATTCGAGTCTTTTTATATTAAGTAAACAATATGCATATACGTGTGCTTGTCGCTCCCTAATTTTTTATGTATATTTTCTTATTTGTTTTACAACTTTACTGCTAAGATTGTTATGGCAGGATATTACAAAATTAATTTTTAATCAAACTTATTAAGTTGACACAAAATATACGATAATTTTTTCAAACAAAAATTTAAATATTAAGCAATTGAAAAAAGTAAAAACAAAGTTGTTTAAATTAAATAAAAAAAATTTAAACGTTACTACAAGAAGAATTTGACCTCGAAGAGTAAATGAATTTGTGGAAAAACACAAAAGAATGTTTAAGCGTATGAGTTATATTTATTAAAGTAAAAAATAAAAAATATAACTTTATAATAGAATAAAATATGTTGTAGAACATACTAAGATCATAATTGTTGAAAATTGTTAAATATCTGTCAAATTAACCCTTGAAAATATTTTTAATTGTATTACTCTTGTTGTCTATACAAGTAGAAAAGCCAGTGTGTGCTTTTAAGTAGAATATATGCAATTGAACAATGTGGTAATAACATTTATTTTAAAATAAAATAAAATAATGTTAATAATAATTTCAGTTCTTTAACTGCTTAATTATAATACCTTTTTAATGTCAATGTATTTTAATAATATTTTATTGTTACATGATAAGCTAATTGGGGCATGCAATATTTGTATGCAGTTTTATAAATATAAATTAATAAAAGTATAATAATTGGAAAAATTAACTGCATTCTATTATATTAACATTTAATAATATAAAAATATAAATATAGCAAAATATAAAGAATAAAACTAAGTGTTAAAGTTTTGAAATTGGATTTTTGTCTAGCGACACTGTTACTTTAAACCAAGAATAAAACAATAAAATTCGAATATTAAAGGCCTCAGTTAGTTGTTAATACATAATTATTCAATTTTAATCTCTGTTTTAATTGTTTTGCTAGGAAGCAGCTGTTGCAACTCGTATGACCGCTTTTTCTTGGTTTTTTGAAAGTTGTAGATTGTAAGTTTGAATTTTATATTTTATTTTGCTTTAAAAAAGATTGACAAAACAATACATAAACTGTCATAGTTTCTTCGATTTAAAACACATACAATAGGTTACGAATTAAACGAATAAAATCCATTGATTTTTTCACTTCGAAACAATAAGAATTTTCCCTCAAAGTAACAAATATAAAAACTAATATAAAAATAGTTCAAGCAACGCGTTTAACAGGCGTTTAATGTGTTTTTATAGAAATTATTAAAGAAATTCTTTTGATAAAAGTGTTCATAAATTAAATTTAAATCGAATTACTTTTTATTTCAGTTATAACAAACAAAATATTTAAAACAAATAAAACGTGCAGACAATTTTTAAAAAAGATTTGTGCCATAACAATAAAAGGGAGAGTATTTTTGTTTTTTAATAAATTAAATTCCATTTAAATAAAACTCCTGCAAAATATAAAAATAAATATAAACGTAAGTATATACGTATTAGTGTGTATATATGTGTCTTTGTAGGTGGCCAAATGCCAAATTCAAGTACTGCCAAAAAATATTGGATAAAGAAATTTTCAATTTTCTTGTTTTTGTAATGTTTGGCATTGGTTGCACAATGATTTAAAATAGTCTGTGTATATGTATGTGTTATTGGTATTGCCAGCCAACAAAACTGTCAGAAAGGAATTGGGTCATTGGTTGCTCTTTCAAAAATTATCCAAGATTTGTGTGATTTTTACTTTTTTACATTTTACGTCTTTTTCTGAAATTTTTTTTTGCATTTAAGGTCTGCGAAATTGTTCAAAACTATTCTTTTAAACTTTTAAGAAATTAATAGTTATATCAGGTTTAATGTTTTGTACATTATCGAAGTGATAAAGGGCTTTGTATTAATTTATATATTTTTTTTTTTGTAAAATTGAGGCCTTAAGTAAAACAAATTTACCTGTCTTTTTTGTAAAACAAAAAAAAAATATATTTTTTTCAAACCTTAACTATACGAAGTAAAATTAACAGCCTTGACTTTTCGTTTTAAACTGAACTTTAAAAAATATATGAAAAATATTTAAGACTAACTATCTTGTTGTGAACTAAGTTTTATTATTTATGTATTACCCCCTTTAAAAAATATATAATTTTGTATAGGGGCGTATCTTTTCCCCTGCTTCGATCCGTAAATTATTTGTATCAAGTATAAAAATTAAAAAAAAATTTACTTTCACGAAATTTAAAGTAATTAACGACTATACTTCTCGAGATATACCATCAAACTCAATTAATTTGCATGGGATGTAATACGCCCATTTAAGGTAAAAAAATAAAATATGTGCGTGGAGTGTAAAAAATAAAACTAACAAGAAAATCATGCAGATCAGAACTTTTCCTCTTTATTATATAAGTATAGATTTTAAACTTTTATGATCCACTTCATCCTGTTTTAATTTAACGATAGTTTAATACAAAATCAGTTTGCAGGGGTCTCACATTTGCCGTGAAAAAGTCACATAATGCCCAAACTTAAAAGAATGTGTGGGACAATGTCAGACATATTTTGTCAGGCTCATGCAGTTGTTGCGAATATCAACATTAGCTAACATTATCAGCAATATATGCCCTGTTAAGCTACTGGCCTTTACCCAATGGTTCGACACTCTTCAAGGGTACAGAAAAGAATGAAAATTGTGTATCTTCCTTTACCATATGGCGAAAGTAAAGTGGTGCCTTTTGATACTTCTCAGGCAATTGATAGAAAACAACATTGCTTTAATTTTTTTCACTTTTTAATATTTATTTGATAAAAGGCTTATTTTGGCACATCAATACAATCTGAACATGCCAAGGCCCTCCAACAAGCCATGCGGTCCTGGAAAATATTCTTTTTAACTGGACCACACCCTTATTGGATGCCAAATTAAGGCTTTTTTTGCAAAGTTTATAAAAACTAAAGTTTTGATTTGACTATCAAATTGTAAAAAACCATTAACTCAACTTGGCGAGATCTTTTATTGGGTCTCAGAAGATTTGGAAAATGAATGAAATATTTAAAAAAGATTAGAACATTAAACTATATTCAGCAATATTTTTCCTAAGACTTTATTTAATAAAATTTTAACATATTATGAAGAAATATATTGCTGAACTTTTTTAATTACAAATTTTTTTATTTACAAAAAAAGTGGAACAGTTAATTTAAATCTATGTATAAAAATAAAACAGTTAAAAAAAAATTAAAAAAGCAATAATTTGTATAAAAAAATCAAGAACAAAATATTTTAGAATACTGAAAAAACACTTAAAGCAAGTAATAAATTTTTAAAAGCACTAATAATACCCGCTTTTCAAAAACGAGTGTAACACAAAACTTCGGAAAAGCAAGAAAGCACCAAAAAATACCAGAAAGGCAGCGAAAGGGCAACACTGGTCTAAGTGATATGATCACACACGTTTGTGTTGTTGATGTATTTATCATTTTTAGTTAAACTACCAATTTTTTCAATTATTTCGTTAATACCAATCACATCAGCACCCTCTTATACTTACAATATAATTTTAAGTACGCCTGTGCATTCCATTCGTAGTCACTTAAGCTTGGTGCAATATCATACATTATTGTTGATGAAAGAAAGTGCATGTAAAAATATGGTAAAAAATTTAAATATTTTGGCAGCAGGTATTTTTTTAAGTGGAAAATAAATATAAATTTTATTAAATTACTTTCCATAAAACGAAACTATAAATTGCTTTATAAATCTAAAAGTAATTTAGCGTTATTGTGCTTATTTCAATTATTTTTTATTGAACAATAATTTATTGTATTTTCGTCAGCGTATTTTTTTTTTGAAAATTAAAATTTTTGTGTGTGGCACTGACTGTGCTTATATAAGTTTTTTAATACTTAAGCAAAAGCTAAAAAAAATACGATTTAATAACTCTATAATCTTGGTAGAAAAATATTTAGGGTATTCACAAGGTAGTCATAAAGTCATGTGTCTTAAAAAAATAAAACGAAAAAAATACTACTGTTGTGAGCATCCACTCATAATTAAGTATGCTATTTTAAATTTGAATCAACTGCTGGAGAAAACAGAAAAATAAGTTATTTCAAAAATATTTTAAAATTTATGACTGCAACTTGTTAATTATATCAACGGCTTCCCTAAAGAGTTTCGACCGCCCGGCTCAGGATTCTACTGTTTATGACAAAACAATAAACACAGTTCAAAAAGTCTTATTATTAAAGAACTTTTTTCTTTTAAGAAAAACAACAATTTTTTTAAATTATTGTAAAATATTAAAACTTTAAGACAATATGACTTGATAGCATACCGTTTGAATACCCCAATTATTTATATATAAACATTTTCGAAAAAAATAATTACTTTTTACTAAGAAAATATTTTTTTAATGAATTTTAAGGTAATAAGGTTATGCCAATTCCCCGTATTTATTTAAAGTAAGAAAATAATCTTTCTAATAAAAAACCTTAAGATCCAGTTGTTTCTTTAGACCTATAAATTTTTTTTAAAACTTATTATCAACTTTGAGGTAAATCAGTGCATAAATATGCGTTTCGCTACCCTAAAAACTTAATGCGGCGCAGTGATGCATTTCCGAACAGGCTTTTTATTACCAAGTAACTTTCAAAGGTTATTAAACTTCCATATAATAATGATAAATTAAATGCAAATTAATTTTTTGTGTGACTCAAATATATTTGACCTGCCAATAGGGTTTAGGAAAGATAAATGATTATAAAAAAAGTTGAGTTGTGACAGTTTTTGATAAATTGTGCGATTTGTTTAGATACTAATATATTACTTTACTGCCGAAATCATTAAGCATTTGTTGTCATTGCAAACAAAATTATTTAGAGGAAACTGAAGTCAATTTTTCTTTTGAATTAATTTTACTATAGTATTTTCATTTATTTTTTTAAAGGTATATATTTAAAAACAATTACTTATTCTCCAAACCATTTACTATTTCTTATAATTGATTGATTTGTAATTTTTCCTCATCATATATGTTATTTTATACCTTTTTTTCTAAATATCTTAAGTGATGTCATAAACAAAAGATTGTTGTATAAATACTTCTGTGTAAATATTTACAAACAATCAAAGTTCAATATAAAATACAATTTGTATGTATAAAGAACAATAGAAAAAGATGCCATAACAAGTCTTAGAAACTTTACTACAACGATCAAAACTAACAAGCAAAGGCAATTCATAACAATAAAATACTGATAAATAAATACAAATAAACAAAAACATTCCTTAAACATACTTAAAGTAAATAAATAAAATAGAAAAGTTAGATATAAATTTTACCATTCATAAAAAGATTACTTTTCAAATACATATATACATATATATATACATTTTTACAAAAATGTATTGAAAATAAACGAAGGAGAAGGTTTTGAAATAAGGACAATAAGTACCAACATATTATAAACATAAACTTTAATCTAGTTAAAAGTACTTTTCTTGTTTTTTTAAAATATATCTTAAGTATCTGGGTATATTTGTTTTTACATATGAATATGTTTTCTAATATACTTATATATATAAAGATAGCCAACCATAAATCATTTAATTTTTATTTACTCTAAATATTTATTTTTATCCTCTTACTTATGTCCTTTGAAAAACTTAATAGAAACAACAGTACTATATAAAATCCGACATTGGTGCTATGTCTACGTTTTTCTATTTCTATATTTATTTATTTATTTTTCTAAATAACGTTTTAGAATTCTTATCTATGTGTATTCTTATGTTTGTGTATTTCTTTTTAAGTTTCGGTCACTTACTTTTTGCTACACTTGTTTGTCCATATTAAAAGCGTTTTATTCTACACTTGAATTGATTTACTTTGTACTTTTACATATTTTGGATTTTTTTTTTTTGGTAAATTAAACTTTTTAGGGTTTAAAAATACTTTAAAACTAAAATATCTGTACGTATTTACTTATGCAGGTGCAGTAATTTCTTGTTGTAAATTTTCTGACACTTACGACAGTCTTTCAAAGACAATTCTGACAGAAGCCAAAGGATCACCAAATATAAAACGTTTAAACTCATTCGTCTCAATAATTTTTGCTAAAATATATTTAACACTTAAGTCTAAAGTTTATTTAAACCAAATTTTTGTTTTATTTGTAATTTTTTCTAATATTTACTTTCTTTTAATTTTTTTTTTAAATAAATTTTCAAGGAGTGTCATTTTCAAAGCACTTGAAAATTTCTAAGACATTATACTTGAAAAGTGTGTTAGTAAGTGTCTGTATTTGAAAAATACACCTAAAAATAAGTATATCTGTCGAAATAAATGATTTTTTCAAAGATATGTTGGTATTTTTGCTAACAAGCATTAAATGTAAAGTTCTTCGGTTGTTCCTGAAAAGGATTTTATAGCAACAACACAAAAACAACGCAAGAAAGATGATAAGATGAGGAAAGAAATATTGAATTTCGTTGGTTACGCTTTTGAGGAAATACTTAAGTGTTATCTTGGATTTGTATTTTGTTTATCTCTTCTCCTCTTGAATATTTATTACCATAGAAAAGAGGGAAATGAAAATAATTTAAGTGGTTGTATATTTTGGCATAAGTCATTGACAAATATTTGTTTGTGCAGATGAATAAAAGGATAAAGTAGAAAAAAAATTACAAAAAGTAAAATTTATCTATAGTTTGAGTTTTGTATTTAACAGCTTTACAATTTCTATTGTGAAGGGGTCAAAAAATAAATATCTATTAACCACAAAAAATATAAAAACAAATATTTTAAATAATTTCTTCGCTTTCATCTATTACGCTGGGGCTAGACGTGCATTTTTTATTTCTGAACATAACCAATAATGTCGGCAGAATGATGTCATAAAATTTTTTTTTGTTCAAGCTTGTGTTCAGAGTGGGGTAAACATAAATGAGCAAGAACACAAACTAAAAAGTTTTGTTGAGAGAGGTTGCTTTAAACATTAATAAAAAATGCAGGATATTTGTTTTTACTAACCTTTTTTTTCGTTTATTTCTCACTTATTGTTTAATAAAAAGTGTTTCTTAATTAAGTTGTTTTGCTTTTTTATCATTTTTGTTAAATTGTTTTTTTTCTTCTAATTATTTTCTTATTTACTTAAATCAACAACGTAATTTGACAGTTTGTAACCTAACATAACTGCTTAGTTCTGGGTTGGAAAACTTATTTTCAAACTTATTTTTTAACACTAAAATTTGCGGTCCACACGGTCATTTTTTGTGTGAGCAACAGATTTTGACAATTGCGAACATAAAAATTTTCAAACTTTTGTCTCGTGTAGACTATAAGTTACATAGCAAATGCAATAAAAAAGTTTTTACTAAATAAGCAAAATCTTCATTTAAAATCGCTTTTCATTTATTTGAAAGTATTTTTATGTATTAGACGCATTTTTTATATTTATTAAAGGCTTACAAAATTGATTTAGGATTACCACGTGACTAAAAAATTTTCAAAATTGATAATTTATTTTAAACACTAATTAAATAAACAACATACAAAAACAAGTTTTATACTTTTTGTTGTTAAAATATTCGTTCTTTTCTATATATATTATTTTTACAAATATTAGAAGTTAGTTTTTTTTTTAAAGTGTGTTATTGCTTGCAATAAAATGGTGTGAAAATACTAACAAACTAAGTGTTAAATTAATGTGTCATTATGCGTGTACATGTTTAATGAACAGTGGTTTATGTTAATTGCTACATAAAATTATGATAATGCTATACAATTTTGTTTAGGTGCTTATGCAAATACACTCAAAGAATTATTTATGCTAAATTAACTGGAAATGTTACTTTAAATAACTTTATATTTATTTAAAAATCCTCGAACGAGATATTCTTTTAAATTTTTATTTCTTCAATATTTTAATATTGAATCTTCGCTTAGGCGAACTAACAATAAGTATTCAGATCTTAAGACTAAGTAATTAATACTAGTCCAGTCAGTACCAGACTAAAATTAACTAAATTACTAACTAATTTCAAAGGTTTCATCTAAGGCGGGTGTGCCCACTATGTTGCAGGATGCTTCGAGCGAGCGGATTTGGATGTGTTTCCAGCTTATTTAAGTACTTGTCAACATAGCTTAGGAATTCGCATTAAACAAATGGAACTTCTAGATCCTTGTGGATGTTGCTGTTTTTAATATACGAAGGAGCACTAGTTATCATTCTCAAAATTTTGTTTTGACGACATTTTATTTTTTCAATGTTAGAGGAAAAAGCAGTATCCCATAATTGTATACCGTAGCGCCGAATTGGTTTTAAAATCGAGTTGTAGAGTAGAAGCTTACAATCAAGACGTAGCACAGAGTTTCTTCCCATTAGCCAGTGGATTTGAGCAGCCTTAAGTTTCATTTGATTCAGCTTCGCATCTATATGAGACTTCCATGTGAGGTTTCGATCTAGGTAAACACCAAGATATTTTGTCTCAGATAGTTGAGGCACATTATGGTTGTTGATAGCGATTGGAGGGCATGTTTCTTTGCGTAAGGTAAAAGTTACGTGAGTACATTTTTGTTCATTTATTTTTATTCCCCATAACTTTGCCCATTTTTCAACTTGGGTTACGTGTTGTTGCAGCTGGTTCGAAGCCTCTTTATGGTCTTTGTGAATACTAAGAAAAGCAGTGTCGTCAGCAAATGTCGACGTGTGTGTAAATCTATTGGTTGGCATATCTGCCGTGTAAAGCATGTACAAAATTGGGCCTAGTATACTCCCTTGAGGTACACCAGCCTCTATTGGTTGGGAACGACTCATTTGGTTTCCCTCTTTGATCATAAACTGCCGGCCTGTTATGTATTTTTTTAAAAGGTTCAAAATATTAGCTGGAAGGTTCAGCTTTAGTTTGTTTAAAAGGCTTTCATGCCATACTTTGTCGAAAGCTTGTGAAACATCGATAAAAAGCCCGGAGCAGTACTTCTCTTCCTCAAAGGATTTTTTTTATAAGTTGTACCAATCTGTGAGTTTGTTCGATGATACTATGTTGGTGATTTGGAATATGCAGTTGTTGTCATTCAGGATCGGATACAGCTTGTATTTTAACAGTTTTTCGAACAATTTTTTTTAATTCAAAAACTACTTTACGAAATACTTCCTAAATAGTTACCAGTCAGGTAGTGTAATCATTTTTTAAGTGTAAGGACAAACTAATACACATAATTACAAATAATATTGAGATTATAAAAGGTAGCTTTAACTGATAATTTAAAAATAATTTAATTTGACATGTTCTATTTCGTATTATTATTTTGCTTTGAAATTATTTGACGGATAGACTAAAGTCATATGATTTAAAAAATGAAAATATAAATATCAAAAGTAATTTTGTTTCTTAATAATATTGGCAATTTTTGTTAAACAACTTTAACCACATTTTCTTTTTTTTTTTGCTTTCGTTCAATTATATATCAATATTCGCAAATGCATTGTCCTTGAAGTTTTGAGTTATTTGCATATTATTTTTAATGTAGTTGTCCCAGTTAAAAAAAAAAACAAAAATATTAAATCATTTGGTAAAATATATTATGCGCTTTCTTTTAAATTTCGCATTTACATTACGCTTTTAACACAAATGTATAAAAAAAATATTTTTTTTGTTGATAGTGTTTCTATTACTGCTGTTTTCGATTAACGTAAAGATATCCTTTTTATAAATCTGTTTAATTAAAAATTTTGTTTTTATTAATAATTTTTTTTTTTTTTTGATTTTTGTATAAAGCACTTATTCAGTTTGGGTTTCTTAATTTAAATTATAAAACCAATTATTATTTTTTCTATATCTGGTTTACATTATGGCTTAGCTGTTTATAGTAAAAACTTGATAGTACGGATCTTGCTAATCCAGATTATTTGGTACTCCTGAAATCGTCTTTTTTTAAATTGTGAACTCTATAATAAGGATTGATTGCAACTTTATAATCTGTACTGTAAAATAACTGTTGTGTAGGAAAAGGTACGTATGTATTAGTTGTTTTGGTATAAAACTTATTAATTTCTTTTACCTTGATTATCTTCTACTTAAATAAATATTTAATTATCTCACTTCAAAATATTATTCCTTCTAAAACATAAAAAAGAGGTGTTGCATTTAGGTGCAAATATAAATGTAAGTATGTCTATATGCATTTAATTGGTTCTTCACCAAATCATCAGTAGACTTCAACCAAATTTTTAAATAAACGTCCCGAATATTTTCTGTCTTTATTTTAATTCGGTAGTCCGGACTAGGGTCTGAAATCATTAACCAGGATTATCAAGTTTTTACTTTATATTAAATTGAATTTAAATTACATATACGATTTGATAACATTTCACTGACACACTAAACGTATGATGAATGTTTTTGTGCTTGAAAATATGAAACAAATAAATAAATTATACGCAACCATGCTTTTGATTTGAACCACTACGATTTATGACTTTTGGTAATTTAATACAATATTTTTCCAAATAAGTATATGTAATAAATGCATTAACAACAACATTAAAAAAGAAGAGCCGATTATTTTTATATACTGGTTTTGTATGAAAATATCATTGAAAACCTTTGTTTTAAATTAAAATTGGCCCATAATTTTAAATAAAAGTCTTATGTATTACAATTTTAGTAATGAATCTGAAAGCCGAATAAATAGAAATTGTTATAAGATGTGAAAATTAAAGGGAAGGCAATTAAAAACTTGCTGTTACTAGATTAACATAATTTTTTTAAACCGTTACAAAAGTTATAATATTTTTCTCCCCTTAATTTTTGTGTTGCTAAATTACTGTTCTCTTCTCTTTATTCATCTTTGTTCTATTTAATGTAATTTTTTTTTTAATTTATTAAACCAAAGTTTTTATAAAACATCATTCATTCGAATTTATATAAAAAACTCAAGGATACAGAATACATAAACAAACATGTATGAAAATTAATTGTAGTTTTTCGGGCGGGTGTTAAAAATAACAATTATAAAAGTTCATTTGGTTTTATGATTGCGGCAGTTAGTTTTTATGACGTGTTGCAATTTATTTTGATTACAATACTATAGATAAAACCATAATTTATGATGATACAAATAAAGAAACAAATTTTATGCTTAAAGCATATTTGTACTTTTGTGTTTCTGTTTTGTTGGTTAAAAAGTTATAAGAAATTTTGTTACATCCGAAAAATAATTTTTTGCAATGAAACTAAATATTTTTTTTAACTTTTAAATTCTTGCAATAGTTTTAACGGGAACTAAAAAAACTAACTTTAGTTCACTTAAATTGTATTTTAATAAAATGTATTAGATCTTTGGGAATACAAATAAAAACACGTTTTTACCCTCCTTGGAACTTTTTATATTAAGGCAAATAGAAAAAAACATCCTCATATTTGCACAATTTTGTTGAACTTATACTAATATATAGAAATCTAATTCTTCCCTTTTAAAATTCAAGCAAAATAATGTTGCCAGTTACTGTTTGTTATCATTTTATTTTTACTTCCCTTTATTTAACTTTTTTCTTTTGGCTTAAGTCAAAATGTACTTAAAAGATATTTACCAGCTTAAAATTAAATACTAATGATTAATTAAAGGCTATCATAGAGACAACAAATAAATACTTAGGTCAAGTGCAAATAAGGAGTTGCCATATAGATTAAAAAATAGCAGTACTAGTGAACTATTCCATAAATTATTTCCATGCAACTTTAAATAACTTAATTGCTTTTGATGTATAAAAAATATATTTACTGAGGCAACACTGAAACAAGTACTCCATGTATATTACATCAACAAATTCACCATTAAATTCTAAAACGTTCACTCATATTTAACATTTTTGACAAAGATTTCTTTACCCGGGCTTTTAGGTCGTTTTGCTTAACGTCAAATCTCCACCACAAACATAAATATTAAAAGCCATAAAGTATGTAGAAACTAATAGGATTTTGAACTTTGGTTGCATTCAAACGCTGTTAGTTTATGCAAAGCTTTGTAAAAGTAGTTGTGTGTATGCGAATCTGTTGCATGTTAACTGCATGGTTCTTACTTTTGGCTTTTGACCTTTAAAAGATTTGTAGGGCACATTAAAATACACATTTTACAATCAGAGGATTTACTTTGTACTTGCAGCAAGAAAAATTGAAAAAGGAAAAGTTAAATAATATGAGATAGTTGAAAGAACAAATGTTTTTTTAAAAATTATCTTTTCAACGACCTAACCCCTACCCTTTAAAGGATAAAAAATTAACAAGTATTGAATTCTTAATCATAAATTAAAAAATTATTGGAGCTCTTGAAAAAATAAATAAACAAATGCTTTTGAGCAAACATTTCTTCAGGCTAGCCAGACAATTAAAGAAAAAAATTTAAAAAGCATCTCATTCTACTAAAAAACGTAATCAGACACGTGTTGGGCAGACCTCGGAGTCTGCCATGCCAGTATAACGTAGAAATTTTCACCTGCATTGGCTTACTGACTCCGGAAACTTTAATAGTTGTGTAAGCTTGCCACCAGAAGAAAATTATTTTGGCGATGGGCTATCTACATCGAAGTTTTAAATGCCAGTGTTAGTGCGCCACCATCTTGAGTTTTCTGCAACGATAAAATTACCGCCGCCAAATTCTTACTACATCTATGGAGCTTGAAATGCCGATATCAGGGGACCACCATTAGGAACTTACGCCGGCGATGATTTTGTCAGCTTCGGGTCTGCAATGCCAATATATATAAGTTTGCTGCCGGAAATTAGTTGGCCAACGCCAAGTTCTGGTATGCCCATAAAAGTGCGCCGCTGGCAAGATTTTACTCGGACGTAGAGGTTGGCGGAAATGAGTTAGCCAAACCCAGAGCCTGCAAAAGAAGGTTTAAATGTGCAGCTGAAAGGATTTTACTGCAGTGTTTAGGTTGACTGCTCTAAAATCTGCAATTCCGGTATAAGTGCTCCACCGGCAGAGGTTTTTTTCGACATTGAAACTACTGACTCCAGATTCTGCAGGGATTGCGTTAAGTTAACCGGCTTCGATAGGTTCTTTTACAGCTTTGAATATATTAGAATTATTCAACTTTTAACTTTGAAATGACATCAAGTCATATGCCAGCTACCAGCTGGGTTTTTAAGGAACTTTTGTTTTCTTTGTTATGTGACTGATTAAGTATCCCTTGATAAAGTATTCTATAGAATAGCATTTGATTTCTGTACGCCAATGCACGCTGAAAATGGTAACAAACCTTCGCAGAAACGAAAAATGAAAAGGCACGCAGCTCGGGAATAGAAATAGTTTTGCCAAGTTTTTCTTAGGATTTTTCCTGATTTTGAAATAAAAGTCACAAAATGTGACATTTTTAAAGAAAAAGATTTCTCTAATTAACTACAAAAATTTATTTAGATATAAAGAAGTTTGTTAAGCTTCTGAAAAACTTTAAAATAAAATCACTAAAAATTTCAGAACTGCTGATAGATACTTTCAAACACTTAATTAAGTCCCAAATGCTTATTTGCTTATTTATTTAATTTTGTTTTCACTAGTTTTGGTACAACTATTATTATTATATTTACATATTTGAAATGTTGTTATAATTTCCAAATGTTTACTGGTGTGCATTAGTTTGGAAATTATTTAAATGAATTTTCTTTAGACTTAAAATTATTTATTTAAATTTTTTTTAAATACCAATATATCATGGATGAAAACATAAATAAATATTGATGTGTATGTATGTGCATGTGTGTTCGAATAAAATTATACATGTTTAAGCATTTATAAAACAACTAATATTGATTTATTGAATGAACCTTTATTCAATCATATTTATACCCTTCACATAGTGATAAGGGTATATATCAGTTTGTCATTCCGTTTGTAATTTCTTTATTATTCATTTGCGACCCCATATTCTGGATCCTTATAGATAGGGAAGTTGATATAGTCTGTCCGTCTGTCTGTCTATCCGTCTGTCCGCCTGTCCGTCTGTCCGTCTGTTGAAATCAAGTTTTCGTAGTCAAATAAAAAGATACAGCCCAGTTATTGGTGTCAAATTATAAGAAATATCCCTCTTACAATCGCTATTTAAAACCAGCAAAATCGGTTCACTATGGACCGAGATATAAGCGAAAACCCAAAGTAACCCATTTTTTTTAGGACAAAATCCGTTCATATATCCCTATATATCTCAGTAAGTATAGTCAATCTTGCCAAAAAACTTGGCACGGATACTCCTAAAGAAGGGACCTAAATAATGGAAAAAGGTTTTTTAGATTGGACCAGGGGAAGGGGCATTTTTCCTACAATTGCAAAAATTTGGTGAAATATTTTATGCGCTATATCTCGTAAACTGTAACAGCTATCGACTTAAAATGTTCTACAAAAAGTAATTGCACGCAAAGACCTTCACTACAACGAAAAAATTTTTTGAGTTGGGCCAAAAAAAAGGGGAGCTCCCATACAAATGAATGATTTGTATGAAATTTTCGATACGCTATATCTCGGAAACTATAACAGATATCGTAATCAAATGTTCATCAGAAAGTAATTGGGCATAAAGGGCTATATTCTAAAGAAAAAAATTTTTGAGTGGGGGCAAACAAAGGGGTAGCTCTCATACAAATTAACAATTTTTATTAAATTTTCGATACGCTATATCTCAGAAACAATTACAGCTATCCACATCAAATGTTCTACAAAAAATAATTGGACAACAAGGCCTACGCTTTATAGAAAAAAAATTTTGGGTGGGGGGGGGGGGGGGGGGTGTTAAGAAGGGGTAGCTTCCATACAAAATCACAATTTTTAAAAAATTTTCGATACGCTACATCTGGAAAACTATTACAGCTCTCGACTTCGAATATTCTACAAAAAGTAATAATCAAATAATTCATACATTTTGGAGAAAAAGTTGGAGAGGAGCAGGGGGACTAGAAGATCCCATAACATTTAACAAGTTTTATTAACCTTTAAAAATGAATAATGCCGAAAACATTTAAAACTCTTGACCTCAAACTTTCCTCATCTATTTATATTATTCATACGAACGTCAAAATTTTGTTATTTTTTCTATGAACTTTAAAACTTGCACAAGGTTTTTTATTATATTATTTGCAGTACAAAATTACTCGGCTGGGTATATTTTAAGACCAATGTGAAGGGTATATAAGATTCGGCACAGCCGAATATAGCGCTCTTACCTGTTTTGATTTATATTTACTTTTTAATTTATTTTCATTTTAAATTTTGAAAAATAATAAAAGTAAATAATTACAAATATTGCATGGTTATTTTTAGAAGTCCTTTTGTTTTGGTTGAGTAAATTTTGTATATTTTATTGTTGAATTAACAAAATAGTTTAAAGCGGTTGATAAATTTAAAACGCATTTGTGAAGGTCCTTAAAATTAAGAGTTAATTTATTTGAAGGAAAAAGTAAACATTAAATAATACATCAAATTTTTCATCACATTATTTAAAATACCAAAATTTTTATTTTTTAAAGATAATTTTTAGGTTGGTGCTTTTTGAAATTATTATCTTAGAAAAAAACTTTTTTAACTACAACACTGTTGGAGTAAATTCATATGTCCGATATGCCTTGTCATTTGTGAAACTCCAAGGCGTATACTTAATATGTGACCCATATAATATTAATTATACGCCTTAACGCTTCAAAAAATGTTGCCATTTTGATTATACTATAAATTTCTTTAATAAAAATTTTATAATTTTTTTATTTATGACCCTTAACTTTTGATTAACAAATTCATTTTTAATCACTTTCATTTCTAACTTTATAGACAATTTTACTTATAAAAACTTTATTCATTATTTTATCTTATTTATTATTCACCACTCACTGCCCTTCCTCAAAGAAACAGCAAATTTTTTGCCTCAATTTTTGCGACCTTAACATTTTAACTCCCCCTGGTTTAAATTTATGACAAATGGTTTTTGGTTAGAAAATAAACATTAATTTTTTATATGAGTTGCTTTTTTCATTTATTTCCTTTTTATAAAATTTCTGGAATATTTTAAACTTAAATGTTTTACTGATTTGAACATACATATATTTGGGCGCTTGAAAAGTTTTGCTTAAAGTTAAAACAAGAAAAAAAGCAGAGAAAATTTTGTATTTTCAACGTAAGAAGAGATATCTTCCGATTTACCAGTCCAATCAAGTGTAAACGTTTTTTGGTCCTTTTTTTGTATTTGCTTTACCAAAAGCTGCAAAATTATGTTGCTCGCTTCATTGCTCTTTTTCATTTATTATCAATGTTTTTTTTTTGTTTTGAAAAGTATGAGATTAAAACCATATTGATTATGAATGCTTAAAGAAGTTATTATTGGTGGGTGAGCAAAGAAAAATTTTAAAATCGTTTCGTTAAAAAAGAAAAAATAAATAATTTTTTTTGATTAAAAATGTTTATTTAACAATTTTAAAATAATTTACAGAGTAAGACATTGAAATATTGATTGTTTTTTTAAGGAAAATTTCAGCTTAGTTAAAACAAGATATCTAAAAGTAATAACACAATGAAGATCAAACTATACTTATGTAAAAATTGTTATAAAAAATAAAATCAAACTAAGTACTAAAGCACTTCATGATTTCCAATTGATACAATATTTTCATTACAAATTCATGCAACGTTTATTTATTTATGGGTTTAGTTACAAAAACCAAAGGAAGGAAAAGGAAAGAAAAGAAAACTCTTTCTCACCCTTTTGCTAGATGATGCAATTTGTTAACTTCTCTCTGCTTAACTATTAAAATTTATAAAAAAAAACGGAGAAAAGTATGTTTAAACATTTTTTTTCTCAAAATGCTCTTTATTTTAACTTAACTTTCATAGACAAACTACTTTTCATTGTTATTAAATTGTGCAATGCTAAAATACTTTATAGTTTACACACCATTTAAATAAAACAATGGTGGGTTTCAACAGCAACAACAACATTAACATACTTTTATTATATATTTTCTAGGGACAATGACTATAACCAACTATACAATGCCACATTTCCACCACATAATAACAATGATGATGACTTAATGCTGATGATGTTGAAGACAATAATGGGGTTTTATTGTTGTAATGATGACTTTCTCTTTGACAAAAGCTAGAGACTGAGTTACCATTGGTGAAAACAAATAATTTCTTACATATATCTTTGAATGTTCCTTTAAGTTAAGTTAGGTCATGTTACTAGAAGTAATCAGAGATATACTGGTTATATTATAAGCCATTTCTAGCAACAAACGTCTGCATAGATAAATTTTACCATAATCTCCTAATTTCGTCAGTTTATTGTCCACCCAGATTCTCCATAACGAAGGATCAGTACAACAGTTTTTACAAATCTTTAGGTCCTCACTTTATTGATGCTGGTGACTATAACGCTAAACACACGTACTGACGCTCCCACCTAATAAGTCCCAGAGGTCGTGTCTTATATGATTCTGTATCGGAAATGAGACTTCACGTTATTTCAGCTGGGCAACCAACATATTGGCCAACTGACTACAATAAAATACCAGACGTAATAGATTATGGCGTAGCAAAAGGTATATCCCCTGAGCTTATTGAGGCTCAAGCCTCCTTGGATTTATTTTCTGACCACTCACCCACAATAATTACTATTTGCAGTCCTCACCAAATAGCAACTAGTGATTTTTTCTTATCTAAAAGAATAAACTGGGTAAAATATAAAAAATTTATCAGCACGCACTGTTCGGAACACCAATCTTTAAAAACTTCCGAAGAAATCGATGAGTGCCTGAGTAGCCTCAATGAAAATATTAAAAAAGCCATTGAAAATGCTTCTTCTACCTACCGTCAGGCCAGATACAACAAAATTGTTTCTACCGATGTTAAAAAGTTTTTATCTGAAAAAAGGAGAGCCCGAAGAGAATGGTAAAAGTATAGATCGTTCCTACTTAAAAATAAGCCGAAGGAATGTACAAACCGATTAAAAAACTTGCTAGAAGTAAATACAATGTCATCAATGAAGGAATACCTGGAAAGTCTAGACGCGACTCCTAAAACAAACTATTCTCTATGGCGAACAGCCAGACGTCTTAAAAGACCCGTAATCGCAAAACCACCACTGCGTAACCTGAGAGGATCCTGGGCTAGAAATGACGAAGAAAAATGCGATCTGTTCGCAAGCCATTTAAGGAACGTCTTCACTCCCAATTCATGCACTGACGTGAGAGAATTACCGCCTGTTGTTGCTAGACGTCCTATAGAAATACGATTCTGATTTTCAGATGTTATAGAAGCTATCGCTAACTTAAATGACAAAAAAGCTCCTGGCGTTGACAATATAAGCAACAAAATGCTCTTAGAGCTACCCTTTACAGGTAAAAGAATTATTCTTTTTGTTTTTAATGCCATAATTCGCCTTGAAAACTTTCCGCCAATATGGAAAGTTGTCTTGGTAAAGATAAGCCGGGAAAAGATCCTTCGAAGGTGGAGTCTTATAGGCCTTTCAGTTTGTTACCAACTTTGGCGAAACTATTCGAAAAGCTGCTTAAAAACAATCTGAGTCCGATCCTTAATGATAACAACTGCATTCCAGATCACCAATTTGGTTTTAGAAGTCAACATAGTACAATCGAACAAACTCACAGACTGGTGCAGGTTATAAGAAAAGCCTTCGAGGAAAAGATATACTGCTCCGCGCTTTTTATCGATGTCTCTCAAGCATTCGATAAAGTATGGCACGAAGGCCTGTTAATCAAACTTAAATTCTATCTACCTGCTAATATTTCATTCCTGCTAGAAAAATACTTAACCAGCAGACAATTTATGATCAAAGAGGGAAACCAAATAAGTTGTTCCCAACCAATAGGGGCTGGTGTACCTCAAGGGAGTATACTAGGTGCAATTTTAAAATAATAAAAAAAAAAGAACAAAAATGTACTCACATAACTTTTACCTTGCGCAAAGAAACGTGCCCTCCAATTACTATCAACAACCAATTGGTGCCTCAACGATCCGAGACAAAATATCTTGGTATTCACCTGGATCGCCGCCTCACATGGAAGCCTCATATAGATGCAAAGCTGACGTAAATGAAACTTAAAGCTGCTCAAATCCACTGGCTAATTGGTAGAAACTCTGTGCTACGTCTTGATTGTAAGCTTCTAATCTACAACTCGATTTTAAAACCAATTTGGTGCTACGGTATACAATTATGGGGCACTGCTTTCGCCTCTAACATCGAAAAAATACAACGCCGTCAAAATAAAATCCTAAGAATGATAACTGGTGCTCCGTGGTATGTCAAAAACAGCAACATCCATAAGGATCTAGAATTCCACTTGTTAGATGCGAAATCCTGAAATATGTGGGCAAGTATTTAAGTAAGCTGGAAACACATCCAAACCCGCTCGCTCGAAGTATCTTGCAACATAGTGGACACTCCCGTCTGAAAAGGAGGTATGCTATTGCGCTTAGATGAAGATAACTATTTCTATTATGAGAACTTAAATTTCTGTCTAGCACTGGCTAGACTAATATTATTTCCTTAGTCTTAAGATTTGAAAACTTATTGTTAGTTCGCTTAAGCGAAGATTCAATAATAAAAAATATGCAAAAAAAAATTTCTAGGGAAAACAAGTCATCAAGTATATAAGACAGTAAAAAAGAACGCGCAGAAAGCTGATCGCTTGTTAAGGTGTATGTTCTGAAGCAATTAAAACCTTTTTCCTTAAGAACTACTCTTTTTCATAAAAAAATCTGTGTGGCTTATAAAAATAAAAGAAATTATCTAGCCCTAACCGGATCAGTCCCAGTAATATCCTTTAGTGTGGTCCTTAGTTACATCCCTCTTAGCTTTACGAGCAACATATTGTTTGCTGAACTTAGACCTGCAGATAAGCCCTAGCTAAACTACACCTGCTCCGCTTGTCTACTGAAGCTTTATTACTATAACTACACAAGCCCTTACTCCCATAGCATTGACCCACTGGTGGCTCTTAATTTGTTTTCTCATTTATCAAGTCAAGGGCATAATTACGACGAGCGATCTCGTCCACAATTTAATTGCCAACTGCGACGGAGCGAGTCGCAACCCAACATAATCTGCCGTTGAGAAAAGCTCTTATTCAAGCAAGGGCTCTTTACAGCCCATAATATTTGTTACTTATTTTTTAATATAAAATTTTTCCTTTTTTCATTTAAGTCACCTGAGTAAATGTTTTTTTATAGTATATTTTATATTTACCCATTTAGCAACTATTCCCCAACAACAAATATGGCAGCACTATTTAAATGTTTTTAGCTTGAACCAAGATTTTTTTCACTTGCAAAAAAAATCTACTTAATAAAACTACATTGTTAGCGAATGTAAACTTAAAAAGTTTCCCTTTTTTATATAATTTTCCAACTAAAACAATACAAATAAATTAAGAGCGGTAGCAGAGAAAACATTTATGAAATGAGAATAATTATTTTAAATTAAAAAAGTTGTTTATTATGCTAATAATATAAAACTTTTTTAAAACATAAAATTATATATTTGGACTGAGCATAAACTAGTAAGTTAAAGAACTATATAAAATTGAAGTAATTAAAGTGATGTGTTAATTTTTTTAAATAAAAGAGTTATCAGGTTTTTATTTATTATATTTTAAAAATTATACAATAAAACTTATTTTGTCGCACACTAAATCTAAAACAGTCACAACTCTTTCTGATTTTAAAAATATATTGTAGTTAATTTAGTTACTGGCTTTATATATGTTTTAGCGTTTAAAGTAATTTAAGCAAATACCAGGTATGTTTACAATTCTTTTTATTAATACAATGAGATTTTATTAAATTTAATTCAGGGTTTTTCTTAAATTTAATTTCATTTATTGGTTTGCTCTTTGGTCCAAGAATGTCTAACTGCAATTTATTGGCTCTTGCACCAAATCATCAGTAGACTTTCTACCAAATTCATAAAAATATTTCATAAATTTATCTGTTTATATTGATAATTAACTTATTCAGACTTTAAAAAGAAACAAAAATATTCAAACCTACTTTAAAAAAAATAATCCTTTTTACAAATTTTTTTGTTATTATTTATTTCTCTTGTATTAGTGGTAAAACCTTGCTTGAAACAAATTATACGACTTAAGGCAATTATAACGTAAATGTTGACTTAAGGCAAATATTTGCATGGGATATACTTTAATGTAAGCACGCTTTTACACCGGCCTTATAGCTCGTCGAAACGGGGTAGGGTACAAATCTTTAAAATCCCAAACGCCACCACAATACATTATAAACTTATTTAGAGATTATGCGTGCCAAAAAGACAACCTGAAAAATATGTGAATATAAACCGTATACGTATACGTAAACACTCCAAAACCGTGTAAAACAAATAACTTCAACTGCATTTCCTATCTCAAGCAAGCAACTAAACAGACTAAAAACGGATTTAGGCAAACATTATTATTTTATTACTCAAAACAAACCAATTTACAAAAATAAAACAAAAAAAAATTAATAAAAAAATCGTAAAATGAAATAAAAATAAATTAAAATAAATAAAAATTTATATTAAAACAAAGCTCCAGCAAAAATGAAAATAAAATAAAATATTTAATAAAACAACTGCATGCATTTAAACTAACAAAAAAACAATTTAATATATTAGATCAATTATATTTTGCTGGTCACCTTACAAAAATGAAATTATATACTAATAACCTTTTTCAAAGTTCATTTACATAAAAACCAATAAGTTGCAAATCAAAACAAAACAAAAGAAATAAAAACACAACTCACTTATTCCGGTTTCGCTCATGCATCCAAAGATCTTTGTTGCTGTTGCTGACACCGACTGTAAACAATGTTGCTAAATGTTTCTCAACAATTATTCGTTCTTATGATATTCCACTGAAAGCTCTTAGTGATAAAACAAAACTCTTATACTTAATCAATCAACAATTTTTCTCTTTGAACTAACAATTATGTATACCAAATTAAAATTGCAAGTATTTATGTATCACATATATATGTATGTATGTATGAAAAAAAAAAATTAATAAAAAAAATCACCGCATGTATTTAAAATTTACAACAGCAATCAAAACCACAATACATAAAAACAGTTATATTCTTGCAACATCAAAAATTTTTTTTTTTTTTTTTTTTTTTTTAAAGCAAATTTTTCTTTTTAACAACTTGTATAACTTACAAGAACATATTCTTTTTTATATATAAATTGTCCCCCGTTTTTATCACATCATACATACATATATGTTTTTTTTTTTCATTTACACCAATAAATTTTTCACTTAAAACCTTTGTAACTTTTTTATAACATTTATTAATTACTATTATTAACAACTTTAAGGTTCTATTTTAATTTTTCCAGTTTTTATGGTGTTTTTTTCCTCTGATTTTCTTAATTTGGCTTTAAAGTTTTTATTATTCTCTCACTTTACCTACTGCGAATCGTGCATAGACCTCACCGGATTCAATCAAACTAAAGCCCATGGGAATAGACATATCAAATATAAAAGTTACCATCGGGAAGATTTGTAGCAGATTTCTTTTTGAGAGAGGAGGAAATCTTCTCCTTCAACGTTCCAATCCTCAAGAGAATCTGAGCAACTAACAAACTTTGTATTATACACAAAGTGCCAAATCTATGTAGATTTGTGCAATAAAAAAATAGATAAAATAATAATTAGATAATTATAGATAATTATAGAGAATTAAATCGTAAAATTACCCTTGGAGATGGCACTATGGGACACCAAAAAAAAAAAAATTAAATAATCGTCCACCAAGTAACTACAGGATCGCTCTCCAAAATAAGTTCATATATTAAAATAAACCTTTTAATTTAAATTTTTAGACGGAAAACAAACTTTTAAACTTGTACTTCGTTCACTTTAAATTTGAATTTAGCTTTTACTTTTTTTTTTTTTTTTCCCCAGTAATAAATAATGTATGCAGAAAAAATATCAAATATGACGACACGTCTTGCAACTAGGTCAAAAATATAATGCCGGCTTGATCACCATTTTGCCCTCGCGTTAGCTCGTACAGCTCCCAAACTTGGCGCGTAATCATGTCAGCATATTCGCCTTGTTAATAGAAGAAAAACTAGCAAATAAATTTAAGGAAAACGTCAAAACCAAGATGCAGCATATTTTAAAGTGGCAATATATTCACACATAGATGGCGTTAACTACGATCAAGAACCGTTTGTATTTCGCAATTTAAATAGTTTTGGAAAGGTCAAGTTGTAAATCAAGAAATGTGACAATAAGTGTGCCAGCTCATTACAAATCCCCCCCACCAGAATCTGGACTACTGGGTAATTTACCATGACGAAGACAGATTCAACTGGCACATGTAAATTATAGGAATTATCATCTACTGTCTAATATCCTTTGCATGATACCTTCCAACAAATGTTCCCTTTGTATCTTCCAGTTCATAATAGCTATTACCTAGCTTTCGCCTGATACGGGCTTTCAAAAATGCTGGTGCCAGTTTTGAGTTAAATCCTTGCTCAAAGTTACTTTGCTTGAAGTTTCTACGAAACACTTCCTGGCCTTCCGTATAGGATACATTACTAGATCTCAGATTATACTTTCTCTCATTCCGCTCAAATTGTTTATTACTTATCTCACTAGCTCTTCTTACCATTATTTGTATTGAGTCTTCCCTGTTAAAACTGACCTCACGATCATCCAGCATTTCTAGTTGTTTCAGTAGAGTATAAGTCGACCCATTTGTCACCATATGTTGTCCAAAAACAAGATAATAAGGCGATGTGCCAATGGCAGAATGAACCGCAGATCTTAACGCGCACGATATGCTACTTAGCTTCTCATCCCAATTTTTCTGATTTGGGTTTACGTATGATTTTATGGCAGCGAGTATGGATCTATTAACCCTTTCGGATGCATTTGATTGGGGTGCATGGATTGCCGTGTATATGTGTTTTACCCCATATTGTGATAAAAATTTGTTAAATTCATTAGATCTAAATTGCGATCCATTATCTGAAACTATCGCCTCTGGGACACCAAATGTGTGAAATAATTCGCTCTCCAGGTATTTTACGGTAACATCTGTAGTAAACTTCTTTACTGGTTTCAAAAAAGGAAATTTGGAAAAGTGGTCGAGTACAATAAATATACCAACATGACCAGACCTAGATCTCGGATATGGTCCCAGAAAATCAACGTAAATCTTCTGGAAGAATCTCGGCGTGTTGCTAATTCTGCCTAGTGGTGGTCTTAGTGTTTTATTAGGATGTTTCGATGCTTTGCATACTTCACAACTATTAACATAATTTTTAACATCCGCTACTAAGTTTGGCCAATAATAAAATCTACGAATTCTCTCTAAGGTTTTGCTAATTCCACCATGTGATGATAATGGATCATCATGTGCCTTTCGAAGTAGTTCCGGAACCATTTCACGTGGTATCCATAGCTTCCATGCTAGGTCATCCTGCACTTTATCACCTGTTGCGTGCGTAGTACGTTTATACAAATAACCGTCTATAGTACGAAGGTCTGGAGTTTGTTCAATTGTCTTTTCAACATTTAAAAGTAATCGTTTGTATTCGTCTGAGTGAAATTTTTCTGAATTAAGATCTACAAAAAGCCCACTGTTGTTCCCAAAATCTGTCACACTGTCGTCTACTATTGCGGACAAATCGTCAGAGTTGGCCCTTGAAAGTGTATCCGGAACTATGTTCTTGGAGCCACTCCTATGCTGAATGCTAAATTTGTATCCCTGCAGCTTTAAAGCCCATCGAGCTAACCTTGAACTGAGATCTCTTTGCGACATGAGCCACTTTAATGAGGCGTGGTCAGTTATGACAGTAAACTCATGCCCTTCCACGTATGCTCTAAATTTCTTTATACTCAGCACAGCAGCCAAGCATTCCTGTTCAGTGACTGAGTAGTTTCGCTGGGCTCGATTGAGCTTTTTGGACATGAATGCGATTGGTATCTCTTCACCATCGATATTTTTCTGCACCAACACACTTCCGATCCCTGTTTTACTTGCATCGCAATGTATAAAAAATGGCTGTGAAAAGTCAGGGCTATGAAGAACAGGTGCTGAGCTCAAAAGGGACTTTAAAACCTCAAAAGCTTTTTGCGCTTCGTTGGACCATACAAATTTTCTTTTACCTTTTAGCAAATCTGTTATAGGAGTAGTTAAAGCAGCATAGTTTTGAATAAACTTCCGGTACCAACCTGTCATTCCCAGAAATCTGCGGACTTGTTTAAGGGATCTGGGAACTGGAAAATCGGTTATGGCAGATATTTTCTCCGGATCCATACGAATAACCCCATTCCCAACCACATGACCCAAATATTTTACTTCAGGGACGCAAAAATGAGATTTCTCTACGTTAATTGTCAGTCCAGCGTCTCGTATTTTCGAAGCTACCATACTCAAGACGTCAAGATGCCTTTCGAAAGATTCGGATATGACAAGCAAATCGTCGAGATAAACAAACACTTCCGTTCGAAGGGCCGGAGGTATTATTTTGTCCATCAATCGGGACATTGTTTGTGGGGCATTACATAGCCCAAAAGGCATAACAGTAAAATGATACAGCGGCCTTCCTGGAACGGTAAATGCAGTTTTCTCTTTTGATCCTGAATCTAAGGGGATCTGCCAAAAGGCATCTTTGAGGTCTAGGCTTGTTATAAATTCCGCTTTCGGTAATCTACTTAGGATACCATCAATATGCGGTAGCGGATAAGCATCACCCCTAGTTACAGCGTTAAGTTTCCTGCTGTCTAAACAGAGTCGATTTTTGCCAGGTTTTCGGTGAAGGACAACAGGAGATGACCACGCACTAGAAGATTCCTCAATAACCCCGAGAGCTATCATTCGATCTAGCTCCTCGTAAATTAGTCTTTCAACAGCTGGGGATACAGAAAAATGGCGCTGTTTAATAGGTTTGGCGTCACCGGTATCTATTACGTGTAATAAAATACTAGTTTTGCCCAAACCCTCTTTAGAAAATGAAGGAAACATTTTTACAACCTGATTCAGCTGCAGTTTTTGAGCAGTGCTTAAAGGAACTTGAACATTTAGTTCATTTATCGTATAAAAGTCATTACAAGGACTAATTTGTGACACATTTGGTGGAAGCAAGTTAAATAAATCCCAAAAATCAATTCCGAGGTATAGGTCTTTTTCAAGGCTAGGTATAATAAAAATTTTTATTGGTTTCTCCAAATCTCTAAAAGTAATACTTGTGTCTACAACTCCAACAATCTGCTGGCTTTTGCCATCCGCTGTCTTTACAGACGAGTTTATCTTTTTATAAGGATGACCAGATGCAACAAACTCATAAGCTGCTTTAGATCCTAAACAACTTATGGATGCCCCCGTATCCATTAAACCTAAAAGTTTTTCCCCAAAGAGTGTCACTTCGGCGTATGGTCTTACGTCGCCAGATTTACTTAATATAGAGGAAACAATTTTCTTTTTCAAACCTTTGATCTTTTGCCAGAATAACTTCATACGCAACGCTGATCTGTTTAGTTTAGTTACACTTTTGCTATCATTAGAATCTTCATTGCCTACGAGGAAATGTGAGAATTGTTGATCAATACTTTTAGTGAATTCTTTTACCCGTTTGTGAAAAGGTTTAAAATCTGCCACACAATTGTTATCAATAAAATTTCTAGAGCTATTGAGATCTGTTGAATTGTTGGGATTCTCATTGATTAATATATTTCTCACAGGGTGATTTAATTGGTTGTCGATTTTGTTTGATCCGGAAATTTCTGTGCACTTCGTTGTGCACTCCCTTTTACGTTTTTTGAATTACATTTCCTACAGTTTGGCTTATAAGTATCGGGTAGCCCGCATCCGTAGCAAAAAATCGTACGCTCGGAGAGGCAATCTTGATATCTGTGCCCAGATTTTTTACAATTCCAACAAGTGAGGTTTAATGCAGAAATTTCACCATCACCTGTGTCTGACTCATCTGACGAATCCGGGGGGAGATCATTTTCTATTTCCGCAACACGTCGTTGCGATAAAAATGGGCGAGCTTGATAAGAATTATGTTTCCGCCGCCAATCTTGAATAAAAAACTCACGTCGCCTACAGGTGTCACGAAGGTGTTCGACAGAAAATATTTGCATGTTAAGCATTTCATGCTGAATTTCGGGAAGCAAATTGCGTCGCAAAATCTCAACTAAAGTTTTGTCGGGTAACGGTTCAGTAAGTTTATCAGTTAAATGTACTATTGATTCATAAAAACTATCAAATGTTTCGTTTTGTTTCTGCTTGCGATCCCTTATAAGCTCGCGGATATCTACATCAGTGCGGGACTCACGATATTGTTGCCTTAAAGCTTTACATAAGTTTGGCCAAGTTATGGATTGAACGGACCTATGGTACCGCCAAAACCAGTCACTAGCTTTTCCATCGAAAAGAGAACTAGCATTACGACAAAGAAGGTCATAATTTCCTTGAAGGGTCTGAATAGTCAAAGCTTCAATTCTATAAATAAAATTTTCTACAGACAAGCTGTTTGGACCACCGCAAAACTTTATTTTCCAATTTGAAATTATATGTAAGGCTTTATCCGGACGGACATTAAGATCAGGCGGGTGGGATAGGTGCGAAGGAGTCGGATTATGACCAGCGTTAGGAATTTCAATGCCATTATTGTCATCAGTCTCTAAACCTTCGAAGTTACCAAAAGTAGGTTCCTCAACGGAAGGAAGGGTCTGTATAGCATTAAAGGGAGCTCTAAGCACATTCGATTGGGAAGTAGTTGCTTGTGGTACCGAAGCAGGTGCAATATTGTATCTAGAAAAATTTGATTGCATGATAGTGTCCACCATTTGTGAAACTTGGCTATTTAAAGTAGATAACAACTGCGCCTGTTGAGCAGAAAATAAGTTTGCTATCATTTCTTGTACTGGTTCAGTAGTGAAAGTGGAGGCTAGTACCGAAGCATCACGATTACTATGCTCAGTTACATTATCGCTTGAAACATTTGCTGACGTATTGGCCTGATCTTGACTTTGTTCCTTAGCTCCTGTATTCTTACTTTGAGATCTAGTAGTAGAGGGTGTTTTATCATTTATTATTCTAGCATTGCATACGGGACAGAACGGCCTTACTTTAATAAGCTTCGATAAGCAGGTTTTATGAAAAAGATGGCCACAGACCGTAATATGGGCCTGAGGCTTTGCGGCTATACCACTCTGACAAGCATCGCACATAGGAATCTTATCCACTTTGGTGGCAGGCTCTGAATCTATTATGGTTTGATCTTTGTTTGACATGATTGGCTAACAAGTATTTAGATACCAGTAAAGTGAGAAAAAAAAATTGATAAAATAAAATTATAAGCTTTTCTTTTAAACTTTTTCGCTAAAAACGATTTTTAAAAATAGTTGTTTTTTTTTTTTTTTTTTTTTTTCTTTTTAAAGTTTTCAAATATTAAATTAAAAAGAGGTTCTTTTTACTCAAAATGCGGTAGTATAAAAAAAATAAAAAGTTATATAGAAATAATTGCAATTTATATCCTGTTTGTTGTTGCTTTTCAATAGGTTAACAGTTGACGTAATTTAACATTTTCACATACTTTCATGTATATATTAGCTTATGCTATGGTTAGTTTTTTTTTTTATCAAAAACTATATTTCCAATAAAATCAATAAGCTAAACATATGAAACTATTGCATTTGTGGACAGTTAAAGGCATATTGATACCAAAAACAGCTTTCCGGACAAATACACAATAGATTCATTTATTGAAGTACAAGAAAGTTTTTTAGAAATGAAAAAAAAAATTATCGGTTAAAAATGAAAATAAAGCAATCATAATCAATTCCAGAAAATATTTTATATTCAAAACAAAAACTTTCGATAAAAATTAAGGGTCCGAACAATTTTAATTTAGAAGTTCACATATTAAGAATATATAGATGTTTTACGAAATGTGTATTATAGATATGCTCGGGCCCCACGTTGGGCGCCATTTAATTTATAACGTAAATGTTGCCTTAAGTCAACATTTACGTTATAAATTAAATGGCGCCCAACGTGGGGCGCCATTTAATTTATAACGTAAATGTTGACTTAAGGCAAATATTTGCATGGGATATACTTTAATGTAAGCACGCTTTTACACCGGCCTTATAGCTCGTCGAAACGGGGTAGGGTACAAATCTTTAAAATCCCAAACGCCACCACAATACATTATAAACTTATTTAGAGATTATGCGTGCCAAAAAGACAACCTGAAAAATATGTGAATATAAACCGTATACGTATACGTAAACACTCCAAAACCGTGTAAAACAAATAACTTCAACTGCATTTCCTATCTCAAGCAAGCAACTAAACAGACTAAAAACGGATTTAGGCAAACATTATTATTTTATTACTCAAAACAAACCAATTTACAAAAATAAAACAAAAAAAAATTAATAAAAAAATCGTAAAATGAAATAAAAATAAATTAAAATAAATAAAAATTTATATTAAAACAAAGCTCCAGCAAAAATGAAAATAAAATAAAATATTTAATAAAACAACTGCATGCATTTAAACTAACAAAAAAACAATTTAATATATTAGATCAATTATATTTTGCTGGTCACCTTACAAAAATGAAATTATATACTAATAACCTTTTTCAAAGTTCATTTACATAAAAACCAATAAGTTGCAAATCAAAACAAAACAAAAGAAATAAAAACACAACTCACTTATTCCGGTTTCGCTCATGCATCCAAAGATCTTTGTTGCTGTTGCTGACACCGACTGTAAACAATGTTGCTAAATGTTTCTCAACAATTATTCGTTCTTATGATATTCCACTGAAAGCTCTTAGTGATAAAACAAAACTCTTATACTTAATCAATCAACAATTTTTCTCTTTGAACTAACAATTATGTATACCAAATTAAAATTGCAAGTATTTATGTATCACATATATATGTATGTATGTATGAAAAAAAAAAATTAATAAAAAAAATCACCGCATGTATTTAAAATTTACAACAGCAATCAAAACCACAATACATAAAAACAGTTATATTCTTGCAACATCAAAAATTTTTTTTTTTTTTTTTTTTTTTTAAAGCAAATTTTTCTTTTTAACAACTTGTATAACTTACAAGAACATATTCTTTTTTATATATAAATTGTCCCCCGTTTTTATCACATCATACATACATATATGTTTTTTTTTTTCATTTACACCAATAAATTTTTCACTTAAAACCTTTGTAACTTTTTTATAACATTTATTAATTACTATTATTAACAACTTTAAGGTTCTATTTTAATTTTTCCAGTTTTTATGGTGTTTTTTTCCTCTGATTTTCTTAATTTGGCTTTAAAGTTTTTATTATTCTCTCACTTTACCTACTGCGAATCGTGCATAGACCTCACCGGATTCAATCAAACTAAAGCCCATGGGAATAGACATATCAAATATAAAAGTTACCATCGGGAAGATTTGTAGCAGATTTCTTTTTGAGAGAGGAGGAAATCTTCTCCTTCAACGTTCCAATCCTCAAGAGAATCTGAGCAACTAACAAACTTTGTATTATACACAAAGTGCCAAATCTATGTAGATTTGTGCAATAAAAAAATAGATAAAATAATAATTAGATAATTATAGATAATTATAGAGAATTAAATCGTAAAATTACCCTTGGAGATGGCACTATGGGACACCAAAAAAAAAAATTAAATAATCGTCCACCAAGTAACTACAGGATCGCTCTCCAAAATAAGTTCATATATTAAAATAAACCTTTTAATTTAAATTTTTAGACGGAAAACAAACTTTTAAACTTGTACTTCGTTCACTTTAAATTTGAATTTAGCTTTTACTTTTTTTTTTTTTTTTCCCCAGTAATAAATAATGTATGCAGAAAAAATATCAAATATGACGACACGTCTTGCAACTAGGTCAAAAATATAATGCCGGCTTGATCACCATTTTGCCCTCGCGTTAGCTCGTACAGCTCCCAAACTTGGCGCGTAATCATGTCAGCATATTCGCCTTGTTAATAGAAGAAAAACTAGCAAATAAATTTAAGGAAAACGTCAAAACCAAGATGCAGCATATTTTAAAGTGGCAATATATTCACACATAGATGGCGTTAACTACGATCAAGAACCGTTTGTATTTCGCAATTTAAATAGTTTTGGAAAGGTCAAGTTGTAAATCAAGAAATGTGACAATAAGTGTGCCAGCTCATTACACAATCTACATAAGTTCAGTATAATTGGGGGGAAAACCTGCAAAAGATATAAGAAAATTTTTTATTAATGGTTTTCCGTAGCCTTTTATGATGTTATTTTTTCTATTTTAATAACGAGGACACAGGAGGACTCAGGGAATGGCCTCTATACATGCATTGCATTGTGTTGGTATCAGGAAAATATGCTATATGAAGGAGGAAAGAGGGAGTACTGTTTTGTGGACATTTGATTTAAATTTCTTGATCTGTGACAGCAAATGCATCTTTATGAAGCTTATTGAACATACGAAGTGTATGATTAAAAAACAAATTCTCCTTGTCAACCATTGTGCTTTCCAGTTGCACAAGGAAAATAGAAATTTAAAAACAAAAAATTAGTAAAAATGGTTTTTGAAAGTATTTTTGGATATTTTTGTATGTTTTCATAAGTCTCAGTATGTCATTTAAAATTTTGAAATATAAACAGATAATGATCGGAAATATTTTTTTAAGAATTTGGTGGGAAATCTACTAACGATTTGCTGGAAGAACCAATGAAATGCATAATCGCATATTTAACCGTAGATTGAGCTTTAAAAATAGTTCATAATTCTAGCTATGTATCATTTTTGATACATACTTCAGTGAAAGCCATTTTTTTTCAAAAGTTTATATACATTTATTAATACTGATTCAATTTTATGTCGTGTTTATGCAATTTACGCAAATATTTTTAACATGCTTTTCATTGCAGCATGGTTTTTGAAAGAAGAAACAGAATGAAGATGTCCACATATTTCGTGTTATCCTAATCTAGTACGTTTTTTCTTGGAAGGTTTTTCGAGTTTCTGTTTTCTAGATGGGTCAGCTTCATTATTTGTTGAACCTCTAGTATTCTGGGTTGAAAACTTAGAAAAATAAATGCCATTTATAGTTCATTTATTGGGCCTTTTTTCGGTTTTCCATATAGGGGGTTGCTAATGATAAATCATAAAACGTCTCGTTTTTGGAACTGGTAAGCGTTAAAATTTAAATTTTTTTGCATATGTAACTATCGTGTTACTTATTTGTATGTATAAAAACACTGCCAAGTAAGCAGAAAATATATCTTCGTCAATTGCAATGTGATTAGAAATAAATAGGTGCTTTCCATATTTGTTGGAGTTATCGATTACAATTTTGGCTTCTTGCGGTGGAAAAAGTAGCAGAAATGAGTCACGAATGCTATGTACGCTGCTGGATGCAAATTTTGTTACGCCTACATGACCAAAATCTTAATTTCAAGATGTATAAGCACATAGTCACTGCCATTATGGGTGCAAATTTAAAATACTTGCACTTCCGAACCTACCAACGGAGTAAGGATCCTTGCTCCATCTTTCGCAGTAAACGACGGGTTACGATGTGGGCTATGTCTATACTGTCATCTGAATCTGAGCTGTTATCCTCTTCTAGCTTGGGGTTAAAAGAATCAGAACCAGAAACATCCGGAGCAGAGACATAAAGATCAAAAATATATTCATCCTTTTCACTTTCTTTTATTACTTCATTCACAAGTTCTTCCAAGGTCAAAAAAGCGGATGAGGCATTATTTTCGATACGCACTACTGATGGTAATTCATGTAGATAAATGTATATATTTTACTATAAAACAAAAAGAAAAAAATCCAAAAACGACCTCACTACTAATATGAAAACCAGAACAAAATAAGTTAAAATGCAGTATGTATCAAAAATGATACATAGCTAGAATTATGAATTTTCTTAATTTCTCAAGGCCTACTTGTACTTTATTTTTTCAATATTGTTTAAAATAACGGTCAAAACAAAGTTGACAAAGTCTCAAAACATCTTGCGTATAAAATTTCATTAAATGAAGTTATGTCGAAGAAAAAAACGAAATGTATCATTTTTGATACAAAGCTCGATTAACGGTTAAATAAAGAACAAACCGAATAAATTTTATAGAATTTGTTTAAAATTTTTAACTGTAACTGTTGTGTTTGGTTTTTTGGTAATATTTCTATTTTTTATTTGTCCATATGGGAGCTATATATTATCCACAATTATACACATATATTCAAATTAGAAAATAAAAAAAAAATTACAATCCAACTTTGAATTTTTTTTTATGTAATTGAAATAAAGGCTGTATTTCAAAACGCAGTTTGTTTTGCATCACAAAATTTCAAGTTTTTCCTGAAAGCAAAGATGAGGTTTTTAATAACATCTTTTACTTTCAAATGAGTGTTTACAGCTATATTGATGTCCTGAAAGTAAAAAACGTTGTCAACATTTTAAGAAGTGTATAAGGGAAGAAGTTGAAAATTTGTGATGCAAAGCAAACTGCGTTTTGGAATACCGCCAAATTTAAAAAAGTCTATATTGCTTTCAAGAAAGCAGTATTAGCCATTTTTAAATTATGTTTCACAAATATTTTTTTTCTCCTCTATCTTTTAGCTTCTTCTTTCCTTTTATTTCCACCTATTCCAACTGCCTTTCCAGGTAACACAAATATACCGAATTAAGCGGATCCAAGTGAACTTTATCCTTTCTGTTGACGGCTGTTTGCTCTACCTAGGTTATGCCATCTGTATATTGCTTATGTTGCATTAAAGTAATTCGAAACAAAGATAATTATTTTCATTATATCGTGTGCGCTTATGTCCTTTTTCAAATAGGTCTGCGCATGGTTTCATACTTTTAAATTTTTAAATTTCTGTGGGAAATAAACATTTTATTTCTTTAGAATTTATTTTCTCTATTTCAATATTAGTTTATAATTTTATGTATGTTAATTATTTTACATTAATCACTTACAAACAACTTAAGCTACTGCTGGACAATTTAACTTATACACAGAAAAAACTGAGTTGTAGAATCAGTAACAAATTTCAGAGAATCAGTAAATATTTTGTCTGGCTGAGGACCTACAACGAAAGTTGTAAATTTAGACAAACAATTTTGCAAGAATTTTAGTTTCTGTTAAAAAATTTTGCTGAGCTGGTTAAATATTTTATTTGTCTAGGCGAAAATTTTGTTTGATTTAAAAATCAAATAAAAATATTATTAGAGACTATTAAATAAATTGACTAAAAAAATAAATTATTTTGAACAAGAATTTGTTTGAAAAATTTTTTTTGTAGTTTTTTGTGTGTACTTCTCAACTGTCCGCATTAAAACAAAGTTGCCTATCTATTGCTACATTTTATCGTTACTCGTCCGTCTGCGGAATATTCGAAATGTAAATTCATTGATCATGTTAAACTACTGCGTCCTGTCCTAAACGTTAGTCTTGAGCAATCGAATATCCTTTAACCCTTTCTGTCCCTAGTGGTACGACCAGAACCCAATCCCACATTTCTGCAGTGTTTTTTTGTTTATATGAGAAACAAAAGCTATTTTAAAGTTTTGTTTATTTGTTTCAAGCTCATTTCGTCAAAGATTAATTTAAAACCATAAAACCAGATTAAGAGAGTTTAAGAAAGGATTTCTTAAAAAAATTAACATATTTTAACACACAATAGAACAAATTTGATTTTGAAAGTGATATGAAGGTCTTTTACATATATTCTTTATGTTTTAGCTGAGTGGGTAAAAAGTGTTTTTTATTTGTATACATGCATAGAGAATACATGTGTATGTGTCTTATATACATACATATGTAAATTAGTTTTATAAATATCATAGAAAAAACTTTTGTGCATGAGTTAAAGTGCTTTGAAATAAATTGAATAGAAACTTTATTAAATTTATTTGTGGCTACAAAACAAGAGAGACAAGATTAAGAAATTATATAAAAGGAGTTCTTTTCAGAATTTTTTAGATCTTCTTTTAAGCATTCTTTACTTAACTTTTTATTTTGGCTAAGAAATAATTTAAATTAAAATTAAACCAGAAAATAAATTCAAGATTTTAAGAAAGATTAGTTTATTAAATAAAAAAATATATTCCACCATGTTAATTGCTAGTGAACCCTTTATCTTATGACTTGATTTGCCTTTGCTAAAAATAAAAACATAATTTAATTTCTTTAATAAATTTTAAAAAAAATTATTTAAGTCTACACTATTTCTTAAAAATAAAATCGGAGTTTTAAAAAAAAATTTTTTAGGTTCTCTAAAGCCTTTTAACAATTAACGTTTGACAAAACGATTTTTTCCTTTCTGATAAGCCACTTTTGGCAGTTATTTGTTTATACAATGGTAAATCAAAATTTGTTTGGCAATAAGACTTCAATTAATTTAATGTCTTTGAATAATATGTGAGGATATAAAGTTTAGCCAGACAAAATTTTCAACCATGTTTGCTAAAACTTAAAGCAAATGAAAACTCTGCTGAAATATTTACGAAAAAATTTATTTTAAAAAAAATTTAAAATTTAAAGCCAAGCGGAAAATTCTTACAAAACTGTTTCTAATTCTCTAAAGACACCAAAAAAAACGACCTTTGACAAAACAACATTGTTCAGTGAACTGACATATGCACACACACACTAATTTGTTGACAATAACACATGCATACATACCAATATGCTTACATAATATAGATTTTTCAATTCTCTTAACAACTTTCTACACATCCTTACAATTTAAATGTATTTTTTTTATATTTCGACGCACAATTCTTTAGATTTGCTAAAAAAAAAGCATTGTTTACTTCGATGTTTAAATGGTTTTGGTGTGATGTGAAAAAAAAATACACAACTTAGTTACTGTAGCAAAAGTATTGTATATCTATCTAAACAAGATAAGAAAAAAGCCACTTAAAAATTTCAACGCATTGTCTTATGCTCCACTTACTTACTAATGTGTAAAATGGAAAAACAGGGAAAACTGAATGAACATTTCTTAAAGACAATTTTTAAAGCAATTGATTATCTGCATGTTTTTTTGTTTAAAGATTTTTATTACCAAACTACAAATGTTAAATTGTTGAAATATTTTTCAATTTATTTTTCATTTCAAAAAGCTTTTTTTTCTCTTATACCTGATTGCTCTAAAGAAAAATTAATTTCTGAGTTTTATCATCAAAATAAAAAAAAAATAAATATGAAAACTATTTTGTGAAAGATATTATTAACCAACAAAATCTTGGGTAATATGCCCTCCACAATTATACGTATAAAAAATAAAATTTTTTTGAAAAGCCCATTTGCTTTTTTCTATGTTTTACAAGAAAAAAATTGTCGAAGTTGATAAGTGCTTTTCGAGATTTTACTATTAGAATGTGCAGCTTATTATTATATTAAGTAATGTAAAATAGTTTTGTTCCGGTTGTTTGCTTATTTAAAAAACTTTAATATAAAAAAGTTATAAGCCGATTTATATTTGACCATGAATTTTTCAAGGTTCGTAATAGTTATACAAAAAATAAATCTCAAAAAATAATTATATTTTTTTAATTTTGTAAATTTGTTCAAGAAAAAGTAAAGAAACTACACCATTTCTAATTGTATTTAAGAACTTTCTAATTGTATTTCAGAAATTTCTAATTCAATTTCAAAATTTTCAAATTCAATTTTAGAAATATCTAATTCAATTTCAGAAATTTTTAATTAAATTTTAGAAGTTTCTAACTCAATTTTAGAAATTTATAATTGTATTTCAAAAATTTCTAATACAATTTTAGAAATTTCTATTTGTTTTTTTAGAATTTTGAATTTGTGTTTTAAATAAAATTGAAGTAGAATTTACTGAAATTGAAATAGAAATTTCTGAAATTGAATTAGAAATTTCTAAAATTGAATTAGAAATATCTGAAATTGAAATTGAAATATCTTAAATTAAATTAGAAATTTCTAAAATACAATTAGAAAGTTCTGAAATACATTTGGAAATGGTGTTGTTTTACATTTTTAAAAAAATTAAATACGGTATCAATAATTGTTATATTTTTTGATTTTAATATTATTAAAAATAAAAAAAAATTTTCTAAAAAAACAGAGATAAATATCAAAAAATTATTATATTTTGAAAAATAAAAAAATACATGGACATGGGGGTTGGGTCAAAATGAACCCCTTATTAAACTCAAGGCATTTTGTCATATTTATTAAAAAAATGTATAAAGTTTAGATTTAATCTAATTTTATTATTGAAATACAGCACGATTTTGTGAAATATTAACAAATTTATTTCCATTTCTAAATAAAAAATATTTCATATTTAAAAGGTAACAAAAAAAGCCTTTTCTAGTTTAAATCTAATAAACACTTAAATCTAATGACACTATCATATGTCTGCGGGGATGGGTGGTCATATTTTTCTAAAAAGGACGAATAATTTTGAGCTATCCCCCCCATTGACAGGTTCATAGCCTGACATTTCGTTTTAGAACCATTAACTCCCAAAATTCAAAAAAGTAGTAAAAATTTAAAAACAAAATTTTGTTTTAATACCTTATTAATTGACCTGCGACCCTTATCTGTATTAATTTTTCTTAATTTAATTTTTCTTTACTTAAAATCTGAAAAAATTCAAAAACCGAACTCGCGAAAAATATTTTTCGCGTCACTTTTGTTGACGACGAATCCGGATCTAGACTAGATGTCCATAATTTTATACTTCAAGACCCATAATCTCAAAATATGTCAAAAGTACCATAAATGTGAAAAAACTAATTTTTGTTTACTTAACCGACCTCTGACCTCAATCGAAGTCAGCATAATTTAATTTTATACTTCAAAATTTATAAAGTCAAATATATGTATGGAAAAAATTACTATTTAACAACTTAATCCACTTTCGATCTTATCCTGGCTGAAGAGCCTTTACAGCGTTTACTTATTTCCTTTCGTAAAAATTTTTGAATTTAAAAAAAATTTTGTTTATATAAAAAATTTTCCGTTTAATCTTGCACAAAAAATGCAATAATACTGAAAGAGGAAATATAAAAAAAAAATTAAAATAATTCACTCTTAAACCAATGAGTAAACTATGGGGCGTTAAAAATTAAGAAAACAAAAAAAAACTCAAGGGTTTAACCAATTTATGGCAAGCGATTTGTTTTAATGGCAACAAATATTTTGTAGAATTTGTCTGTCAACTTGTGCAAAACTAAAATAAAAACCACCATAAGCAAATTGCCAAAGTTGAAAGTTTTTAGTTTTTTTGTTCAATATACTTGAAATATTAACTTTATAATAAAACTCGGAGGATTTTTATCAGATATTTTCTAAAAAGGCTTTAAGACTAAATAAAAAGTTGGAAAGCATGAAAACGATCACCTTTAGCTTTTTAAATTATTGTTGAAGTAGTACAGGATACCTGTTGGAAGATTTATATTTTCAAACCTAAATAAACAATGTAATGATTGGCACAAAGTCTTATTAAAAACATTGAATGGTGGCATGTCATACAGATTTTCCTTTTTAAGGTAGCCTCATAAGAGAATCCATGGTAGTTAGATCGGGCAACCTTGGTTGCTATGCGATATCCTCAAAGCGGCTGATCAGTGTTTGGGGGAAATTTTTCTGAATCATCATTCTGTTAAAAAGCACGTTTCTGAAGAGCACGATGAATAAGCTTCTAAGTTTGGCAAAAACTATTCCGTAATCATGCGTCGATAATTTTCACCGTTGACGTTTATCGCCTGGCTTCGAGAAAGTTTGAAAAATTGGTCTAATTATCTCATTCGTGGATAAGGCACACCCTGGGTAATGCAATGGTTTTTGATATTTTAATCGAGGGTTGCGGGCTTTCGCAGACCAAAAACGGCAAAATATTTGCCTACCTTTTAATTTAGTAAATAATATTAGAGATTAAAAAACTTTATTTACTTTTCGGCGAAATAACTAGTTGTTTTTGTTTAAGTTGTTGCGAAATTCACGACCCCGCTTACAAAAAGTATTTTTTTGTTACATAAACCTCATTACTTTGTAACCTGTGAAATAATGGGAGCTCATTTTTCAAATTCATAAAGATTTTATTGGGCGCTTATCTATGCAAATCAAACACAAAATATTTTCTATGCAAAGCAATTATAAAATTTGTTTTACTTAGGAAAAAATAATTTTTTTGGTTGAAATAATTTAAAGTCTTAATTCTTAAAGAGCAAAATATATTTTGAAACCACTGCTGCTTATGGCGTTAACGCCGCTGGCGTCATTGCACTTTAGTTTGGTTTGCATGAGATCACGTAGTTTATTACAAAACTCCCATCGGTTGTGTCATTTCAACTTCCGGCTAAAGTAAGTCCGTAAGGGTATAAACACATACACATATAGAAACAAACACAAAAATATGTGCTTAAACTTATTGCAAGTAATTGAAGGTGCAGGAGAGTGAATTTTTTTTAATATATGTGACTTTGTGTGTTTGGCTATGATGAATTATGTGGATGTTGTCGCTCGCTCAAGTGTCTTAACGTTAAGGTATCACTTAAACTTAAATCTTATAAAGTTTTTATCTACAATGATATTGTTAAAAATGCACACATATGTACACAAGTTTGTACTGTTAAAGATTAAGTTATCCACTTAGAAAATTATCGACCTGGGAGTCGGCTTCAACTCACCTTAGTTTGCTTGTGTATTTTTTTAAAAAAAGTTTTTTTCGTTTAAAAAAAAAAAATATATAGTTTGCAGCATTTTTGAAATTCTTTTTGTTTATTTTTTTTTTGCTGTACTGTGATGTGAAGAAAGTTACACTTTTTTGTAATTTAATCAAAATTTTCTAGTTCAAATGTGGCACTGCATTTTTATAGCAGGTTTGTTTCTGTTTGCAGACACTTTAGAACTTAAGGTAATAAGATGTTTGAAATATTTTTTATAAACATTTTTTTATTAAAATAAAATTGAAACGTGCGAGTAGCAACTAATGGAATTATCTTTTCTGATGATTTTCTTAATATTTTTTTTAATAAATTTGATATACGTATAAACGAAATATTTTATGAATTTAACAATTTTTATAAAAAGTATAAAAAGTGAGCTTAACCTGAACCTGAAAAATTTAAAAAAAAATTAAATTAAAAAACAACGTATAAAATTAATAAAACAAATTTTTTTTATTTATGGGGCTTGTTGTTGGTTAAGTTTGTCTATATGCATTTCATCAAAACAAGCGAATAGCGAATATTGGTTTGTTGGATTCTTAAAAAAACTTGAACGTTTTAGTTGCTTATAGTAATATTCATGAGTTTTTTAAGAATTTGGGTTGAAGTCTACTGATTATTTGGTGTAAGAACCAATGAAATGCATATAGACAAACTTAACCAACAACAAACCCTATAAATTAACAAGAAAATTGGGATTAAATCCTAAATAGTATTTTGAAAAAATTTTTTTTATATTAAAAATAAAGTATAAAATAAATTAATTAAATTAAAAAATTTTATATTAAAGAATATTTGAAAAAAATATTTTCTTGAAAAGCTACTTATTGTAGCCACATATTGGAAAACTATAATTAAAAAACAAAGCTTGACTTCAAGCTTACCAAAATAAAAACAAAGAAGAAAAAGAAATGAAAGAAACATTGTTTTAATTGCTTTTGCCAGGTCTTGATTCTGGCATTTTTGCACTTTTTTAAAATTCAAGCATCAAAGAGGCAAGTCTGCACTAAATTTTTTAAATCCATTTTTTTTTAATATGATGCAATTTATGGAAAATTGTGTACAAAGTTCTACATTAAAGCAAGCTATTTTTATCCTTAAACGGGGATAAGGAAAGAACAAAAAGTAACAATTGTTTGTGCTTTGGCAGACTCTTTTAGCTTATAAATCTATCAATATGGAGTTGAATGGAGGTTTAACAGAGCCTTAAAAACAATCCTTGCTTTAAAGATTTTGTACTTTTAAGATAAAAACAATCGTCGCCCTATTTTTAGTAATTTTTTTTTTGATACTGTGAGCATGGATCCATGGAAATAAGTGCTTTGAACCCAGATTAATAAGTACTTTTTTTATTATTTGAAATTTTGAGTTTGGTATATTAACGACTATTAACGCAATCGCAAGAAAACTAAATAAAAAAAGTTATTTTTCACATTTTTGGGAATATAAACCAAAATTTATGAAATCAAGGGGCCATATTCATAAACAATTTAAAATCTACTTTAAATTCATAAACTTATTTTGTTAAAATCTACCTTAAATATAAACACTGATTTTTATAAAAATTTCATTTAAAAAGTCTACTTTAATTTTAAGGTATATTTTAAATTGTTTATGAATATGGCCCAAGGACTTCTTCTAAGCTTGGGTAGAACGGCGTTTCTAGTATTTGGTACTATTTTAAATACTCAGCCCTGATTATAACAATTTAGTGGACAAAAAGTGTTCCTTAATATTTATGTTTAATTTGTCACGTTTTTATAAAAATTATGAATAGTGGCATAGATTTATTTAAAGGATCAAAAACGAGGGCAGTCAACATAATTTTCTTGAAACTGGGATTTTATCTACCCATGGTATAATAAAATTTTGAAATCTATTGCATCCAACCATACTGGTATATAAAATACTAAGCAAGACAAAAATAACTTTCAAAGTATATTGGATAAGCAAATTAAAATTAGAGATTCTGGATAAAGGTTGTGTAGAAAATCATGTAAGTTTTACCAGTTTATACTCCCTAAGAACTCGGTTTAAGAATTTGGTGCTTAATAAGTAATGGGTTAATAGCTTGTTACGTACAAAGTCCTCAATATATAAAATCTGGTGGAGTTTTCATGTAAAACAATCAACATAAACGAGTATGTATAGACGTGTTTGTGTATTTTAATTTTTTTTTTTCTGGCAGCATTAATGTAGTTTTAATGTGAAAGCAACAGCTGTACAAAAACAAAGAAATTTAATGTCCCTTTAATGGCTAAAGTGTTTGTTATTGGTTTTCTTACCAAAAATATTAAATGAATGTGTCTTTAGCTTTTCTTTGTTTTTACAATTTTCATGACCATGGAATTTATGGCAATTTGTACGGTCATAAAGAAACTAAAAGAAAAGAAAATCTTAAAAAGTTGTATGAGTTTGCTTTTCAATTACAAGAGAAAACAATTTTTACAATAATTTTCTTACTTTAATCGTTTAACCTAAAAGTTAAATTTAAGGAAAAAAATATATTTTATTTTAAAAGATGTTGGGAAAACAAGAAGATTTTAGAGAACATGAAGATGAGACAAACAAATTATCTTTTTTTTCTTAAATGTACCTCTATATTGAAAATAAGTTTTTCGTAATGAGCTTAGAGTGTCCAATCAACCGAGTTCAGTGCGTAAACAGATGACGCAAGGCGAATCATGCAAGATGCATAATACAAAAACATAGAAAATGGTGTGTCGAAATGGTCATGAAATAAAAAAAGTAAGAACAATAAAATTTATTGGCCTTAGCTAAAGTTTGTAAATTAACCACGCACACTAGTTGTAATAATTATCAATCATTCTGTGGTTTTAATAATTTTTTTTTAAATCCCAATAAAATTATTCATATGTAGTGTTGTAGCCTTAAAAGGTCTATAAGTTTCACAAAATGGTTCGAATTTTAAAAGGAAATTGCATTAGGCATAAGTAAATAATATTACAACGGGTTTAGTTGCTTTTGCTTTGTAGGCAAAACGTATTTTCAAATAACAAATCCATGTCACATGACATTTATCTATTCATACGCTTGAAAAACAAATAGAAAGAATAAGATCCTTTCAAAACACAAAAAGCACTAACACAGAGTTGCCATTTTGTAAAAAAAATGATTTGAAAGGTTTTGAGTTACAAAAATTGATTTGACTTTAGAAAGTATATATAAAGTCAAATTATTACTACCATTCACTTAACTTGTTAAATGTCTCTTTATTGGCCCATATGTTAAGCAATAAGAAGAATCTGACTAAGCAAATAAGTGGTACTTTTTTGAAATTTCGGACCCTAAGCGGTAAAAAGCAGAAAAAATTATGTGCCAATACATTTTGTAACTACGTAACCAATAACAAGAAGAACATAAATCAAATTTCGTTCCACAGTTTTCGAAAAAATGTGAATAAAGTCGATTTTTTTTATTTGAATTTAGTACTTTTGTACTTTTTTTTGGATGTATAGGATCTTTTGTAATGAATTTAGGGGCTAAAGCTTGCAGCGTAGGTTAAAATCTCATTTAAAAGGCAAAGTTTTTTTTTTATTTTTGGGACCTTTTTCTAAAAAAAAATTATTATTTCTAAATATTTAAATTTTTAAAATTTTAATTAGTTGAGATAAGACTTATGAGCCTGGCTAAGGCCCAAAGTAAGGTAACTGCACAAAAGGTCCTTATTTCTGGCAATGATTTTTTTTGATTATCGTTCTAGAAATACAAACCTAACGGGTATTGACCCAGATTCAGATCAACTAAGCGAACAATAAACCCTTTTTTATTTTTTTTTTGTAATTTTTTGTATTTCTTGTAGGAATATCAGTCCAGAAAGTAAAAAGGAATGGGTATTGGTCCAGAGTAAGACTTTCAGTCTGCTCAGTGGAAAAAATGTAAAATTTTTTTTATAATAATACGTTATTGCATTTCTTTTAAATTAAAAACGATTGATCTAGATAAGGTTGGAAAATCTTAAAGGAAAACAACATTCGCCTCTGCCGGTTAAGCTAAAAAAGTTATACTGTAGGACAGAAGGACCTAAGAAAATCAATTTGTTAAAAAAGTTTTGGGTTAATGTTAAATCTAATCTACCATAATACTAAAAGGAATAAAATTTATTTTTTTTAAATGGTTTTGCTTTAACATTTCACAAGACATATAACAAACATAAATGAAGTCATCCAGATTCTACATTCTTTTGTCTGTTTGTGAAATGGTTTGTTTTTAAAAGGACATTATCCAAAGTCCATTTACTTTTGCAATAAATACAATGCAATACAATTGACAAAAGACTGCAGTGCTGCAGTCAAACAACAATCAACACAAACATATAAAAGCCACAAATGGTATCTCTAACTGTATCTCTTACTCTGTGTGTCTCTATTTGACTTTAAAAATTAATGTTTGTTTGTTTTTCTTTTCCATACACACGTTTAGATGGTGCCATGTGTATGTATGTGTTTATGAAAATGAGGACCAGGGGAACGGACAATTAGAAATTTTAAATTATTTTTCTTTTCATATTTCTTGACACAATATTGACCCCATTTTGGCACCCACTTAGTATTCATTCGCATCGGTTACATCCATAAAAAAATAACAGTATCATAAGTTAGTTTACATGTGAAACTGCTGCAAATTGTTATTGCATACGTATGTGGGTTTCCATGGGCAAGTGTTTCCTATTTGCATTTACCCTGCAACCGGATAAAGTGTGTTTATTAACCAACTCAACATTTTGCATTGCGTTGTGTTTATGGTTAAATGTGTTAAAAGTGGAATAGATTTTGCAAATCATTAGCTGTGTACTTACACACATATGTTCACATTAGCATATGTATGTATGTTTGTGTGCATTCTCTACCAAATCTTTTAAATTTTTGCTTTAATGTCTACACATTATATTACTTTTGACTGAATAAGTTATTACTGTCTGTAATGTGGAAAAGTCGTTTACATTTATGGGGTTGTATAGCATTTCTGCGGATAAAAGTTTTTTTTGTCAAAAGCAATAAAAAACCAACATTCTATGTGCTTTTAAAACTTCAAAAAAGATTTATCTGGAGTATTTACACTTGATAGAAATTACTTACAAAAGAAATTACAAAAGAACAAAAAAAAAAAAATATTTTTAAAAGTAAAAAAATGTTAAAGCTGCTTAAATCTGAAAATTGTTTCTAGTTCTAAAGCAAAACATTTCAGCTTTTAGAATACATTTAGATTTTATTTTAATAAACTTCAACCAAAATCAACCAAAAACTCATGCCTTTATTTAATAAATTTAATAAACTTATTGAGAATTACTACAAACAAACCAAAATATATAAGAGTTCCTTCAAAAACTTCAAAAAACCATTTTTTGCTATTCACGGTTTTGATATAATTTTATTCTTTTACATTTAGATAAACATTGGTTATCAAAAAACAAAAAAATTTCGTATTACAACAATTTCCAAATATTATTCAGGATTTGTTGGGTTCTTTAAGGAAATCTTGAATGTTTTGGTTAACTTATACTTATTCTCAAAATGTTAATTGAATTGAATTATATAAGACAAAAAAAGTTTATAAGTTCTTTCAAGAATTAGTTGGAACTCTACTGGCGATTTGGTGTAAGAACCAATTAAACGCATATAGACAAACTTAACTTACAACAAACCCTATAAATAAACTAAAAAAATCGGGATCAAATTTTATATAATATTTGGGCATTTTTTGAAAATTATTATTAATCTATCAAAAACAATATCTGGCCCTGGGGAAAAAAAACACTAATTAAGTTTAAGATGTACACAGCAAGGCTACCTACCATAACAAAGAGAGTGTTATGAAAAACAAGGTAACAACAACACAGGTTTATATTGAGTTGTTTTTTAAATTTAAAAAAAAAAAAAACATGGTGAAAAGGCGCGCAAACACTCTTATAATTCATCTTCTCTTGTTGGGCCCCGCTAGTCAAAAATTAACTGAAGATTCGTGAAAACTATTATTTCGAGCTGACTCTTAGGCATGCAAGAATAATTCGTTTTTAGGCTCAAAAGCAACTGTAAACATTAAGTTGCTCTAAATGAATAAAAAGTGAAAAATTAAAATGTCATTGGGATTGCCATTAATAACAAATTAAATAAAAATTAACACATGGTACTGGTAAAAAGGGGGTACAATGTTAAACTGTTAAAAGACCTTGGTGCTACCTGTTATCAGTCTTAGGCTTTTTTCGAACTTAAGCAATTCGTGTATACAAAAGGCTAAAGGAGATGTCTTTTTTTAGCTGAAGAAAAAGCTTTTAACTTTACTAGCAAGAAAGAAAAATAGACTGAGACACTTTGAAAAGTAAGCTTTGCCAAAGTGTACCAAACTTTATATTGTTTATATTTTTTTCAATCTGAATGATTCATTTATACCAGATCACGATTAAATTTACAAAATTATAAAGTTTGTTAAAAAGAATTATTTTCTTATTTCTAAAATGTCAGTCCGAAATGTTGGTTAAGCCACTCTTAATGCAAACTGCGTACCTCTTCTATTATAATTCATATGTCGTAGTTGTTTAAGCAAAAACAAATTTAATTTATCTCTGCTTTAATGACAGATGATATTAAGATGCAACAAAAAATGAAAACGAAAAAGAAGAAAACGAATTAAATTCATGCCAAATATTGTCATTGATGATGCCATGTCCCACTCAAATAGTTATGATTGCTGAATGTGCAATGCACAGACATGCATAGAGAAAAAAACTCAACTAAAATGAAAATTGGTTATGAAGATGACAAAGAGAAAAACCAAAATAACAAATTTCAAACATAAATGACACCGAAATTAATAGAATAAACGAAAGGGATAAACCAAAATGAGAAGAATGCTAATTGATTGTATCAGTGAAATGTGGTGTGACAAGACTCATCACTGTGTATTTGATTTAAATGTTAGAAGTTTGTTCGGTATGGTTCCTATCGCTCTTTAATTATTTTTTTATTTTAAAAAAAGAATCTCCAAGAAATAGTGAAAATGGGTGTAAAGAAAATATGCATCGCCATTGCAGGAATATGTACGTACATCATAGCTTCCAAATAAACTTGATGCAAAATTGTAAAAGTTTAAAAAAATTGTCAAAATCGTCAAAAAATATTTTTCGAATTTGTTCAAGAATCATAAAATGTGGAAAACGGTATTTTTATTAACTTATTTTTTTTAAATATGATACAAATTGCAAGGCTTATATTTTGCTTGTTAAAAATGAGTTATAATTCTATGAAAATAAGAAAAAAAAAATCTGAAGAATACTTTTTGCAGGAACGCATTTTTGTATGTACATATATATATATATTCTTTTTATTTACTCACGACCTTATGAAAGCAATCAAATCCCTTCTAATGTCATAATAAATTGTTTTTGCTAAAAACATTAAACTCAAAAACCCAAAAAGAAATTAATTTTAAGGTATCTTTTTCTTACATTAAATTTGCACATTAAATCATTTCCTTATACATTGAATAACTGCAAATTGGCAGAGTGATAAAAATCTATTTATAAAAATTACTTTCAGCAAAAATATATTTTTTTATTCACCATATAAGGAACTTATCTTTTTATTATTTAAATTCAATTTATTTCACACGTTGTCTTAAACACAAAATTTTTTCAGCTTTCTTATTCTCAAATTGTGTCTTTTGTGGTTAGTTTGATACTTTTTGTTTTGATATTTTCTTCTACATTTTTTAAAGCTGCAGTCAACTTGTTTCCTTGGAATTGCTTTTATTGATATTTCTTTATGTAAACATACATAAATAGATATGTTTGTCCATATATCTAAAGCAATGGCAACAGCTTAATATTGGAATTATATTTGAATTTTTCTATGTGACTTGTCAAAGAATGTCAACAACACTAAACTGCAACAATACCGTCAGGAAACAAATTTTAAAATTGAAAATAAAACCACAAAAAATGAATGCAAAATAATAAAAACTACAAAAATAAAGTAAAAAGCTATAGCTAAACCTAGCACACGGACTATCAAACAGTTACACATACAAAAAAAACCCCTAAAGATGGCTGTCGCCAACACACAGATATGGATTACCAACTATTCCTAAGTTACTGTTATGTTAAAAATATATTATTCTTCAACTGAATTTTGTTTTCAATTTTGGATTTTTTCTTTATAAGTTGTATACACTAAAATTTTGCAAACAATTTTGCGAAACCAAACTGGAGTTTACTAGCCGAAAGTAAAGTTTTTACTTGTTATTTAAACACTAAATAGGGTTAAAATAAAAATATTTTCGGGTTTTCTTTTAAATGTCTCCTTTTTGATCAATTGTGTATCATTAATGTTTTAATGTGATGATTTAATTTTATTAGGTGTTTAAGCGTTTTGATTAAAGACAGAAAATAGAGTAAGACTGCTTTTATTGGGAAAATTAAATTTTGATGGAAAAAATTATATTAATTAAAAAACAGTTTTTAAGGAAAAATTTTGTATTTATTAAGCTCCAAATTATATAATTAGGAGATTCACAAGGTATTTTATTATGTCCTATTGTCATAATGTTATAAGATTTTACAATGGTTTACAAACCTTGACCAACCATGGGACACTCGGCGCAGGTTTATATGGAATTGTTATGACAATTTAATAAAAATACTATATGACGAAGTATTTTTTTAAAGCTGTCTAGTAGAAAAGACAACAACAATGTTCTTAAGCTATTGTGAAATTATATAACATTATGACAATAAGACCAAATAGAACACCTTGTAAATCCTCTAATTGTTTCTAAATCAAGATTTAAAAAAAATGTCTAAAAAAAATATTTTTGCACAAAATATTTATAATAGATAAAACTCCTTCAAAATGTTTTTACGGTTAAGAAAAAAATATTCCAAAAATTTGTTCCAAAAAAATTTAAAAATATTTTTTGTAAATAATAAAAAATCTTAAATTATATTACAGTTTTAAATATATTTGAATTTTTTTAATCTGGTTAAGTCGTTTGTTTTAGTTTTTCATTTCTTTTATTATTTTAGGCCTTAAAAAAAGCAAAACTATTTTTTTTGCTATTCCGTCAGCTTAGATTTAAGGTCGCTATAATTTCTTGCTCCGAGAGTTGATTTTTCAATCGTTTTATGTAAAATCTGGGGTCAAGTTATCCTACTTACAATAGCATATATAATATTTGTTGTTAACTTAAAAGTTGTTAAGTGATTACTATTTTATATGGAATTCGCTTAACTTCTATTCTCTACTCTTTCAAAGATTTTTTGCTTTATCATTAGACCTCATTAAAAAAAAGCGAATTCTCACATATTATTGTAAGTTTAAATCGTTTAGACTTCATGTTTCATTATTTTATTTCTTTGAATTAAGTTAGCATTAATATAATTTAATTAAATATTTACAAGCCTGTTCAGTCGACAACAAAGAATTATTATTTTTGTACTTACGAGTAGCCTGCCATTCCATTTTTGTTGCCCTTTCTGGCGCTTATGAATTTCTAACTTTATTCTTTTTCTCTCTCTTTACAAAACTTTAGTTATAGATAATTGTATTTGTGTTGTTTTATAATTGTTTTAACTTACTTAGCAACTACATGGACGTCTAAATACATTTAAATTAACATACACCCGTACCGACACAATAACTTATGCAACAGACACAAATAATGTTGTAGCACAAGTAATTATGTTTTGTAAATTAGTTTAACATACATTAAAACACACACACTTACATCTTTAAAAACTAATATGTTAATGGAAAAAACATAACATATGCTAACGGGAAATGATTTTTTCATGTGTCTGTGTTTAAATGCATTAAAGTGTAAGTAACAATTAAAACTTACTCCTAATAGTTTATAACATTTTGAAAATTTATTAAATTGTAATAAAATTTGTAATTTTTAAGTTTCATTGTAAAATGTTTTATATTATTTCTGTATTTGATTCTATACATAAAAGTTAAAAAAAAAATAAAAAATTTAGGCACTTTGTAAAGTTTGTCTATATGAATTTCATTGGTTCTTTCCCTAAAATCATCTGTAGATTTCAACAAAATTCTTGAAAACCCTCATGAATTCTCTCTGCCTTTATATAAAAATATTCATGAGTTCTTTTAAAAACCCAACAAAGCATTTTTCCCTATTATCTATTTTGGTTTTCGTTTTTCTCTTATACATTTGGATAACCATTGGTTACCACTTAATGTATCATAAATGCTGCCAAAAACAAAATATTTTGTGAAGTTGTTGTTATACTGCACTATCAAATATAATTTTTACACTATTTACTCCTTAGGATATGAAATTTCGGAAAAGCATCAGACACAAATCCGTTTACTTCTTGGTTAAACACGATACTTTAAAATACTGTTAAAGTTTGGGAGAAATCAACTTTTGGATTTTTTCATATTTGGAAAATTTTCGGATTCGAATATCCCAAAATGCCATCTTAGTGGATCTAAACATCGTGAGAGGCACTCACAATCCCTATTAGTCACTACTTTTACTCGCTTGGGCTGTACGTCGATAAATGGGCGAATCGGTCATTGATTATTGCTGTACCTTAATATAAAAATAGATTGCGAAAACAATTTCAAAGTCAAGCGCAGAGTTAAGTTCAATTCTTCTATTGTAAAATTTTAGTTAATCGAAACATTATGACGTAGTAATAAAAAATAAATTTGTTATGGTTTATAATCAAATATTAAAAACATTCAATAAAAAAACATAATATTAATCGTTTTTATTGTTCTTACCAATTGGTTGAAATTAACGTAATAATCATAAAAATTTATTTTGCATTTAGTTTGATGTTCTATTAAACATATATCGTTTTAATTTTACATGTTTGCGTGTTAAGCTGAAATGAGGTTAAGGTTATTTTTTCAAATAAAAAAAAGGAAATGTTTCTTGAAGATATTGATTTTTCTCCAGAGCAATCTGTCCGATTTGTATAAATTTTTTAACAGAGTTTTTTTTAAATCTGTTAAAATGACATGTAATCTATTATTATTATTTTTCTTTTTTTCAACTTAAAGTGAGCATAATACTTGCTATAAAATATTTCATGATATAACTCGGGAACTAAAAATTTATTTATTTGCTTAAAATTTCTTTGCTTTTATATACATTTTTATACATTCTAACAAAAAAAATAAATATAATTTTAAATGCTATAAATTAATTTTGCCTCTTTCTCATACTATCGCTTAAAATAACACCATTAAAAGGAATTAAAAATTATTAAAATAAATAAAAAAAAATTAATTAATATTTATACATAATAAATATATAAAATGTTTTCAGGTTTTTATATGTTCTTTTAATTAAAGCTTAAGGCTTACCAATCTAAAGAAGAAGCGAAGCACACCGGGTTATTTAGTAGTAGAATATCCACTCGAAAAATAATTGCTTGATTAAGCGAACAAATTTCAGTAGATTTATCGTTCGAGTCAGATAAATTGCAGGTTTCGATTAAAGAATATCCTGAGCAATGTACGCTGATAAATTGACTACTCAAACAAAATTTATTTACTATAAATTCCTCTTATTTTTTACTAGTTTTTCAACTCTTGCTGGCTTTTGTTAAGCATAAAAACAACGACTTAGAAAGCTTTAGTCGGTAAAGCCTGACCATGTTATATCCTACATCACATTTGTAAGGGGGCTTTATAAAAAATACGTTATATTGGTGTGCAAAATTTTGAGAAGGTGAAGTCTTATTCTAGGAAGTCACAGTAAAAAATGCTTATTCCGGGAGTAAATTTTCTAATGGTGGCCACATCATAAATAAAAGGATCAATAACAAAACTCAAAGGCTTCGTGCCATTGCCAAAAATCTTATTTGTGCCAAATTATATCAAAATATCTTCAAAATTGCGACCTGTACTATGATCACAAATATACGTGGACACCTAAGCAGATGAATGGCCGTATAGACATACTTAAATCGACTCAGCACTCGATTCTCGGTCGATCGGTATACTTAAATGTGGGCCTCAGACCATTTCTTTTGGGTGATACAAATATTCGTACAAACTCATAATACCTCAACCATGTATATAATTTAAGTATAATGAAGAGAGTTATGAGATCATCAATCAAAAAACATTTGATTTCGAACGTTTTTGTGGGGGTTAAATGAACATTTACACACGTTTATTGGCTATTAGAGATCTCAATATTTAGGATTGTTATTGAAAGAGAAGCCGAATTCACCACGTTGGTATGTCTGCCTGTTAAAACAATTTTTAAAAGACCCAAAATCCTCAACAGATCTATTTGGCCCTGAGACATCCCCAAAGCAATCAATAATTTTTTGGGAAAATTTTCCCTAAGCAAATTCATCAAAGCTCTGTTGTGTGTGAAGCCGCCCCATCTTGTTGAAACCACGTGTGTGAATAGCTAGCACAATGAGTGAGCTTGCAGGCTTGGCAAGTTTTGCTTGCTGACGGGGCCGTTTTGTCGCTCCAAACATGGGATGTACATTGCGAAAAAGCTCCAACATTGTTTCACAAACGTTTTGCGTAAATCAAATTTACTTTCTTTCAGTTCTTGAACGATTTAAATTTTAAAAGGATGGAACTTCAGATTTTTTTTAAATTTCATGAATAGTCGCTCTTGGAAATTTCAGTGGGGATGAAATTGAAAGTCACGGATTTTTAAGCAAACTGCTTTCAACCAGTCCTTGAAGATCGACTGGGCCCTGGCCGTGGAACATTCATAGCCGAAGCAGTTACGCGGAATCTCTGCACCCACGAACGAATCAAATTTACTTTCGGTCCATCACTTTGAACAAACTTGTCGACGTTCAACCATTACGTAAGAATCATTACTCTCAAAAAAGTCTCCACAGCGAACGCGATGGTGACTTGACCACTGCGACATCGTGACTTGCAAACCTGCATAGCCGATAAAAGCAACGGCACCCCCCTTTCCCGCACCATTCATTCCTTTTTTAAATAAACTATTTAAAAATATAAATTTGCCACCAGACACCCTATATAAAAGGAACTTGAACAGTTGGTTTAAAAAAGTTACCCATTTTTCAAAAACTTAAAGAATTCCTTTTACAACAAAACCACCTCATTACCGTACTTTTCTATTATTAAGTTAAATAAATATCTTTATCGAAAGTTAAAAAATAAACTTCTTTCACCATTTTTGTAACTGTGTATGTTAACAAAAACAAATAAAATTTATTGTATTTTTTTAATGAAAATAGGATACAAAAAGGACAATATCTTGTGGCTTTGTTCTTTTTTATTAACGCAAAACATTAAGGTAGTTAAGATGTTGTAAAAAATTAAAATATGTTTATTGATATATATGTAGCTTTCTAATTCTTAAATATTTAAATTTTTATGTAATATTTATTATTATGTATGTAAACGAAATAATCGCATAAGTAATTTTAGCAATAAGCATGTTAAAGTTAAAAAAACATCCAATGTTTGCAAGTAACAATTTACAAAAATATTTTAAGATTTAAAAATACCAGGTTATCCTTAAAGATTTCACCCACCCTATTGCTCAAAACATGTTCACATAAATATTTCTATATTTCCCATTTTTCTATAACTTGTTTATAGATTTTTATTATTTAATATTAACCGCAAATGTGTCAAATATATGTTTCTGTGTCATTTGTTGTTTCTTTTTTATTTGTTTTCTTTAAAAAGTCCCCAAAGTATTAAGATCCTTAAATAAGACGAAGGCATATATATTTTTGTGCGTTAAAAGGACTTTTATTGTTTTCTATACTTCTTCCTGTCTAATATTTGTTTTTATTGAATTTGTTATAACTTGTTGGGTCATGACAATTGTTTCTTTTTATTAAGAAAACGACAAAATAAAACGATATTAGAATTACTTTGGGAAAGCTTGGCTATTTTTTGTATTATTAATGATTTCGAAGAAAGCCATTTCTCTTTGATGTAAGACTTTTATCAAGATTTTGCTAAATAAAGCCTTGAGACATTATCATTAATCGCTCGTTTGCACAAAACATAAATTCTTATAATCCCATTTCTGCCTCAGTGGCTGCTAAATAAAGATACGTGTATTTATGTGTTTGTTGTCTTAATAAATTTCGAATTTAATTTAAAACAAACTGTTTTTAAATATTTATTTATAACAAACTGTAAATATGATTTTTCTGGTAGTTTTATATTTCCTTTGCTTTAATGATAGAAAGCATTTTACTTTAAAAGACAAAAGACTTCAAAGTCATTGCCTGAACAGCAATTTATAAAAATACTTAACTCTACTTGCTATCTGAAACAAAAACCTTAAGAATCAACAAAGTTTTGTACCAGCTATTAAGATCATCTTTAAAACTAACTTCCTCTAAATGGAATCCTTAGCTGACACGTGTACGTTATTAAAGAGGCCTAAGATATTTATATTGACTGCCAACATCTTGTTGTTAAGTTCTTTTTACTTGTAATTAATTTGATAGAATTAAAGTTTATTTAAAGTCATTAAGCTTTTGTAATTACATGGCTATTTACTTGCCTACTTAAAACAAATACTGTTTTTACTTGAAATGTTCTACAAACCTTTTAACGTTTATTCAACTAATTAAAATCAATTTAAAAATTATTGCTGCCATTATTACCTCTGTTATTGACATAGTTTCTATTGTACAACAAGTTTTAATTGTTTTAAAGTAAAGGCACAAGAGCAAAACAGAAAATTATAAATTTTGGAAGGAGCTTTTGTTTTTAAAAATCCTGTAATTGAATGAGTATCCAAGCTGAGTAAGTAAGTTTGTGTGTGTGATATAATTAATAAGGGTTGGTTATAAAAATTTTATTTGAATTAAAGATATATCTAATTATGGATATTAACATAATTAGATATCAGCGGAATTTGGATTTTCTTTTAATACAAATTTTCTGATTTTACAAGCAATTTGTATTGACAAAAATTCATTTATGGTACTGTATCAAAGTTTTAAATTTTGTTTTAAATTAATCAGTTAATTATAGCTTGTTTATACATATGTATTTATCTATAATATAAAGAAGGGTTGTATGTATGTACACATGTATTTATGTATGTATGTATGTTTGTATTTTATAGCTGGCCACAACAGTGGATCGATTTTTTAGAAATTTTTACAGGAAGTTACTTCAAGTCTGGCAGGAACAATAGGCTACTTTTTTTTGAAAATTATTACTGCCACGCCCACAATACGCCAATTTGAGTGGGAAGGTAAGGTTATTAATTGCCTAACAAAATTGCCCAAAGGCATACTGATCAAACGCGTACGGCTAAATACATGAAATTTATAACGCGTGTTAAGCTTTACACGTTTGTTTAAATGCACATGAATTTTTAAAAGTTGGGCCCCTAAAGGGATAAAAAGGGGACAAAAAGGAAAAATATGTAACCTACTATATTTTAATGTATAAAGGATAGAAGCAACATTTAAAAAGTTTTACGTTTTCCTTAAGAAATAAACAGACAGGTATCTGGAGTTTTTTTTTAATTTTGGACCAAAAGGGGAAAAAGGGCTAAAATATATTTTTTTGGTACTTTTGGGTGATTTTTTGTTACTCTTAAACCAATAAAGATAGGAACATTATATAACTTGCGTTCGATAGGTCTTAAAAAATATGATTGCGTTTTTTGCCTTTTTTCAATTTTTGAGGACCCAAAGAGGGAAAAAGGGTTAAAAATATACTTTGATTTTTTTATGCGTTTTTTGTAGCTTTTAAACCAATAAAGACAGGAACATAATTCAAATTTGTTTGCGACAGGCTAAAAATTATGAGTACGGTTTTGGGTCCTTTACTAATTAATTGACCCTTAGGGGAAAAAAGGGCTAAATTATGTTTTAGTTCTTTTGTAAATTTAAAACCAATAAAGATAGAAAAATTATTTAAGTTGCATTCGTCAGGTTACCAAATTATGTTAATATATTAATAAGGGGACAGAATTATATATAGAAGTTTATAAAATAGTTTTTGATAACTAAAGCTTTCTGGATACTTCAAACCTATAAACATAATAAATTCACAATTTTATATGCAATTTTCGTTTGTTGGAACTTATGTAGGGCAGCTAGTAAGTTAAAAAATAAATAAATGCTTTTGCTTACATATTTTGGTAATTTTGCCGTGTATGGTGTAGCGAAGCACACCGGGGCTTAGCTGGTATTATATAAGGAGCATTTTATCTTTTCCGCAGAAGCTTAAAAAAATTTTTCTTCACCTTCCCAGAAAAAGATTAAAGATTACATTGAGGGATGACTAATGAGGGAAACTAATTTTTCAATTTCCAAAGTCATTACATGAAATAGCTAAAATTAGTTATAAAAGAATGTCACACAATTTAACAAAACCATTTTTAAAATAGAAAAAAATTTAACTTATTTTTTATTGGAATTTGTGAACTAAATTTTTTTTACTAATAAAATATTTCTAATTTTGTTATAGGCAACAAGGTAAATTTTTGCAAAAAAATATAGGGTACCGCCGGTTATTTGTAAAAAAAACATATTAATTTTTTAAATGAAAAATATATTTGTTAAAAAAACTTTCTTATATTTGTAGGGATTATCGTTCCCTGTTTAGTGAAAAAAATCGAGTTACGCCCTTTACATATAAGGCTTTAAAGCTGGTTGCGTATAATATTTTAAAATGTGTCTGGTTTAATTTAGTACTTAATAAATTTTCTTAAAATCCTTTTAAAAAAGTGACGGTGAGACAACCTGATTTCGGCTGTTTAACGTTAAAGTTTTCCTTCTAGTGAAACATTTTTATTTGTTGTTTCTCTTACGCTTAAAGCTTAGTATAATTTTTTGTAATTTTTAGGCTTTATTCTTAAAAAAATACTTATTAAATTTGCTTTTAAAATTGTTTTACTTAGGTTTATATTATAAGTAAAAAAAAAACTGAAAGTATACTGAACGCAATCGGACTATAATTTTATAGCAATTATTTTCATAAAAATTTTTAACACTCCTCTTTATCCTTAAAATTTGTTTGTTTTTGTCTGTATGTGTGCAGACAGACTCAAGCAATTTCACGCCTTTATGGAACTTTAGTACCAGCATTGGCATTGAAAAAAGTTTAAATGGATTTAGCTTTCTCTAATTATTTACATATTTTTGTTTAAGTGCTAATTTCATTTTATTAATTTTAATTTTTATGTGTTTTTCATACTAATTATTTTTATAAAAAATTCAAAATATATTTGCATATAATTTGTGAAAGAGCTCCTTCTCTTTTGTTGGACACTTGATGCTTTTAAAATATTTGCCAGCATTTCGGTGTTTTTTTTAATTTATTTTGAGAGTAATTTAAAGAAAATAATTATTTGTTTCAAAGCATAAAATAAAAGGAAAAATGCTGAGCAAATATTTTTGTTCAATTTGCATACCGATAATTATATTTTTTTAATTTATTTTTTTTCCATTACATATTCGTTTATTTTTTATTTAAAAAAAAAATTTAATTAAAAAAAAAATTTAATTAAATTTTTTTTTAACTTGAAAGTAAAAATAAAAAGTTTGATCAAATTTTAAAGTATTTGTTCGTTAACATAGTTACAAAAAATTAAAAAAAAATTTGTTAAGGAACAAGTATTTAAATCGATATTGAATATTATCTTTGGCCTTATATTAAAAAAGGGGCTTTAAACATATTTAATAATTAAAAAGTGTAGTAAAATCGGGTTGTGTTTAAATTTGCAAATTATGGTCGTTTAAAAATTTATTTTTTGGGTTTTTTTTTTAAATTTTCATTTATTGTAGATTGCTTGTTGTATACGTTTTTGTTTATTAATATTATTTTTTCAATACTTTACTACCTCATTAGTGGTTAGATTCTTTCTATTATTAAACTACCGCTTTGCATTTAAATATACTTGCAAACTATATATACAAATTTGCAAGTGCGTTCTTTTTAAAGGGTTTCCCTGAAAGGATATTTCATTTGCGTCTGTATAATATCATCCATAAGCAAAGAAAATGTTAAAGATACCTAAAAAATCAAAAGCTTAAGAATGAAAAAAATTTTCAGATTTATATATTTTTAAAATTTCCCTGGGATCCCCATATTTAAAATCTACTTCAACATGTTTATGTATTTGTATGTTATAATATTATTATCTACGTAAAAACAATATATTTTTTATTTTGGTCTTCTCTGTTTCTAGCATTTAAAATAAAAACTCTTACAATATTATTACCAGCAACAGTAACAACGGCAACTTAGTATTATAAAAACTTTATATTAGTTTAAACACACATAGAGTATGTTGCTGCATATCCTCTATGTACATGAATAAATAAATAAGGTTTATGTTGCTTTGTTTCTATTAAAAGCAGTTTGTTGCTGGGGTTTATAATTAAGTGTTTGGTTTTTAGTTTAATTTTGTGTTAAACATTTTATTTATTATATTCTTGCTTTTAGAAATATCAAACAAAAATTAAAAAAAAATAGATAAAAAAACTCAAAGTTGTTTATTATATAGTTAAATGAAACAATACATCGGATTTATTACAAGTTAAGTAAGAACTTAATTAAACGTAAAAAGGCGAAAATATATAGACGCCGTACCTTACAATTTTTTTTTCATCTTTATTATCGTTTGCCTGAGCTCAATATTTCTTTTTTTAAATTTAAACACTTATATCTGAAAGCCTCTTATAGTTTTTTTGAACTGAATTTTCGTAAAGAATAGTAGCCCCATACAAATGTCCTTCCGAAATAAGCATCTTGGGCTACAACTAACCCGAATATCCCTTTATCTTGCCTTAATGGCACTTACTTTTACACTGAACAAAAACATTATCGGCTAGTTTCTTGGATGTGGTGTAGGGTATAATATGGTCGGGCTTGACCGTCTACAACTTTCTGACTTGTTTTTTTATTAAGTGTGATGGTTGTTATCTCCACTGAAACAGTAACACATAGTTTAAAAATTACCACTTTTCCATAAATAATTGTGTTGCTTTTCACGTAGATATTAATAACCATCTAATGTAAGTTTAGTTTTTTCAAGAATGCCGTATGAGTTACATTTATCTATTTAATATCAAGTATACGTTATGTGGGTCATTGATAAATGTTTTGGTTGCACAGAGGGCGTATGAGTAATATATTTAAAATAAACAAAAACATTGTTTAAGTGAAATAGAAATATAAACTTTTCTTATACGTACACATGTTATTAACTTAAAAAAAAACTTTAAAACTTTTTTAATCTCTTTTAAAATGGATAGACCTGAATAATAGTTTGTTTATGTTTTTAGCTTAATTACACATGAAAGATATTTAAGGTATTATACCGTAAAATGCAACCCAAAAAAACAAAAAAAAAATTTTATGAAAAAAACAAAGAACTTAAAATTTATTTAATAGAATTGTCTTTTTTATAGGGGGGCTTATTAACTTTATATTCAAGAAATATGTAAGTTATTAATATTAGAAAGTACACACCAAAAATTATCTAAGAAAACTTTACTTAAATCAAGCCATAGCGGTGTCAAAAGTACGTTGAGTACGGTTTTTCTTAAATCAAGTACGAGATTTCTTACTCCAAGTAAACTTTTTTAAGTACGAATTTCTTACTTTTAGCCACAATTAAGCCAAGAAAGGATTGATTTAAGTTCGGAACCGTACTTGATATAAGCCAAATAAAGACTGATTTAAGCTGTAAACGGGATTAATTCGAAAATGAAATGTCATTTTCTTTGGACTTATGAAGCTTTATTAAAGAAGAAGAATTTTATAATAAATTTTTATTTCATAGATACTTAAAATTTATAATTTAAAAATTTCATTTTTTGAACTTACCGAAGCTAAGATTCGAACCAGGGACTTTCAGCACTGCAGTACAAGCGCGTTACCGCCATCGAGACACTTTGTTTTCAAAGGTAAAATAATATATTAAAACAACAAGCTTTTTTCTGCTTGATTTGTTGAAGCAATCCAAATAGGCTTGATTTAAGAAAATGTTAGTAAGGATCGTACTTAAAAATTTTAAGAAAGAAATGTTGAAAAAATGTTGAAAAATATATATAGCTTTCACATAGTTAACTAAAAAAAATAATTTGCAATGACAAAAACAAAATACAATCCCACTAGTTATCCTTATAAGCCAACAACTTTTTGTTTTGTTATGGCAATTAAATGCATCCGTTTTTTCCTGCTTCAATCTTGTGATTTCATAATAAAAAAAATGATAATTTTTTTTTTAATGTGCATGAACTAAATAGTGCCAGTAAGCAAAGTAAATATAGAAATATAAGAAATTTACCCCTCTTTCTTTAATGAAGATGCTATTTGTAAGAAATTGTTTCAGATTTTGAATTTCTCTCCCAAAATTCGTTTAGCTTGCTAGAAGCTCACAATAAGCCGATCACTGGCTTAGGTGTATGCCCTACGGGGCTTGAGACCTTTAAAGTCTTCTCTGTTCAACCCAATTTAATCTTACCTGATGGTTTTGATGCAAAATTTTCTAGCCCTTTTAATTTTTGTATATTTTGAAGACTTTAAGTTGTAACAAAAAAACTATGACAATGCTAGAAATATATATTAAATCCTTACCTTTTGTAAGACAAAAGTTGTTACTCACAGCAATAACTCTTTTGCTAACAAAATTTTTCTCCTTTACAAGTTACTTTTTGTCTTACAAAACAATTATTTTTAATAACTTCAAAAATTTTTTTGATACCTTCAATTGAGTCCCAAAAAAATGTCTTATAGTCAAATTAAGTTGCTTTTGGAAAATATTACACTAATTGCCGGCTCTTCTTCATTTTAATGCTATTCTACAAAGGCTTACAAGCTGCAAAGAAAAGACAACAATGTGCCAGTTGTTACCATTTAAACGGAAATAACTTTTCTAGTAGGAACTTCCGGTAAAGAAAAATTTTATTAAAAGGGCGTATCCCGTATATTATAGAAGTAAACTTTGCAAACAATTTTTTTGAATATTACTTTATCAGTTAAAGCAATGACAACTGTTGACTTTTATTATTGTTGTGGTTTCTTTTTCTGAAAATTATGTTTAAACTTGTAGATATAATCTCAAGTAGAGTCTTATTGGTGTCTAGCTTAGAAAAAATTAAAACTTAAAAATTAAAACCAACACAGAAGTTTTAAGTTACATCAAAAATTAGCAACAACAGCTGTACAATATGAGTTAAGACAAGAAAATATAAATAATAAATATAAATTTTTATTAAAAGTACTTACAAAGAGCTTTAGGGGTATTTTTCTATTTTAATGTAACTTGTAATTTGTTTTTCTTTTACTTTAAGCTGTTGCTGTTGTGGTCGTTGCTGTTGTTGTTGCTACAAACAACATCAAGGCAAACACAATATTTAATGCTTAGCAAATTTCTGTACAAACAAAAGTCATTAAGTCGTAAATTTGGTACAGAATTATGGGCAAATGGAGACAATAAAGTATTTAAGAACAAGGTTTACCAAATGTTTATAATATTTAAATTTTTAATTGGTCTAAAAAAATATGTTTTTTTCTAAGTTTTAAGGCAAGTTTGTTTAATCTAATCCAAGTTAAGAAATTATATCAACTTGAATATATATAAACCTTAAAGGAATTTTAAAATTTTTCTTAAAACTTTTGTAAATGTTAAACAAATGTATGCTCTAGAAAAAAAACGCAGTAATTACTGAAACAGTAATATGTTTATTGCTTTTTATAAATAATAAGTTGAAAAACGCTATTTTATAAACAAATTGTAGACAATTTATTAAGTTGCAATTGATATTTGATGTATTTGAATGAAAATATAGCAACGAAATTGGAAATTAAAATAAATACTTTGTCACTAAAATAAATCATAGAAGCTGGCAACTGTAATACAAAATTCCATTAACTCAACATATCTGATTATGTGCACATGCATGTGTGTGAAGAATATAATTTATGCAAATTTTTAAAGTTGCATTAAATCCTTGTTTTTTTTGTTATTTAAATGCCAAAAACATGTTATTGCACTTCATGCAACCACTGAACTTATAAGATTAAAGTTAATGTTGATGAAAAATAATGTCTCAAAAGTTCTGGGTTTTAAAATAAAATGAGCTGAGAGGCTATATAACTTAGATTTTACTTATTTTTGACGCACTTGTTCATGCATTTGCTTTTTTCTAATATCTACGAAACGGCTTTTTATGCAAAATTTTACATAAGAAAAACTTGACTCGAATCAAGAATTATCAATAAAATCAGTATAGCAATAATAGGAATTAATAATTTCTTTATAAATGAATTTGTTAAATCAGATGAAAAGTTTTGTTTAACTTTTGGAGAATTTAGTTTTTGGAAAAATGCCTTCAATTTTAAATGCAAAAAAACTTATGCTGTTAAAAAAATATTTTTTTTTTTGATTTTTCGTGGCGAAATGTTGATGCGGCTTATTAACATTTTGCATGCAGAATTAGAGGAATTGTAAATTTCATTACCTGCCAAAGTTGTTTTTCCGCAGCTCTTGTACAACTTGTTAATTAAAAAATTGTCATATTACACATACAAATCTTTTGAATTAAAACTGTATTTTCCCATGGAATTTTTGGTACTGACCATTTCCAAGTACTTACGCTAAGCTTGTTGTAATTTTTTTGTATTTGGAGAGGCAACCACATACACCCAGCACTGACTTCTCATAGGGTGATAATACCCTTCTGGCAGCAGCGCAATTTATATTAGACATATGAGTTTATTATTCTATTATAGAAAAAAGAAATGCTTTTCCCTTTTTTCTTTTTTTTCTGTATCTTCTTTCGGACAGTCAAGTATATTACCCTTTTGCTACCTGTTGTGGCTGCAGTTTGGTGATGTTTGCTTTTTACATAAGCGCGGATTTATTAAAAAGCATTGGAATTTTTTATGCAACGTATTGGCCCAAGTCATATTAACATTCCATTTACGGCGTACACTTAATATACTTAATGTTTCCCTTAATTATTAAAAAATACGTAAATTAATTTTTAAAGGTCATACACGAAAACAAAGTCCCCTTACATAAACCGCAGGGATGTAAATATAAACTATTACTAACAAATTTACTCCGTAAGAAATTATTTATGTTTCTGTGTAATCATAATAAATTGAATGCAGAATTTATAGCAACAACAATAATAATTATGTAAATTTTATACAAATTAAAATTATCTACAAATAAGCGACAGCATAAACAACAAAACTAACAACAATATTGCTACAACTACAGTTATGGCACAGAACAACTAATTACATTCAAGATTGTGTTTACAAATAAAATGACTTTAGTTTATTAAGATTTATCACTTTGTTCTCATGAATGATATATTGAGGATGAAAAAAAATAAAAATCTTCTGTAATATAGTAAAATAAATAATAAAATAAAATTAAACGCTTTTGCAAACACCTAACGAGAATTGAGAAAAAAATTAATAAATTTTATTTTGCGACAAGTCTTTTTTTACATATTTTATTAAAGTAAACACTAGTGGTCTGCGTGACTACACATAAATGCCGTTTAAATACATTCGTTTGTTTTTCAACAACATAGTGTTTTTCATTCAATGTTAAACAAATTAAATGAATGAACCCACAAGCGAAAGCAAATTAAAAACCACTTCAACCGAAAACAAAATATTACCCATACATTCATATAAATAAATACTGAATAGAATGTGTGAATATTGCTGTATGATTGGTGTAAAAAATTATTATTCAGCGCATTCATTTGTGTTTGCAAATTTGTCGTTTTTGTTGTTGTTAAACATTCATTAACTCGAAAAAACACCTGAATGTTTTTATAAAAACTCTAACTGTAATGAGACTTTGCTATGTTTTTGTATTTTCAAGTGAGTTTTATGCACATTCAAAACAAAAACTGTAAAATGAATGTGTTCTTCTTGTATCAGTGAGTGTAACACACAATATATTCTTTCTTGTGTTGTTACTGGTTTAACTTTATTTATCTCCCATAGAATGAAAAATGTTAGAATGAATATTGTTTTTGTTGTGTATAGGCAATCAAACGAATATAGTCATGCAGACGTCTAGTAAACACTTCATTTATTTTATATATTATTGCTTCAATTGTAAAGTTACTTTTAGTGAAAAATATTTAAAACTAAAAAAAATTTGTCTCACGTTGACATTTCGTCGTGTTTAAGTTGTTGTCTTCAATTTAAAACACAAATCCTATATTTGAAAAATTTTTTAATTAAATATTGATTTACTTTTTTTTTATATTTCCAATCAAATATAGTTTCTCAACTTGCAGTATAATCATAAAATAACTCTTATTATTTTGTTATTAAAGTAAATTAAAAAATTTAGAATCAAAATCTTTATCATGAAAAAGGTGTTTGTTGTGTAAGAGAAAGAAAATAATATAAAAAGAGTTTTTCTAGTAAAAAAAGAAAAAAAAAATCTGTAAAATAAAATCTTAATGCTACTAAAAATCAGACAATAAAACTAATGTTTAGTAGTTGTAGAAATTTTATATCTACATTTACACCAACACACACACACAGACGCACAATGGAAACTAATGCGTGCACATTTGCTGCTGCCCGTCCTTTTAAGTTAACGAGTATGTGAACAAATGTACAATTTAATTTTAGTACCGTATAAACTGTTAGTAATTCCCTTTTTGTCCTAGACAACCCCATCGAATAACTTGTTCTATTTCTGTGCGTTTTTGGGAGGCAATGAAGTACCATGGGTTTTCGTATGAATGGGTATCCTTTTTAATGTTGTTTATCATTAAGTCACGGAGTCATAAAAATACCACTGTTTGAAATTTTCCAAGGAATTTTCTATGATTCTAATACACTTTTGGTATCTAATTGGATTTCTATGAGACCTTGATGTTGTCTTTTGTTGTATGATCTCTATGTGCTAGTAAGTATGCATGTTTGTTCAAAGGAATGTGTGCTTGCATGTATGTTATTTTACTTTCTATTTTATTTTTGTGCTTCTTGGCTTAAATTAACCAAATAGCTTAAGAAGACGAAATGCGCGTTAAACCGCAGCTGTTACAGTTAGGGCCACCACCAAATACTTTTTGTTATATATTTACAATAAAATGCAAAATTCACACAAATATACAGATAAATGAACATTGAAGTGTTAAGTAAATTAAACGAGGGTGATTGTTTTGTTATTCTCTAAGAATATCAGAACTTCTAGGTTAATATGATTTAAATAATTTTTATTAAAAAGTTTTTTACTAGATAACATCAGATAAGGTTACCTGAAAGGCCTCTAGTCCCTGCAGTTTATACACCTCTGAGCCAACGATTGGCTTGATGAACGTTTTAGCAACAAATGAAATCTCTGGGAAGAAGATGCGGAAACACCTTCCATTCTAGGCCTTTAAAATAAGCACAACAAAACATAATACATAAAACATCGGGATATGCCCTGTGACAAAGAAAATACTTTATCGTTTCGGTATGCTCTTAAACGCCCTGCACTCACATTTTTTTGCAACGGCATGATGCTTGTCCGTCTATTTTTCCAACCGTTCGCCCGGCTGGCTATCCATGTGTTCTTGCGATCAAAGTACATTTAGCAGTTTTGAAGACATTTGAAATAAAATATGGCACAAATAAGTTTTGGAGCACTGGCACGATGATGGGTCCATTTTTAAAAGAAATCAAATGTCCTCCCAGAATAATTATTTTGGCCTACAATTGGCTCAAATCTTACTTTTTTTTGCGAAACTTTGCACATGTATCTAAGCTTATTTTCCTAATAATTTTACTGAAAAAATAAAAAGTGATAAGTCAATTTTTTTCAAATAGCCCCTATAAAATGTGGTGTAGGGTATACTATGGTCGGGCTTGACCGACTATAACATTCTTACTTTTTTTTTCATATTTTTATTATTGAATCTTCGCTTAAGCGAGTTAAAAATAAGTACTCGAATCTTAAAACAAAATGTGTCTAATATTAGTCCAGTCAGTACCAGCCGAAAATTTAAGTTCTCGCAATAAAATTAATCAATTTAAAAGGTTTCATCTAAGCGCAGAAGTATCCCTTCTTTTTAGACGGATGTACCCACTTTGTTGCAAGACACTTCGAGCGAGCGGATGTAGATGTATTTCCAGTTTATTTAATTAATTGTCCACATAGCTTAAGATTTCGAATTTTACTAGTGGAACTTCTAGATCCTTGTGGATGTTACTGATTTTAATACACAAAGGAGCACCAGTTATCATTCTTAGAATTTTGTTTTGACGGCGTTAAATTTTTTCTATGTTGGAGGCGGAGCAGTGCCCCATAATTATATACCGTAGCCCCAAATTGGTTTTAAAATCGAGGTGTAGAGAAAAAGTTTACAATCCAGACGTAGCACGGAGTTTCTACCAATTCTTACTTGTTTCTTAATATTTTTGTTGTCAGTTGAAGTTAAGAATGCACATATGGGCAATTTTATTGTGAAGGATGTGACCATTTTGCTCATATTTTTTCTTATGACTCAAACAATTCAATATTTTTGGTTTGAAAGAAGGTCATAATTTCAAAGCATGTTACGTTTTTTAAACGATTAATAGTAAGCAGTCACTGCAAGAGCATAGTTTCTAGTCACAAGGATCTCCTGAAGACTGTGACGGGTGTGACTTAGGTTGGGTTAGGTTAGGTAGAACAGGCAGCCGTTGAAGGAAAGGATTACAGCTCACTTGGGTCCTCTTATTTCGGTCCCTTTGTGTTACCTGGAGAGGCAGATAGAATACGTTGAGATGGAAGGAAAGAAGAAATTTAGAGAAGGATAAGAAAGAAAGAAAGAACAAGAATAAATAAAGCAGACTTACCAGGGTCTCTGGTGGGAATCGAACCCACAACCCCCAGACTGGTAGACTAGTGCATTTACCACTGACCTACCGGGGCAAGGGTGTGACTTAACAAATTGGAGTTTAGGAGAATTTTGACGTTAAGATCAAGTTGTGTTAAATGTTCTTGGGAATGGGTTAATTTTTTTCTAATTTTTAAGGTAGGCTAAAAAGTTTTAAATCATATTTGATCCACTTTTTCCACAGAAAGCAATTTTTCTTAAGAGAAAGCTTTTGAAAAATGTAAGGGGTGTGACATTTTCATCAATGCTTAAAAAAAACTGATTATTCAGCATGAAATCAACCAATTTATTTATATTTGGATCATTTTTGTTTTTCTAGATGGAAAGTCATCGATTTTTCTTATTAAGAAAAAATAGTTTTACTCTCAATTTAGGCCGTTTTACGTGGAATCGACCATATGCAGTTTCACCAAACCAATTTTAATCAAATCTTGTGACTTAAATTTGAAACGAAATGTGGTGCCAAGTACATACATTTACAGAAATTAGTTTAAATTTAGGTCAGATGTTGTATATTGGCTGACAAAGAGCTAAAAGGTCCTTAAAATTATGTCACAGTTAAAACTTAATAATGCAGAATTAGCGCCAAAATAAAATTTTAGAGGACGTTGGTTTAGAAAGTTATAGGTTTTTTTAGAAGAACATGCAAAAGAACTTAAAGATTAACTTTAGTTCTTGACATTTTACTTTTTTCTTTTGCTGATAAAAATCAGGACAGAGCTGCATGGTTGGGTGTTCTATATTAAGTTAGCTGTAATTCTTTAAATAGATTTGTCCTAAAAAAAGTAGATCTTTTGAGTCAGTATTTTCAAATGTTTATGCTTGCATTTTTTTGAGTTCAAATCTCTTGACGTTGTTTTTGTTTTATCCTCATTGTAAGTACTTAGGATTCGCAAGCCTATATTCCCACCCGCTTAAAAACATAACCGATAAATTTTTATAGTTTATTCTCTGGGAAATATATAAGCGCATTTTAGTTTAATTTATTTAATTTATTGTTAATGGTTTTTAATTCAATTAAGCTGTTAAAACAAGCGAAAAAAAAAACACACAAAAACTAAACAAAAAAACAAGTTAGAAATACAACCATAAAAGCAATTTAGTTTTATGCATCCTTACACACCAATGCCTAAGCGGATGTACATTTAATTTATGTGGTGATGAAGTCGTGTTAAATGAGCGAATGTTTGTATTTTTATTACTTTTTTTTGGTCATGAAAATACACCAGAGATATTGAATTCGTAATGAATGTGAACAGTTAAGGAAGTTTAGTATTTTAATGAATCCCTCATTGGTTTAATAAATGTGTGGTTAGAGTGTTAAGAATTAAAAAAATGAAACTAAATTATTTGTTATTTGTGGTTTAATAAATTTTATTTATGTGGTCAGAAATTAAAATAATATCTTTGAGTACAATTTTAAAAATTATTATTAAACAAGTGATGGTCCATTATTTTAATCAGTTAAAGTTTTCGCACGTACTTTAAAAGTAATTAACAGAAGGTGTAAACATTTAAAGATAAGAAGATAAAGAAGAAGACGTTGTTAAGATCTAAGATTGCAATGTTAGACCTTAAAAGTAACTTAAGGCTATAAGACATTTGCTTGAGTAAAACAATTGAAAAAATTTTCTAAATAATAAGATCGTTTATCAATAATCAAAATAACTTTAAAAGTCGCATTAAAGTATAATTTTATATAAGGGAATGTACCTATAGTAAAGTATTTCCTTTTATACCCCCAAAATTAGCTAGGTTTGCAATTATTTGACCTTTTATAATAGCATTTGATGCTTTAATACAGTTTGTTTTATGACAATTATATGCCTTTCTACACACATATACATATATGCGTTCATATGCATGTGAATATTTTGGTTTGGCAAAATGACTGCACTTAGCGTTGGCTCTTGGCATATTTTAGTTGCCTTTGCTCACGCTCTACCACTTGGTGTAAAGAAACACTTAAAGACAAACAAGCAAGTAGAGATTCTCATGCACCCTAAACCACTAAATTCATGGTTTAGTGTTTGACTTTTTGTGTTAAATTTATGTATGTGCCAGTACATATCGTGATGATAATTGAGAATTTGTATAAAAATGTTTTGATAAAATATTTTCAATATGTTATTTGTAAAGCTCTACCTGTCAATACGCGTATTTGTGCAGAATTTTCATCTGAAATTATTTTACTGTATTTTCTAATTTTAAAAGTATTGATTTATAAATTATTTTTCAAAATTTAATAAAGAAATATTAGTTTTTAAATTTTTTATTTAATGTTTTATTTGTGCTTAATCGATTTAGTTGTTGGCTGAGGACTAATTTTTGGGTTTATTTAATTTGGCTCTAGTTTGTTTAATTAATTTTTCTTAATTTAAAAACAAACTGGCTTTTAATTATTTTAACGAAAAATTTTTTTTGAAACACAAATTTATAATAAAGTTAAGAATTTTACAAGTCAGTTAACGCTATGTTGGCTTCTGAATACAAATGACACCACAACTGTCGTCTTATGCTATGTAGATGCGTTAATATTGTCTTTTCATTTCCGTTTCATTTCCTCTCCCTACTTGCTTTATAATGTGTTTATGTAGAGAAGCGTGCGTTATGTATGTGTTAGAATGTCTGTGCACTTGTGTACTTAGTGGAAATTTCATAAAGTATAATAATTTTGTTTACATTTCATAATGTTGCAGACAAGTTCGTTAATATCGCTGCTTTTCATATTGATGTTCTTAAGTGTTACAAAAGTAAAAGAAGAAATAGCATCAACATTACATTTGCATTTTAAAAATGTTTGTCCTTTGTGTTTTTTAAAACTTATGCTCTAGAAATGCCATTTTTTCCAGGTATGGTGAAACTATGATTTTTTTCTTGAAAATTATTTATCTTGATTTGTCTGAGTTATTGCAGGTAAAAGCAAGTTTCTTAAATCATGATGACTAAAAAACTTGTAAAAAGATTTTTTTTCGTGTATTGGCTACCGAGTTTGGAAAAAGTGCGATTTTTAAGTGGCAGCCCTTAATATTATGAGTTTTTCCAAATAAAGAACAGACTCATTTTAACTAATGTCATATGTATAAATTTTATTCATTAGTTTTACCAAACGCCAAAAAAAATTATCAATAATATTGTCTTAATATTACTTTAAGGCCCTTAATAAAACACGTCTTCTTACATTTTTTTTGCAATTTAAACATATTTAGTAAATTCGTTAAGACGTTGCATTATTCATCTGGAGTCCACTCTTACCAAAACCATCACTCAAATATAAATTGCAAATGCATCACTTGAACTACGTATTTCATTAACATATTTACATTTCACAATTCTTTAGAAAAAAATATATAAAAAATTACAGTTGATGGTAGTTTCAAGCATAATATAACGTTAAGGTAAACTTAAGACAATCCAATTGAGCAATGTTGAAGTAATAAATTCTAAATATTAAATGTATGCAGCAAAAAAGAGTTGCATTTATTTTTTTTATTTCTTTTAGAATTTTTTTCATTCAAGTGAATTAGTAATTCCTCTTCTGTCTTCTATTCTTCAGTCAGTTGTAGAAACCAGGTGAAAAAGAATAAAAAAATAAAATTCTAAAGTGGGAATTGTAAAACATCAATTCAAGTACTCTTTTGTATTTTAAGGTTTAATCCTTCAACGAAAACGAAATATTGTTTTTTCAAGTTACATTATTACATGCCCAATCGCAGGCACTTCAATAATACCAACATAAGAAGCAGTATTAAAAGAACGGTGAATACGAATTTACTTACACTAGGTACGATCTATCTACTATATTCAAACCAAAAAAGTATTGATTAAAGTTCAAAACCCTGTTTGGTGCAAACTTTAAAAGTTTGATATAAGCGTAACGGGCTTATTTCAAAAATGAAAAATTATTTTTTTACTCAACGTAGCTTCACTAAAGAAGAAGAATTTTATATTTTATTTTTATTTTATACATGTTTAATATTTATAATTTAAATTTTTTCTTTTACTTGCCTTAATCTTGACTTGATCCCTGGTTCAACATCATCGCGCTACCATCTAAGCCACCGAGACACTTTGTTTTTAAATGTAAAAATTGATATAAAAGCAAGAAGTTTTTGCTTGATTTTTTGAAGTAATCCCAACTAGGCTTTATTTATGAAAACCTAATTACGAATTGCACTAAAAATTTTTATTACGGGCTTATATAAATTCAAGAATAAAATTCTTGATTAAGGGTGTGTTTTTTTTTCTGTGTAGCAAAATAAACTACATTTCTGATGACAAAATACGGCATTCGATTTGAAATTCTACTCGATCGATCGAGTTGTCAATACTTTTAATATAAAAATTCTGGTTAGAATTTCAAAATTCGATTCGAATCGAATGCCGTAATTTGCCCCCTGTTTTTAAAATATTTTTTTTCAACTAAGATTGTATTGTTATGATTTCTTACATTAAAATAAATTATTTTTTTCCATTATTTTACAAATATTTTCGCTACTTGAACCCTAATGTCAACAACCACTTATACTAGTGAGTTTTCTGGCTTCACTTTGATATAACTGTAAGCTCTGGGGGCAAATTATGGCTATTGATTTAAATCTAAATTTAAAAATTCTTTTTAGAATTCCTATATTAAAAGCTTTGACAAGTCGATCGATCGAGTATAATCGAATGCCCTAATTTGCCCCCTGGTAAGCTATCAGTTTAAAATTTTTAATATGTTTTGCAAATTCTAGAATCTTTATTTGAAATATATTTTGCAGAAAATTTATAGGCTGTTTTAAAAAATACTCCTTAAGTATACACCTGGGTAAGCACCTTCCTATACTTATATCCGCCAATTTTCACATGATTTTTGGAGCCTTACTTACTTACTTAGATGGCTATTACAGAGCGTTTGTTCCATTGGCCCTACTCAGAATTGATCTACAAGCGCTTCGATTTTCTGCGCTTCTTCTCCAATTTATGACACCAGAGCTTAATAAGTTCGTTTAAAGACACCCCTAAACTGTAATTCTTCAATCAAATTTAAAAAAAATACAGGGTGCTGCAAAGAACTCATGCTGAATTAATTAATTTTACCCTAAAATTTTATTCTTTTAAACATGAAACATTTAAACCACAAGAGTAAATATGTTGCAAAATTTTTTAGCAGTTTTAAGACTTAACTATTGTATAAATCTAAATGACTCTGTATTGTATTTTATTATGAGCATTGAAAAGTTTGTTTGATTCCCAAATGTTTCTCGCAATCCGCAGCTGTGAAAAAGTTTTCTATTTTAAATACACAAATACCATAAACTTGAGGAAGCAAAAAGCAGGAAACTGTCACATAATTCCATTAACTTTAAGTCAAGGAACTACGTATTATATGAGATGTATGTACTTATATGCCGATGAAGTAAATATGTATTTGGTTTTTATATGTTTAAAGGTTTCTTTCTTTTTTTGTGGTTTTAATGTTTAAAAGGAGAGACATGAAATCCTTGTTTAGGCGGTATATGTTTTGTAATATGTGAGTGCATAAATATAGTATGCTCTTTGACATTTGTTAGTATTAAAGATAAGTGGAAGAATGTTACGCTTATTTCAAAGAAAGCTAACTTTAAGTTTTCTGCATAGTTTAGTTCGAAAGTAACAATTTGCATCATTAAAACTTAGTTATATTAACTTTAATGCATTTGTATGTTAACAAGGTTTTGTTATCAAATATGAATAAAAATAAAGGCTTTATATAGGGATTCTAATTTATATTTTTTGTACTAAACAACTTTAAGCACCCTTAATACCCTTCTTCATTTTTCAGTGTGCCAGCCTGCTTTAGCTGCTAAGTTTCTTTGAAAAAAAGAAGAGAAAACGAAAATATTTTGTTGTTAAATAAACGCTTAAGCATTTCCTTAAAGATAGCGGAAATGTGAATTTGGGTTGTGTATAAAAAAATATCTTGCTGCTGGGTTTCCTCCATGTTATCTTAAAAAAAAAGTTTCATATGCAAAGAGACATTTACTGAAGACATAAAAAATTATATTTGTAGATAAGATTCCTACATCACGGCAGTTAACTTTTATCTTAAATACTATATATTTAAAATAGTTAATCATACTAGTTTGGATTTTTAAGCACACGGTTTTCTTACTTGCAAAAAAAAATACTTGAATATATTTCTAAAGTGTTTCTGCATGTATTGAAATAATAAAGGAAATGTGTGACTATATGGCGGTAAAAAGAAATTATGTTTGTTAATGTTTTCCACGCTCTATGCACTGTTAGCAAATATTTTTTAGGCCTACAACAAAAAAGGGAAATGTTTTAAGTTTACTTTAAAAAATATCTTTGGAGTATAACATCAAATTAGGAGAAACTTCAAGGATTTCTATGTTATCATTTAACAGTTTTAGAGCAATTGCAAGAGAAGAATAATAAATTTAGCTTGAGTATTTTGAAATTATGATAAAAAATTACGAAATAATATATATTAAAGAGATGTTTGAAACTTTTGATACCAAAACAAAGTACAAAATGAAATGTTTAAAAATGTACAAAAATAAAATAGTTTAAGGATGTTAGAAAAATAAAAAAAAGACAAAGTTAATTTTAATTAAGAAATTTGTAGTCCCAATTAAATTTGTATTGAATCTCAGCCTGCAAAAGGTTGAGAGTATAATTTAACGAATTTGTAATTAAAAAAATTTGCTTCTATCCAATTCAATTAAAAAATGTAATTTAAATGCAACAAAATTATTAATCAACTTTTTATTTGATTAAATAAAACTATAAATTGAATTATTATAAGTTGAAAAAAATATTATTAAATTATATTTTTAATTATAATTATTTAATTCAATACATATGTATAAACATTAAACTGTCAAGACTTAAGTAAACCAAAATTGCGGCGAAACAAAGTAGTATACCTTGCCATCGGACACCCTGTATTATGTAAGTCTTCCTTGCGCAACATGTGGTTCAATTGGTCGGGATACTCGTCCTGGTCCTGTAACAGGTAAAAAACATGAATTGGACAAAGGTAACACATCAAGTAACTGGTTAAAAGGCGTTAAAAAAGTTTAGGAAAAAAACAAACATGTGTTTATATATATTCACACACATACATACGTAAATGCAATGTAAGTAGCTTGAACAGGATCTTAAACAACTAACGCAAAAGTTGCTTTTAAAGGATTGGCCTGTAACCCGTTGTCAGGTATTAGCTTTTAATCAATTGCGCCCTCCAAGACAACGCAATGTAAAACAACCAGTCTCTACCCTAAGGAACCGTTCATGTTAATGGTCTTATACTTCCCCATTGAGCTTAGTTTGTTTAATATTAATATTTAATTTATCCTTTGTCCTTAAAAACAAACCCTTATCGCTGAATAAAGCTCAAAAAGTCCTTAATTTAATCAGGCTTACTGTGTACTTTAAAAATCCACTTAAATATTTTATAAAAAATTTATTTTTAATAATTCTTACCGCAGCTTCTCATTTTTCTCTTGGGATTCCATAATGGTAAACTTCAACCCTTTTTTATGATTATTTGCCCTTTTTTTGCCAGAAAAATCAAATTATGGCGCTTGCAAAGAAATAAAACGAGTTGTTATAAAACAATTTGATTACTCATATGTTATCAAGATATAAAAAATTTTTTATTGAATTAAAGTCTCTTTGTAATCAAATGCATACTGAAAGAGAAGGTGGCAAAGAAAAGAAAATGAAATAAATTTCACATAAATTTTTTTAGCATCTAAATGATTCTAAATTTAAGCGAAACTCAAAGTATAAGGGGAAAAAGAGCAAAATACCTTAATAAAAAAATAATAATTATTCTGATATTTATGCATACAAAAAGTAATTTAAAGAGGAGTTCCCGCCCTTGAGGAGTATTTTGCTGGATACAGCGATTCACAAAGATTTTGCTTATGTGACAAACTTCAGTCAAAAAAAAACTACTTTTGTTTCACATATATTAAAAAGCGAGTGTTTCTTTTTATTTCTGAAGAAAATGGTTTTAATTGTTAAAAAAAATTGATGAACGCTGGCTATAAACAATGGGAAAAGTCATTTACTAGCAACTTAAATACAATTAACAAAACTAAAGAACACACAAATATTTTGACACACTATTGCCCTGAGGAGTATTTTAGAGCTAACATTGTTATATTATTTTCATAAAATAGTCATCTTTAGGCCATCGGCATCAAGACAAAAATATGATTTCAGAAAATAATGATTAGTCCACGTTACGAAAACGCAAACGAGGAGAAAGATATGCTAACATTGTCTTCATAGAGTTCCGGTGATTAAAAAATTTGAAATTTACCTCTGTTACTTGTCTATAGATAACTATACTCTGAATGAATTTGCCTCCTAAAAGTATGTGTTTACTTTCCTGAACTTCAATGATGCTTTCTGTAAGGACTTTATATTAAGGGGACGATTACCAGACATAATCCAGTTGCCAATCAACTAAGAAATTTCAGACAACTTGGAGTACCATTAATACCAAAAATAACATTAAATACTATTTTAAAAAGCTAACGCTGTCATCAAAGACTCAAATCTCTCTTCTCATAATGAGACTTTCACTACTGGGTGCATTGGAAAATTATAAAATATGATTTTTATTTAAATTGGTATACATGTGTGAATGCATGTGTGCATTACAAAGGATTGTATAAACTGATTACTCCTTTGTGGTTTACTAAATTACGCAAACAAAAAATCAATAATTAAATTCTTGTTTAACTCTTTTTTATCGTATCAATATGCATACATGTAAGCATCCATATGTATGAAAAACTGTAAAAAGAATTTCAAACAAATTAATATAAAATATTTTCCTGTTGCCAAAATTAAATTATTTTGAAATGATATTTATTACCATTAATGTTTTTATGAATTTATGTGTATGTGTGTGCTCTTGTTTTCAATATTGTAAAGGTTAATTTTTGTGTTGCATACAAATGAAATCCAAATTTATAAATTAATGGTGGTGCATCAAAAACAATGATTTATTTAGCAAACTTCCATAATTATGGGAGTGATCTTTAAAAAAAGGCACGGTTAAGTAATATTAGAGAGTGCCCCAGCTTAACTCATAAGAAAAGGGAAAATTATTAGAATATAACGCATTAAAGTTTTTCCAACACAATTAAATTTTATTGAAATAATATTATAATTTATTATTTTTAACTTTTAGTTGAAGGCCATAAATATTGTATATCAGTTTCAAGGACGAAGAAATATAAAAACAATTTTATATAATAATTTTAGCTGAAAACAAGCGAATAATTATTTTTCTTTGTCATTAAAACTTAAACATTTTTAACTTTTTTCGAAGTTTTTATGCTTTGGGTTAAACATTTAATTTAATGCTTAGCTGCAGTTGTGCTGCTACTGACCAGCGTTGCCACTTAAAAATTTTCCATTAGACCAAATATGTCTGTAAAACCTACCAACACCCTTCGAAGCGGACTAACTTTGTTAATACTTAGAAACAAATATATTTTTAAAAATTTCAGACATATTTAGGGGGTTCACAAGCTGTCCTATTATGTCCTATTGTCATATTGTTATAAAATTTCACAATGGTTTTGTTGCCTTTTATACATAAAAAATACTACTTCGTTTAATATGCTTATTAAATTTTCACAACAACTCCCCATACACCTTCGCCGAGTGTCCAATAGTTGATAAAGGACTTTAAACCATTGTGAAATTTTATAACAATATAACAATAGGACAAATAGAAAACCTTGTGAATCCCCTAATTGTATGACTTTACCCTTGTGATATACGTACGTACATGGCGCGCTGTAGCGGCGTAATTCGCTTAGCTTTCACCTTCCTTCAATATAACGGTGGGCTTAGAACCGCTCACTGAGTCGAATTAACTATGTTTACCGGTCGGGTTGGGGGATCACATTTTTTTGTGATTAAAATATAAGTGCCTGCCAAAAATTACGATAATTGTTATTTTATATAACCCCTAAGCAAAAGTTTGTTAGTATTACTATATCCCTTAAAGTTTACACACATATATTAAAAGCCTTATGATAACAACTGTTTTATTGAAATCAGCTCACAGAGTCCTTTCCAGTAAGTCGCAGTTTTTTAATAAAATGCAAAAAGTATTAGGATGTAAACAAATACATTTTGAAGCAAAAAGAGTCCGATAAAAATTCTTTACTAAAAAAACCCTATTTAATTTTGAGATAGAAATCTTTGACTTTTACGTCTGTTTGTTGTTGTCCATCAAAAAGTAAATAAGTTTGCAGTTCTCAAACCGACCAAAAAAGCTTTAGCCAATCATCCGACCAAATAAGAAGAAACCCGACCAATTTGTTTGGAAAAGACTAACACAAGGGCAACGCTGATGATGACTTCATTATTATTTGATGCAAAGTAGCCCCTGGCGTATGAACAATATTTAATTAAATATAAATCATGCGACACAATTGAAAAAGAAAACAAAAATCAAAACAACATGTCTGTTTCGTTAGCAAAAGCGAAGAGGAACAAATTTGTTAAAAATTTTGTTCGAACTTTAAGAAAAAATTTCAATTAAGAGGAAAAAAGCCAAAAAAAAAAACTTTTTTAATGAATTGAATAAACTCAGTAATAAAATACCAAAAAGAATTTTGTTGGCCTTGTTTTGCTTAATATTTTTCAATCCTATTACTTTTAAATTATATTTCTTTATTTATTGAACGACCTCTGAAATCTTTTTTTAACTACAAAAAATTTTCAAATAAAAAATACATTTGAATTTTTTTCAGGGATAAGTCTACAAAAGCAATCAATATAAGCAACAAAAAAACAAGACAAGTGTACAAAAGCTTAACTTAGCCAGGCATCAAACTAGCAACATATAAAAAAGCAGTTAAATATAGTGGAAAGGGTCAAGGTTGTGCTATTATGTACAAGGAAAATGCAAAGCAAAAGCATTTAATATTCATTGAAATTTGTTTTCTCTAAAAACAAATAAGTACTTGCTTGTCCTTTTCACTGAACAATTTTATTTATTTTATTTAGTTAAGCTTAACGTTGTTTTTATCGTAGCACCAAAAATCTAAACTATCTAATCGAGTTTGCTTATTGAGTTGAGCGCTATCAAACAATGCTCCCTGAATATTTGTTTCTATAAATAAATTAACACAACTTGGCAAAGAATTAAGTAGGCTCTTTGTCAAGTTGTATTTCAATATCTATTTAGCTATAACTTTATTTATAAAATCGTATTAGATAAATGGTAATGATACGTTTTTATCCTTGGGCTTAATGCATTGGCTGACAAGGATTCTTTAAAAAAAAATTTTTTTTTATGGCCCTCACCAATGCGCATGCATAACAGACTGATCTCCTTTCTGTGCCGTCTTCGCTGTTTGCACTCTCTGTGAGCGAGATGCTTTGTCTAGCAAAAGCTCATTAGTTATTCAGGTGCGTCCTTAGGATAATCATTTGTTACATCCATTTATCCCTAGAGTTTCCATGATCTTAGCCGTAACGTTTAAATTTACTTAAACTTCCCGGCAAAAAAAAGCTGTATCGGCACTGCTTGCTCAAGTGCATTTTAACTCAATATTTTAATATGGCAATGACATTGGAGGCAAGTACTTGTATCGCTCGAGTACAAAGAGGGACTTACATAAGCTATTACTTAAATGACATTAAAAACTCTTTTTACTATAAAAAGCTCAAATGAACACTACTTTAAAATATTAAACTTAAATAAAAAATTCCAAAACTTAAATTATCTGCTTTAATTTAAGGTAAGAAATTATCTATCAACTGCTAAGTAATGGAGTCATTAAGAAAAAAATAATTTTTTAAATGATTAATCACTATCTAGTTTTTGTTGGATTATTATACAAGGGCAAAGGCAAATAATTTAATCAAAAATATTTGTAGTGATATTTATATTATGTTGAATAAGAAAAATAAAAAAGATATAAAAAATTTAGATTTCTTCCATTATTTATGGAAGAAATCTAAATTTTATGTTACAACCGGCCTCCCTCAAACTACGTTTTTTTTATGGACTTCTCGTAAAACTTTGTACTTAATTCATAGCTTCTAAGATAACAACAAAACTTGAATTTGTTGTTGTTTTAGTTTTCAAACTACCTGCAGTTTTGGTTTTTTATTTCTTTTATATTAATATTTTTATTGTGTTTTAAAAACTAGTTACTTTTTGTATTCAACTTGATTGAAAATGGACAGCAATTTATTAAATATTTATGTATAATTTATATTGCCTTTATAGCAAATATATTTAATCAGTGTTTTTGGTAATTGTTTATCTCTCAACCCAAATATAAAAGAATAAAAGGTAGAAGTGATTTAGTTTCAACCAAAAGAAGAAAAAAGTGTTCCTCTCGTTTGCAAGCAAGTCTGTGCGAGATAATTAAAGCTACTAATTATAAACCGTTACTAGCACTTAAATATTTAATAGTTTTTGCCCACATTTATACCAATTCTCTTATAAAATTCTCTTTTTAAAAAAGAAAAACGTAAAAAAAATATAAATTTCCCAATTCAATTTTGGATAAATTCCTTAATAACCCAGCATAGTCAAAAAAATTTAACTTTAAAGAAAATTTTGTTATTTCAGCGTGGATAAATGTGTAAGTTTGCATCAAATAATTAAAGTTTTCCTCATCTTGCAATTGATTTTGGCCGCCTTCACTACTAACTACAAAATATGCTTAATTCACCCGTATCTACGGTGAAGGGTCATGGGCACTTAATTAAGCAGTTGGAGCTTGCACGCCTCCATCGATGCAGTCTTAGCCAAACAGGCTTAGAGGAAAAATTTTTTTCCTTACCTTCCGATACCTCCACCATCCCCCACTCGTTGCATTTTGCTTTAAATTTGCTTTGCGATAATGCTTCTTGTACCATTGGTTTTTATGGGTAGATTTTTTGCATCGTTTTTTTATAGAACTTGCAGTGGCGTACTAAAAAGCATATATTTTTGGGAAATAACTACCCTCTATAGAGTAGAAGAAACCTTGGCATTTCGCTGTGCTTGCAGCCACGCGACATCTATTTGCTTTCACGTAGTGACTCGCGTAACAAAACAGTGAACCTAGCTTGCTTTTTATTTAAGATGATTAAAGAGTGTGGCCCATTTACAACAACATGAGCGATTTGTTTCCTTCTTAGCGCATTTATTAACGTCAAAGTCGCCTTAGATCATCATATCACAACAGATTTTGGCATCTTAAGTTGGCGCCGACGAAGGAAATAGGTCTCGTATCGCCTATAAGTTTTCTAAACTTTTTAACTGTGGTGTCGAAGTGGCGCTCCTTTTTAGGTGATGTTGGGCCGTTCAAATAAGCAGGCACGAAAGAAGTAGCCTTGAGGTGGGCTAATGCTGATATTTACACGAAGAAATTTTCAATAAAACTAGTGGCACGAAATGTTTGCTCACGATAAAGTCAAAAATTTTATTATCCACTCAACACAATTTAATTCCGATTTGCAAACCCAAAATGCTTTTGTATTTATTTTTGTTGTTGAATAAATTTATTTCAATTATGTTAAATAAATATACAAACCTAAATGGAAATACAGCTTTCACCACGAATAAGATAAAACACATTTTTAAAAACTTGTTATTTTATTAAATTAATTTTTATTTTATTTTAATTTTTTTATAATATAAGAATAATCTTATGGGGTTGTATGAAAAACATAAGGACAATGGAAAGGTCGGTTTTCCATCAAATATTTATTTTCTTTGTTTAATATAATAATTATTTTTATTTATTTTAATTTTCAAAGACAATAATGGACTGTGCAATTAATATAGAATACTTCACTTACATTCTATTTCATTTAATTATTAATTTTTTTTAATAAATTTAGAACTAAACTTGTATTCTAAATTTAATAATTTTTAAACACTTTACAAAACATTAAATTTAAACAATAATTCCAATTTTTTTTTTTTGGTTAATTTGGTTTGTGGGGCTGTTAATAATCGCTTTGCAATTTATGTGCAGCTTAACTCGACAATATTTACTTTTAATAAAAATTTAAATTTTTGTTTCATTTTAAAATAAGTTTTTGTTTATTTGAAAACTTTTATGAAACTTTATTTAATTTTTTTTAAATTATGTTTTGTTTATTTTATATTTATAATAAATAACTTAATTTAATTTTACGTTTTTATTCTATTTTTATTTGGCATTTTTGTTCCTTTATGGCTTAACTTCCGGTATTTGTTTTGTGCTTACTTGTTGACTTCCGCTCAAGATTCTTATTTTTATCAAATTTTTTTTTAACTTCTTTGTGTTTCTTGTAAAAATTGACTTACCAATTGAATTTTTTTTTGTATGAATGTTTGTTAGAATATTTTTGTATTTTGTTGTGTGTTTTGTTTCAATATTAAAAGTTTTGGGCTTTAAACATTTTTTTATGCTTTGTATTAACCATCTACTCTTTGAGTTAATCAAGTGAATATATGTTAAACGTTTCCTTAAAGAAAAATTATTTGTTTGTTTTAAAAAAAGTTAAGAAAGCGGTACTTAATCATCTTAAAGAACGAGTTCCCTCCTTATTATTAGAAACTAATGGAAATTTTAGAGGAAAATTAAGTTTTTTGCTTAATAAATTTGCTGAAACTTTAAAAAAACTCTAGATTTTTTTTTTAATTTTTGATTTGAACAATAATGCTGAAGAAGTTTTTTGTGTAAAATCTTTGGAAAGTTCCTTTCTCTGGAATTTGGTGAACATTGTTTGGTTTTGTTTGATTTTATTTCAGAGAATTCAACGCAAACTTTGTTTTCTTAATTATACCCTTCACATAGTGATAAGGATATATATCACTTTGTCATTCCGTTTGTAATTTCTTTATTATTCATTTGCGACCCCATAAAGTATATATATTCTGGATCCTTATAGATAGGGAAGCCGATTTAGCGATGTCCGTCTGTCCGTCTGTTGAATTCAAGTTTCCGGAGTCAAATAAAAAGATACAGACCAGTTAATGGTGTCAAACTATTAGAAATATGCTGGAGACAATCGCTATTTAAAATCAGCAAAATCGGTTCACTATTGACCGAGATATAAGCGAAAACCCAGAGTAACCCATTTTTTTAGGACAAAATCTGTGCATATATCCCTATATATCTCAGTAAGTATAGTCACTCTTGCCACAAAACTTGGCACGGATACTCCTAAAGAAAGGACCTAAATAATGGAAAAAGTTTTTTCAGATAGGACCAGGGGAAGGGGTATTTTTCCTACAATTGCGCCAATTTGGTGAAATATTTAATGCGCTATATCTCGTAAACTATTACAGCTATCGACTTAAAATATTCTACAAAAAGTAATTGTACGCTAGGACCTACACTTCAAAGAAAAAAATTTTTGAGTGGGGGCAAAAAAAGGGGTAGCTCCTATACAAATGAATGATTTGTATGAAATTTTCGAAACGCTATATCTGGGAAACTATAACAGATATCGAAATCAAGTGTTCTACAGAAAGTGATTGGACATCAAGGGCTACACTCTTAAGAAAAAATTTTTTGAGTGGGGGGCAGAAAAAGGGGTAGCTTCCATACAAATTAACAATTTTTATTTAATTTTCGATATGCTATATCTCGGAAACTACAACAGCTATCCACATTAAATGTTCTACAAAAAGTAATAATCAGATAATTCAAACATTTTGGAGAAGAGCAGGGGGACTAGGACCCCATATCATTTAACAAGTTTTATTAACCTTTAAATATGGATAATGTCGAAATCTTTTAAAACTCTCGACCTCAAATCTTCTTCATCTATTTCTATTATTCATACGAACGTTAAAATTTTGTATAGTTTTCTATGAACTTTAAAACTCGCACAAGGTTTTTTATTATATTATTTGGAGTATAAAATTACTCGGCTGGGTATATTTAAACACCAATGTGAAGGGTATATAAGATTCGGCACAGCCGAATATAGCGCTCTTACTTGTTTTTTAATTACACTGTCCAACAAATTAAGACATTTTGATTCGAACAAAATAGTGACCCTTTAATTCACAAAGGCTTAATTTGAACATTTCATTTTTGTAGAATAACTTTTATTCCTACTGGTCTATGTTTTGTTTTTCTGTTGAAAGGAGCATTTTTAAAATTTTTAATGTATAAAAAATTTCTTATTGTCAGGGCTATGTGGTGGAATTTTAATGGGCCTTGAAAGGCCTTGACCTTCTAGTTACTTTTTCCTTGGATCAATTTGGCCTCTTTTCGAGAAAATAAAAAAACCTTTATTAATGATTTTTAAAGATAACAGCATTCAATGAAAATTTTGCAAAAACTTTAGTGGGGGCTAAAGTAGACACCAAAGTTGCAGAAATTTTTAAGCAAAAATTTCCGCAAGGTCCTTTTTAAAGCCATTTTTTTGTTTTCTCTAAAATATTTTCAAATTGACAAAATGATAGAATATTCAGTGAAAAAAGTCCCCTAAAAATTCAACAATTTAACTTTAAAAATAAGAATTCCTATAGACATTAGCATGCAAAAACTTTATCCTTTAGTACTATGCTCTCTACGACTAAAGACTTTAAACTTTTATTTACCCTAAAAAAAGCCAGAGTGTTTGAACAAAAAGTCTATTTAAAAAATGATCTATTCAACATGACCTTACAGGATTAAATGGTCACTATTATATTCCAAAGATTTCATTGGAAAGTGTTACAAATTGAAGAAATATATAAGCCATATATTTTTAAAGTGGCATAAGTCACGTTTGTTTCAGTTGAGATGTTTGAAGATATAAAAAGATGCTGTTAAATTGCGTTTGGTGTTGCCATTAACTTAATTTTTTTGAAAAAGTGACTTATGCCCCTTTAAAAATAAATGACTCATATAATTATGTTCCCTTTAAAAGTTATTTTTAGATTTTCTTATGGCTGAAAAGAATTTTTTTGTAACTATATATTTTTGTCAATTTTTTTCAGCACCAAACACTTTTAAGAAAGGAGTTTTCCTTTTGTTTAAAATGGTTTGACTTTAAACCAATACTCACTCTGTAACATCATATTTTTGAAGTAAATTTTTTTTAATCACTCCTGCAACTTTGGTGAGTATAATGCGAAATCTTTATTATTTTAGTAATTGTAAAAAAATTGTTGGTTCCAATTAATAATTGAATTATCCTTGCTGTCACCACAAATGCTTTTTTGATTAAAAAACACGAATAAATTAAAAATTAATTACCTTTGTGAATTTCTGTTTTCAAATCTGTTTTTCAAAAAAAAAAACTTTTTTAACAAAAAACGTTTTCGGTTCTATAATTTTTTTGATTGCGCTTCAAATTACATGTCACTTTTTTTACTTATCCCTTGAAAAAACCGAAGCTTTTGAAATCTGTTTTCGTGTTAATTATAAATATTAAGTTGCATTTCAGTTTATGTTTCGTGTTGTTAAATTTTCTTTTTTTTAATATAAATGTTGTTTTTTTTTATTTGTTTGTGTATCTGTGTATAAGGATAATTTTGCTGTTGTACCTCTTTTTTGTTTGTTTGTTTTAACCTAAAACTTTTTTCATATAACTCACTGTTTCCGGTTTGGTAAGAGAGCGTCGACGATTTGGTTTAAATGGGATTTCAGTGGTAACTTTTAAAAAGTTGCGAGTAGTTTTAGGTGGTAATGTTTTTGTTGTTGTTGTTGCAATTGTTTTGGGTGATGTTGTTGTTGTTATTTCAAATTTTACATCTCTTGTTGTTCTAGATGATGTTAAAAGAGTTGTTGTGGCGGGTGGTACAAAAGTTGTGGTAATAGAGTTGCTTCCACTGGTATCCCCGATAATGGTGGCTGGCATTAAAGTTGTTGTTGTTCTTATTGCAGATAAAAAGGAAGTTTCATTTGATTTCAGTTTATTTTGCGGTACAGTTGTAGCAATCGGTTTAACAGTTGTAGTTGCGGTGGCTAATGTATCATGTTTTTGTTCTTTTTCTTTTTCTCCTTCTTCTACTTCTGTATTTGTTATTGCTGTTGATGTTACTAGTGTTTCCGTTGTTTTAACAATTGTTTCCTTTTTATCTGGATATTTTTCTTCATTTACCTCCTCCTTCTTACTGCGTCGCAAACTTTGTGTTTCTGTTGTAATTGCATCTGGATGTTGTTGTGTTTGTGTAACTGATGCTGCTATCATTTCTGTTGTGCCTTGCTTTGGTGCGGTTGCAGTTGTTTGTAAAGATTCTTTATTTTCTTTGTTTTTTATTGCTGCATGTTCCTTTTCCGTTGTTGTCGCATATTGGTTGTCGGTGTTTGCTGTTGTTAGTATTGTCCCTGCTGTTTCTGCATCAGCATTTTCTTGTACTTTTTGTGTAATATCTGCTGATGTCACTGTCTCCAAATTGTTAAGCTTTTCAAAGACATTTAAGTATTTTTCTGTTGTTGCAATTAGTTTTGTGGTCTCTTCAGTTGTCTCAGCTCCATCTGTGTGTAATGTCTTTGGTGGTTTTAGCTCTTGTGTCTCATATTCAGCTTTAACTGAGCCACCATTACTTTTATTAATTTCTCCTATGCTGATTGTTGCAAAGGAAGTAGTTTCACCATTTTCAGCAGCCTCAGTTTGTGAATTTATTGCTGTTTTTGTTGTAGAAGAAACTGGCTGTAAAGTTGTTGCTGTCATTGTGGTTTGCATTTTCTCCGAATGCAAATTTTTGGAGTTTTCATCTTGTTCTTTCAAAGTTTCGTATTCTTTTGTAATTGGTTTTATATTGCCACCACTTTCAGTTGTTGTTGTTGTTGTTTCGGTTGCTAGATGCTCTTGCTTTTCCGTAGTGGTTAAACTTTGCTCTATTTTTGTTGTTGTCTTTTCTAAGGTGTCCAAAGTCTTTAGCATTGTTTTTCCCAAATCTAACACTTTAGCAGTTGTCATGGCCCCCATTGTTGTATCTAAAGTATGGTGATGTTCCTTGTTTGCTTTTGTTGTCTTTGTTTTAACAAACGGTCTTAGAGTAGTTGCAACTTCATTGTGCTCTTCATGAAAATGATGTGGTTCATGTTCACTGTGGCCATATTTGTTAGCTGATGGCACATAATGAGATTTAACCATCAGCATGGGTGGTATGAAATGTGAATTATCTTGAGATTCCTTTGTATGAGAATGTTGACTTTCTTCAGTAATAACATTGCCGTGGGAAACTTGAGGATGTATGGGATGTCCTATGGCAGGCGAAAAAGTTGTCGTTGTTAAATGAGTTTCGGATTTGTCAATTTCTGTGTGGGTTTCATATTGCTGTTTATTGAAATGCTCTTCATTTGATTTCATTAACTCATCACTTTTTACTGTTGTTAAAACAGTTAAAGGCTTGTTGGCAAAAGATGCTTCTGTACTTGTTGGATTGTTGGCAGTTGAGCTGGTTATTGTTTCAGTTGAACCTTTTGGCTCAATTGTTGAGCTTATCATCATTTGTTTCTTAATTTCCATATCCTTACTCATTTGCAAACTCTTCTTTATGGCAATTGTCTCCTTTTCTATCTTTTCCATACTATCTTCGTTATTTAAATTTGTCTTTTTGCTATGCGGTAAAGGTTCTAAGATTTCATTTGAAACATCTTCGTTTAGCAGTTGTTCGGGTATTTCCGGTTCTCCTTGCAAAGGCTGATCACCCATCATCATTTCTTCCATGTTTAAAGGAAACTGATGTTTTTCTTCATCCTCACTTGAATATTTTAATGTTTTCTTTTTGGATTTCTTGACGGGCTTAGGTATTAGATCTGGTATTTTGTAAAATGTATTTACTCTCTCCATATTGGAGGGTTCATCTGCTTGCATTAACTCGTCAACATTGAATTGTTCTATTAGCTTTTGTACAGTATTCTTTTCAGTTTGAGATTCTTCAGGAAGATTATGTGGATCATAGTTCACCTCCATGGGTAAAAGTTCAATGTTATTGTTTTCATTATTATCGCTTGGAATGGAGTTTACGATTTGCAAAGATTTGAAATGGGAGTTTGTTATGCCACTAATACGTTGAGCCTCAAGACGTTCTCTAGGGCAAATTAAATCCTGTAAAGCTCTTTCGCGGTCCTGAAAAAAATAAAATAAAAAATTTTTTTTGTATAATGGAAAAAGTATGTTTGATTAAAGTAAATGGTTTTTTATCCTTTTTTTTTAATTTTCTATAAAACCCACCTGTTTGCCTCTGCACATTGTCCTTAGCAAGCCTTCTTCTTGGCAATTACGTATCAATTCAATGCTGGCTGTATCAGCCATATATTGCAAAGTTAAATTTGGCATTTCCTTTATATTACAAGCATCTGCCCAACTGGGGACTAGAGTGAAAAACAAACACACACACACAAACAAAAAGACAATGTATAAAAGTATTAAAACATTTACAGAAATTAATGTTTAATATATATAAAAATAATTTTATCTGAGTTTACAGGAATTTTTTTAAATTTAAATAATGTTAAAATTATTGTTTAATTAATTGAGCAGGACTTCATTTTGTTATTTTTGTTTTTGTTTATTTTTTTGTTTTTCTTTTAAAACCTACCTGGCATTTCGCACAAAAAGGATGCCGTCTCTGGCCCACCGCAACGTAATGCATGCCAACGATAATCACGTATGGGATCAATTACGGCACACAATGGTGCATCCATTAAGGGCAAAGATTCAGCCCAATATCCAGTGTCAGCTACTAAAGGTCTGGAGTTGCTACTTATTAATTTTAAATATAAAATGAAAAAATATAATAAAAAAGCAGAAAATTGTTTTAAAACGTGAAGTGAAAGTTTCATGAGGGCAGAGGAAGGTAAAGAAAAAAATAAACTCAATTTGTAATCATATTAAGGCAAGCTGCAATAAGAACATGAAATTGTAATGTGAATTTGATTTAAGTGAAGTAAGTAGAAAAAAGATTTAAAAATTTAAACAAAAAGTAAATTTATATTAAATACATATCTTCGAGAGTAATTTTAAATTCTTTTTAAAAAACAGGCAAGTTTTCAAGTAAAAAAATTGTTGTAGTAGGGCAACTAAAATATATGGGCTTACATAAATATATTTTCTTATTATTCTTAAAACATAACTGCTTTTCTTATCGTCTTTTATATCATATCATCCCTATAATAACAAAACAAATTTCCTAAATATTTCTTCTTGTTCTTATACCATAGGCACTGTTTTTCAAAACAAAATCTTCTTCTAAACAGCTTGAAATATTCACACATTTTTTTAAATTTTATTCATATTGATGTTATTGCTTCACTCCGTAAAAAATCAATAAATATTCAGTCATATGTAAACAAAATGTTTATAAAATATTTTTCAAAATCTTAAACAAAAAAATTCTCATACATGGTTGATAAACATTTTCAAAACATTATATTTTTATGTCTCCCTTCTTAAAAGGGAGAAAACCATAACAGAAAAGGAAAAGATGGGGATAATATATGCTAAAAAATATAATTTGTGCAGAAAAGCAGCAAAAAATGTTAAACAAACATAAATAATTTTTTATTTAAGCTCCTATTTGTATGCTTCATATAACTCTGGTTAAACTATTGTCTTGTAATAATATTAAAACCGAACATGTGAATGTATTTATGTTTTAAATAATGCAAAAGTAAGTTGTGTATGTGTTTGTGTGCGAATATTTATTTTATATTCATTCACATTTATATATGCATGTAGTTATAGTTTAGCACAAACACATATACACATAATAACATAAATTGTATTTATTAGACAAAAATACAATAGAAAGAAAAGTGTGATTGAAATGAATGGAAGTGTAAAGCAGAGTTGCTTTTTGTTTAGTTTTCATATTTAATACTTACGACCACATAAAACGATCAGAGCTCTGGGGTCTCATAAGACCAATCCAAACAATGTCGTTAACATCTAATTCTCTTAAAAGGTCCCTGGTTGCATCAAATTGAAAACTGTTGTCAACTGTGGGAATAGAGTTTGAAGGAAAATTAATCAAGAAGGTAAAATTGAAAAAAAATCTTTAATAATATGAAACATTCTTAAGCAAATAATAAAAAAATATAATAAATTCAATACAGAAAAAACATAATATACAAAGATAAAAAATGTCGAACATTTTTTTTAATCTTCTCCAATATTTAATATGTAATTTACACAAAGAAAATTCCTTACTTTGCAAAAATAATCTTAAACTTTAATTTTTTAAACGATGACAATGCCTCTCTGCAAAATTTAGGAAATTAACTTTGCACAGCCGAGAACCAGTCGGCGTCTTATAAACTCTTCTGGGAACCCTTATGATTGATTAGCTACTTGAAAAGTTGGACGACATGGCCTTCAGAACTTTTGGGCACCCGGACTATATAGCCATTTCGGTCATAGAATGGAGTGGCAGTAGCGCCTCTGGCCCTATGCAGCAGGCTTTGGGCAATACTTTTAAGTGGTGAAGGAAAAGTAGTTTGACTAATAACACTGTGGATACCATCTTAGTGTTGTTCCCGATAATGGGGGACCATCTCCCTGAGAAAAAAACTATTCCATTTTCTAATAGTGTGAATAGAGTAAAGGGTAACCGAAAACAATGGGTTTGAATGGAATTATCACTTTGGAACAGTGGCAAACATTACCACCAGGGCCTTTTTATGTCTGTCAAAGACTTTTTGGTGGATCATGACACCTCCGACCAAATATGGTGCATTGGTCGTTTGACGCCATTATAAGACCAATGATCACCTACGCGGCTCTTGTGTGGTGGCTTAAGTTTGACAAATTTGCGGCTAGCAGCGATCGAAGGCCAATTAAGTAGGTCTCGTCCAACGGATACCAAAGCAGTTCTAATATAACAAAGTCCTCCTTATTTGTCTGTAATAAGCAATGCACACTTTTACGAATTTAGGATACAAAATTCCTAAAGAATGCGAATTTTAATGGACATGTGAGAATAGTAAAAGGTCTAGTTCATGCTCTTTTTCTATTCAGATATTTTAAAGATAGAGATTTTTTGCTAGACACTTCTATGTGGACATCTTAGAGCGTACAACTTGAAAGAATGGATCTGGTGAGCCTTAAGCTATATTTACACTACCTGAGTTGTCATCTGAGTTTCGCAACTGAGACTTATTTTTATAGTGTAATAACATGTCTATTTTCATTTGTTAATATTTTTTTTTAATTTAAAATAGAACGTTTTCTATTTTCAAATTATTTAACGCCAGAGCTTAAAATTTAAGTTTTTAAAAGTTACAGGATTAAATGCTTGTTGCTGTATTGTCATACACTTTGTACCAGTTTAATACCTTTTAGAATTAGCGGACTTATTATAATTTCTCAGATGTAATGAAATACTAAAAATTAACATTTTAAATTGTTTTTTGACACTCATAAAAATTTAAACTTATTTTTTTGACACTCAACTCAGATGAGAACTTAGGTAGTGTAAATATAGCTTTAAGAGCGGTCTGAGATCTGGTAGCGATAAAAAATTTGAGCCCAGTTTTCAAAAGGCTCTAGCGCTGAGCTTATCTACGAAATATTTAAATGTGCTCTTAAATGTGTAAGATGGAATCAAAGATTTATTTTTTTTTTGACAGTTTGGAGCCTTTAAAGGCCCTTACGGCTTATGATATTAAATCCGAATAGTAAAGGAGTGCATAAACACTATAAATAAGCTTGGTGCGCGCAATGGCGTAAAGCTAGTATGGGTTCTGAGTAATGAAGGTTATGTGGACAATAAACGAGTCGACCATAACGACAACTGTGGGGCAAACCCTTGTTAGCGAAGCCAATTTTGAGGTTTTTCTCATGGCTGCACTCACCGGAATTTGGCTGCTATAATGGACGCTCAATTTGCTGCCGACTGAAGTAAGGCCCTGCAACGGCGACAGCCCAAGAGATTCTTGACCCTATCAAGAAGCAAATCTGGGGGGCTTCTGTCTTTTGGTAGGAAGGATCTAAGCCTGTTCACTGATTTTCTAACTAGTAATTGTTATCTCAGATGCTACCTATACAACATTGGCAAGGCCTATACATTGCCCTGTTGTTTTTGCTGTATAGAGGACTTGACCTAATAGAATGTACTCTGTAAATGCGTGGCACTCTGTAGCAGGAGGCTGCGTTTCCTGGGTGGCAGTTTTGATACACCAGCGGTTTTTTGGAGCTCACCGTCATAAAAGCTGTTATGTTTAATCAAAAACCTAGGCTTGTAGGCGATTCAAGTGGATGCACAAGGTTACTTTGTACCAAAAATATTTATTTAAATATATGAGTATCTTTTAGAAAAGGGTCCGCGGCCTTTTTAAAAAATTTTAGGTTTTAAAACGCTCAAGATACGTTTAACTGCAAAAATGTAGTTATATAATTCTAGTACATTTTGAAAGATAAATTTAGGTACTACAAACTGAATCTAAATAAGTTCAGGAGATTATTGCCTTAATTGATAAACCATGTACGAGTTTGGTTTTTAAAAACACATTAATTTTCTCACTATCTAATAACAATCTATTAAGATATAAAAGATTTTTTATGAACTTGCTAATCTTGAACACGTCTTTTCTATCAATTAGTTTAAGATATCCGTATTGTGCTTAAAACTCTTTCTACACAATTACCTTAAAAAGACAATAAAATTCACAAACAGTTTTATGTTGTCAATTTTAATTTATACGAAAAAAAAAAACAAAATAACTGATGACATGAAAAATTCATTGAAAATTTCTTTTGCTTCACATCATTTATTTCAAAAACAATCTTCATTGAACATGTATTAACGTGCTGTTTGAAAAGCATGAAATATATCATTAATTCAATACACACAATACAGCATTTAAAGATTTTCTTGTCATTGCAGCTGTGACACCTTGTCGCAACAAAATACTAAAAATCACATAATTCCCCCCTTTCCTTTATTATTAAGCAAGTGCGTCGTTATTTCGTTCATATGTTTGTTTATCCATCCATTTACTGTTTGTTATGTGCTGTACCCTGTTGTTAAAAAGTCTTTACAATTTCTAATTTATTTCCAAATTCTAATCTTTAGCTTTCCTTTTCATGTGATCTTAAAATAACTGTTAAGTGATTCGTATTTTTTTGTTATGTCAATTGAATGTTAATGCTTCAACAAATAAACTAATTTCCTTAAAATGTAAAGCTAAACATATCGCAGGCTTATTTCATTAAATTTGTTGTTTAAATTTGATATATTCTGAATAAGGTATATATGTATGTAAAGTGGTTGCATTAGAATTAGGAACGGCTTAACAGAATAAATGTGTTAAAGCTAATGCATTTCAGAAACATACTAAAGAAGAAAATTTAGGTTTATTAGGTTCTAAGATATTAAATACCGCGATTAAATTGTTGTTTTTAAATTTTCACAACAAATCCACACACACCTGCGATAAGAGCATAGTTGGTAAAGGTTTTTAAACCATTGTGACAATAGGACCAATATAACACCTTGTGAATGCCCTAACTATGTAAATATATTTGAATACAATTTTATATTCCTAACTTTAAAGGTTAAAATTGGTTTCTGGAAATTGGCTTTATATGAGATCCATTGTCAATTGTGAACATGTTTTTGCGGAGGACAATAAAGCTGTGAGAGCTATTAAAAAAATATCTGATCATACCTGCATATATTTTAATAATTTTTTGAAAAACATTTTACCCACATGCTTAATTTTGTGATGATATGTTTACATTTAGAGATTTTATTGCCCAACGTGGTTATTTTTAGAGGATGTTTAGGTACGAACTATATGGAAGCATTAATTATTTATCACCTTCTTAAGAAGGCTTAGTTTTTATACAAAAAACCTAATTTCATCAAAATATTTTATATCCAATGGTCCCACAGCCAAGAAGATGGGTATGCTTAAATCTGCCTAGAAATAAAATCTGAGTTTTTTTCTTAGGATATTTTATTGTGAAATGAAACTGATAAAAATGTTGATTTAATTGCGAAATGCATTTAATATCAAAAATTTTAAACCCTTTAATTTCAGGTTTAGTTTTTAAAGAAAGGTTTAGTTTTGACAAATCGTTTCAAATTAAGTGACCACCACTGTGTGTCCTACAAGAGTCAAAATTTTTTCAGATAAAATTATGCTATTTGTATCAGCAAAATGTTAGCTAAAGGCAACGTAACAAGGTAATACATATATAGCGACATGTCAAAATTTTACAAAATCTTCATCATGTAAAAGCTTAATGTATTTGGTAGGAGAAAATACAGATCCAAGCTTGACGAGTGTTAGATAAGTGTTCATTATCTAAACCAGTATTGAAACTTATGTATTTTCATTACATCAGAGGTGTGGAAAATTGCCAGCACATAAAACATCTATTAAAAGTGGCTTAATTTTATAAAACAAAATACAAACAATCCAAATAAATGAAGATATTTTTCATAATGTTTTTGTTGATATTGTAGAATCTAAACCATATGCCGTTTTCACAAAAGGAAACAAGTAAAAAAAACCCCGATTTTGATTTTACCAACCCCATCCATCTAAATACGAAAAAAACTTAGAATAGATTTTTATTCTCATTTCTTAAACACGAAGAGAATTTTATAATATTTTAATTCTACGAATTCTAAATACTTTGTATTACCATGTAAAGCTAGCTTAAGCAATAACTTATGATTCTTTACTAAAATTTTTTCTTACAGTTTTCTTACAAAATTATGTAACTTAAATGGAAATTTTTTAAAGTCTAAAAGTTTTTTAAGGTTTTTAAGTAATAATGCGAAACAATTTTCTTTTAGAAAATTTCTTATATTTCTTTTGTTTGCTTTTGTATTATTGAGAGATTAGAGTATAAATGTATGTGTCCTTATATTTTGACACAAGTAAACATAAAAATATCTTTCTATCTCTTTGTTACTTTTAAAACATGATGACATTTTAAGTGATAAGGTTTATTACTTTAAACAGTAAGTGTATTGTCGGTCTTATTTAATTTCCTAAAAACATTTGTAATATCTCTTTTAGAACTTTATTTTCAGAAAAAAATCAGTATTTATAAGTAATTTTTTATATCATTCACAGCCAGGATATAACTAAAATTTTCGTATGAAATTTTAAAAAACTCCAATGAATAAAGTTCAAGAAATAGTTGTTTAGTAAAAAATTTAAGGGTTTCGAAAAAATAATTTATTTTTTCTAAAAAAAATAAATAAATAAACAATGGCACTTGAATATTTTAATTCTTTAGTATAATTTATTGAATTTAAATTAAAATTTATATAAAAATGGTCATAAACTATAATAATTAGGGCTTCAATTTTTTTTATATTTACAAAGGAATCTCCATGATTTTTAACTCACATTTCATTTTTAGTTTTGTGATATTTTTTTATTATATTGATTCGTTTTTTATTTGATCCCTAAATTTTAGTTGTTTTAATAGAAAAGAAAAAAAATCTTTTAAGTTGTTCTTAGTGTTTTAATGTTTCTATTTCTAATGCTTGTTTGTTGTGCTATTTTTTTAGTTTAATAGCTGCTGGCTATTTTTTTTTTTTTGTTTACATATAAGTTGTCTAAAAGCAAACCTGTTCTCCTATACCATTTTATTTTTTCCTGCTTCCATTTTTTTGGGTCCATCTAAACACACACTCTATGTGTCCCTAACTGTTGCAACAAATGTCTGTCATTTACCTGCCATTTGGCTTTAAAAAGATGCCGTCCGAACAGCTTTGTTTTTGGTACTTTTCTTTGCTTTTTTAAAGCTTACGAGAAGTGTTTGTGACATTTTTCAAGTAAATACAACAACGAAAACAACAACATTAATAATAGGTATTGCCTTAAGGTAGAAAATTTTAATTTTCTTATATTTCTAGTTTACTAGTTAAGTTGTTGGAGGTTAGTAAAATTTATTTTTTGTCCCTTTTTTTATTACATTATTTATTCTCTAGTTGAGTTTTATAAAGCAGACATATATATGAACATATATTACCTGTTACCAGATTGGCATGATGGAATTGACAAACAGCATCAGCCTCAAACCATGATATTCGATCACGAAAGAAACGATAAAAAACATTAAGACCCTCTTGTGGCATTGTCCAGGTGTTGCTAACATTAACCTGCAAAATTACAAAAAAGAAACAAATTAAAAAAATGGATTTTATCAATTGAAAATGTCTTTGAATATGACAATAAAAATAAAATAAACTTGAGTTGTGGGCGTATGAGCATTATTTTTTGCTCATACGTCACATGTGGAGAATCGTTTAATTTTCAAATTGCATACTTTTTTAAGGTACTTGGAAAAAAGAAAATTTTAATTGAAAAACTTAATGGAATAATATATTTCATAAGCTTCAGGTTCTTTCCTTATATATTTTTTTTGTAGATAGACATTGTTAAATTTTTAATGTGTAACCACTGTAAACAGGGTATCCAAAGTTATAAATTTTTTTTTTATATTAGCTTCCCCAATCAAGTATGTTTAACAGAGTTCATAGGTTTTTTTTAATAAATTTTTCGTTATTTCTTTAATTTTTTTTTTATTTATTATATATTACTAAACTCCTTTTTTTCTTACTGTCTCGTTTGTTTACATTTTCTTTTTATTTAAAAAGTCTTGCACATTACTCATTCAGTTATTCTAGTTTTATTGCGTCTTTTTTTTTTCTTTGAAGCATGCAGTTTGACATTCAAATATTACCAGACATTTATCTCGTCAAAATGCAAATTGTTATTTATTATTCCAGTGCGCTTAACAAAATGTTCATCTAAAGGATGAAGTGAAGTTTGCAAAGGAAAAAAAAGAAAAGTTTATTTTACAAACTAAGAACGTGATTTTTTGAACAAAAATAAATAAAAAAAAACACTTTATATGTCTACAGATCAACTTCATTTTACTCCCAAAGAGTTAAGTTTTTTTTTTAATATTTTTTTACTATATTCATTATTAAAAAAATTTGATTTTTTTTTAAATTTTGTAACTACAGAGCATGAAAGTGTTAAAAAGTATTTCTCCAGATATAATCCTAAAATTAAAAATAATATTTGCAGAATGTAAGTATCAAACGTATTTATTTAAACTTTGCATAAATAATAAAGAAAAACAACTGGCATATTATGAGAAAATATAATTCAGCTGCACAGCTTTTTATTTAAGTATATTTAGTAAAGGCAAATCTTAAAAAAAAATTCACTGGTATCTTTGTAGACGACTTTAATTAAAATAAAATTTTTTTATGTTTTTGGTTGGTTAAATTTTTCTAATTATAATTTAAATATTAAAGAAAAATATCGCACTAAAAAAATTTTTTAAATAGATTCAGCTGGAAGTAATGGCTTATTTAACCTAGATGGTGCTAATTACAGAATATTTGAGAATGTACAAATAAAAAAGCTTTTTATAACAACAAAAGACTTAAGCAATTAAAACAATCAAGGCCACCTCTACATTGGATTTTTGTAGAAAATAAAATTTCTTTATAAATCTTTTTTTGCACAACTTCTTGCACTTCCTAATTTACATTTTTGCTATCATTTAAATTATCCTGTTTGTTTTTTCGTCACTTTTATTTTTATCATTGTATTCTGACTGAGCATTTAAGACTGTGCAAACATTATAAAATTAATTTTAAGGCGAGTTAATATACGGAAAATAAAAAGAAAAACCATGAGTATTTAAAAATAAACTAATTTGAATAATACTAAACATGATTTATTTTTTATCAAAAGATTTAAATTAACATAAATTAATTATGACACTAATTATGAAAGTGTCAAACAGAAAAAACAAAGTTAAATTTAAAAACAACTTTATAATAAAATTAACTATTTAACGTTGATGTCTTTTATATAACTTAGTAGCATTAAAGCAATATAAAATTTATGGAAGTAAACAAATTAACTCACAGGTACTTCAAATAGATTTGAAATAACGTCTTTGTATAAAAATATCATTTAGAATCTCTTCTTAAAGTTTAGAAGTTGTTTATGCATGGTTCCTTAGTTTTATTCATTAACGCATATGCTTTTTAACATTAATTTTTAATTTTATACGATTTTTCCCACTGTGCATATATGAAGATATATTCAAATTGCCCTGAATAATATGAAAAATTTTGCCAGAGAGCTTGTTTTTTTTTACCACTTAATAAAAAAGAAAGCCTAAAGCATTTTTCAAGTAGTAGAAAACATTTTTTTTTGATATCGAACCCAATTGATATTATGGACTACGCGCAGGTATTATTCTTTCATTTTTTGGGAATAAGGATTGCTTGACGCATTGTATTTCAAAAGAATTGTAGTTTTCAGAAGTGCAAGTAAAACAGCCGACGGGCATTCACAGGATCTTCTTGAATGGCTTTACGAAATTTCTTCATCAAACATGTAGAGTTAATTACTTATAATCTATTTCTTATCATATATTAATAGGTTTTCACTTTTGGAAGTTCTTTTTTATTAATTTAAAATTTTATTGGCTAGGTTAATAATAATAAAAGTTTAAATAAAACGCCCAAAATTCTATCTTTATTGTCTGCTTCTAAAGAAAAACAAAAAAATGTGTCTGAAAATTTTAACATTAAACAATTTTGATAAGTATTTAAAAAACTATAATTAAATAAAAATTAAAAAAATAAATAAATAAAAACTTAATAAATGCTCTTGCTTCTCCTGTAAATTTTTTTAAAATGTAGTAACATGATTTTGCATTTCCCGTACTTGCCGTAGCTGGTATTTGAACCTGGAACCTCTGAACTGCATCACCAACGCACTACTCAGCAGTCTTCCGACACACTTTGTTTTAAAGTGTTCAAATTTATTCGAAAATAATTATTTTTTTCGGCTTAATGTTTTTCAAATATTTCAAATATACTTTATTTAATAAAACCTTAGTCCGTATCGTGCTTAAAATTTTAAATGCCGTTTTTTATTAATTCAAAAATAAAATTCTTGATTTTAGAACGTGTTTTTTATTTCTTTCCTCGTAGTTTTTGGTAATTTTATATTTTTAAAGAAATATAATTTAAATTATTTTTTAACTGTTAAAAGGGGTTTGTTTTAGTTAAGGTTTGTCCATATGCAGATCGTCAGAAAACTTCAACCAAATTATTAAAAAACTTCATACATAATTTCTTCTTTTATACATTAATTTAAATAAACTAATTGAGGTTCACTTCAAACAAACTAAAATATTTAAGAGCTTTTTCAAAAACCCAACAAACCATTTTTTTCTATTAGCTGTTTTAATTTTCTTTTTTCCTTAAACATTTGAATAACCCTTGGTTATCACTAAATATATTATAAGGGCTACTTAAAACAAAACTTTTGCGTATTGCAACAATTTTGAAATATAATTCAGAATTTGGTTCCAATTTTTTAAGTTTATTTATAGGGTTTGTTTTATTAAAAAAAAAATTAATGAAGTCTTGAATACAATTTGGAAATTATTAAAATTTTTTTATTTAAAAATTTACAAAAAAATTTGAATTAAAAACATCTTATTTATTGTATTTTCAATTTAAACTTTGAATTTAATTTTCTTAGTTTTTATTATTTATTTCATATTTTTCATCTTCAACTAGACACTGTTAAAATATTAGTCTGCTCATTGTAATTTTGCACTTCAAAAACTTCCAAATTTAGAGCTCTTCAAACATAAACTTAATTTATCTTGAAACTTGTTAACAACAAACTTTTTTTTAAGAAAAGCAAACCTTATCAAATGCAATTTGTTCACTTTATATCAGTTTGTATTTTATGTTCGTTTGCGATTTTGATGTTTGTCTTATACATTGTATTTAACTAACTTACTTTGTTTGTTAAAAGAAAAACTCAATCATAACTTAGTAAGAAAATATAATTATCCCTTTATTTTTTTCTGGTTTAAGCGAGTCAAAATCCTCAACGCGACCTTTAAATAATTTATTAAAAAAAGTATCTAGTTTTTTTTTTGCAAAATGACAAAAAGACCAAAACACTCTAAATATACATTATTTAGATTAAAATTTCAAAAGTGCTGCGGGTAATTAATGAAACGCTTTTGGGACTAATTAGTCTTAATGGAAAAAATTATTACCAAATAAAAGGAAATATAAACTAAAGCAACTTAATCTAAAAAATGGGTGCGCCAAACTGAAAAGCAGACTAAAGATTGTTTTTAAGTTCACTTTAATATGCAAATAAATTACAGGGTACTGCAGCGTTTATTTTTTAATGCTTTTATTCGGGCTGGGCAGTTTTTTGTTTTTCTTATGTGAAAAAATTTATTGACCACATTATACAGTGAATCACGTTTATATGAGAGCTTTAAGAAAAACAACCGACAAAATTTGTATTCAGTATAATAGCTGGGGGATAATCATAAAAATGTGTGCAAATTTTTAAAAACTGAATTAATATAAACCTAATTTGTTACTCCGGGAGGGCATGAGGGCTATATCCAAAAATTAATCTGCCATATCTTTGTTCAAAATAGTAGTTAGAGCCATGCAAAGGTTTGCCAAAATAAAGTAATATTCGAGCCCAAAATATCTATTTGAGGAGAACATTTGTATGGGGGCTATTTCAGAAAATGAATCAATCATATTTTCGTTCAGTGTGCTAGTTGGTGGCAAAAATTCAAATAAATGTACAAAATTTGGTTGAAATAGAGTAATATTTGAGTCAGTTATAGACCAAAGAGGCAATGCCAAAAAATTAACCGATCATCACCACAAACAATCATTGGCTTCGTTCCAGTGTCAAAAAATTTATGTGTACAAAATTTCATCAAAATATCTTGAAAATTGCGACTTGTACTTTAACCACAAAAATACGTCCAGAAAGACAGACTGACGAACCAACGGATGAAAGGACAGGCTTGAATTCACTCAGAAAGTGATTGTGAGTCGATTGGTATACTCAAAGTTGAGTTTCGAACCATTATTTTTAGGCGTTACAAGCATCTGCGCAATCGCATTATACCCCTACCACGTATGTAGTGTGGGTATAAAAGGGTATTTTCCCTTAAATATTTTCCTATTCCATTACCTTAATTAAAGAATATAACTACAATTTAAGTAGCAAAACTCATATAAAAATTCTATTAAAAAATGTTGTTCTGCATTAATTTTACGTGAATTACATTAAAGTATTTATAAAAAAATGAATATTATATTTTTATCTTTAAAATAACTTTTTAATTGTATTTTTATACCTTCTAACAACATTATTTCAATGAGATCACACACCCAAGCGTACACACAATATGTTAGAAGTAAACGAAACGAATGGAATATAATGTACAAAAGTAGGTGGATAAGGGTAAGGGGAATTCGGCAGTTTTTTTTATAGCTTAATAAATTGTAAATAGCAGCACACAAGCATAAAAATCTTTATAGCTTAATAAACCGTTATTAAAAAATAATAACAAAAATGGCGAAGCATAACATTTAACAAAAAAAAAAACTAAAGTTAAACACAAACAAAACAAATTCATAGTAGAATACGTTAGAAGGAACTGAGCAGTAGGCGCTCTATTCTAAGGAGATGTAGATTTTGTTCAGTTGTTTGTTATTTAAAGTAAACAATAACAAAATGAAGATAATTAACAATTTATAAAGTTTATAATAGAATTATTAAAAATAATAAACACAAGCATAATCATCCAACCATATACTTTGAAATGAAAATTAACGCAACTAAGCCAGCAAAGCAAGAGGCATAAAAAGTAGCAAAATTTAAAACTTTGTATGGGTTTCAAATAAAAACAGACTACGCAGAAAAATAAACAAAATATAAAAAATCAACACTTAGAGGATTAGAACTTAAACAAAAAAAAAAAAAAAAAATTAAAGCTAACAATTAACAAGTAAGAGCGCTATATTCGGCTGTGCCGACTCTTATATACCCTTCACATTGGTCTTTAAATATACCCAGCCGAGTAATTTTGTACTGCAAATAATATAATAAAAAACCTTGTGCGAATTTTAAAGTCCATAGAAAAATATACAAAATTTAAAAGTTCGTATGAATAATAGAAATAGATGAAGAATATTTGAGGTCGATAGTTTTAAAAGTTTTCAACATTATACATATTTAAAGGTTAATAAAACTTGTTAAATGTTATAGGATATTCTAGTCCCCCTGCTCCTCTCAAACTTTTTCCTCAAAATGTATGAATTATTTGATTATTACTTTTTGTAGAATATTCGAAGTCGATAGTTGTAATAGTTTCCGAGATATAGCGTATCGAAAATTTCATAAAAATTGTTGATTTGTATGGGAGCTACCCCTTTTTTTGCCCCCACTCAAAAAATTTTTTCCTTAAAGTGTAGGTCTTAGCGTACTTTTACTTTTTGTAGAACACTTTAAGTCGATAGCTATTATAGTTTCCGAGATATAGCGCATAAAATATTTCAACAAATTTGTGCAATTGTCCTATCTGAAAAAACTTTTTCAATTATTTACGTCAATTCTTTAGGAGTATCTGTGCCAAGTTTTGTGGGAAGAGTGACTATACTTACTGAGATATATAGGGATATATGCACGGATTTTGTCCTAAAAAAAATTAATTGGTTGTTTTGGGTTTTCGCTCAATAGTAAACCGATTTTACTGATTTTAAATAGCGATTGTTAGCAGGATATTTCTAACAGTTTGACACCAAAAGCTGGTCTGTACCTTCTTATTTGACTCCGGAAACTTGATTTCAACAGACGGACAGATGGACAGACAGACAGACGGACATCGCTAAATCGGCTTCTCTATCTATAAGGATCCAGAATATATTTACTTTATGGGGTCCCAAATGGATAATAAAGAAATTACAAACTGAATGACAAACTGATATATACCCTTATCACTATGTGAAGGGTATAATAAACAAATTGGAAATGTCTTAATAACTAGGTATAAGGTGCCCAGCTTTCAATATCAAGTAAGTAGGAAGTTTAAAAATTTTACCCCATGCGTGTCCTTATATGAAGCCTTTTTAGCTTATAAATTATATTGAAATTTTTAGCTTACTTTAAAACACATTGAAATACTTAAACTATGTTTTTTTTATTTTATAGCCATTTTCTAAAATGCCTTTACCTCATTACTATACGTTACGCCCAATAATTTTATTGCAATTTTGCTTCTTAAATTTAAATTTGTACTTGCGTTATAGAAACTGCGTTTGGCTGAGCTTCTATTACTTTATAACAATTCTTATTAAACAACATTAAAAAACAGAAATTAATTTAACCTTTAAATATTATTAAACACCTTTTAAGCGAAAGAACATAAAAAGCAATTTTAAAAGGATATTTAAAAGGAAAAAGAGATGATTATGCTAATAATGCCCTTAAAGCAAATAACTAATTAATGTTTTTATAATTTTAACTTTTAATATTTCTCATTTAAAACAGTTTTTAACATTTCGCCACTTAAATTGAAATTTATGTAATTTTCAAAGAAAAACAAGTTTAACATCTTACCAATTATCTTAATTAATTTAAATGCTTAAAACAATTATGTTTCTTTCAAACAACAACAAAAACTTTTTGGTGTTTGAGTGTGGGAATAAAGAAAAATTTTTTTTAGGTATTTCATATCGTCTGTTTTTTCTCGTTTTTAATAATAAATTAGAATGCAGAAAGACAAAAATTTATATTTTTTTAGTATTAAACAACACTTGTTGTTAAACGTTCTATATTGACTAATAAAATAAAAATTTTTTTATATAGTTTTGAATATTTACCCTACGGGGAAGTGGACTGGTCCAAGACTATTGACGTGAACGGTTAATTTGGGTAGGGTCTGGTATTAGTTCCTACACTTTATATGAAGAGAACCTGTCACTTTTACATTGCGTTGTCATTGGAGGCGGCAATTGGTTCAAAACTAACACCATAGAACGGGTTACAGCCAATCCTATTTAAGCAAATTTTGCATTAATTGTTTAAGATCCTGTTCAACCTACTTGTGTGTACTTACGCGTGTGTGTGTATATGTAAACAAATGTATGTTTATGTGTATGGACCAGTATTTATATTTTTTCCTTTAATCTCTTTAACACCTTTTAACCAGTTACTTGATGTGTGCATTTTTAACCAATCACGACCAACAACTTTTGTGCAATTCATGTTTTGTACCTGTAACAGGACGGGTACGCCGACCAATTGACACCAATTTCCCGCAGGGTATAAACAGATGTATGTTAATGTGTAGGGACCACTATTTCTGTTTTTTTTACTTGATCTCTTTAACACCTTTTAACCAGTTACTTGATGTGTGCCTTTTGAACCGATCACGACCACTAACTTTTGTCCAATTCATATTTTGTACCTGTAACACGACGAGTACCCCAAACAATTGGTACCCATTTCCCGCAGGGTTAGTCTAAAACCTAAAAAAAACATTTCTTATACATGCTTAAGTACAAAATGCCTTAAAGCGTAATCTTTTAAGGGCATAGAAAAAAAACAGATTATTTTTAAGAAAAAAAAACATGCATTTGTCTCTATATATTTAAGTTGAAATGGCCACTTTAGCCACAATACTTGTATTGAGACTTTGAAGACGCATGCTAAATCATAAATAATTTTTTTGTTTTTTGATAGAAGCAGCCCGAGTTGAAAGGGGCTTCAACCACATTTTTTTTTTGTTAACCTTTTAATGCATCATATCTAAAAAAAACGAATGCTCTTAAATTTAAACCTAAAAAAAAGTACTGTGTTTTAATATGATGCGTACACTTGGGGTAAAATTTGCTGAAAAGAATCAAGAGAAGTGGTAACCCTAATGCAAACAGGCAACTTAATTAAATTTTCTGTGCGCTTAATAGCGAAATAATTAGACTTATACATATAAAAACATTTGATTTCAATTTCTAAATTATATTGTTTAAGAGAAAAGAAAGCAAACGGTTTTGTATCCGCAAAAATTTCATTAAAAATATGCAAAAGAAAGTCAGTCCTTAGTCAAATTGTGCCTACTATCCTTAACCTAATTTTAGGTATAAGAGAATCATTATGGTATTTTATTTTTATGTTTTACTTTATATTATTACTATGCTCCTATATTACCCACAGTTGTATATTTTTTTCATGAAGTTAATTATATTAAGAAGTGCTTACAATAGAAAAAAGATATGAAAAGAATGTGTGTCCTTTGTATAAACGTATGTATGTACGTACGTATGTATGTTTGTATACAAACATACGTATTCAGCTTAAATAAATTTAAAGAATTTTTTTTTGAAAAGGAGGCGCTTTACATTCCACCCATTTAGGAGAGATGTGGAAATCTAGTTTCCGCTAAAAAAAATTATATTTATCTAGAGTATTTAAACTGGAACGAATAAAATATAAATTTTTGAACGATTAGTTTTAAATTAATAAAACAGTTTTGGTAGTGTTTTTAAATATTTAGAAAATTTTAAACAAGTTTATAAATACTCAAATAAAAATTTCTTTTCTCTTGTGTCAATTAAGCTAATTTACATCACCTGAGTTCTCAATCTGAGTTGAGTGTCAAAAAAATAAGTTTCAATTTTTATGAGTGTAAAAAAATAATTTGATATTTTTATTTTTAGTATTACATTACATCTAAGAAATAAGTTTTTTTCCGCTAATTATAAAAGCTTTTAAGCAGGTATAAAGGGTATGGCAATACAACAACAAGCATATAGTACGGTTACTTTTACAAACTTGCATTTAAAACTCAGACGTAAAATAGTTTGAAAATAGAATACGTTCTCTTTTCAACTGATATTAAACAAAAATATTAATAAATTAAAAACACAAGTTATTACACTATACAAATGAGTCTCAGATGTGAAGCTCAGTTGGTAACTCAGGTAGTGTAAATATAGCTTTAATTTTAAGCAACTTTTTCTATCAACTAACAAACATTGCTTCTGTTCAGTGGGTTGTATGAACGTACTTGTTATAATTCGTTGGTATTAATGTATGTGTGTGTTTTTTTTCAATTAAATAAAGCTGGCATATGTAAAAGTGTTTTATCTTTTGATTATGTTTTAAAACAGCTTTTTTTATTCTTTATTCATTAATAAGTTAATTTAAAATGAAACAAACATTTTCTTCTTAAAATTAAAATTATGTTATAAAGAAAAGGGGAAATATTTAAATGGCAACAGCATTTAGGGATAAACATAACTTGTGTACTTTATGTAATTAGCATAAGTGCTGCCATCTTAAGGCATAACAGTTTCCTTGAAACAGAACGCCGGCATAACAGGTTTTTTTTCATACAATTTGGCGTAAAATCACGCTGCTGAATGCGGTTATAAAAAAATCTATTTTTTTAATGACAGAGGGTTTTTTATGCTCTCACTTTATATTTTTACACTTTTATTGAGTTTCATACATTTTGTAATCAAAACCAAATTTTTTGAAAAAGAAAACTAAGAGCAAAAGATAATGAAAAAACATTTCAAATTGCATTTCAATTTAAAATTTTGTAAATTTATGAGTGAAATGACTTATAGAAAAATTAGATAAAGAAGTGCAAAAACATGACAGTTTGCAGATGCCAATGTTTAAAAAAAGGTTTGAAAAGAAATTTTGAAAGGTTTAAAATAAATTTGTGAAGTTGCAGCGAATGTTTCCGAAATGGGCCTATTTTCTCTGAGAGTTGTTTTTCCTTGAAGTTGCAGCTGTTCATTAAATTTTCAAAATTTTTATTACTATTTTAAATATTCCCAAATTTAAAATATATTTCTTACATATATCACTCTGATATAAACAACTAAATGACCTGCCGCATTAAAAAAAAAACTCAAACAATAATATAACAAAGTTTGAAAAAGGAAATGCTGAATTTTTTGGTTTCGTTGCTTTAAAAAAACACAAAAAAATAAAAAAAATAATAAAATTTTGTTATGTTTTATGAGAGTTGTAAATTTGTATGTAACTTAAACAAAATTTGGCAAATATTCCTGTTAGCGCAAAATACAAGAAGAAAGAATGAATTATGATATTTGGGCTAAGTTGTATTAAAGCAACGATGTTGGTTGCACAACTGCAACAACAACTAAAATGGGCATTGGACATTTGTCGGTTAAGGTAAAATGTAAACGGTGCCAGAGTAATAAATCACTTACATAATCATATAACAATAAAATATAAAAAGTTTACACATAAAAAATAAATCAAAGAGGAAAAATGTGATGAGTTTGTGTTTAAATGCTAAATTGTATGCTGCTGCAACAAATAAACGATGTTGAAGGAACACAAAAAGTTTTTGCGGCTAAAAATTTATATGCTAAAATAAACAAAGAATTTTTAAAATACTTTTTAGAAAATTATTTTTAAACCAACGAATTTTTATATAACTTTTAAACTTCTTACTTAAAATTAAAAAAAATATTGCGTTAAGGATAAAATTTTTTTCTACTTTTTGACTTTTACCAAATTAAGATTTTTGTTTTTACTAGCTGAATATGTTTTTAGAACTTTTACTTAAATTCAAACAAATCTGTTTTGAATATTTTTTTGTGGAGGGAGATTGATGTCTTAGCGTAGATAATAACAAACAATAGCGGTGTTCACTCTTCGTATTAAAGCGAGTTTGATATTTGCAGTAAATGAGGTAATTTTACAACTTTTACTGTTGCTTAGTTATTTATTACTCTTACCATTAATATTAACATTGACGTAGCTAAAATATTTTTAGATGGGGGGTCAGAAACTTAAGTTCATTAAGTTTATATTTCTATTGTTTGTAGGAAAATTTTTAATTTTTGGGATGGGGGCAAAGTTTATTCTTAAAGGGTGGGGGACAAAACCCTCCCCATAATGGCCTTCCTTCGCCCGAAGTGTGAAAACCACCAACATATTTTTAAGACTACAGATCGATTTAGTTAAATGTTCCTTTTTGCAGTAAGTCAGTACATACAAACTCTAAAGCTAAGGGATTTTACTATAATTAAAAGCCCAGATTTTAAAATTTCAATGTTAAGTTAAGAGACTAAGATAAAGACAGTTATACATCATATTTTTATGAGAATATTGATTGACCGTGGTACAAGTTTCATACATTAGAATTTACTAAAACAATCTACACCTCTTTAGTATTCTTAGTTAAAGAAACCATATTAAGAGAGGCAAACACTTTAAAATTACTTTCTTTGCTTTTTTTGTGACTTTAGTTCACTAGTGACCTAGTAAGAAAATTATAGAGGGTAAGCCAGACCATATTTCTGTGGAGGTTTTAATAAAAGATTACCATTTGTGCGAAATTGTCATTTATACCCCAAAATGCTTATTCCGGGAGAATAATTGTATTGAGTCAATTTCAAAAAATGGTTCCATTATCACCAAAAACAGATACGTAATATAAATAAGATAATAAATAAACTAAATTTCATTAAAAAATCTTTAAAATTGCGAGCCGAAGGATGTTCACAAAAATACATGGATACCCAGCCAAATGGACAGACGGGCGGACAGGCTTAAACTGACTCAAGAAATGTGATTGTGAGTCGAACACTATACTTAAAGGTGGGTGTAAGACCATAGCTTTTGGGTACGAACACATAACATCCCATCCACGTATGTGGCATGGGTGTAAAAACTGAGTTAATTTAATATGATTTTTTTAACAAGAACGACTTTGCACAGTATAATGAGTATAATAAGTCTTGAAAATAGCAAAAAGCGCTTTACGGCTACTGGTATATTAAAAAAAATTGGTTTTATTTAATTTTCTCCTCTAAATAAAGTATTTTCAAAAATCCTTCCTTATATAATACACTCCGATATATCTTTACCATACAACTGAATAGAGCAAACCGTCAGGAAAATATTTTTTATGTGTAAAGTAAAACATATTATTTAAATTTTTTTATTTAAGACAATATTTACACACACCTTTGTTCTAAATTGCTTATGTGAAGACATAAAATATATATATTTTTTTATTTAATGCTTTTATAATTCTAAAATAATAATATAAGCTCTGTTTAACTTTTACATATAATAAAGTGCTCAAAAATACATACACACATACATACATGCATGCATATAAAGATGGGTTCTTTGGCAAGTAAAATAATTTTACAACTTTACACATACAAACAAATAAAATTTTTATCTTTTCCTACAAATGAAAAATAAAGAAAAAAACATTCATAAAGAGAAACATTTAAATAAATTGTTTCCGTTTTGTTTTATTCATAAATTTTTTGTATACTTTTGTATTGTAAAAACTTTTTACTTTTAACTTTGATTTCTTTTGTAAATGCTAAAGTATAAGAAAATCAGAAAATATTCTTCACAAAATGTTTTAAGGAACTCATTTGCATTTTAGCATAAATTGTCTTTTACTAAAAGAAATCTCTGCAAGTTAAAAAATACTTATGTAAAGGTGTCCTTTTCGTGTTGTAAGGAAAAATAAAATAAACTTTTCAATTTTCACTTTAGAAAGTATAACAATATACATTCATTTAGAGGGAAAACTTTTCACTTTCATCATGCGAGTATAAAATCCACAAATCTTTTTTTTTGTTTTATTATTACTTTTGTCTCTGTCTAAGATTTTTTTTATTTATTCTTTACTTTTGTTTTAAAGCAGTAATGAGCGAATATGTGAAAATATATTAAGTTAGTTTTGTTACGATAAACATGAAACGAAGTTTAGAATAAAAGTTGTGTAGCAATAAGGCTGGAAATTTACCTGAGACGTTCTTAAATTAAATCAAGCAGACATATCAAAGTTTTATATTATCTTGAATTTAAGACAATATTAGCCTTAAAAAATTAAAAAACACCATAAAAGTAAAGAGGAGCCCTTTTTTAAACCTTTATTTTTCTAAGCTTACGAAACTTATTTTCCCTGCCAAAAATGATCAGTAACTAAAGAAGTTAAATACGTCACTTGTAAGAAAAAGTTGTTTCGTGTCATAAAACATTGCTTATGTAAAAGATAAAGATCTGGCTCACCCAGAACTAATCCTTATAGTTAAAGAGGCAGACTCGTTTAAACACCAAAAGAATTCGCAATAAATGGTAAGAAGCCAGCGCCTTGGCTTGTTATTGGTAGGGTGTTTAACAGTAGAAGAATACATTAGAAAACGTAACCCCATTCACCGAGCGACGATATTTAAACTTTTCTAGTTGCCTTTTAATGTTTTTTTCTATGTTAATGCGACAAACATGCATATTACAAGTCGTACATCTTCTTTTGTTTGGAATTTTAAATGAAATATCATAGTTAGTTATAAAAAAAGAAAGAAAGAAACTATTATTTTAATAATTTGTTAAAACTTTCTTTCTTTTATTATATAATAATTTTTAAAATTATTTTCTTCTCTCACTATAAAGGTCAAAATGTGCATATGTTAGCCATCATGCATGTGGTTTACCACAGTATTTCCGCAAATCTTTATTTGAACATGCAGCTGACATTGTGGTTATTTCGGTTGTGAATTATCAAACAAAATTAATTAGTTTTCAATAGCTTTTTAACGCTGCAAGCTAACAGCTGAATAATTAAATTTATTTACTATGATATACAAATAAACATACATAAATTCAAATATTAAGTTTATGTAATATGGACTTATTGCGAATTTATTTTGTACCAATGAACTTACCCAATATTGTAAAAAAGTTAAGATAATTATAGAAATCAGTGGTTAACACTTAAAATGAGAAAAAATATAAAAATAATTAGGGCCCGTTTTCACAACTTAACGATAGCTAAAGTAAGGAAGTTATCGACAAATAAACAGTTCTTGTATTCTTTATACTTACAGTAGCCTTTAAGAAAAAACTTAGGGTTTATCTGTATTTTAAATTTAAACGTAGGGGTTTTAAAGTTTAATATATGTTGGTTTGAAAAAATGATAAAATGTTTTCCAAACTCTAATTTGTCTTTAAACTATTTAATTGGTGCAACAACCCAGTATTTCCAAATAACTTGCCATAATTTAACATTCTGTTAACATTCACTTTATATCCAAGATGTGAAAATGGCCCTAAATGTATTTAAATATAAGACAACTTGTAACAAAAAAATTAAAATAAAATTGATCGTTCGTACATTGTCCTTATGTATGGTGCTGTTTAAAACTTACTGCTCTATGTTGAAGCATTTTTTTTTTAACTTAGAATGTAAACTATCTTCTCCATATACATATATTCTTTTTATTGATTTTAACAACAATTACTTTAAAAAAAGTTGGTCATATTTAAGCAATGAAATTTCAGATGTAACGAACTGCTAACAGAGATAAAAAAATGTATTTGGCGCCACATAAAACAGTATAAAAACAAATTGGTATAAAATATTTGAACTACTATTTAAAGAACCTAATTCTGGAAAATAGTAGTAGCAACAAAACAACCCATATAAAAAGTTGAAACCCTAATTTTCCTACAAGGTATTCATTCAAACTTTAAAGTTTTAAAACTTGGGAAGACGGAACCCTTTTAAATAGTTTTGCATTTAAAAAATTTTAAAAAACTGGATTCCAAAACTCAAATAAAAATTCCCCCAAATTGTTTTTCCTTCACTTTTGTCAACTTGTTTTTGTTAACCACAAACAACATTTTTTCCATAGCGTCGAACTGTCTGTTAGTTTTTGTTATCGCTGATTTATAGAAAATACTTTTGTCAACGATTCATTGAATTTAAATTCACAGGAAAACATGCTAAATTGATTCTTCTTTGTTCTTTCTTTTTATTTCTTACTATTAGTTAAACTTAACTTTGCTGCCAACATTAATTTGAAAATAGAGGAAAAAATATTAAAAATCTAAAATTTGATTTTCTCTAAATGTACGTTTTTGCACATAAAACTTTTAAACACGGAGTTAGCAACATGTCTTATTCTAGTAAATCGCATAAAATTACATAAATTGGAAAAAAATATTCCTACCAAGATTGATACAGATTCACAAGATTTTCTTCTATCATAAATGGGCCTACCAAGCTTAGTTAATATCGGTCTATCATTGGCCGTAGCTCCCAGTGAAGACTTTTCCCGAAAATCATCCTTGTTCCTCAAAATTTTGTGAGTCTTGGATTCTATCAAGACCATCAAAATATCAGTTTCAGTTTAGTTTCATAAGAAAATTTTGCGTTTGGCTAATAACACTTTTAGGACATGCTATACTTACAAAAATAAAAATACTGTTTAAGATGGTTTTTTATTTGTTCGTTTTCTATTTTTACCCTAACTATTTTTGTTTTGAATTGGTGTGATAAAAATTTTTTTTTAATTTTTACTTAAAACTAAATTTTATCTTAAATGGTTAACAACCCAACTTCGCTTAAAAATTTTAAAACTTGATCGACAAAAGTGGTAGAAATACATTAATCTAAAACAATTATACCAAAACCAGCAACATCTAAAGCAAAAAAATAGGAATTTTGGAAAAGACAAAAAATTATTAAAGTCCACTTGCAGACTCATGCACACATTTCTAGTTATTCAAACGATTAAAACAAACGTAAAAAAAGATCAAAAATAGTTCTTTAGCTACAAGACAATTAAAAAAAAACAATAGACAAAAGAAAAAAATTTAAAAGGAAAATAAAACAAATAAAAGAATTTTGTACAAAAATAAAAACCAGAGAACTCAGATGCCAACTGTTTTGCTGAATATTGCTGGCTAAGCTAATTGAATGAAAAAGGACATTACGTTTTCAGGAAGGCGAAAAACTATTTCAAATATTCCCTTTCAGTCCAACTAACAAGACCAGTTATTTCAACTACAGAAAAAGCATTTTTATTAAAAAATTAAATAAAAAACAAACAAAAAATTGAAATAAAAATTTAACACTTTGCAAAATTTTCTTTCAACGCCCCCTCAACAGGAAAATTAAATAAAATGTAAAAGAAAACAATTTAAAAATATTTAAGGTAATTTAAATTAAACGATTTTTAATTGATTTTTTTTTAAAGAAGCAGAATAAAATAATTTTTGAGTAAAAATAAAGTAAATTTTAGTTAAATTTTACCTTCATATGTTCTTTTTTATAAACTATTGGCTTATTAGGGCCTTATACTAAATAACTGATCGAGAAATTTTTAACTTGTTTTACGCATATATTCTAAAAATATTATAAAGAGTTTGTTTGAGGCTTACAGGATTACGTAAGGGCTATAATCTTTTTACACCTCAAATTAAGGATTGGAGTTAAAAAGCTTTTAGTCATTTACTTTTATAAAAGATACGTTTTTTAAATAAAAGAAAACAATTGGGGGCTATAAATAAAATAAATCACCACTTTTAATAGGGTTGGCTGTTTCATGCAAAACTTAAATTTTTTCGAAACATCCGGAAAAATGCAGAATATTCTTATGGCGCATATGATGTGAGTTGAAAAATTTTATATGTTATATAAGTGTGTAAAATAAACTTATATTATATTTTTAAATAAAATTATGCTACAATATTCTAAAAATATTTTAGTTGTTTGAATCCAACTGTTTTAGTTTAAAAAGCAATTGAACCAAGAAGACTTACATTTTTAATTTGTATTTTAAAAGAAAATAGAAAGCTGGTACAGAGTTCAGCAGACTTGAAATATAAAAAACCTTATAAGTCTTTGATAGGTTTAATAATTTTATGTGATTTTATAACATTGTTTCATTGTATGCACTAGAAAGATTTCGTGACAGAAAATGTTCCAAAATATGGTGCTTGCGATTTTTGTGACTTCAAATTTGCACTAGTTTTACACTAGTCGAAGAAAAAACTCAATCGATTAAACTGACACTACTTTTTTATATCAACATCGAAGGGTCAAGTAGTAAAGCTTTTTGGTGGTAGTGGGCCAATTTAATTTTTTATTATAAAAAGTTTTTTTTTATTTTTAATAATAAATATATGCATTTTTTGATTTTAATTTATTTATTTATTTTTTTTTGCCGAAATATTTGTTATATTTTTGTTTGAAATAAAAAACTAAAAAATAGCGATTGTTGTTAACATAAATAAATTTTATATAAATTTACTAAATATTCTTATATCTGTCACAAAAATAAAATTCACAAAATAATTACTATGTGAAAAAAAAATTCAAAAAAACTCTTTATTTTAAAAAATCCCTTTACCATCAGGAACCCCTTTACCATCAGAAATGTGAGATATAATCTTTTGTTTTGCAGAGACCATCCCTGTTTAAAACCTTCAATTTGATTATTAAAATGAAAAAAATTCGTATCGATGATAAATAAATTTTTTTAACTTTAATACCAACGTTAGTGTCAAACGTTTAAGGTTCTTTCCATTATTTTATGTTAAGGATTTAGTCATGACTAAGTAAATGGATATAATATTTTTAAGAAAACTTGTTTTTGGTATTTCTTAGGCTTAATCAATTTTTAAGGCATATAGAAGACGTAGATATATTTAAATTAAGTAAATTCAGCAGGTTTTAAAATAAAAGAAAACACAGACTAATTTCTTATAAGAAAAAAAGCAGCCAATACATAGTCACACCTTCTGTAAGTGCGTTCCTCCCTAAAACTTAATTTTTACCTAATTATCACATTACAAAGTGAAAAAAACCACACACTCTCACCTTTATACCTTAAATGTTACACAAGTTTTTGCAAAAATAATTGAAAATAAATTTTTTTCGGCAAGTTGGCAAATAGTTTGCACAAAACGAGAAAAATATCTCAAGCAGTTTTTCAGAAGAACCCCTATGGCTACTTACGCTAACCTCAATACACTGTAGCAACTAGTGTTGGTAAACACTATTGGTGTGAGTTGTCAAATATGGTAGCAATCTTGAAAATAATAAAAAAAAAAGTTACAACTACTTTTGGAACGCAAAAACAAATAAAAAACTTTGATAAAATTACCAAATATTGAAAACTTATTTGTTTGTCTTAACCAAGTGATTGTGTGTAACGAAGCCTATTAAGAGGTCTGAAGATGTTGGATGTCCTTCGTTTGGTAAAGTAATCACTAAAGTTTTCTCCCATGCAACCTAAAGTTGTGCTTTGAGTTTTATTTGTTTTCTTTTAACTTTGGAATTTCTTTGAAAGGTTTGAATGTTTCATGACCATAGTTTTTTTTTTCTGTAGTTTTTTAAGTGAAGTTTCTATTTAAGTTTTATTTTCTTTTTTATATTTGCTTTTAATGTTTCAAGAAAATCTATTTATTTAATATAGCAAATGAATTTGCTATAACAAAATACTTCTTTTAATACGGCTAAGAAATATTTTGGATAAAAGTATAAGAAAATAATATTAGGTTAGGGAAGGTGTTATTTCCTAACCTAATTCGGTTAAGGCTTGAAATCTTTTTTTAATTTTAAATGTAGATTATTTGGCCAAAAAATGTTATGAAGTGGACGGTTGTATATCAGTCTGCACAGAACTTACTTTTAAAATTTTTAAATTTGTTAAAATTTTGTGTTGTTTTGATCGGATTTTTAACAATTTATCGTACTTTTTTATATGAATATACTTCGTAAATCATTTAATTTATATATTTATTTCAGTTTATAAACAAATTCGTTCATATGTTGCACAGGCTTTTTGAGTGCAGTTTGATATTACTAAAATGGCGTACTCCACTTGACTTTCCGACGTTTCCTTGTAATTTCTTTTTTTATTTTAAACTCAATAAAAAATATTTGTAATCCCTGATTAATTAATTTTTCTTTTTTAAATATAATTGAAAGAGATGTCTTCTTTTTTGATTACAATTTAATTTATTAAAAAAATTAAACATTAATTGCCTTTTAACTGATCTAAAGTTCTGTTTTACTTCACTTATTTCAATTTGATGTTGTGCTTTCTTAAATCTTAATTATGCTCAACTTTGTTAAAAGTTTGACAAACTTATCAATCCTTTCTTTTTGTTTTGTTTCTACAAGAAAATTCTTTGTTTCTTTCAAAATCATTTAACAGAGTGTTAATAATAAGTGTTGTATATTATGTTGTTACTAAAGTATTTGAACACATTACCTTTTTTGCTAACAGAATGAAATACAGACATTTTAATATAAAAATTGTTCTTAAGGAATTGGATGGAACAATAAGCTTTGGTCACATAAAGACAATTGTTAAAGTCTTAAGTTGTTTGGTATTTTATTAAAGCCACAGCGCACATGTAGTACAATGTTTTTGAATTTTAAAAAAGAAGATATTTGAATACTATTAATTCTTTAAAACCAATCAGAAAGTGCTGACGACAAATTGCAGCGGGTTTTACAAATGCATAAAAGTTTTACACTTGTTATTAAGTAAGTATAATATGGTTTCAAATATTTCGAGGCAAATAATAGCTATCATTAATAAAAATTTAAATCAATTTTTAGTTTTATTTTAGTTTTTGTTTTAAATTTTACTCTACATTACGTCATTCCACTATAAAACATGTACGTTGTAAAATAAAATTAATTTTTCCTGCATCACATAACACAAAATTGAAAATAAAAAACATATAAATTTTTCCAAACTAAATAGCTTTGAATTAAAGATAATTGAAATTTTTTATCTGTCGCTCTTAAGCCGCAACCAATCGGAAATAAACTACACATCGCACACTTAATCAAATATAGTTACAATTTGAAATAAATATTTTAACTCTCAACAATCTCTTTTACGTTTATGTTTCTTATTGTAAATTCATATAAAGTGCAGCAGTTAAAAAACCATAATAAAATAAAGTTTACTTAAATGCAAACGAAATTTTATTTTTGTCGTGTTTAAGAACTTGGCCTGAAAACTTCTAAAAAAAAATGATTTTCATGAGCTTTGAGTTGTAACTGGATTTGATTATGTGTGCGATATGTGGCTTCTATTTACAAAGGGTTTTTTTAAATAAAACCAAGAACTTGTAAAAATATGACTATAAAAATTAAACGAGGTTCTCACTTCCAATTAAAAAAAACTTAATCTGACATTGAAGAGCTGGTAGTTACAAATTGACTGTTCGAGAGAAAAAATATTCTTTAAAATTTCCGCCTAAAGCTAGCTGTTGGTCTTAAAAAATCAAAAGCCCAACAGCTCTAGAGCTTTAATGTAAAGCTTTCAATTCAGTGACCTTTTAAATTTTTCTTAACCGAAGGGAAAGTGAAGTTTTCCGAGTGTACTACTGCTTTAAAAATAAGTATCTAATACTTACTAATAAGTATCACATATTTATGGTAGAAATTCTTCATTGAATTTACAAAAATAGCATTTTAACAAAGATTTTTTTTTTTAAATATTTTTGAAAATAAAATAAATTCATTTAACAAAATACCGCATTTGGGAAAAATTTGTTTAAAAAATTTTTTAAAATCTTTTAAAAACTGTTGCTTAAAAAAATTACTTTAGAAAAATTTTAGAAATTCTTTTCAAATATGCCTTAACTGTCCCCTTATTAGCACAGAATACCAGCTTCTACTTCCTATCTTAATCCCACGCCCATATATTCAAGCTAAACTTAAACAAAAACAAACACTCCAAAATTCATACACATCTATCAAGCTTTTGATTAATGTTTGCTGGTAACTGTTGTTGTCATTTGAAGTTGATTGCTTGTGTCCTGACATTCGTCGTTGGCTCTAAATTCTAAAAACTCTGTTTTCTTTGTTGGACACTTTTTTGTCATTGACCCAGCAGTTTTGCAATGGCTAAACAAATGTTTTTGGATTTTTCCTTAATGTTTTTTATGACAAAAAGCAGGAAATATATTTCTTTTTTATATATTTGTACTATGTAAAAGAAAAAGGAAAAAGACATAAATAACACATACTCTCTTAACTTCTTTTACATGCACAATTATATACTTTGCAATTTGTATAAAGGAAATAATGAAATATTAATGAATTTTTCCTTTTGAAAAATAGTTACCAGGAAACAGCATTATTAAGATTCATTTGTATCCTTTTTTCGAAAGTTTTTTCGTTGGATAAATTTTTTATTCATTTTCTAAACAAGTCTGAATTAAGTTAAAAGCAAACAGGAAATAAATTGTTAAGAATCTTTTGCAAAAAAAATATTATTTAGGGTTTATAAATAAGTAGCAATGACAAATGTTTGTAGTTAATGCGCTTAACAAGAGATTTAGAGTTAGTTGGAAGGCGCTGGTAATAAAATTCTTTCTAGTAACATCAGAAGGATTATTAAGGGCAATAACATGTACTAATGCCAGAACACTACAACACATTCTCCTTAGTATTTATCGATCCTTCCTTATAAGTTATCTGCATGAATATTTTTGCCAAAGAAACTAGGCGCGACAAAATTTTGTTAACATGACAACAGTATTCGAACTACAAATCTCATATAGATAACACAACAGTATTCGAACTACAAATCTCATATAGATAACTACTGTCCTTACCAACTAGTGCCTTTACCAATAATTCGATCGTAATTTAAGCAAGCGAAGAAACAAGGAATTGTCATACTACTTGCGGTATATAAAACGGTATAGAATTAATATCTATTGATTTTTTTTGTAAATTTCATTGGACGTACTTCCTTTACGCACCGCCTAACTAGACTAGACAGAGCTATGCGTAAGAATTATAAAAATCAACAGCAAAGAAATTTGCTGGAGGTATATAGAATAGCATCAACTACAAAACACTTGAAAGGTATAGATATAGTTTTAAAACAAATTGTTCAATATAGCAATCAGCCAAAGGTGTAAGTAGACCCGTTATGGTAAGACCATTACTATGTAATTAAAAAGGATATTGGGTAGTAATGATAATTAAATTTTTAATATTTTTGTAAATCATTTTAAAAACTCATTCAATATATGTATATGTAAATTTTTTGTACCGATATAAGCAAATCACAGTCTGCAATTTGATAATTTAAATGATCTAAACGGCCAATTGACCGATCACGAACGTGAAATAAAATTTTAACCGAACTTGCCTCTAAATAAGTCCATTGTTGCGCGTGCTGTGTGGCATGTGGCAGCGTCTTGTTGAAACCACATGTCATGCAAGTCAAGCTCTTGCATTTTGAGCAAAAAAAGTTGGATATAATCTCACGGAAGCATCCACCATTCACAGTTACGTTACGATTCGTATCATCTTTGAAGAAGTACGGTCCAATGATGCCACCAGCCCATATACCGCACCAAACTGTGACTTTTTCTGGATGCATTGGTGTCTCTTGCAATACTTTTGGCTCATATTCACTCCAAAATCGACAATTCTGCCTATTTACGTACCCATTGAGCCAAAAATGAGCTTCGTCGCAATGGAAGAAGCGCGCGATGAACTTTCTTAACAGAGCACGCATTTGGTAATTAAATTCAATAATTTGCAAGCGTTGTTCATTTGTAAGACGATTCATGGTTAAATTATTGACCAAACTGAAGAGGTTTGACACTGAAACAAAACACGAGATGTACGTCGGCTGCTTAAACCTGTGTTGCCAACAAGGTAATATCTAAAAAATCACCCTTATAAAGGCCTGTTAAGTAAACTAAAGCTGAACTTGCCACTGAACCTTTATTTACCTTTTGGAAAAGTGCCGTCAGCTTGTAATCCTAAAGTGGAACATATAGTTGTCCTCAACCAATTCTAGAGTCAATCTTGTATTACTTTATATAGCAGACATGCCAACAAACACTTAAGCATTTATGACGTCATTTATTAATACTGCATTTCTCATGAGGAATATCTTAAAAGGCCTCGATCCAACTAAAATATCAATATTTTCAAAAGAGTGAAGGAAATTATGAGGAATTAAAATTAAAGAGCAAAACTGCTTTAAGTTTACACAGAAAATTGGGGTTTCCAATCCTTATGCCTCAACTTTGAAATAAAATATCCTGGCAATTACATGTCCATCGCACAGCAGTACTTTAAGGGTAAAAAAATAATATTTTTTTTTAAATTAATTTTTTAAAAACCAAATTAAAGTAGTTTATTAAGAAAAAACAATTTCTTTTTTAAAATTATATTTTGCCTTTTAAAATAACTTGTAAAATCACTGAAGTAGTGCATTGGAAAAATTTATGAAATTTTTCGATAAACTCAGTGTAGGATATTTTCAGTACTAAAATGTTGTGCCGTTTCTAATTTAAACAATTCTTTGGATTTTATTTGCGGCTTAATAGATATGAGCAAATAAAAAGTGCCTCCTGAACTATTTTGTGTACTTCCGTCTTACTACTGAAACCAAGTTAAGAGGGCGAATGTATTCTTTAAATGTGTTCAAACAATTTTACTGCAAACTTTACAACTTTTTGAAAAAGGTCACAGTTATTGCAGTGTAAGTTTGTAAAAAAATTTCTTGCGCACATTAAGAGCTATAAAGACTATTTGTTGATTAATGATTGACAGCACTCCTTAAAAAAGGTACATACTGTAGAAATGATATGATAACATTTTCAATTGAAGTATTGAATTGGATTGTATGGGAGGTGAGCGGAGGGCGTGGCAAATGTCTATAAAACTCGGTTTCGTAGGTAAAATATTACAAAAATATGATTTATTTGGTTTTTGTGCGCGGTGGTCGTGTCAAATTTTTATAACCTATTATTTATGGTTCTAAGCTTAGATAAAACGCTCGATAGCAGTTCAAAACTGCATTAAAAAAATTTTATTCACCCATACTACTGTGTGTCGCATCACATGAACATCACATAAGCATAAGAGAATAGATGCGAAATAGAGGCAAATGCATCTAAAAGATGCTCTTATTCATAAAATTATTTGTAAAAACTCCACGCTTCATCCCGACTACAAACTTTTGCTCTAGGGCTTGATTTTGAAAGCAATGTTTTGAATAACATGATCATTGTTAAAAAACTCAGAATTTTAAGCTAGCTTAGCTGCCAACAAAAATTTTTTTTAAGTTTTAATCTTGTTATTTATGCAAAACATTCGAACTAGGAAACCTTATCCTAATGCCAGAAATTTTAAAATATTTATGAAAAGATGCACATATTCTTATAACATTGTTAGAATAAAATTATCTATATTATGGATACATTTGTGCGTATTTCTCTAAATTAAAATGCTACCAACCCAAAGCGTGCATATGGTTGCTGTATAAAAGGAAACAGTTACAACAAACATTTTCCAACGTGCAACTTTTTTACAAATACTAATATTACAATTTTAATTTTGTTCTATTTAATATGTATTCTATATGGTTAAAGTATTAAGTAAGAATAATTATCTATTTTAAGAGTCTGTATCACTTTAACACTACTTGCTTTTATAAAATTCTATTGTTTCTTTTGTTGTTGGCCTTTTTAAAAGAACTTCAAGAGTTATTAACAATGCAAATAGTTTGCACTACAAACTATGCATAAAGTTAAATTTTCATGCAAAATATTTGCTTAAAGTTTGATATAATGAAGTTGTTTGTATACACTTCTTTAACGTTGCTAAGTAAAATGTCAGGATGTCAAAAAGGATTTTTGACAAGAAGACAAGAAAGACATGCATGAAAGCTTAGTTCGTTATTTTAATTTAGTTTAATTTGAAAATAGTTTCAGTTTTAGGTTACTGCAGCCTCTGTCAAAAGTATGTAAATTTAAAGTATGAACTTAAAGCATACAAACTGTATTTGTATAAGCTGTCAAATTTAAACTGTGAGTTTAGAACAGGAAACAAAAAACAATGATTTCAATATTTTAGAATTAAGTGAAATAATCCTCTCCGCCGTAATTATTGTAAATATTTATACACAGGCCTCGCACAGCTGTTTTTTCAAGAAAACAAATCCTATAAGTAAAAATGTCACAGATCTGGGATCAGCTGTTGTTTGCATACTTTGTCTGGTGGCATCATTTTTATCAAAAATTCTTTTGCGAAACATTTTACTTAGCTAAAACCCCCAACGCCATTTTTGTAAAATAACGCATGAACAATATGTAATTTGACTTATTGCAGTAGTGAAAAAAAATACTCAGACGGAATTGTACAGGATCAATTCTTTTGACAAAGGTTAGTTAGTTGAGCGAGATTAGTAACGGTTTTCCTTTTATGGGCCGCAAAATGTAGAAAAACCAATTAGGGGCCTAAAAATTCCAAAAAAAAAAATATTTTTTTTAAATATGTTACAATATTAATTAAATGGAGTATAAGATACGATATTGCTGAGTACAGTTTGGCATAATAAGCAAATCTAAATCAGTTTTTGAACGAAAACTGATGAAGCGCTTTTCTGAGGGGTCGTTAGATGCGTTCAAATTTTGATGGCCATAAAAAGAGAACGGTCACTGAGTACAGCGTTTTACCATACTTTGATAGTAGAATCGAACTTATACTTTGAAATCATTAACTTTTTAAAAAAGCCTAGCTTGACATGCAGCTAAAAAGAACTTTGGTAAATGGGACTTCTTCCAGAAATGAATCGGTCTTCAAAGGGCCTAGGCACGAGCATATGGTTATAATGTATAATGTTGTTCAGCCAAAATTTTGTTAAATACTGTTATTAAAAAATTTAGATTTCTTGTAAATTTTTCTAAAAAAGGAATAAAGGAAAGAATTTTTTGTCTTTAGCCTCTATAAAAACATTTAAGTTACTCTAAATCTGCTCTTTCGCGGACGGCAGCAGTATATGCCCTTCATACTCATGTGACTACTCGTACATAACATAAACAAAACATAAACAACACACTTAACCGTGATCTGATGATAATCTCTGATTGGGGCCGTGCGAATAAGAACAATTTTTATGCCTGTATGATCCAATGTGTTCTTTGGAAACATAAACGCCCAGTGGATCATGCTGCTTCGTATGTATTAATGGATGGTATGAATGTTGGGAAAACAGAAGATCTTGATGTTCTTGGCATGAAAATCCAATGCGGTATCCGTTAGACAAAACACGTTTTTCTTGCGTCGAAAGAAGTATCCAAGTGCATTGGTTTTTTGAAACGATGTAAGAATTACTTTACTGGTGACATGGGGGATCTAAATGTCTCGATTTGCTCGAGCACCGTCGTAATGTGGAAGGCGTCTCACTGTTCTATCGATACTATAATGAAATGTGCTCCGTAGAAATCAGAAATTTGTATTAAAAACAATAAACTCGAAAAAATATCAAAATAAGCACCAAATCAGGGAACTTGTTCCGGAAACCCGGGGCTTTGTGCGAGATATGCGTCTATCAAAAAGAACACACCAATTTTTGGTCGACTGGCTAGTGGGTCGTACCACGCATTACAAGGAAAATTCGATCTCTAGTTGTACAATTCAAAATAAAAAATAATAAATAAAAAATAAATTAAAAATATTAACTTAGTAAAATCTACATAGGTACAATATTGCAAAAAAAAAGTTATTTGTTATAAGCAATTCGGGTTTCCCCATAAAAAGAAACCGGCACCAATCTTACCAAACTAAGTATAGGGTTTTACAAATTTTTAGTAGTAGAATCAAACCTATACTCTCTATTGATTGTATTTTTTGAAACTACTTTTATGATGCACAGTGTACCTAATCCCCATAGTTTGTATATTGCGGCCTTATTATGTCTGCTTCAGGCTAAAGCCTAAGAACATAATCTAATTTTATGGCAAACTAAAAACTACAAGAAAACCATATGCTTGTGTATGAGTTTATAGGAAAAATATTCCAAGTATATGTTAGTGTATGCAAAAGAATTTAAATCATTGAAATCCATGTCATAAATAATTTGTGAGAGTGTGTGTGTGTGTAAATGTACGATGGCTTACATTTTTCATATTAATATTGGTGCTCAATTTCAGAAGTTTGTTTGTATGTGTAAAGAGATCAGGCAGATCTCTTCTGTATTTAAGCTTTTGGTTTTCTATATTATTTTGGAAAATAATGGTTTCTTAAGCATGGAAACTTATGTCTGCGTGAAACTAAAATTCATGCAAAACATTATTTTACAAAGTGAGCAGATATTTATAATTTTCCTTTAAACTTTTCTTTATGTTAAAGTCGTTGCTTAGATCTTGGATAATGTATTAGAAGGGATTTTTGAATATTTTAGTTTGGTATTATGCTATACACATATATGTATGTCTGTATGTTTGGGTTTATATAAACGATTGCATTAATATTTGCTTTATATTAAACATCCAATTAGATTATAATGATGTGTTTTCAGCATCATATTTTATGAACCAGATGCTGGTTTCATTATTTGTTAATTTGAAATTAAAAATGCAAAGATGTTTTTGTGTGTAAGCTTTTTCTTTATTAAAATATATTACTTTTATATGAATCTTCAAATAATAATAACTAGAAAATAAGACGCAAAAAATGCATTTTAATTAAAGTTTACTTCGACATTAAAGGAAATCCTTTTGCTTAACTTATGCAGTATATTTATCGCTAACAAAATCAATTATGTACCTTTATTATCTAAAACTCATAAGTAAAACTTGTTTTAATTATTATCGACTCTTTTAAAAACGCTGTTCATAAATTCTTTAAATATTTATAACAAAACTGTAAAAAGTAATTTTGTATTAAAATACTTTTTTAGCCACAATTAGGGTATTCACAAGGTAGTCATAAGGTCATATGCCTTAAAAAAACAAAATAAAAATATACTACTGTTGTAAGCATCCGCTCATAGTTAAGTCTGCTATTTTAAATTTGAATCAGCTGCGGGAGAAAACAGAAAAATAAGTAATTTTAAAAATATTTTAAAATTAATGACTGCGACTTGTTAATTATATCAACGGCTTCACTAAAGAGTTTCGGCCTGTTTATGACAAAACAATAAACACAGTTCAAAAAGTCTTATTATTATAGAACTTTTTGTTTAAATCAAAACAACAATTTTTTTAAACTATTGTAAAATATTAAAACTTTAATGCAATATGACTTGATAGCATACCGTTTGAATACCTCAATTATATATTATTAACAAAAAATTTTTGGCCAAAGAAATCATAATTTTCAGTTTTTTTATCTTAAGTTTTTAACGTTTTTTTATCCTACAAATTAAAATTTAAAAAGAATAAATTGTTTTGTTTTAGTTGTTTTTAGTCAAAACCTTTAAAGTATCCATTTGAGAGGTAATTTAAAATGCCCAAAACATTTGTTACACTCTGTTAAATTTTTTATCACAACTACAAAAGACAGTTAAATTAAACACAAAATATCTGTCAAATATCTCGGTTATTGTTTTTTTAGGCATGAAGCAGATACACAAAAACAAAAATAAAAATGAATATTTTTATAGCAAAAACAAAAAACCTTATTTAACTTACGACAATTTTGGTTGGATATCCTTGGTTTGCTTTTTCATTTGGAAACTAAATATTGAATGCATTTTAACATTCTTTACAAAAATACATGTTTTATTAAAGTATGCGTTTCTATGAATAGTTTTCGAGACAAATTAAGGCATTCAGGCATTTTCATTATATAGATTTTAACATGTCTTATAAAAAAATTATAATCTTTTGGAAATAAAATACACGTTTTTATTTTGTAAATCATTTTGGTTACTTTTTTAAAGTATATGCTTAACAAAGCTGTCAAATTAAAGCATGATTTCATTGAGAGATTTTTGCAAAAAATTCTGTACTTTATGCTAAACCAAAACTAAAAAACTCAACAGACTTCTCACGTACACTAAGATTTTTTTTGTGTTTAAGTATATTTGCTTAAAGTCCATTTGTTTCTGGAACAAAACATAACGAATCAAGTTAAATCATTTTTCATCAGGATGATATACTTTTTCTTATCAGTTACAAGACAAATGAAAAAACCAAAACATTTCTTACACTACATTTGTTTACTTTCATGATTAATCACCTAAACAAGCCTTATTATTTATAGGCTGGTTTTTCAAAAACTCTAAACAAACATTACTCGCTCTATGCTTTCTTGAAACACATTTAGCTTTAGTCGTTTTAAACTTTAAATGGATGTTTGCTGTTTTTGCTTTCGTAATTTTTTTTTGTTTGACATTTGCCCGTCTCACGCATTAAATGGAGTAAGACAGATGGCAAAAATGATTATTTTTTACAACCAACAAAAAAGTAAAAAAAAAATTATTATTTTTATTAAACAAAGTAACTTTGTTCAGGCACTTCTATTCGAAGACACATAAATGTGTAGAACTTTAAAAAAAATTCTAACCACAGATGAAGAATGATGAAGATGAGA